>JAUIMM010000995.1:0-600000 GCA_031769625.1 Taudactylus pleione
TGTGTGATATACTGTACAGTAATACAGGTGTACCATACAGAGCAGCGTTATATGTATATATGTGTGATATACTGTACAGTAATACAGGTGTACCATACAGAGCAGCGTTATATGTATATATGTGTGATATACTGTACAGTAATACAGGTGTATCATACAGAGCAGCGTTATATGTATATATGTGTGTGATATACTGTACAGTAATACAGGTGTATCATACAGAGCAGCGTTATATGTATATATGTGTGTGATATACTGTACAGTAATACAGGTGTATCATACAGAGCAGCGTTATATGTATATATGTGTGATATACTGTACAGTAATACAGGTGTACCATACAGAGCAGCGTTATATGTATATATGTGTGATATACTGTACAGTAATACAGGTGTATCCATACAGAGCAGCGTTATATGTATATATGTGTGTGATATACTGTACAGTAATACAGGTGTATCATACAGAGCAGCGTTATATGTATATATGTGTGATATACTGTACAGTAATACAGGTGTACATACAGAGCAGCGTTATATGTATATATGTGTGATATACTGTACAGTAATACAGGTGTACCATACAGAGCAGCGTTATATGTATATATGTGTGATATACTGTACAGTAATACAGGTGTATCATACAGAGCAGCGTTATATGTATATATGTGTGTGATATACTGTACAGTAATACAGGTGTACCATACAGAGCAGCGTTATATGTATATATGTGTGTGATATACTGTACAGTAATACAGGTGTACCATACAGAGCAGCGTTATATGTATATATGTGTGATATACTGTACAGTAATACAGGTGTACCATACAGAGCAGCGTTATATGTATATATGTGTGTGATATACTGTACAGTAATACAGGTGTATCATACAGAGCAGCGTTATATGTATATATGTGTGATATACTGTACAGTAATACAGGTGTATCATACAGAGCAGCGTTATATGTATATATGTGTGTGATATACTGTACAGTAATACAGGTGTACCATACAGAGCAGCGTTATATGTATATATGTGTGTGATATACTGTACAGTAATACAGGTGTACCATACAGAGCAGCGTTATATGTATATATGTGTGATATACTGTACAGTAATACAGGTGTACCATACAGAGCAGCGTTATATGTATATATGTGTGATATACTGTACAGTAATACAGGTGTATCATACAGAGCAGCGTTATATGTATATATGTGTGATATACTGTACAGTAATACAGGTGTATCATACAGAGCAGCTTTATATGTATATATGTGTGTGATATACTGTACAGTAATACAGGTGTACCATACAGAGCAGCGTTATATGTATATATGTGTGTGATATACTGTACAGTAATACAGGTGTATCATACAGAGCAGCGTTATATGTATATATGTGTGATATACTGTACAGTAATACAGGTGTACCATACAGAGCAGCGTTATATGTATATATGTGTGTGATATACTGTACAGTAATACAGGTGTACCATACAGAGCAGCGTTATATGTATATATGTGTGTGATATACTGTACAGTAATACAGGTGTACCATACAGAGCAGCGTTATATGTATATATGTGTGATATACTGTACAGTAATACAGGTGTACCATACAGAGCAGCGTTATATGTATATATGTGTGTGATATACTGTACAGTAATACAGGTGTACCATACAGAGCAGCGTTATATGTATATATGTGTGATATACTGTACAGTAATACAGGTGTACCATACAGAGCAGCGTTATATGTATATATGTGTGATATACTGTACAGTAATACAGGTGTACCATACAGAGCAGCGTTATATGTATATATGTGTGATATACTGTACAGTAATACAGGTGTACCATACAGAGCAGCTTTATATGTATATATGTGTGTGATATACTGTACAGTAATACAGGTGTATCATACAGAGCAGCGTTATATGTATATATGTGTGATATACTGTACAGTAATACAGGTGTACCATACAGAGCAGCGTTATATGTATATATGTGTGATATACTGTACAGTAATACAGGTGTACCATACAGAGCAGCGTTATATGTATATATGTGTGTGATATACTGTACAGTAATACAGGTGTACCATACAGAGCAGCGTTATATGTATATATGTGTGTGATATACTGTACAGTAATACAGGTGTACCATACAGAGCAGCGTTATATGTATATATGTGTGATATACTGTACAGTAATACAGGTGTACCATACAGAGCAGCGTTATATGTATATATGTGTGTGATATACTGTACAGTAATACAGGTGTACCATACAGAGCAGCGTTATATGTATATATGTGTGTGATATACTGTACAGTAATACAGGTGTACCATACAGAGCAGCGTTATATGTATATATGTGTGATATACTGTACAGTAATACAGGTGAACCATACAGAGCAGCGTTATATGTATATATGTGTGTGATATACTGTACAGTAATACAGGTGTATCATACAGAGCAGCGTTATATGTATATATGTGTGATATACGGCAGAGTAATACAGGTGTACCATACAGAGCAGCGTTATATGTATATATGTGTGTGATATACTGTACAGTAATACAGGTGTACCATACAGAGCAGCGTTATATGTATATATGTGTGTGATATACTGTACAGTAATACAGGTGTACCATACAGAGCAGCGTTATATGTATATATGTGTGATATACTGTACAGTAATACAGGTGAACCATACAGAGCAGCGTTATATGTATATATGTGTGTGATATACTGTACAGTAATACAGGTGTATCATACAGAGCAGCGTTATATGTATATATGTGTGATATACGGCAGAGTAATACAGGTGTATCATACAGAGCAGCGTTATATGTATCATATGTGTGTGATATACTGTACAGTAATACAGGTGTATCATACAGAGCAGCTTTATATGTATATATGTGTGATATACTGTACAGTAATACAGGTGTATCATACAGAGCAGCTTTATATGTATATATGTGTGATATACTGTACAGTAATACAGGTGTATCATACAGAGCAGCGTTATATGTATATATGTGTGATATACTGTACAGTAATACAGGTGTACCATACAGAGCAGCTTTATATGTATATATGTGTGTGATATACTGTACAGTAATACAGGTGTACCATACAGAGCAGCGTTATATGTATATATGTGTGTGATATACTGTACAGTAATACAGGTGTACCATACAGAGCAGCGTTATATGTATATATGTGTGTGATATACTGTACAGTAATACAGGTGTACCATACAGAGCAGCGTTATATGTATATATGTGTGATATACTGTACAGTAATACAGGTGTATCATACAGAGCAGCGTTATATGTATATATGTGTGTGATATACTGTACAGTAATACAGGTGTACCATACAGAGCAGCGTTATATGTATATATGTGTGATATACTGTACAGTAATACAGGTGTACCATACAGAGCAGCGTTATATGTATATATGTGTGATATACTGTACAGTAATACAGGTGTACCATACAGAGCAGCGTTATATGTATATATGTGTGTGATATACTGTACAGTAATACAGGTGTACCATACAGAGCAGCGTTATATGTATATATGTGTGTGATATACTGTACAGTAATACAGGTGTATCATACAGAGCAGCGTTATATGTATATATGTGTGATATACTGTACAGTAATACAGGTGTACCATACAGAGCAGCGTTATATGTATATATGTGTGATATACTGTACAGTAATACAGGTGTACCATACAGAGCAGCGTTATATGTATATATGTGTGATATACTGTACAGTAATACAGGTGTACCATACAGAGCAGCGTTATATGTATATATGTGTGATATACTGTACAGTAATACAGGTGTACCATACAGCCACACAGGACATTATTAGACGGCCCCTCAGTCAGTGATAGTGATCCCTACAGTGTAGAGTAGGGAGCACAGCATCCTATACATACATGACACATACATGACACATACAGACCTGGGCTGGTGATGAGGCCCCGGGCCCCGCTGGCCCCCAGGCAGTGCCTCAGGGCCCCTCTCCGGACGTTGACGTTGAGGAAGGCAGCGACCACCCCCAGCTTTGCCAGCCCGAACCAGGCCTCCAGGAAGCGGGGCTCGTTCCCCAGCAGCAGCGCCACCGTCTCCCCGGGGCTGAGGCCGGCCGGGGAGAGCGCCGCCGCCGCCCGGGAGCTCCGCGCATCCAGCTGCCGGTAGGTCAGGGTCTGCTCCCGGTACCGGAGGAGGACGGAGTCCGGGCGGCTGCGAAGCTGCAGCTGGAAGAGCCCCGGGAGGGAGAGCGCCCCCTCCCCCATCCAGCGCCGCACAGTCCGCTTCAGCCGGGAGGCCCGCACCGCGAACCGCACATCCTCCAGCAGCAACCGGAGGCCCCGGGGCAACAGCACCGACACCAGCAGCAGCAGCGCCCCCAGCACCGCAGCGACCCACATCATCATCAGCATGGGCTCCGGGGGAAGAGAGGCAGGAGGTGCCGCGGCCTCACCCCCAATACCACACCCCCCTAACCCTAGCAGCGCCCCCTTCCTATGGTACCACTACTACTACACCCCCACCCGTACCCGGCACTACACACCCACCGGCCCCCCCACCCGTACCCGGCACTACACCCACCGGCCCCCCCACCCGTACCCGGCACTACAAGTTCCCGGCATTACACCCCCGCCCGTACCCGGCACTACGCCCACCAGCACCCCCACCTGTACCCGGCACCCCCACCCGTACCTGGTACTACACACCCACCTGCACCCCCACCCGTATCTGGTACTACACCCACCAGCACCCCCACCTCTACCTAGCACTACACCCACCAGCTCCCCCACCCGTACCCTGCACAACAACCACCAGCACCCCCACCTCTACCTGGTACTACACCCACCGGCACCCCCACCTCTACCTGGTACTACACCCACCGGCACCCCCACCCGTACCCTGCACAACAACCACCGGCACCCCCACCTCTACCTGGTACTACACCCACCGGCACCCCCACCCGTACCCTGCACAACAACCACCGGCACCCCCACCTCTACCTGGTACTACACCCACCGGCACCCCCACCCGTACCCGTACCCTGCACAACAACCACCGGCACCCCCACCTCTACCTGGTACTACACCCACCGGCACCCCCACCCGTACCCTGCACAACAACCACCAGCACCCCCACCTCTACCTGGTACTACACCCACCGGCACCCCCACCCGTACCCTGCACAACAACCACCTGCACCCCCACCTCTACCTGGTACTACACCCACCGGCACCCCCACCCGTACCCTGCACAACCACCAGCACCCCCACCCGTACCCTGCACAACAACCACCGGCACCCCCACCTCTACCTGGTACTACACCCACCGGCACCCCCACCCGTACCCTGCACAACAACCACCAGCACCCCCACCTCTACCTGGTACTACACCCACCGGCACCCCCACCCGTACCCTGCACAACAACCACCTGCACCCCCACCTCTACCTGGTACTACACCCACCGGCACCCCCACCCGTACCCTGCACAACCACCAGCACCCCCACCCGTACCCTGCACAACAACCACCGGCACCCCCACCTCTACCTGGTACTACACCCACCGGCACCCCCACCCGTACCCTGCACAACAACCACCAGCACCCCCACCTCTACCTGGTACTACACCCACCGGCACAAAATGACCTGCAGGCTGTGTGTATAAGGTGTATATAACACATAAATGCATTCTGTACGTATATTGGGGTCCCATTCCCAAGATATCTCATTATAATATGCAATTATTCCAAAATACAGAATATTCCGATATCCAAAATACCCCTGGTCCCATGCATTTTGGATATGATAGACTCAACCTGTGCCCCACACATCATGTCCGTGGACCAAAAAAAAGTTGTTGTTTTTTTTTTTTATAATTTCACCTTGGTGTACTATAAGTACCAGCATGCCCTGTATGCCACTTGTGATTCATCATCTAACAGCATGCCCTGGAAGCCATGAGTATACTGGAGTTAGTAGTACCACAAGCACCAGCAAGCTCAACCATTTAAAAAATCACATTGTAAAGGGTCATTTGTCTCCTTATCCGTGCTGCATACTCAGTCTCTGTATAACATGGGGTCATGCTTTGGAAAGGAGGGGTCCACAGAGAGACAGCGTAGTCACATAATGCTGCTCCCCTGCTGGGTTACGTGGGGACGCTCTGTCATCTGTTCATACAAGAGTGAGGCCAGGTGACTGGAAATAATTAATCCCAGAAGGGGGCGAGGGGGGATGAACATACTGCCACGTTCCAATTACCGCAGGCCAGATCAGTACACAGATGTAGAACATTGCGGAACAGCTGTATAACCACCACCCCACCAGAATGGATTGCATCACGTCCATTCTGTGTGACCCTCGTAATACATCTCAGCCACACAGATGTCCTTCAAATCCATCACTGATAGGAAGTCAGAGGGGCCTAGGAAGAAAAGCTTCCCCCACTGTCATAAGCGTAGATCAAATACATACCAGTCTCACAGATATACTGGCGCATGTCAGATATACAATAAAGTAGGTACCAAACATCGGCTAAAGGTGCATACACACTAGACGATATTTTGAACGATATGCCCAGTTCTGACACATCGGAACGACCTATCATTCAATATCACCTAGTGTGTACGCTCTACATCGTCCGGTGCGCCCTCCCGTGGGGTCTTCAGCCGCATCGTCAGGTCGACCGTCTTCAGCCTACATACAGGCCGACCTGACGATGCGACCGACGACCCCACGCAGGGGCTGACATGTCAGGCACCAGATCCTCTGGCATGTACTAGCCGCCCAATATGTCGGGCCCATCGGAGGAGAGGTGTCGTGGGTCACATCGTTAGGTACACACATTAAGTGGGTACCCAGCATAAGGCTGGCCAGTGGCCATACACATATATACCTCGCACGTCCCGGCGCTGAGCTGGAAGCAATTACACTTTCCAACTTGGTCCCCTGCAGCCAATACTTGTCCCTCGGCCGGCTCATGTGTTGCTGGGGGCCAATGGAGTGCGATCCAGACGATCCCCTCCTATCCGGAAAAAAATGTCTACTATAGGATAACGCCCATTGGAGATGGAGTTATCTATCGGGGGGCAAGCTGTGGAGATGGAGTTATCTATCGGGGGGCAAGCTCTGGAGATGAAGTTGTCTATCGGGGGGCAAGCTCTGGAGATGGAGTTATCTATCGGGGGGCAAGCTCTGGAGATGGAGTAATCTATCGGGGGGCAAGCTCTGGAGATGGAGTAATCTATCGGGGGGCAAGCTCTGGAGATGGAGTTATCTATCGGAGCAAGCTCTGGAGCTTGGTAAATCCTGCAGCACAGCAGCTCCCAAACAAACCTATGGGGGCTGCAGTTGCAGTCAGAAATTGAGAGACCACAGTAGATATCAGAGCTATCTCCTGCAGTCCCTCGATGGTACATCTGGGGGAACCTTAATGTTTGTGTGTACCCCCCAAATCGGCTATTTTCAGGGGATACCCCATAAATATTAAATGATAAATGGGACCTATAATGCAGATGTTATGACAACACTCATGGGAATAGCCATATTGTACAAAGATGTTGTCTTGCTCAGAAGCCAGTGTGAGACTTTAGTATTGTGTTCAATGTGCGCAGGATGTCCACAAGAAACAGAAGGAACAGCTTTAATAGTAATTGTGCCCTCTAGCTGTTATAGCTAATAAAGCCTGTAAAATCTACACTCACACAGTTAAAAGACCCATACTGTGCTACAAGACATTGCCCAGTGATGTCACTGGCTCCTAGTGACTGGATAGGCTGCATTCTTAGTGATGTCACTGGCTCCTAGTGACTGGATAGGCTGCACTCTCAGTGATGTCACTGTCTCCTAGTGACTGGATAGGCTGCACTCTCAGTGATGTCACTGTCTCCTAGTGACTGGATAGGCTGCACTCTCAGTGATGTCACTGGCTCCTAGTGACTGGATAGGCTGCATTCTTAGTGATGTCACTGGCTCCTAGTGACTGGATAGGCTGCATTCTTAGTGATGTCACTGGCTCCTAGTGACTGGATAGGCTGCATTCTTAGTGATGTCACTGGTTCCTAGTGACTGGATAGGCTGCACTCTCAGTGATGTCACTGTCTCCTAGTGACTGGATAGGCTGCACTCTCAGTGATGTCACTGGTTCCTAGTGACTGGATAGGCTGCACTCTCAGTGATGTCACTAGTTTCTAGTGACTGAATAGACTGTACTCTCAGTGATGTCACTGGTTTCTAGTATTTCACCCGCCAATCTTGACAATGCCTCTGTCACATGCAGCCCTGTCCTCACTCATCTCCTGATATACTATGTGCTGCTGGGGTCCCTGCTCCTCCCATGATATACTTCTCAGTCTATGGCTCTTTTGCCCTTCTGTTCCACGGGAGGTTTCTGTCCTCCCAGAGCTCGCCTTAGGACACCTTGTCCTCCATTGCCCTCATCACATCCGGTCACATGCAGCTCTGTCCTCACTGACACATCACCCCTCTCCTGATATACTCTGTGCTGCTGTGAGCATTGGGATGATCTGAATGATTAGAGACAGCACTACATGGATAAGAAGGAGCAGAGAATAGAGGAGGCGGGTGCTGGTACACGGGGTGGGTTTCAGGAATCCATTTATTGTGTTTTAAAATATTATTTTTCTAAAAAAAAAATGTACATTTCCGTAGCGCTGAGCAGCTGGTCCTGTAATGAGACTTTTATTTACAGTTCAGTAAGAAAATATGAAATTTGCTTTAATATAAAGGTCCCGCCCTCATCACGGGAGGGGCTCCGCGTCTACTCGTTTATTGCGCCCGTGAAGCGTGGTCTGTGGTTGGGGAAGATGACGCAGTGATCTGCCCAGTACAGATTAAAGTCCCCAACAAATAAACCACGTTCAATCCCCTCACTGCGGCATGGATCACGTCAGCACCCACCAGTGTGGGGGCTGATCAATCACTGTCTGAGCCCACCGCAGCAGACCCCTTCCTCTTCCTCTTGCTGGGCTTTGGCTTGGTGTCCTCCTCCTCCTGTAAGTGAAAGTCAGGCCTGTATCACATCACACGGTAACCGCAGCGCACATGGTCCTGTCCTACCCCAGCAAGAATCCGACACGTGTGACCACGAGCGGTAACCCAGCGCCTTACCTACACTATTGTGTACCAATCCCTTCATCAAAGTCCCTCACACCTGTCACCCCCTCGCAGTCCCCACCAGGCACTCTCACACCGGGCACCCCCTCGCAGTCCCCACCAGGCGCTCTCACACCAGTCACCCCCTCGCAGTCCCCACCAGGCGCTCTCACACCGGTCATCCCCTCGCAGTCCCCACCAGGTGCTCTCACACCGGACACCCCCTCACAGTCCCCACCAGGCGCTCTCAGTCCTGACCCCCCCGCAGTCCCCACCAGGCGCTCTCACACCGGTCACCCCCTCGCAGTCCCCACCAGGCGCTCTCACACCTGTCACCCCCCTCGCAGTCCCCACCAGGCGCTCTCACACCGGTCACCCCCTCGCAGTCCCCACCAGGCGCTCTCACACCTGTCACCCCCCTCGCAGTCCCCAACAGGCGCTCTCACACGGTCACCCCCTCGCAGTCCCCACCAGGCGCTCTCACCCCCTCGCAGTCCCCACCAGGCGCTCTCACACCGGTCACCCCCACGCAGTCCCCACCAGGCGCTCTCAGTCCAGACCCCCCCGCAGTCCCCACCAGGCGCTCTCACACCGGTCACCCCCTCGCAGTCCCCACCAGGCGCTCTCACACCTGTCACCCCCCTTGCAGTCCCCACCAGGCGCTCTCACCCACTCGCAGTTCCCACCAGGCGCTCTCACACCAGTCACCCCCTCGCAGTCCCCACCAGGCGCTCTCACACCGGGCACCCCCTCGCAGTCCCCACCAGGCGCTTTCACACCGGGCACCCCCTCGCAGTCCCCACCAGGCGCTCTCACATCAGTCACCCCCTCGCAGTCCCCACCAGGCGCTCTCACACCGGTCATCCCCTCGCAGTCCCCACCAGGTGCTCTCACACCGGTCACCCCCACGCAGTCCCCACCAGGCGCTCTCTGTCCTGACCCCCCCCGCAGTCCCCACCAGGCGCTCTCACACCGGTCACCCCCTCGCAGTCCCCACCAGGTGCGCTCTCAGCCCTTTGCAGCCCCTCACAGTCCCCACCAGGCGCTCTCACACCGGTCACTCCCTCGCAGTCCCCATCAGGCGCTCTCACACCTGTCACCCCCTCGCAGTCCCCACCAGGTGCTCTCACACCGGTCACCCCCTCACAGTCCCCACCAGGCGCTCTCAGTCCTGACCCCCCCGCAGTCCCCACCAGGCGCTCTCACACCGGTCACCCCCTCGCAGTCCCCACCAGGCGCTCTCACACGGTCACCCCCTCGCAGTCCCCACCAGGCGCTCTCACCCCCTCGCAGTCCCCACCAGGCGCTCTCACACCGGTCACCCCCACGCTTTCCCCACCAGGCGCTCTCAGTCCAGACCCCCCGCAGTCCCCACCAGGCGCTCTCACACCTGTCACCCCCTCGCAGTCCCCACCAGGCGCTCTCACACCTGTCACCCCCCTCGCAGTCCCCACCAGGCGCTCTCACACGGTCACCCCCTCGCAGTCCCCACTAGGCGCTCTCACACCAGTCACCCCCTCGCAGTCCCCACCAGGCGCTCTCACACCAGTCACCCCCTCGCAGTCCCCACCAGGCGCTCTCACACCTGTCACCCCCTCGCAGTCCCCACCAGGTGCGCTCTCAGCCCTTTGCAGCCCCTCACAGTCCCCACCAGGCGCTCTCACACCGGTCACTCCCTCGCAGTCCCCATCAGGCGCTCTCACACCTGTCACCCCCTCGCAGTCCCCACCAGGCGCTCTCACACCAGTCACCCCCTCACAGTCCCCACCAGGTGCTCTCACACCGGTCACCCCCTCACAGTCCCCACCAGGCGCTCTCAGTCCTGACCCCCCCGCAGTCCCCACCAGGCGCTCTCACACCGGTCACCCCCTCGCAGTCCCCACCAGGCGCTCTCACACGGTCACCCCCTCGCAGTCCCCACCAGGCGCTCTCACCCCCTCGCAGTCCCCACCAGGCGCTCTCACAGCCCATTGCAGGCCCTCACAGTCCCCACCAGGCGCTCTCACACCAGTCACCCCCTCGCAGTCCCCACCAGGCGCTCTCACACGTCAGCCCTTTGCAGCCCCAGTCTGCCTGCGTCTCACCGATGCGCTGCTGGACGCCGAGTCTTCTTCTGTGTTGGCCGGCTGCGCCATATTTTTTCTACTTCTAGGACTCGTCATGGGACCTTTCCGCCGGCTCTTGGGTGGCTTTGTCGAGTCTTCATATTCCTCCGCCAGCGAGAACAGGTCGCTGAACCTAACAACACAGACACTATCTGGGACATGTTCCGTTGTGTAAAGATGGACTATTATCAACGACTATTCAGCTGCAGTGAATGATACATCACTGTCGGACAACAGGCGTCCCTGCTGGGCGTTACATTCTGTGAATAGCCCCAAACCCCCGGGGGTGACACTTACTTCATCTTGTGCGCCTCGTCGCAGCTGGCCTGGACATGCTGGAGAGCTTGTAAGATCGGCGTCTGGCTAAAAACTGATCAGAAAACACCATAATGGATCCAGTCTAGTAATAACGCTCCCCAGCAGCTGGGAAAGGGACCGGCCTATAATCTCTCTCCTCCCGCTATCGCCATGATGGATAACCGTCAGCTTTAATGCTCGTCACTAGCTGTAACACTGCAATGAGCAGCAGAGGGCAGGACGTCACCGGTAAGGTGAGACTCATGTGTCAGGTGCTAGTAGTATATAACACATAAGGGGAGATGCACTAAGCCTGGAGTGATAAAGCACCAACCAATTAGCTCCTGTCAGTTTACAGGCTGTAAATGAAAAATTACAGTTAGGAGCTGATTGGTTGGTACTTTCTCTCTCTCCCCTAGCCTAGTACATCTCCCCCATAATACTTATCTGTATGGATGTCACATAATTCATAGAGAGAACTCAGCTAGTTGTCATTAATCAGTTGATTTGGGTGGAGGGGGATGAGTTGGACCCAGAACTATTTGAAACAAATGTGGGTGCCGGGATTTAATAAGTATGCCACACAGTGCCCCAGCGAGCTGCAACTGAACAGGTCCTAATACGGGTGATATCTGCCAGGAGCCCCGGCAGATATAAAATAATAATGTCCTGCCCGGAAGATTTATACACAGGACTTTGGTGGTAAAATACCATCAGATCCGTTAGGCTTGCAGTAGAACTGTTTCATCACCAGGGGGAGCTGCAGCTCCACCACTAAGTACTGTGTGAGGCCCCTCTCAGAATGTGACTTCTAATACCTAAATCTAATTATTGAAGTTGCAGAACTAAAAGCCTAAACCAGGGTCGCACAGATTCCGAGAGGTTCCCCAACCATTCTGACCCCAGTTTTAGAGAACCCCAAAACAATCTTTATATCTCCGGGTATTGGACAATTCCCTAAGGTCTGGGACCCCTGGTGTCACCTGAAATAGGATGTAACCTGCCCCTTGTGAGTGCCTTATCGCCGCTGTGTTTCATCGTATCCTATTACAATGTTGAATGCCACCACTGAAGGATGCCATGTTTACTGTGTATTCAGCGACCTCTATAAACATCATACATACAGGATACAGGGAAACAATGGGGGGGTTTGCTGGTGCCCGGCCTTGGTGATACTAGGTTGGATGGGACGTGGCTGAGGGATTTGGGCACACAGATGTCTTGAAAAGAAGGTCTGGGAATAAGATTTAGGAACAGAATAGGTGGTGATGGGGGTGGTATCTGGCTCAGCAGCATATGGACAGGAGGGTGGGACCTGGCATCGGGGCTGTGGCTGGGTCAGGAAGAGAAGACCTGATACTAACAGTTCTGTTTGGTGTTGGACAGGTTCACCCTCAGGTTATCCAGATGTTCCAGAATCTGCTCCAGCGTCAGCTGCGCCAATTTACTGCTCGAACTCCGGAGACTGCAAAGAGAAGACAGCAGATTACACATCAATGTGCGCAACGCTCGCTGACCGGAAACGCCATACAGAACAGGTCCCATCGTCTCTCAGTGGTGAGGCCTCTAGCACCTCGGACGCGTCACACGTCTCTCTAACATTCATGTGTGTAATAGGTGTCTGTGTTATACGTAGGTACAGAAATGCTCTCTAATACATAGACACTGCTGATTACACGCACTATAAGAATCCCTCTTACATACGCCGCTGATCTATATACATAATACAGTGCTGTGGGTGTAGTGTGAGGGAAAGGGCGATTTAATTAGTGCGAGACCCTCAGCTGTCTCTTTCCAACAAGATCAGACACTCAGGAAAGACCAGAGTGACAATAGAAAGTGACATAGCGAACAGAAACCATACAAGATTAATATGGTTACAGCTGGTAATGATGGTTCTGCCATGGGGTGGGTGAAGATGGTGTCCTGGATACCAGGATGAGGGTCTGAGACATTAGATGAAGGTGACATGGATAAAAAGTCCTGGTTCTTGGGGCAGGAGAGACTGTAAGTTGTAGTCTAGTTTGACCCACATAGCGGCTGAGATTGAGGGTGGTGTTCTAGACCCTCAGGTCAGCTGAGATGGGGGGTGGTGTTCTAGACCCTCAGGTCAGCTGAGATGGGGAGTAGTAGTCTACACCCTCAGGTCAGCTGAGATGGGGAGTAGTAGTCTACACCCTCAGGTCATGTTAGATGGGGACTGGTAGTTTAGACAGGTCATGTTAGATGGGGAGTGGTGGTCTAGGCCTTCAGGTCGGGAGAGATGGGGAGTGGTGGTCTAGGCCTTCAGGTCGGGAGAGATGGGGAGTGGTGGTCTAGGCCTTCAGGTCGGGAGAGATGGGGAGTGGTGGTCTAGGCCTTCAGGTCGGGAGAGATGGGGAGTGGTGGTCTAGGCCTTCAGGTCGGGAGAGATGGGGAGTGGTGGTCTAGGCCTTCAGGTCGGGAGAGATGGGGAGTGGTGGTCTAGGCCTTCAGGTCGGGAGAGATGGGGAGTGGTGGTCTAGGCCTTCAGGTCGGGAGAGATGGGGAGTGGTGGTCTAGGCCTTCAGGTCGGGAGAGATGGGGAGTGGTGGTCTAGGCCTTCAGGTCGGGAGAGATGGGGAGTGGTGGTCTAGGCCTTCAGGTCGGGAGAGATGGGGAGTGGTGGTCTAGGCCTTCAGGTCGGGAGAGATGGGGAGTGGTGGTCTAGGCCTTCAGGTCGGGAGAGATGGGGAGTGGTGGTCTAGGCCTTCAGGTCGGGAGAGATGGGGAGTGGTGGTCTAGGCCTTCAGGTCGGGAGAGATGGGGAGTGGTGGTCTAGGCCTTCAGGTCGGGAGAGATGGGGAGTGGTGGTCTAGGCCTTCAGGTCGGGAGAGATGGGGAGTGGTGGTCTAGGCCTTCAGGTCGGGAGAGATGGGGAGTGGTGGTCTAGGCCTTCAGGTCGGGAGAGATGGGGAGTGGTGGTCTAGGCCTTCAGGTCGGGAGAGATGGGGAGTGGTGGTCTAGGCCTTCAGGTCGGGAGAGATGGGGAGTGGTGGTCTAGGCCTTCAGGTCGGGAGAGATGGGGAGTGGTGGTCTAGGCCTTCAGGTCGGGAGAGATGGGGAGTGGTGGTCTAGGCCTTCAGGTCGGGAGAGATGGGGAGTGGTGGTCTAGGCCTTAAGGTCGGGAGAGATGGGGAGTGGTGGTCTAGGCCTTCAGGTCGGGAGAGATGGGGAGTGGTGGTCTAGGCCCTCAGTTCGGGTGAGAGGGGAAGTGGTGGTCTAGGCCCTCAGTTCGGGTGAGAGGGGAAGTGGTGGTCTAGGCCCTCAGTTCGGGTGAGATGGGGAGTGGTGGTCTAGGCCTTCAGGTCGGGTGAGATGGGGAGTGGTGGTCTAGGCCCTCAGTTTGGCTGAAATGGGGAGTGGTGGTATAGGCCTTCAGGTCGGGTGAGATGGGGAGTGGTGGTCTAGGCCCTCAGTTCGGGTGAGAGGGGAAGTGGTGGTCTAGGCCCTCAGTTCGGGTGAGATGGGGAGTGGTGGTCTAGGCCTTCAGGTCGGGTGAGATGGGGAGTGGTGGTCTAGGCCTTCAGGGCAGGTGTGATGGGATGTGGTAGTCTTCTAGCTAAAAATGTTATCTAACAGCTGGGTCAGACTGGGCAAGGAAAGAAGCGGTTATGTCTAAAACATGGCCTCTTACCTTTGCCGTTTCCGGGGAAGACTGTTGTTCTTGATGAGCAAAGACTTGATATGCTCCGCCAGATTATCGTCATGCTTCAAGCACCAGTGCCGCAGAATACTAGTGGTGAACTGATCATCGGGGTGACATGGTCGGCTGAGGACCATCTTCACCATCTCCTCAGTAGGTCTGGGGATGAGAACAAGAATCATAGGGAACCGAAACAGGAGGAAGTGCAGAATAACGCAATAATAAAAGTAACTCCACCCAGAGCTAAATAATCTGACAGCCCCACGCACATCAGGCACATATAATGTCCGGAGAGACCACGCTATCTGCGGGCGTGATAAGAGATCTCGCTGTACAGGATAATGCAGAATGTGACAGACAGAAATCCGCATACGTTCAGTATCTTGCGCAGTGTTGTTGCGGTAAGTGCCCCTTCTGTGTATATACAGATATATCCCGATGGCTCAGTGTGCTCAAAACCCAGACGGACACGGACTGTATTATGTAATTACTGCTTATACAGGGACCATGGACTAACACATCCTACATACTGCCTTCCATGTAGCGCCATCAGACACCCTGCTCTTCCCATTCTGCCCCCATGTCCATACATTGCCCAACCTCCATCTACTCGGTGTAACACCTGACTACTGGCACATGTCATATGGGGAAGGAAAGTATTCAGTGACCATGTCAGGGTGCTCTTATCTTCCAAGCCGCTGCCTCTCCTCTGCACAATAGGAGAATTCATTACACAGCGGGTGTCTGAGCGGGAGGCGAATGTACAAAGAGCCCTCGTACAGATAAGAGTCCAGGATAATTACAGATTAGCTCAGCTCTAATTGTCATGCGTTGCCCCCTCCACACGAAACACATCACTCATCCATCCCTTCCACTCGCAGGCACCATACAGAACGCATAGGAGCACCGAGACAATGGCTGGTCTTCTATGCAAGGACAATCCTCCAGCTGCTAGACAGGGGGTTCTTCATCCTGCCCCAGACACACAGTCCTCTCCCATCCTGCCCCAGACACACAGTCCTCTCCCATCCTGCCCCAGACACACAGTCCTCTACCATCCTGCCCCAGACACACACAGTCCTCTCTCTCATCCTGCACCAGACACACACAGTCCTCTCCCATCCTGCCCCAGACACACAGTCCTCTCTCTCATCCTGCCCCACACAGTCCTCTCTCTCCCATCCTGCCCCAGACACACAGTCCTCTCTCTCCCATCCTGCCCCAGACACACAGTCCTCTCTCCCATCTGCCCCAGACACACAGTCTTCTCTCATCCTGCCCCAGACACACAGTCCTCTACCATCCTGCCCCAGACACACACAGTCCTCTCCCATCCTGCACCAGACACACACAGTCCTCTCTCTCATCCTGCCTCACACAGTCCTCTCTCCCCCATCCTGCCCCAGACACACAGTCCTCTCTCATCCTGCCCCAGACACAGTCCTCTCTCTCTCATCCTGCCCCAGACACAGTCCTCTCTCTCCCATCCTGCCCCAGACACACAGTCCTCTCTCATCTTGCCCCAGACACACACAGTCCTCTCTCTCATCCTGCCCCACACAGTCCTCTCTCTCCCATCCTGCCCCAGACACACAGTCCTCTCTCATCCTGCCCCAGACACAGTCCTCTCTCTCCCATCCTGCCCCAGACACACAGTCCTCTCTCATCCTGCCCCAGACACAGTCCTCTCTCTCCCATCCTGCCCCAGACACACAGTCCTCTCTCTCCCATCCTGCCCCAGACACACAGTCCTCTCTCCCATCTGCCCCAGACACACACAGTCCTCTCCCATCCTGCCCCAGACACACAGTCCTCTCTCTCTCTCATCCTGCCCCAGACACACAGTCCTCTCTCTCATCCTGCCCCAGACATACAGTCCTCTCTCATCCTGCCCCAGATACACAGTCCTCTCTCCCATCCTGCCCTAGACACACAGTCCTCTCTCCCATCCTGCCCCAGACACACAGTCCTCTCTCTCATCCTGCCCCAGACACACAGTCCTCTCTCCCATCCTGCCCCAGACACACAGTCCTCTCTCCCATCCTGCCCCAGACACACACAGTCCTCTCTCTCATCCTGCCCCAGACACACAGTCCTCTCTCCCATCCTGCCCTAGACACACAGTCCTCTCTCCCATCCTGCCCTAGACACACAGTCCTCTCTCTCATCCTGCCCCAGACACACAGTCCTCTCTCCCATCCTGCCCCAGACACACAGTCCTCTCTCTCATCCTGCCCCAGACACACAGTCCTCTCTCTCATCCTGCCCCAGACACACAGTCCTCTCTCTCATTCTGCCCCAGACACACACCCTCCTCACTCACATCCTGCCCCTGACACACAGTCCTCTCTCCCATCTGCCCCAGACACACAGTCTTCTCTCATCCTGCCCCAGACACACAGTCTTCTCTCATCCTGCCCCAGACACACAGTCCTCTACCATCCTGCCCCAGACACACACAGTCCTCTCCCATCCTGCACCAGACACACACAGTCCTCTCTCTCATCCTGCCTCACACAGTCCTCTCTCCCCCATCCTGCCCCAGACACACAGTCCTCTCTCATCCTGCCCCAGACACAGTCCTCTCTCTCTCATCCTGCCCCAGACACAGTCCTCTCTCTCCCATCCTGCCCCAGACACACAGTCCTCTCTCATCCTGCCCCAGACACACACAGTCCTCTCTCTCATCCTGCCCCACACAGTCCTCTCTCTCCCATCCTGCCCCAGACACACAGTCCTCTCTCATCCTGCCCCAGACACAGTCCTCTCTCTCCCATCCTGCCCCAGACACACAGTCCTCTCTCATCCTGCCCCAGACACAGTCCTCTCTCTCCCATCCTGCCCCAGACACACAGTCCTCTCTCTCCCATCCTGCCCCAGACACACAGTCCTCTCTCCCATCTGCCCCAGACACACACAGTCCTCTCCCATCCTGCCCCAGACACACAGTCCTCTCTCTCTCTCATCCTGCCCCAGACACACAGTCCTCTCTCATCCTGCCCCAGATACACAGTCCTCTCTCCCATCCTACCCTAGACACACAGTCCTCTCTCCCATCCTGCCCCAGACACACAGTCCTCTCTCTCATCCTGCCCCAGACACAGTCCTCTCTCCCATCCTGCCCCAGACACACAGTCCTCTCTCCCATCCTGCCCCAGACACACACAGTCCTCTCTCTCATCCTGCCCCAGACACACAGTCCTCTCTCCCATCCTGCCCTAGACACACAGTCCTCTCTCTCATCCTGCCCCAGACACACAGTCCTCTCTCCCATCCTGCCCCAGACACAGTCCTCTCTCTCATCCTGCCCCAGACACACAGTCCTCTCTCTCATCCTGCCCCAGACACACAGTCCTCTCTCTCATTCTGCCCCAGACACACACCCTCCTCACTCACATCCTGCCCCTGACACACAGTCCTCTCTCTCATCCTGCCCCTGACACACACCCTCCTCACTCACATCCTGCCCCAGACACACAGTCCTTTCTCTCATCCTGCCCCCGACACAATCCTTTCTCCCATCCTGCCCCAGACATACACAGTCCGGTCTCTCATCCTGCCCCAGACACACACAGTCCTCTATCATCCTGCCCCAGACACACACAGTCCTCTCCCATATTGCCCTAGACACACAAGTCCTCTTTCTTATCCTACAGAAGAAACAGTCCTCTCTCCTTCCTCCTGCCCCGGGAATACAGGGTACATATCAACTTCATTCCAGACGCGTTTGTTGTGTTACTCACTTCTCTCGCCTGAGCTGTAGGAGGAGACAGGATAAAGCCTCAGGGTGTTCTGTAATGACAAGAGATGCAGCCGGTCTCAACACATTGCAAAGGGAATAAAATAATATAACATGTGCATATATGAACCCACCTTTGTATTTCAGGTGCTGGAGGATGGGGATAATAGTCTCCAAGGGAACATTGTGAGCGAGGAATAGCTGCCACGTGCAGTACTGCTCAAATGTCTCCCACTCTAAACTCTGAACTGAAAAAGAAGATGGGTGCACTTTATACAAGATCACCTCACCCTGCCGATACAGGGAGACCGGCTCCCAACTCACATCACCCAACCTTGCCGATACAGGGAGACCGGCTCCCAACTCACATCACCCAACCTTGCCGATACAGGGAGACCGGCTCCCAACTCACATCACCTAACCCTGCCGATACAGGGAGACCGGCTCCCAACTCACATCACCCAACCCTGCCCATACAGGGAGACCGGCTCCCAACTCACATCACCCAACCTTGCCGATACAGGGAGACCGGCTCCCAACTCACATCACCCAACCCTGCCGATACAGAGAGACCGGCTCCCAACTCACATCACCCAACCCTGCCGATACAGGGAGACCGGCTCCCAACTCACATCACCCAACCTTGCCCATAAAGGGAGACCGGCTCCCAACTCACATCACCCAACCCTGCCCATACAGGGAGACCGGCTCCCAACTCACATCACCCAACCTTGCCGATACAGGGAGACCGGCTCCCAACTCACATCACCCAACCTTGCCGATACAGGGAGACCGGCTCCCAACTCACATCACCCAACCTTGCCGATACAGGGAGACCGGCTCCCAACTCACATCACCTAACCCTGCCGATACAGGGAGACCGGCTCCCAACTCACATCACCCAACCCTGCCCATACAGGGAGACCGGCTCCCAACTCACAT
This sequence comes from Taudactylus pleione, assembly GCA_031769625.1. NCBI lineage: Eukaryota > Metazoa > Chordata > Amphibia > Anura > Myobatrachidae > Taudactylus > Taudactylus pleione. Next base: position 19,918 of record JAUIMM010000995.1, read on the forward strand.
CACCCAACCCTGCCGATACAGAGAGATCGGCTCCCAACTCACATCACCCAACCCTGCCGATACAGAGAGACCGGCTCCCAACTCACATCACCCAACCCTGCCGATACAGGGAGACCGGCTCCCAACTCACATCACCCAACCTTGCCCATAAAGGGAGACCGGCTCCCAACTCACATCACCCAACCCTGCCCATACAGGGAGACCGGCTCCCAACTCACATCACCCAACTCTGCCGATACAGGGAGACCGGCTCCCAACTCACATCACCCAACCTTGCCGATGCAGGGAGACCGGCTCCCAACTCACATCACCCAACCTTGCCGATACAGGGAGACCGGCTCCCAACTCACATCACCCAACCCTGCCCATACAGGGAGACCGGCTCCCAACTCACATCACCCAACCCTGCCCATACAGGGAGACCGGCTCCCAACTCACATCACCCAACCCTGCCCATACAGGGAGACCGGCTCCCAACTCACATCACCCAACCCTGCCCATACAGGGAGACCGGCTCCCAACTCACATCACCCAACCTTGCCGATACAGGGAGACCGGCTCCCAACTCACATCACCCAACCTTGCCGATACAGGGAGACCGGCTCCCAACTCACATCACCCAACCTTGCCGATACAGGGAGACCGGCTCCCAACTCACATCACCCAACCTTGCCGATACAGGGAGACCGGCTCCCAACTCACATCACCCAACCTTGCCGATACAGGGAGACCGGCTCCCAACTCACATCACCCAACCCTACCCATACAGGGAGACCGGCTCCCAACTCACATCACCCAACCCTGCCCATACAGGGAGACCGGCTCCCAACTCACATCACCCAACCTTGCCGATACAGGGAGACCGGCTCCCAACTCACATCACCCAACCCTGCCGATACAGGGAGACCGACTCCCAACTCACATCACCCAACCCTGCCGATACAGGGAGACAGACTCCCAACTCACATCACCCAACCATGCCGATACAGGGAAACCGGCTCCCAGCTCACATCACCCAACCTTGCCGATACAGGGAGACCGGCTCCCAACTCACATCACCCAACCTTGCCGATACAGGAAGACCGGCTCCCAACTCACATCACCCAACCTTGCCGATACAGGGAGACCGGCTCCCAACTCACATCACCCAACCTTGCCGATACAGGGAGACCGGCTCCCAACTGACATCACCCAACCTTGCCGATACAGGGAGACCGGCTCCCAACTCACATCACCCAACCCTGCCCATACAGTGTGACCGGCTCCCAACTCACATCACCCAACCCTGCCGATACAGTGTGACTGGACCATAACTCCTGTCACCTAACTGTGCCGATACAGTGTGACCAGCTCCCAACTCACACCATCCAACCCTGTCGATACAGTGTGACCGACTACCATCTCATATTACCTAACCCTGATGATACAGTCATCAACCCATACATAACCATCAACCAAATCTGCCTATACAGCCACTGGCCCATAAGTCACATCACCCGGCTCTGCAGATACAGTCTGACCAGACCAAAACTCACACCACACAAAACAGTCTAACTCAGCCATACATACCACCACCCAAGTCTCTCAAGTCATTACTCCTCCAGAAAAAACTGACACATATTTATGAAATCAACATCAATCTACTCACTTAAAATGTTCAACACGGAATCTTTCCGGAACATCACCAGGTTTCCCATCATTACATGACACACCAACTCCTGCAGCTGAACAAGAGGAAGGATGTTACTACTTGAAGCAGAGTCCAGGGGAAGCCTGCCCACAACCTTGGGGAGAAGAGTCCAGGGGAAGCCTGCCCTCAACCTTGGGGAGAAGAGTCCAGGGGAAGCCTGCCCTCAACCTTGGGGAGAAAAGTCCAGGGAAAGACTGCCCACAACCTTGGGCAGAAGAGTCCAGGGGAAGCCTGCCCTCAACCTTGGGGAGAAGAGTCCAGGGGAAGCCTGCCCTCAACCTTGGGGAGAAGAGTCCAGGGGAAGCCTGCCCTCAACCTTGGGGAGAAGAGTCCAGGGGAAGCCTGCCCACAACCTTGGGGAGAAGAGTCCAGGGGAAGCCTGCCCACAACCTTGGGGAGAAGAGTCCAGGGGAAGCCTGCCCACAACCTTGGGGAGAAGAGTCCAGGGGAAGACTGCCCACAACCTTGGGGAGAAGAGTCCAGGGGAAGACTGCCCACAACCTTGGGGAGAAGAGTCCAGGGGAAGACTGCCCACAACCTTGGGGAGAAGAGTCCAGGGGAAGCCTGCCCACAACCTTGGGGAGAAGAGTCCAGGGGAAGACTGCCCACAACCTTGGGGAGAAGAGTCCAGGGGAAGCCTGCCCACAACCTCGGGAGAAGAGTCCAGGGGAAGAATGCCCACAACCTGGGGAAAATAATACAGGGAAAGACTGCCCAAAACCTTGGGGAGAAGAGTCCAAGTGAAGAGTGCCCACAACCTTGGGGAGAAGAGTCCAGGGGAAGCCTGCCCTCAACTTTGGGGAGAAGAGTCCAGGGGAAGCCTGCCCACAACCTTGGGGAGAATAACACAGGGGAAGACTGCCTACAGCCTCGGGGAGAAGAGTCCAGGGGAAGACTGCCCACAACCTTGGGGAGAATAACACAGGGGAAGACTGCCTACAGCCTCAGGTAGAAGAACCCTGGGGACAAAGTAAACCATCGACCACAGCAGTGCTAACCGACACTGCAAGAACCATGGGGGAGAAACTGCCACACACAACAAAGGGCAGAGACAGCAGTCAGGTTGCTACCAGAGATTACCCAGAGAATACAGATATACATTACTACAGTGTAGAACTACAGAGAGGATACATATACAGAATAAGCAGAGAGATGCAATGAGCAGGCCTTACCTGGGCAGAGTCAATAACAGCTACTATCATGTTGAGTAGTTCTCCGCTCCGAAGCGTTTCGTCTGGGAACTGGTGTAGAAGAGAGAGACAGTCAGATCCGCAGAATGTACTACCTGCTAGCTGGAGCACAACACACGCATGGACTAGTAGTATATAACACTGCGTCCGCCACAGGAACACCTTACACTGGTGACAGGCGCGTATCTTAGTGCGTGCGATTTCTGCTGCTCTCACCTCACTGTATATAGACGGCGTCAGGTAACACAGCAGCCGCACGTCATCTTCCTGACATGCTTTCATATCCATCATCAGACACGTATGCAGGTCCCCGAGCTGCGTGGCCTGAGCGAAGGATTCGTATAAATTCATCTTCCCAGCCGCTGCCTTGCTGGAGTGGGGTGTCCAGTATGTGGGGAGAGAGAGAACGGGCAGAGAGTGAATGCAAGGGGGGAGCATAGAGCCGGTAATGCAGAGGGGGGAGGGGGACACATTAAGGTGCATATGGTAGGGAAGTGAAGGGGGGAGAGTGTGCAAGTCTGTGGGCCTCATACAGAGATAGACGCAGTTACGATAATTACGCAGGTGAGCGACTATCGGGAGACTGTGCAAGTGTTGCAATGCGCGTACGTGAAGGTCCCTCTACGCTCCCGCACGCAGCCCTCCTGGGATCGCAGAGAGATTGACAAGAAGGCAGCGTTAGTGGGAGGAAATTAAACGTACGGGGGAGGTGACGGGAGAGTAGTCGGATAAACTCATTTCTTTTTAGAGGCGGATACCCGCAGGCGTCTGCAAACACGTACGCAGAAATAATACCACCATCGTGTCTGCCCAGCCGGCCGTGCTGCATGACTCAGGACTACTAACATCGGTGAACCTGCGTGTACACAGCTGCGTTCCTGGTTGCGGGGGCCACGGTGGGCATCTCCATGCTGCGGCCGCCCTCCACGGCTTCGCTAACTAGCTGCTGTGTCCATCTGTGAACCAGGCTCTGAGTGTGTGAGTAGGGGACCATGAAATAAACTGAGATAGAACCTGTTATTACAGACACTGGTCCCACTATAAACACTTCGGTGGAGCCCATCAGCACAACCATCCCCAGGTTCAGGGAGCACAAACTGCGTACAAACCAGGGGTCACCACAAGCAACGTCCTGAGGGACAGGAAACTCACGGCAGCTTAGACAATCTTACTTCTCTATTTACATGGAGGAGGGAAGGAGAGCTCTGGATATTAATTATCTCTAATAAACAGACCGGACGGAGAGAGCAGGGACTGGATGTTATTAAGTAGGATCAGTGTATTAATGAGAAGATTAGCTATCTCAGGCACACACTGCAGGGGGCCAACATCCGCACCCATCCCAGCACCCCAACGCCTGGGCTGCAGGTAGGGTGTCAGGTGTTATCAGGATATTGCTCATCCCAGACATCCTCTCCTCTCCCACAGCCCAAACAGGAGAATGAGGACTAATTACGTCAGGTAAGATGACTGTGTAAGTGACCTGGCCGTAACGATAACTTGCTGAATATCTCTGACGGAGAACACAGAGAACATCTCACATACATCCCATCACTGATGTATAGGAATAGAACATGTGGGAATTAGGATTATTAGTGAGAGGCAGAAAGCCCGTCCAGGTTGAGCTCCTCACCTGGCCTTCAGGTAGTACAGCAGGTGGTAGCCGATCTTGGGCTGTTTCTGGTAGAGCTCGGAGAGAAGGTCCAGGAGCAGAGAAAAACCAGTGCTGTCCTCCTGCATCTGGATTAGGTTTCTGGAAGGAGATAATGTGAGGCGTGAGGATTTACGGTATGGGGGAAGGGGGGTGAAGACGTGGAACCTCCTGTTCAGAGCCGGCAGACAATAAGCGGTCAGTTTCTGGTGGTTGTGGAGTGTTTTGGGGCTTTTACTACACAGAGGTGATTTAGGTGACTTACCGAAATATCAGATAGAGGGGCTTCCCCACCGACTCCTCCAAAGACCTGTAAATGATAGCATTAATGTTACTACTAAGTCACAGCATTCCAGTATCACCCAGATGGAATCGGTATGATATCCGCCGGTTCAAATACCGACGCCAGAAGCCAGATCGTCCAGGACCCCGACAGGGGAGGTAAGTACCCAACCCTCACCCTCTCCCCACCCCAACCATAACCCTTCCTTGGTGGTGCCTAACTCTAACATCCCCAGGGGGTGCCTTACACCACCCTTCCCACACCGTAAACCTAAAGCTCACCCCCCCTCCCCGGGGGTGCATGACCCTAATCTCTCCCCAGGGATGCCTAAACCTAACCCCCCCATCCCCAGGCTAAGTATCATACTTACCAGTCCTCTTACCTCCGGGATGGTGGGGGTCAGGATGCCGATCCACTCCTGGATATCGTCATTGGCATTATGCTGGGCTTTGGGATTTCGGCGTCGGTTTATCGATGCCCTGGATCCCGTCCGCCGGCATATTAAACTAAACGTATACCAGATAACCTTCTACCTCCCCAGACAGACAATGCCCTACTGCACCCTCACCCATCCAGCGTGCCCTGCACTAAACCCATTTAGCTGACGTCACAATCACCCTCAACATGTTTTCATTAAACTCCACTACAACCACAGATTAGTTTTTCCCTGGTCGTTGACCATCTTGTCTGGACGATTTAACTACGCCCCCCCCCCCCCGTCTTCTTTCCGTACGATGCCCCCTATGTAGGCTGACCGTGTGGTACCAGGTAGGCATGAATGCAAATGAACACGCAGAACCTACTCCTCTGTGATCTCCTCTGGAAGGACCTCTCCCCGGAAATGTGCTTTAAATAACTCCTGGAGACAGGAGGCCAGTACGGATAGCTGTTCTGAGTCAAAGTCTTCCTGCAGAGAGGGGAAACGAGAGGACGGGGTCAGGAGACGGTGCTAGATAGCGGTGACAACATACCTCATGACGGATCCACGTGTAGCTCACCTCCAAAATCTGCTCCACGATGTCCTGCATCAGCTCACACTGGGACTCCATGTCACTGAAACACACAGGCATACAGACACCATTGGCGTGCAGGTAGTTACATCCTTTCACTGCCCTGTTTTACATGGAACATGGAGCTATATATTCTCTATAAGACTCACAGACAGGTCACAGATCCCTTATTAAAGTTGTAAATATGAACATGGGGGCAGATCCCAGATTATGGAGAATCACGCATTTACTGGCATTTTAGGGGAGGTGCGGGGGCAAGGGGGTGTCATACACCTCTTGCAGTTCCGCCCGATGCTGAATCACCCCCTCGGTTTCATTTAGAGCTGATATGTGAGGCAGGGGGCAATTTCATTCCCACCATCTACAGAATGTATGTGGGGTCGCGTCTGCAAGTGGGCTGTGTTCCCCATATTAGTGTTACCAACCTTTCCTTCTGCAGAGCGACGACCTTGTCCCTCACGGGCTCCTCCAGCTGCTCCAAGTATGGGGTGATGTCCACGGGCTCCTCAATGATGGGATCCTTTATGGGGTGGAAGCGGTACTCCCTCTTTTTTCCTGGGGGAGGGGGGGGGGGATTAGGAGATAATGTGGACAGAGAGAAGGCGCAGGAGAGGAGGACAGAGCCTAAATACGGAGCCCCCCACTTAGGGACTTTATATACAGGTACAAAGTAGGGAAGATCAGGAAATAAAATATAAGAGACAGGTCAGTACCGTTGTCTGAGCCTTTGTTATTTATCTCCTCGTCATCGTCACTAAATGCAGCCTCCGAAGTGTCGTAGCAGCTCTCCTCCTTGTCTGTCAGGCTGTTCTCTATCTCCATGGATGCCGGCTCCTCCGTCTTTACTGTCAACGGCAATTAAAGCAGTTTAGTCATCTGCGCACCACAATACGGACGCAACCGCATACAATGGCGTAAACCTGGTTTGAGCTGGGTCACCCTGTGCCAGCATACACATGGCGTCCAGAGCACATCTGTGCTGCAACTAGGGATGTGCAGGCTCGGATAGGTTCGAGTTTGCACGTGGAGTTCGGATTTTTCCCTCCAAAAAAACGGAACTCAGAACGAGGCAAAACGTCATCTTACATGGACGAACATCATCATTCCTGTTCTTTTGTCCAGGAATGATGATGTTCGTCCATGTAAGATGACGTTTTGCCTCGTTCTGAGTTCCGTTTTTTTGGAGGGAAAAATCCGAACTCCACGTGCAAACTCGAACCTATCCGAGCCTGCACATCCCTAGCTGCAACTAATAGACCAATCAGATTAGAAGATGGGCTGCTGTGTGATACAGATTAGAAGATGGGCTGCTGTGTGTTACAGATTAGTAGATGGGCTGCTGTGTGATACAGAATAGAAGATGGGTTGCTGTGTGATACAGAATAGAAGATGGGTTGCTGTGTGATACAGATTAGAAGACGGGCTGCTGTGTGATACAGATTAGTAGATGGGTTGCTGTGCGATACAGATTACAAGATGGGTTGCTGTGCGATACAGATTACAAGATGGGTTGCTGTGCGATACAGATTACAAGATGGGTTGCTGTGCGATACAGATTACAAGATGGGTTGCTGTGTGATACAGATTAGTAGGATGGGCTGCTGTGTGATACAGATTAGTAGATGGGTTGCTGTTTGATACAGATTAGTAGATGGGTTGCTGTGTGACACAGATTAGTAGATGGGTTGCTGTGTGACACAGATTAGTAGATGGGTTGCTGTGTGACACAGATTAGTAGATGGGTTGCTGTGTGACACAGATTAGTAGATGGGTTGCTGTGTGATACAGATTAGTAGATGGGTTGCTGTGTGATACAGATTAGTAGATGGGTTGCTGTGTGATACAGATTAGTAGATGGGCTGCTGTGTGATACAGATTACAAAATGGGTTGCTGTGTGATACAGATTAGTAGATGGGTTGCTGTGTGATACAGATTAGTAGATGGGTTGCTGTGTGATACAGATTAGAAGATTGATAGTAGGTGAGCAACCAGGAAGAAGCAGCAGCAGACGAGCAATGAGGCAACAGCAGCAAGAGAGCAATGAGGCAACAGCAGCATGAGAGCAATGAGGCAATAGCAGCAAGCGAGCAATGAGGCAACAGCAGCAAGAGCGCAATGAGGCAACAGCAGCAAGAGCGCAATGAGGCAACAGCAGCAAGCGAGCAATGAGGCAATAGCAGCAAGCGAGCAATGAGGCAACAGCAGCAAGCAATGAGGCAACAGCAGCAAGCAATGAGGCAACAGCAACAAGCGAGCAATGAGGCAACAGCAGCAAACGAGCAACGAGAAAGGAGGGCCAGCAAGCAAACAACCAGTGAGGAGCAAAAGCCGTTGAACAACCAGAAAGGAGCAGCAGCAGTCGAGAAACAGGTGAGCAACCAGGTAGGCACAGTAGCAGGCGAGCAATTAGGCAACAGGTGAGCAACCAGGTAGGAATAACAACAGGGGAGCAACCAGGGACCAGCAGCTGCCAAGCAACTAGAGAGCAGCAGCAGGCCAACAGGCAGGGAGCAACAGCAAGCCTGCAAGCAACAGCAGACGAGCAATGAGACACCAGATGGGCAACCAAAGAGGAGCAGCAGCAGTGAGCAATTAAGCAGCATGCGAGCAGCCAGAGAGGAGCAGCTGCAGCAGGCGAGCAGCCAGAGAGGAGCAGCTGCAGCAGGCGAGCAGCCAGAGAGGAGCAGCTGCAGCAGGCGAGCAGCCAGAGAGGAGCAGCTGCAGGCGAGCTGCAAGAGAGGAGCAGCAGCAGGCGAGCAGCAGCAAGCGAGCTGCCAGAGAGGAGCAGCAGCAGCAAGCGAGCTGCCAGAGAGGAGCAGCAGCAGCAGCAAGCGAGCTGCCAGAGAGGAGCAGCAGCAGCAGCAAGCGAGCTGCCAGAGAGGAGCAGCAGCAGCAAGCGAGCTGCCAGAGAGGTGCAGCAGCAAGCAAGCGGCCTGAGAGGAGCAGCAGCAAGCAAGCGGCCTGAGAGGAGCAGCAGCATGCAAGCGGCCTGAGAGGAGCAGCAGCAGGCGAGCAACAGGGAACAGTCAGGCACAGAAACAAGCAGCAGGTGCGCAAAGAGAGAGAAAAAATAAAAAATGAGTAGCGACAATACGCGATGATGGAAAAAACTGCAAAATAAGGAGAGATAGTGAGACTAGCACAGCACATACTCACGGGCAGCCCTTACTTTCTGAGGCAGGAGATGGGAGGTTACAGAACTCAGGAAACTTTTCTCTAAGCATCGATCGCAGTTCTTTGTCCAATTTGGGGTTATGGAACAATGGAGCCAAGTGTCTAAATGGAATAGAAGAAACAGTTGCAAGAGTCAATTTCCGCAATACCATAGTACATATCACAAGTGCGCGCTTACTTAAAGGCCAATCCAAAGTAAAGCGAGCGCACAGCTGCTAGCGAAGCACATCCTGCATTTCTGACTGCACACGCTACGGAGCCAAGTGTACCCTAGCGCATGCACTGCGCTAGAACAGGAAGTGGTCCGTTGAAATAAATACACTTGTTTTACAGAATAGGCTGGTGCACGTGCGACCTGATGAGGACTATGGCTACCCAACCAGGTGTACAGATAGTGAGAGGATTCCCACTAAGACGCATGCAGCTATGTATACACATGCAATACTGGAGCAATTGCAGCCAACTTGCGTTTGACTCCCCATTAGGCCACTAAACCACAGTGATGACTACATAACAACGTCTCTGTGACCTGGTGTATAGCACTGATCACGGGTACCAGGCAGCCCTTACAGAGCGCTGTTTTCAGGTGTTTGCTAGAACTGGTGGTGAAGGGGAACATGTTGTTGAGCGAAGCATCGGACTTAAACCTTGCAGACATAACAGGCTGTGGTTCACAGAACCCTGCATCCACGTGCGCTAAACCCCATCGTAATTCCCCTTTGTACTTACGCCAAAACCCTCTTCTCCATTATGTGTGTGAGTGAACTAAACACCCCTTGTCTGACGTTCCCCTCTAGAGGAGGGTAAAAATTGGGTATTATCTATAAAAAGAAACAAAACATCAATCATAAATCAAGCACTAAATAAGTAGAAGTAGGAGCCCTATAAGAATCTTATCACAATCGGAACGACTTTAGAGCTCCCCCGTTACTGTTCCGCGGAGCACACATGTGCGAATTTGCCCGTGACCCTCGCTCTGTGTGGCCGATCTGGGAGCGGTAAATCCCGGTCACCGTGAAATGGACCGTCACGTGACATGGTGCACGGAAACACAGTGGGGCGGCAGCGATACGTGTAACACGCCACATAGGGGACAGCATGAGCGCTAGGTTTTGGCTTGGCCTGTGCCTGTCCTCAGTGATTTACGAGCTGCTACACAGGAGTGTAGGGATTCACAACAAGCCAATAACGCAAATCTGAGATCATTGGGGCAGAGAGAAATCTGGACTGGATATAAAATAATTACTCTGTGTGTGGGGGGGGGGGGGGCACTGAAAGCGTGGGTGGGGGTTGGGAGGTCCCAATGGGATCAGATCCTTAAACCAAATTCCAAAATTGGAAACATTCTTTGCATTTCTCGGTGTATCTAGAGACGGCAGGGGGTGGGGAGGGGTTGGAGAGGAGGGGGTCACCTCCTGTAGTATTATATCCATTCTAACCAATGTAGGGGGGACCAGGAGTAGTAGCCTAGTCAGTACGGAGGCCTGGCCTGTTATTTATATAGATCGGGCAATGCTGTTACAGCCCAACATGTTCTTATTTTGGCGTTTTCTGTTTTTTTACATTAAGAGTAAACACATCCGATTAAAACTATGAGGGTCCCCCTCCTGCACTCCGCACCGACACCCAGGGGAGGAGCTGCTTATACAAATAGCATGTCCGGTCCGCGCCTTTGTTGCGCGTTAGACGCTTCCTTGGTGTCCATGCTGAATGCAGGAGCCACTCAAGTGCCTGCAGGCCCGGCTACCTCTAATCGCGGGGATCCTGACCACGCTGTACAGGCCGTGGCGCATTGTGAGCGCCTGTATATGATCGCAGGAACACAAACACGCCGCCTGCGCAATGTAAGTTATGTTACTAATGGGCCTTTCTGAGGAGTCAGCAGCCAATGATCGGAGAAATGGGCAGAGGTCAGGGCTCCTATCATTAGGGTAATGTAGGTATCTCAGGTGGGACTGTCGGAGATCCAGACATTTGGAAAGCGACTTCCTCCTCATCGCTGACTGCTTACAGTACAACATCTGAACGGCAGTAATTGCCTCCAATGTTCAACATCTGCTGCCATCCGGCAAGACGGAGCTCGGGACCGTAGAGGTGACGAGATGATCTCCTCTCCCATCTGTGCGTTTCATGTGACCCTATTAGGTGCATCTTTCGGGGTCTTCCCGGAGGGCAATGTGCAGATAGTATCATTAACCAGCTATGTATAATTCAAAGCCTTTTCCCTGCCTGCCTCTGTCCTAATGATCTCCTGACCTCCGTTCTCAGCACAGAACATGGGGGCGGGCGCGGAGGAGACACCTTATATGTACACATACCCGGCACATGAAGTCCAGCAGGGTGGCGGTGATTGCCGGGTGCGGCTTCATAGAGTGATGCATTACCAGAATGGCCGGTTCTGCGGAAAGGAAAAACCGGTGACGTTAGGACGTGAATATTGGGGGCACCCATGCATGCAAATTGCAGCTGCAGTAAGACCATTCTGAGCCACGTTAGAAGTGCCACTAGCAGAGAACGCGGCAGAAGCACCACCGCACTCTCTTACAGACATCAGTGATGGGATCACATGGAGAATGCACTGAAATATTCATCAATAGCAACCAAGGCATCCTAGCGGTGGGAGGCAGAGAGGAGGGGGGATTATGTAGGGAGGGGGTTACAAAGTCAGGCAGTATGGAGATAAGACATGGGGGGAGGGGGGTTAGCAAAAAAGGATCATAGTGATGGTGGGAGGAATAGATAGGGGGGCATGAGATGAGAAGGGGAATCGGAGGCAGAGGGGGGACAATGTGTATGTGAATACAGAGAAGGGGGTCCCAATGACAAAGGCCATAATGCGAATGGGGGTGAAAGTCTCGGAATCAGATTAGCGAGACGGAGCATAATAATTACATAAAGTGAATAAAATACAGAGGGATGATAGAAAGGGCATAAAGGGAGTACATATATGCATATACAGTACATCCGGAAAGTATTCACAGCGCTTCACTTTTTCTACATTTTGTTATGTTACAGCCTTATTCCAAAATGGAATCAATCCATTTTTGTCCTCAAAATCCTACACACAGTACCCCATGATGACCACGTGTAAAAACTAATTTTTTGCGATTTTTGCAAATTTAATTTAAAAAAAAAACTGTGGAAAAAGTGAAGCGTTGTGAATACTTTCCGGATGCACAGTATAGGGTGTGTAACACAGGGCGAAGGATTTCAGATAAGAAGGGAGGTGCCGGAGAGATAGATGAGGGATGTTAGAGAGAGGGGGGGGACGATAGAGAAAGGGGGGGGGCGACGATAGAGAAAGGGGGGGGACGACGATAGAGAAAGGGGGGGGCGACGATAGAGAAAGGGGGGGGAACGATAGAGAAAGGGGGGGGAACGATAGAGAAAGGGGGGGGAACGATAGAGAAAGGGGGGGGGAACGATAGAGAAAGGGGGGGGAACGATAGAGAAAGGGGGGGGAACGATAGAGAAAGGGGGGGGAACGATAGAGAAAGGGGGGGGAACGATAGAGAAAGGGGGGGAACGATAGAGAAAGGGGAGGGAACGATAGAGAAAGGGGGGGGAACGATAGAGAAAGGGGGGGGGGAACGATAGAGAAAGGGGGGGGGGAACGATAGAGAAAGGGGGGGGAGACGATAGAGAAAGGGGGGGAGACGATAGAGAAAGGGGGGGAGACGATAGAGAAAGAGGGGGAGACGATAGAGAGAGGGGGAGACGATAGAGAGAGGGGGAGACGATAGAGAGAGGGGGGAACGATAGAGAAAGGGGGGGGAACGATAGAGAAAGGGGGGGAACGATAGAGAAAGGGGGGGGAACGATAGAGAAAGGGGGGGGAGACGATAGAGAAAGGGGGGGAGACGATAGAGAAAGGGGGGGAGACGATAGAGAAAGAGGGGGAGACGATAGAGAAAGGGGGGGAGACGATAGAGAGAGGGGGGGACGATAGAGAGAGGGGGGGACGATAGAGAGAGGGGGAGACGATAGAGAGAGGGGGAGACGATAGAGAGAGGGGGAGACGATAGAGAGAGGGGGAGACGATAGAGAGAGGGGGAGACGATAGAGAGAGGGGGAGACGATAGAGAGAGGGGGAGACGATAGAGAGAGGATGCCCATGATAGAGAGAGGGGGAGACAATAGAGGGGGAGATGATAGAGAGAGGGGGAGACGATAGAGAGAGGCGGGGGGGAATGAGAAAAGGGGAGACGATAGAGAGAGGGGGAGATGATAGAGAGAGGGGGAGACGATAGAGAGAGGATGCCCATGATAGAGAGAGGGGGAGACGATAGAGAGAGGGGGAGACGATAGAGAGAGGATGCCCATGATAGAGAGAGGGGGAGACGATAGAGAGAGGGGGAGACGATAGAGAGAAGATGCCCATGATAGAGAAAGGCGGGGGGGGGGGGGAATGAGAGAAGGGGGAGGGCGACTTTGTGTGAGGAAGGTCCATACTTAGTTGGGGTAGTTACAATGGGCCTAATTCATTACGGATCGCAACTGTGATTACGCACGCAATCGGCCGATAGTTGCGTTCTGCGCATGCGTATGTAGCGCAGTGCACGTGCACAATCTAGTCACTGCGATCGCAGACCCATCGCAGAGTGATTGACAGGAAGTAACATTTGTGGATGGTGACGGGGGTGGTCCGCGAAATGCAGGCGTACCAGTGTGTTTGAAAGCTGTCGCAGTGGTGTGCATAAATTAGGCACTGTGATGCCATACGCCAGCCGGAGGCCTCATAGCGTGCGCTGACGTTAGCCATTTATAAGTAAGGTCAGAGCTTGTACCAGTGTGCGTGAGGCTGTGATGGTACCGATGTTACCGATGGTTTCGCAGTCTTGCTAAGGATTGTGGATGTGTGTAAGGTAAGCAGGGCGTCCCTATGTTGTGCTGTGATGGCATAGCGATGGCAGAGGATCAGCATACTATCACAGTGAGGCTGCGATGGTACCGATGTTACCAATGATCTCGAGTCTTGCTAAGGATTGTGGAAGTGTGTAAGGTAAGGGGGGCGTCCTTATGTTGTGCTGTGACGGCATAGCGATTGCAGAGGATTAGCATACTATCACAGTCAGACTGCGATGGTACCGATGTTACTGATGGTGTCGCAGTCTTGCTAAGGATTACGGATGTGTGTAAGGTAAGGAGTGCAGCTTATCCAGTCACTAGGAACCAGTGACATCACTGAGAGTGCAGCCTATCCAGTCACTAGGAACCAGTGACATCACTGAGAGTGCAGCCTATCCAGTCACTAGGAACCAGTGACATCACAGAGAGTGCAGCCTATCCATTCACTAGGAACCAGTGACATCACTGAGAGTGCAGCCTATCCAGTCACTAGGAACCAGTGACATCACTGAGAGTGCAGCTTATCCAGTCACTAGGAGCCAGTGACATCACTGAGAGTGCGGCTTATCCAGTCACTAGGAGCCAGTGACATCACTGAGAGTGCAGCCTATCCAGTCACTAGGAGCCAGTGACATCACTGAGAGTGCAGCCTATCCAGTCACTAGGAACCAGTGACATCACTGAGAGTGCAGCCTATCCAGTCACTAGGAACCAGTGACATCACTGAGAATGCAGCCTATCCAGTCACTAGGAACCAGTGACATCACTGAGAATGCTGCCTATCCATTCACTAGGAACCAGTGACATCACTGAGAGTGCAGCCTATCCAGTCACTAGGAACCAGTGACATCACTGAGAGTGCAGCCTATCCAGTCACTAGGAACCAGTGATATCACAGAGAGTGCAGCCTATCCATTCACTAGGAACCAGTGACATCACTGAGAGTGCAGCCTATCCAGTCACCAGGAACCAGTGACATCACTGAGAGTGCAGCCTATCCAGTCACTAGGAACCAGTGACATCACTGAGAGTGCAGCCTATCCAGTCACTAGGAACCAGTGATATCACAGAGAGTGCAGCCTATCCATTCACTAGGAACCAGTGACATCACTGAGAGTGCAGCCTATCCTTTCACTAGGAGCCTGTGACATCACTGAGAGTGCAGCCTATCCAGTCACTAGGAGCCAGTGACATCACTGAGAGTGCAGCCTATCCAGTCACTAGGAGCCAGTGACATCACTGAGAGTGCAGCCTATCCAGTCACTAGGAACCCATGACACCAGAGAGGCAGGAGACAATAATTGTGGTGCATGGGGGGGGGGGGGGGGGCTGTAGACCCATGGACATTAGCCACCACACTGTAAGTTACAGGTTTCGCTTTCATACTGACAAGTGGGTAAATATAGCAGACTGTCCCGGCAGATATCTGGCCACTGGAGCAGTGTCACTACACCTGTAGGGCAAAGCGCCCACATAAACCATGAGGATACTAAATCACTATCAGTCGCGTTAGGTGGCTGTCGGGGCGCAGTCTTTCATCGATCACACCAATAGGCCCCAGTGATGTCGGAGGTCATCAGACTGGTCCGCTGTGGTTATAGGGACATGTGGCGCTGCTGAATCTGGCTCTGCATGACTTGTACCTTTCCAGTGTTGATGTAAGTGAGAACCTCGCCCCCAACCCCCCCTCCTGCCGGGTCACACATCAGACACAAGCAGGAATGTCTGGGTGAAGGGAGGGCAGAGAAGTGGGTGAAGGACGGTGAGATAAGGCACAGATAAGAGACGCTCTGCGGTACAAGTAAGCTGTCCCTAGGAGAGACGCCGTATCCTGTGCTGCACAGATCATCTCACCAATGTTCATGATGCTGTCTTTCTCCGGACTGAAGAACAGCCAATCGTAAAACAGGGCCAGCTTGGCGTTGGACGCCGCCACGTTAGACTGGAAGAGAGGAGAGAGACGTCAGAGATGGCGGCTGTCAGTCTACAATCCACAGCCAAATATCTAGGCACTGTGGCGCATTCAGTCACCAGTTATTGATAGACTAACCTGCAGAGGGCGTGCGAGCTGCCATATTCACCTGTCCGGCGCCCCTAGTGGGCAAGTTATCAGGGAAGCTTGTGGCATTACTGCCAGACTACACGTCTGTATTAGGCATCTCTGTGGGTGAGAGAAGCTCCAGGAAAAGGGCAGCCGCTTATAGTGATGTATGTAAAGCCGGAGGGAGACCCATCATGTAACAGTGGTCATACGCCCAAAGGTTACAGAGGTGATGGCAGGGTTTTCCAGACATAGGCCTCCAGGCACCTTAACAGTCCAGGTTTTAAGGATATCCATGGTTGAGCACAGATGTTTAAATCAAAATGACTGAGGTACTAATTAAGTCACCTGTGTACGCGGCATGTGTTTCTTACTACACAGAAAGCTATCAGCTCTGATAATATACACAGATTAGCAGTATATTACTCTTCTGTACACATATATGGCATTAATACTGCTACGCAGCTGGTACCGTGTACCATATGGGTAATAGCCAGCGCAGGCAAATATCTTTCCTCTTATGTGTATCCTTAAAACCTGCCCTGCTACAGTGCCTTGAGGACCGCTGCCGTTGGGTGCATGTGAGGGGCACTTTCGTAATGCCATAGCTATATATTATTGTAATGCCCAGACGGCAGGGTAAAGGGGTATAGGGCATGACCCCATGGCGTACCACATGGATAATGAACCCTTTGGCAAACTGCCCTCGTGCTACACGCTGTACGGCTGGCCCAGCCCGTCCACCTACCGGACGCGGATTACTGTCTGTACGCAGGTACGGCACTCACCGTGCAGGTCGTCAGGAGCCACCCGATAATCGCCCAGCGAGGCAGGATGTCGGAGCTGAGCACCTCGTTGGACGGGTGCACCACCCCGCAGATATAGCGGATCAGATCGCAGCGCAGGGATTGGCTGTCCGGGGTGGAGAGGTACTGACGCTGGAACCAATCTTGGTACCTCTTCTGCTGACCGAAGCGCACCTGGGGGGGGAGGGAGATGCTAATTAGACCAGAAAGACCAAAGGCAAATAATTTGACAGCTTCCTATTCCCTGAGATAACCAGAATCTTCCCTCTGACCATGAGAAACTAACCCAAATCTTCTCCCACTAATTACAGTGGACTCTCTGGTCTCCTACAAAGACCTGATCATCTGCCAGCGATTCCTAAATCCTAAAATATCAGTTTGCTCTATCTGGCTTCCTACAAGGGACCCTACGGGGCAACATCAGTCACCTCAGGCTTCTGGCCACATAACAGGAGTAGCTGGCTAACGTCCAATACTCGCACTACCACCTGTACATCCAGAACGCCGACTTCGCCCTCTCACAGTAACCGGTAAGAACTTCCTCCATCTGGACTCCACCAGCCGGAGAACCTGGCAGCCATTATTCAGTCCAGATTATAATTGTTTTCCTTGTTCCTCAGATAAGAAAATCAAACAACGTAACTGAAGCTACAGGAACTTCCCTACAGAACGTTACCACCAGTAACCCATCCTAACGTAGAACATGTCCTCTATCTGGTCTCCTAACACATAATAACCATGATTAAGAACTGAAGAGAAATGTGAGATTTCTCCCTGACCTCCCAACGCCTTAAGGATCTGATAGCTTCATCATCCTGGTCTCAGAACACCACCCAGAGAACAACATTATTTACTAACAGATGTCAGTAAAACTCACAACCCGTACAGTCGCTGCACAGGCCACAGGGCGCAACGCGACCCCCGGCCAGCAGACCATCGGCCAGAGGGCAGTGATGGTTGTTCAGTGTGTATGAACCACCACCATATGCAGATATAACTTTCTGGTGTGTACCCAGCTTGAGAGAAGCCAGCCCGTGACATCTCAGCCTAAAGATGTAGCACTCCTGCAGTATGACCGCCCATCAAGACCTAGAGAACCTTAAAAGGCTCCAATAATCCTAACTGATGAGAACTCTGCCTCCCTGGGCTTCTAATTAGACTTAAGCTGGGTACACACCTGGTCCACCCACCGACATATCTAACGATTGGCAAGTGTATACACACTTGAAAATGGTCTGCCTGATGGGCCGGGCTTGACAGCTCAACTGGGCGGGCATTTAAATATGCCCGCCCAGTTGAGCTGTCAATCACCGTGAGGTCCCTGCAGCATCTGAGCGGGCGATCGGCGGGTCACCCACACACCAGCAGATGACTGATATATCGGACATCTGCTGTGCTGCATAGCAGATCAGATAGGTCTGTGAACGACGTCGCTGTACACCCCCTGGCAACGCGTTATAGATATAATGGTCAGTGTGTAGCCAGCCTGAGAAGCTAACCGGTGACATCTCAGCCTAACGGTGTATAACTCCCTCTCTCTACGATCTTCTAATTATATCCGCAGAGCTCAGTCCTACTTATCCCTTCCACCGTATCCGAGAACCTGGTCTAAGCGAGTGCTTATAGCTGATCCACGACGGCTCCCTACCAACACCGTGAGTACAAAGACCGTCCTCCTAATTTCTAGTCATTAGATTTCCTTCTGCCAGAGAAGCTCTGCAGAAACCAAACTTCTTCCATAACTGTAGATAACAGGAGTTTTCTCTGAGAACAAGAAGCCCCAGATACATATATATATATAGCCAAACACTGCTACTCCCATCCCTACAGCAGACTCCCCGGCATACAGTGCCGCGTGTATCAATTAGATCCGCTCCGCTGTCCAGCGCCCCACAACCCGGTACACCTGTCAGAAATCCCATTTCTCCAGCAGAGCGGAGACGGAAGCCAGCGCTCACACATCTAGACGCACGGAAGCCTCCGCACTACACGGCTTCTTATACAGGGGACGTGTGCGTTTTACAAATCGATGGCCCGTCCTTTCACGTTGTCAGGTTCCACCTCAGCGATTGCTAGAGGAGCGCAGAGGGCTGATGGCTATTGATCTGGATATAAAGCAGACTATTATCCCATTCATAATAACAGACCTACGAAGCAAAGGCGATCGCTGGCCCGGGAAAGCCAGATAATTGGGGGAGGGGGGCGTACAGAGCAGGGAACCATGGGAAGATAAACTAGATGGAAGAATGGAGATGGATTTCAGGAAACAGGAGAGTGACGACCGCACTCGGTTCTCTCAGCCCAGGAATATAACCCCCATCATCCTTTGCCCTGTACTACTCGCTGCCCCAGAAACGCCGTGTTACCATTTCCGTACCCGTGACGTCATGAAGAGGAGCTTGGTCTCCATGTCGGGGGTCAGCCGGCACGCCAGGAACTTCCGGGAGGTGCGAGACTGCAATAGCTGGAGTATACCTACAAAGGACGAGAACAAATTATCTACCGATCTCGCTAGTACAATGGGCGGCGATACAGAGAGTTTCATGGAATGATCCCAAAGAACTACGGGTAGCACAGTGGTTAGCATTGCTGCCTCACAGCCCATGGACTAATTGGCTACTGAGTAATGAAATGGGCCTCAGACGGTGTGTGCGCATGTGGTAGGGAATTCCGTCCGTCAGCTCCGATAGGGCAGGGACGGTTGTGACCGATTAGGTGTTCGCTGTAGCGCGCTGCATTAGTGAGGTTGGCGCTATATAAGCTCCTGAATGACTTGGCGACTTGTACCCCAAACAGCAATGCCTGCTGGGAGCTTAGGGCCGCAGGTAAGGAACAGCACAGGCTGCACCGGGGCCACGTCCATATAGAAGAAGAGCGGACGGGCGGGAGCGAGCAGGTTATTGTTCTGCCAGAACCTCGATGTAACCGCACAATAATTACATTGCACTGCGCTAATCAGGACGCCTCGCTGCTTATCTCATGCATATACCTACAAGCCCCCACCGACCTCCAGCTCGCAGTGCATAGAGAGGGGGGGGTCAGTGGATAAGTGAGGAGGGGGAGAGCCGGTGGAGGGGTTTGAGGAGGCAGCTGCTGGTGAGGGCTATAAATAGATGTTCCACAGAGCCCAGCGCCAGAGAGCGGAGCTGGGAGCTAATTAGGCCCTGTCTATGGAGAGTGGGGGGGGTGGGGGAGAAGAGGTACCACCAGCACCCCCCCAACATTCTCCAGAGAAGGGAGGATCACATTTACATGTCAGGGTGAGAGAGAAGTGCTGGCACTGTTACCAGGCGACGGGCAGCAATGTATGTCAGGGGCACGGCCTATTCCCCAGGGGGTCACATGCGCTTACAATCTGGGGCAATTTCTAGACTAACAATGAGGGATCGTTCACACGGCGCTGAGAAAGGGGATAAAATGCGGAAGTAGTAATGGTCATTTAGCGACGGATCTGTAACGCGTTTCCCATGCGCAGTACTGCGCTGGAGGCGTTAACGCGTGAGAGCTAGTCCACATTCTATACTGGGAACGTCAGGAGTCTGATATCGCCCGTGCAGCAAAGCGATATTGTCCCCTCCCTGCACCACTGGAGAAGGAAGGGTTAAAACACTGCGCTGGGGCGGTCTGAGGGGATGCGGCTAGTTGGCTCGCACACGCGCGTGAATAAGAAAAGATAAAACAGTGCAAAAACAAATTAATAAAAAAATCAGCTTCATACAGAATATAAAACAGTTTTTTCCACTAATTTTCTTCTGTTACCTCATCCAGAGGGAACGGCCGGACAGGGGTAACAGCGATTGCTGTAGTATTAAATTATGGGGTCTCTGGGAAATTAACCCTATAAGGGGCAGGTACAGAAAAGTCTTTAATAATGACAGTATACTATATTTGAGGATTTTGGGATCTGGATAGAAAAACAATATTTCATTTTAAGGTCGTAGAAAACGGAAATTTCCAAACTACCCATCGGGTTACGCTGCACCATAACAGAGGGGGGCTGGGCGGGGGTACCTGTAAACTGGGCGTTCAGTGCCGGTGGGTTGTGCAGCATGTCCTTCCACAGCAAATCAAACTCCGGGATGCGAGCGACGTTCTGCAGGAGCCGCACCAAGTCCCGGCCGATCATGAAACAGTCCATGAACTAGGGGGGGTAAGGGAGAACAATAGGTCACATGATCATACAGGGGGCGAGGGATTGCTACCCCCCCCCCCCCCGATACCCACACGGGGTCACAGCACTTACCCGCTCCCTGAGGAGCATCATACAGAAATCCACTTCCTTCTGCCTCAGTGCCGAGAGCTGGGGGGTACCGTGGTGGTCTACGATCAGCCGCAGGTAGGTGTACACCGACATCGCTATGAGGATGCTGCTTTTCATTACCCACTCCCTAAGCACAGAAATAACAGAGCGATGTGAGCACGGGAATAACAGGGGGACGTGAGCACGGGAATAACAGGGGGACGTGAGCACGGGAATAACAGGGGGACGTGAGCACGGGAATAACAGGGGGACGTGAGCACGGGAATAACAGGGGGACGTGAGCACGGGAATAACAGGGGGACGTGAGCACGGGAATAACAGGGGGATGTGAGCACGGGAATAACAGGGGGATGTGAGCACGGGAATAACAGGGGGATGTGAGCACGGGAATAACAGGGGGATGTGAGCACGGGAATAACAGGGGGATGTGAGCACGGGAATAACAGGGGGATGTGAGCACGGGAATAACAGGGGGATCTGCCATTTGTATGTGTCGCTCGCTGCAGGGATTGTGCCACCTTATTAATATACGGGATGTGGTCACTAGGTCGCCATTTACAGTGTCACATTCATACCGTTCACACCACAATGTTACAGTTATGTCGGCATTGTAAAAATACCGAAAGGCAACATGTTGACATTCTCAAAATGTCAACATGTGAAATATCAACAGAATGTCGACATTAGGGTTAGGCTGCAGGGGAAGGGGAAGGGTTAGGCTGCGGGGGGAAGGGTTAGGCTGCGGGGGAAAGGATAGGCCACGGGCCCAGAGGGTTGGGCCGCGGGGGAAGGGGGAGGGTTAGGCCGCGGGGGAAGGGGGAGGGTTAGGCCGCGGGGGAAGGGGGAGGGTTAGGCCGCGGGGGAAGGGGGAGGGTTAGGCCGCGGGCCCAGGGGGAGGGTTAGGCTGCGGGCCCAGGGGGAGGGTTAGGCTGCGGGCCCAGAGGGTTAGGCTGCGGGCCCAGAGGGTTAGGCTGCGGGCCCAGAGGGTTAGGCTGCGGGCCCAGAGGGTTAGGCTAGGGTGGGAGAGTCAGGCTGCGGGCAGGAAAGTCAAGAGCAGTTAAGTGACCGCTGGGCCACCAGGGACGATATCGTCATTCTAACATTTAGACTATCAGTGTCGACATGATGAATGTTAACGTCGACAATATGAATAAGTCGGCATATCATAGGGTGATATGACAGATCACGCGGTAATACACAGGTGACATGTATGAGGATACTGTGTCATGAACCATGATTAGCTGGACAATGTTCCTAATCGGTCTCTAGCACCATCTCCCCCTTCACCATCCCTTGCATGCAGTGTCCTCTATGTCAGCTGTGAACATATATCGGGGGCATCACAGGGCCTACCCCGGGGGGCAATCACAGGGCCTACCCCGGGGGGCAATCACAGGGCCTACCCCGGGGGGCAATCACAGGGCCTACCCCGGGGGGCAATCACAGGGCCTACCCCGGGGGGCAATCACAGGGCCTACCCCGGGGGGTAATCACAGGGCCTACCCCGGGGGGTAATCACAGGGCCTACCCCGGGGGGTAATCACAGGGCCTACCCCGGGGGTAATCACAGGGCCTACACCGGGGGTAATCACAGGACCTACACCGGGGGTAATCACAGGACCTACACCGGGGGTAATCACAGGACCTACACCGGGGGTAATCACAGGACCTACACCGGGGGTAATCACAGGACCTACCCCGGGGGGTAATCACAGGGCCTACCCCGGGGGGTAATCACAGGGCCTACCCCGGGGGGTAATCACAGGGCCTACCCCGGGGGGTAATCACAGGGCCTACCCCGGGGGGTAATCACAGGGCCTACCCCGGGGGGTAATCACAGGGCCTACCCCGGGGGGTAATCACAGGGCCTACCCCGGGGGGTAATCACAGGGCCTACCCCGGGGGGTAATCACAGGGCCTACCCCGGGGGGTAATCACAGGGCCTACCCCGGGGGGTAATCACAGGGCCTACCCCGGGGGGTAATCACAGGGCCTACCCCGGGGGGTAATCACAGGGCCTACCCCGGGGGTAATCACAGGGCCTACACCGGGGGTAATCACAGGACCTACCCCGGGGGGTAATCACAGGGCCTACCCCGGGGGGTAATCACAGGGCCTACCCCGGGGGGTAATCACAGGGCCTACCCCGGGGGGTAATCACAGGGCCTACCCCGGGGGGTAATCACAGGGCCTACCCCGGGGGGTAATCACAGGGCCTACCCCGGGGGTAATCACAGGACCTACACCGGGGGTAATCACAGGACCTACACCGGGGGTAATCACAGGACCTACACCGGGGGTAATCACAGGACCTACACCGGGGGTAATCACAGGACCTACACCGGGGGCATCACAGGACCTACACCGGGGGCATCACAGGACCTACACCGGGGGCATCACAGGACCTACACCGGGGGCATCACAGGACCTACACCGGGGGCATCACAGGACCTACACCGGGGGCATCACAGGACCTACACCGGGGGCATCACAGGACCTACACTGGGGGCATCACAGGACCTACACCGGGGGCATCACTGCTACGGCTCTAGAAGCCTCTTACGGGGGGAGACTGAGCGTGTGTGAGAGAGGAGGGAAAACGACAAGACCCTAAATAACAAGACGCACGTTACTGGAATGTTTTGCTTTCTAAATAAAGAAACATTAGTGGAAGATTCATGGCCGTAGCTCTCCGGAGAGAACACACGCGCTATTTATACGCCACATTTATCTGCTACAAACACGGTGATTCCCAGCACAGAGGCCTCCGCCATTACATTACCATTCCTCATCATGTCCCGGGTAATCCTCCGTGAGGGGTCAGACGCGATGCGGGAATGCAGCATGGAGGATACACGTGACTGACGGCTCTGCACGACCAGACACTGCCACGCGTGCCCATTTTTAGGCTTGCTAAGCAGCCGATTATCGGCGTGGTGCTGGCCTCCTCGCGGTGTAATGTGTATTTTGGCATGTGAAGAATTTCGTTTGACAATCCCGATCCATGTGCGCAGATTAAGGGCCCAGAGGACGCGGGACAAGGGTCTGTGTACGGGTCACACAGGATTATCATACAGCACAATGTCTGAGGGCCCATACACATCCTCCTCCTCAGCTTCTCTCATTATCATGTACAGGAGGGAGAGCAGATTTGCCTTCTAGAGAACTGAACAGCTGTTTAACAACGGTTGACCACAACACGCTGCCATATTCCTGCAAATGTCTGTCCCCCATCTCCAATTGCTGACTAGGATTACTGAATTAGGAGCAGTGCCGTGTGGTAGATTTCAGTCTTGTTCACTAATATTATCCCAAAATTAAAACATAAAACATTTCATTTTAAGCCAGTAAGGATTTAATCCCATATTGCAGGGCTGCAGACATGTCCCAGTAGTATCTCCCACACAGAATCTACTAAGTGATCTCCTGGTCTACACAAAACTTTGACGTGATCCACGGTGAGTACAGAGACATTAACTAAAGTCAAACTGCAGCCATTTTGTGGTATTACCCCCTGATGCCCAGGAATACTGGCTTGGCACACAAAATGGACGCCTCTGCTCTGTGTAGGCAGCAGCGCCACAGATGACTGAAGCCGTACCCCGAATCAGCGAAGGGTCTAAGATAACGGGGGCCGCACTCTGGAGACCACTTACCTCTGATCCATCAGGATATCCAGCACACTCTCGGCCAGCCAGATATTCTTGGTGGATATGTCGCCCCCTGCAGGCGGAGGGATGAGAGAGAGAATAATGATGGAGATTACAGCCGTTCAGCGTTCAGTAATTACATCTAGATGAGCGCGTGTTCCCAAGTGACGGGCTCTGTGATTACATTCGCTCTGCGTTAGAGACATTGCAGAGACCTCAGCGGCTGCATTTAATCTGCCGGTATTAGTGTACACAGGCAGCGTTACCTCAGCTGATAATGTATACATTGCCCCCATGTCCCATGTGTGTTATCGACATAAATCACATTACTTCTGTGCCAGTGTCTCACACTCACCTGCGATCTGCTTCATGAAGGTCATACACACCCCGTCAGCACCCAGAACCCCGCTCTTCACCAGCTCCCGGACCAGCCACACCAGCTGACAGGAATGGAAGGTGGCACCAGTTAGTAAGAAATGCCCTGTATGCCAGGCAGTAACCCTAACAATGCTCTGTATGCCAGGCAGTAACCCTAACAATGCCCTGTATGCCAGGCAGTAACTCGCACCAGTCACAGATCCATATCATACACACAGACTGTGACAGTCTCCTCACCAACCTCAGCCCCCAATCTCAGATCACTTACACATACCGAACCAACATCACTGTACTGTCCCCAACGTCACCGTATCACCTCAGCGTTACTAACACCAATGTCACCATATCACCTCAGCGTTCCTAACACCAGTGTCACCGTATCACCTCAGCGTTCCCAACACCAATGTCACCGTATCACCTCAGCGTTCCCAACACCAATGTCACCGTATCACCTCAGCGTTCCCAACACCAATGTCACCGTATCACCTCAGGGTTCCCAACACCAATGTCACCGTATCACCTCAGCATTCCTAACACCAATGTCACCATATCACCTCAGCTATCCCAACACCAATGTCACCGTATCACCTCAGCGTTCCCAACACCAATGTCACCGTATCACCTCAGCATTCCCAACACCAATGTCACCGTATCACCTCAGCGTTCCTAACACCAATGTCACCATATCACCTCAGCTATCCCAACACCAATGTCACCGTATCACCTCAGCGTTCCCAACACCAATGTCACCATATCACCTCAGCGTTCCCAACACCAATGTCACCGTATCACCTCAGCGTTCCCAACACCAATGTCACCGTATCACCTCAGTGTTCCCAACACCAATGTCACCGTATCACCTCAGCATTCCTAACACCAATGTCACCGTATCACCTCAGCGTTCCCAACACCAATGTCATTGTATCACCTCAGCATTCCTAACACCAATGTCACCATATCACCTCAGCGTTCCCAACACCAATGTCACCGTATCACCTCAGCGTTCCCAACACCAATGTCATCGTATCACCTCAGCGTTCCTAACACCAATGTCACCATATCACCTCAGCATTCCTAACACCAATGTCACCGTATCACCTCAGCTATCCCACACCAATGTCACCGTATCACCTCAGCGTTCCTAACACCAATGTCACCATATCACCTCAGCGTTACTAACACCAATGTCACCGTATCACCTCAGCGTTCCTAACACCAATGTCACCATATCACCTCAGCATTCCTAACACCAATGTCACCGTATCACCTCAGCTATCCCAACACCAATGTCACCGTATCACCTCAGCATTCCTAACACCAATGTCACCATATCACCTCAGCGTTACTAACACCAATGTCACCGTATCACCTCAGCGTTACTAACACCAATGTCACCGTATCACCTCAGCGTTACTAACACCAATGTCACCGTATCACCTCAGCGTTCCCAACACCAATGTCACCGTATCACCTCAGCGTTCCTAACACCAATGTCACCGTATCACCTCAGCTTCCTAACACCAATGTCGCCATATCACCTCAGCGTTACTAACACCAATGTCACCGTATCACCTCAGCATTACTAACACCAATGTCACCGTATCACCTCAGCGTTACTAACACCAATGTCACCATATCACCTCAGCATTCCCAACACCAATGTCACCATATCACCTCAGCATTACTAACACCAATGTCACCGTATCACCTCAGCATTCCTAACACCAATGTCACCGTATCACCTCAGCGTTACTAACACCAATGTCACCATATCACCTCAGCGTTACTAACACCAATGTCACCGTATCACCTCAGCGTTACTAACACCAATGTCACCGTATCACCTCAGCGTTACTAACACCAATGTCACCATATCACCTCAGCGTTCCCAACACCTATGTCACCATATCACCTCAGCTTTCCAACACCAATGTCACCGTATCACCTCAGCGTTCCCAACACCAATGTCATCGTATCACCTCAGCATTCCTAACACCAATGTCACCATATCACCTCAGCGTTCCCAACACCAATGTCACCGTATCACCTCAGCGTTCCCAACACCAATGTCATCGTATCACCTCAGCGTTCCTAACACCAATGTCACCATATCACCTCAGCATTCCTAACACCAATGTCACCGTATCACCTCAGCTATCCCAACACCAATGTCACCGTATCACCTCAGCGTTCCTAACACCAATGTCACCATATCACCTCAGCGTTACTAACACCAATGTCACCGTATCACCTCAGCGTTCCTAACACCAATGTCACCATATCACCTCAGCATTCCTAACACCAATGTCACCGTATCACCTCAGCTATCCCAACACCAATGTCACCGTATCACCTCAGCATTCCTAACACCAATGTCACCATATCACCTCAGCGTTACTAACACCAATGTCACCGTATCACCTCAGCGTTACTAACACCAATGTCACCGTATCACCTCAGCGTTACTAACACCAATGTCACCGTATCACCTCAGCGTTCCCAACACCAATGTCACCGTATCACCTCAGCGTTCCTAACACCAATGTCACCGTATCACCTCAGCGTTCCTAACACCAATGTCGCCATATCACCTCAGCGTTACTAACACCAATGTCACCGTATCACCTCAGCATTACTAACACCAATGTCACCGTATCACCTCAGCGTTACTAACACCAATGTCACCATATCACCTCAGCATTCCCAACACCAATGTCACCATATCACCTCAGCATTACTAACACCAATGTCACCGTATCACCTCAGCATTCCTAACACCAATGTCACCGTATCACCTCAGCGTTACTAACACCAATGTCACCATATCACCTCAGCGTTACTAACACCAATGTCACCGTATCACCTCAGCGTTACTAACACCAATGTCACCGTATCACCTCAGCGTTACTAACACCAATGTCACCATATCACCTCAGCGTTCCCAACACCTATGTCACCATATCACCTCAGCTTTCCAACACCAATGTCACCGTATCACCTCAGCGTTCCCAACACCAATGTCACCGTATCACCTCAGCGATGTCACTGAACACCAATGTCACCGTATCACCTCAGCATTACTAACACCAATGTCACCGTATCACCTCAGCGTTACTAACACCAATGTCACCGTATCACCTCAGCGTTCCCAACACCAATGTCACCATATCACCTCAGCGTTACTAACACCAATGTCACCGTATCACCTCAGCGTTCCCAACACCAATGTCACCGTATCACCTCAGCGTTCCTAACACCAATGTCACCATATCACCTCAGCATTCCTAACACCAATGTCACCGTATCACCTCAGCTATCCCAACACCAATGTCACCGTATCACCTCAGCATTCCTAACACCAATGTCACCATATCACCTCAGCGTTACTAACACCAATGTCACCGTATCACCTCAGCGTTACTAACACCAATGTCACCGTATCACCTCAGCGTTACTAACACCAATGTCACCGTATCACCTCAGCGTTCCCAACACCAATGTCACCGTATCACCTCAGCGTTCCTAACACCAATGTCACCGTATCACCTCAGCTTCCTAACACCAATGTCGCCATATCACCTCAGCGTTACTAACACCAATGTCACCGTATCACCTCAGCATTACTAACACCAATGTCACCGTATCACCTCAGCGTTACTAACACCAATGTCACCATATCACCTCAGCATTCCCAACACCAATGTCACCATATCACCTCAGCATTACTAACACCAATGTCACCGTATCACCTCAGCATTCCTAACACCAATGTCACCGTATCACCTCAGCGTTACTAACACCAATGTCACCATATCACCTCAGCGTTACTAACACCAATGTCACCGTATCACCTCAGCGTTACTAACACCAATGTCACCGTATCACCTCAGCGTTACTAACACCAATGTCACCATATCACCTCAGCGTTCCCAACACCTATGTCACCATATCACCTCAGCTTTCCAACACCAATGTCACCGTATCACCTCAGCGTTCCCAACACCAATGTCATCGTATCACCTCAGCATTCCTAACACCAATGTCACCATATCACCTCAGCGTTCCCAACACCAATGTCACCGTATCACCTCAGCGTTCCCAACACCAATGTCATCGTATCACCTCAGCGTTCCTAACACCAATGTCACCATATCACCTCAGCATTCCTAACACCAATGTCACCGTATCACCTCAGCTATCCCAACACCAATGTCACCGTATCACCTCAGCGTTCCTAACACCAATGTCACCATATCACCTCAGCGTTACTAACACCAATGTCACCGTATCACCTCAGCGTTCCTAACACCAATGTCACCATATCACCTCAGCATTCCTAACACCAATGTCACCGTATCACCTCAGCTATCCCAACACCAATGTCACCGTATCACCTCAGCATTCCTAACACCAATGTCACCATATCACCTCAGCGTTACTAACACCAATGTCACCGTATCACCTCAGCGTTACTAACACCAATGTCACCGTATCACCTCAGCGTTACTAACACCAATGTCACCGTATCACCTCAGCGTTCCCAACACCAATGTCACCGTATCACCTCAGCGTTCCTAACACCAATGTCACCGTATCACCTCAGCGTTCCTAACACCAATGTCGCCATATCACCTCAGCGTTACTAACACCAATGTCACCGTATCACCTCAGCATTACTAACACCAATGTCACCGTATCACCTCAGCGTTACTAACACCAATGTCACCATATCACCTCAGCATTCCCAACACCAATGTCACCATATCACCTCAGCATTACTAACACCAATGTCACCGTATCACCTCAGCATTCCTAACACCAATGTCACCGTATCACCTCAGCGTTACTAACACCAATGTCACCATATCACCTCAGCGTTACTAACACCAATGTCACCGTATCACCTCAGCGTTACTAACACCAATGTCACCGTATCACCTCAGCGTTACTAACACCAATGTCACCATATCACCTCAGCGTTCCCAACACCTATGTCACCATATCACCTCAGCTTTCCAACACCAATGTCACCGTATCACCTCAGCGTTCCCAACACCAATGTCACCGTATCACCTCAGCGATGTCACTGAACACCAATGTCACCGTATCACCTCAGCATTACTAACACCAATGTCACCGTATCACCTCAGCGTTACTAACACCAATGTCACCGTATCACCTCAGCGTTCCCAACACCAATGTCACCATATCACCTCAGCGTTACTAACACCAATGTCACCGTATCACCTCAGCGTTCCCAACACCAATGTCACCGTATCACCTCAGCGTTCCTAACACCAATGTCACCATATCACCTCAGCATTCCTAACACCAATGTCACCGTATCACCACAGCGTTCCTAACACCAATGTCACCATATCACCTCAGCGTTCCTAACACCAATGTCACCATATCACCTCAGCGTTCCCAACACCAATGTCATCGTATCACCTCAGCGTTCCCAACACCAATGTCACCGTATCACCTCAGCGTTCCTAACACCAATGTCACCATATCACCTCAGCGTTCCTAACACCAATGTCACCGTATCACCTCAGCGTTACTAACACCAATGTCACCGTATCACCTCAGCGTTACTAACACCAATGTCACCATATCACCTCAGCGTTACTAACACCAATGTCACCGTATCACCTCAGCGTTCCCAACACCAATGTCACCGTATCACCTCAGCGTTCCTAACACCAATGTCACCATATCACCTCAGCGTTACTAACACCAATGTCACCGTATCACCTCAGCGTTACTAACACCAATGTCACCATATCACCTCAGCATTACTAACACCAATGTCACCGTATCACCTCAGCGTTCCTAACACCAATGTCACTCTCCTCACATACTCTCACAAAGCAACACGCCTCACCTGCAAGACACCACCTCAGTGACAGGAATTGCCTGCATACCCCTCCCCGCCTCCATGTTCCTACCTGTGTCCTGCAGGTGTCCTGCAGCTTCAGGTATTTCTCCATTAGGAGCTGGTTTATTTTGTTGAGGACGATATTCATGCCGTCTCTGCTGACAAGAGCCAGGTCGCGGTAAGACTACAGGGAGAGAGAAGGGTCACATACATTTTAGTAGGAAGATAATCATTGCTGTAAGAATAACCTCTAATAACCATCAAACGCTTCATCTCCCGAGCGAGGGGACTACCAAAGCACACTCATAAGCCACCCGTCATCTGTCAGGGAGACGGCGGCGCTACATGTAACCAGCAGTCACGTAATGGACAGGTGTCGGTAAGATTATTCGCAATGTTCCACGGTGACCACTGTAACCCACTAACGGTCAGAAATACAACAAAGGGGACCATGGAGAATCAGTAAGACAGGGAGGCCTGGAAAAGGCACCATATACACTACTCAAGGGAGAATGCCTTCTGTCCACCAAACCTGTGAGGTACAGCATCACACAACCCATGTACTTGTGAGCCGAATACAACGAGAAACAACCAAAATGGAATCCCTGTTAGATAGGTCCAACAATAGACCTATATAACGTATCACAGGGTAGAGCCCTGAGATGTGCAGAGTTGGTTCCTGGACAATCACGCGGAGCGGTCTTACAGCAGGAAAGCTCCTATGTAGGAGACACTGGCTGAGGACATCACGTTTCACCTCTAGTGTGAGGCAGGAGGGCAGCGCTAGGACATGATTCGCTGCACCAGCTGGCGGAAACCTATAAGGACTAGAGAGCAGGGGATGCAGCCAGGAAGCTGACGGTCCAAATGCCGACCACCGGCTAACCGACTGTCAAATCCTGACAGGGTACTAATGACAGGCGTCCAAATCCTGACGCCTGTCATTATACCTACGCCGGGAGCACGACGCCCGGCTTACCGAACGAAGGGGTGGGGGGTGGGGGTTTGGGGAAGGGTTAGGCTAGGGGAAGGGGGGGTTAGGGTTAGGCACCCCCCCGGGAGACTTTGATTTAGGCTGCAGGAACGGGGGAAGTTAGGTTTGGGCACTTAGGGGGGGGGTTTAGGCACTAGGGGGGAGGTAAGGGTTAGGCAGCCCTAAGGGAGGGTTTGGGTTGGGGGGGGAGCGTTAGTTATACTTACGTAAATCCCCTGTCGGGATCTTCACTACTGCCGGTCTTCCGATAGCAGAGGGTTAGTGGAAAGAGAAACACCAAGCAGTGACTTTTATACTATATATTTTATCTTCATTAAAGTTGCGAGTGTGGAGATGAGGTCCCCGCCCACAGAGCATGACACCAGGGGGCGAGCGGTGATTAGGGGCTTAGTAGATGCTATAAGGTGGGTGACAGCTATCACTATCTTATCTGAGGATAAGTAGCCTTTATGTTGTGTGACTCAGTTTGTTTCTGTTTTTCACTGTTTGCGAACCAGTAATTGCCGACAGCGTTTCTGTCACAACTGCCGGGATCCCTTACTGTAACGCCCCCCGAGGAGACTGATGTACGGGAAGGAGAAGGGCGAGCAGCACTACAGAGTTACAGGCGCACACGTGCAGGTACACCTGTGAGCGCATAAATAAAATATGACACCACAGGAGGAAGCCACGCAAAAAGATGGCATGGGTAACGAGGGGGGGAGGAATGACTGTTCTCTGCAGACATGACAGGGTTAACCTCCATCTCACTCACAGATCCCAGGCAGTGTCAGCTCCAGCATCAAAGTGGCAGATCTAATTATCCGGCAACCGGGAGGCCTTCAGCACACCGGCGCCGTGGATCAAAAGCCGCGTCAGAAAGAACTAATGAGAAAGTTTCAGGAGACGGCAGTAAAGGTGCAATCTGTCACCGCCCCTGGCGCCGAGCCTTCGCCTGATGTACAGAAATGCAGTCAGTGAACGCAACACAGAGGCTCAGATTTATACGGTTACCATGTATAATGCGTTATAACGAGTTATTGCATAACATAACTGGAGCATTAGGACACCGAGGTCTACTCTACAGGTCTGTCCCTTGCCAGTTTTTATCCTGTGCCTCTTAGCCAGGTTTCAGATAATCAGGCAGAGCTGTTTATCCTCTGTACCTCTTAGCCAGGTATCAAATCATCAGAAAGAGCTGTTTATCCTCTGTGTCTCTTAGCCAGGTATCAGATCATCAGAAAGAGCTGTTTATCCTCTGTGTCTCTTATCCAGGTATCAGATCATCAGGCAGAGCTGTTTATCCTCTGTGCCTCTTAGCCATGTATCAGATCATCAGGCAGAGCTGTTTATCCTCTGTGTCTCTTAGCCAGGTATCAGATCATCCGGCAGAGCTGTTTATCCTCTGTGTCTCTTAGCCATGTATCAGATCATCAGGCAGAGCTGTTTATCCTCTGTGCCTCTTAGCCATGTATCAGATCATCAGAAAGAGCTGTTTATCCTCTGTGCCTCTTAGCCATGTATCAGATCATCAGACAGAGCTGTTTATCCTCTGTGTCTCTTAGCCAGGTATCAGACCATCAGGCAGAGCTGTTTACCCTCTATCTGTGCCTCTTAGCCAGGTATCAGATCATCAGAAAGAGCTGTTTATCCTCTGTGCCTCTTAGCCAGATATCAGTTCATCAGAAAGAGCTGTTTATCCTCTGTGTCTCTTAGCCAGGTATCAGATCATCAGGCAGAGCTGTTTATCCTCTATCTGTGCCTCTTAGCCAGGTATCAGATCATCAGGCAGAGCTGTCTATCCTCTATCTGTGTCTCTTAGCCAGGTATCAGATCATCAGGGAGAGCTGTCTATCCTCTATCTGTGCCTCTTAGCCAGGTATCAGATCATCAGGCAGAGCTGTCTATCCTCTATCTGTGCTGTTTATCAGATCATCTGGTACAGCTGTTTATTTTCTAAGCTTCTCTCTGTGCCCTTTAGCCAGGTATTAGACCATTCTGCAGAGCTGTTTATTCTCCTATCCTGTCTGTGCCTTTTATCCAGGTGTTAGATCATCAGGCAAAACAGTTTACTTCTCCATTCCATCTTTGGAAAGCAGTGTATATTTTCGGCCTCAATCTAGGTCTTTAACCAAGATCAGTTGTCTCAGACCAGTAAGCTCGCGGTCTTACTATTGGTAGCTCACCTAGCTGCACTACTGCAGAGTCAACTAGGAGGAAATGACCTCTGACGTGTGCTCCCTGGTGGCATCGACGCCATGGGTGGAGCAACAGGGGAGCACGTCAGATAATTTTCGCAGCCTCTACAGTAATCGCCTGACGTGCTTCCCGTGGTCCCACCCACTGCGTCTACGCTACGACAGAGTGACTCCCGCCCAGCCCTGCCTATATCTACTGCACGTACCTCCTTGTAGCCGGTAATCAGCAGTACAATGTGTCTGTGCTTACATCTCATTTACATCCTACAGCAATATCTGTAATAATTACATGCATTGTTGTTTTCTAGGAAACATGTTTTTTCTACAATTTTAGTCGCTCTTCAGGAGGTTTCATTTTTCTAAAGGAGCTCACACCTCAATTACCGTTATAGACTGCATTAGATCAACAAGCAGATGAGTGTGCTCATTCCAACCATGTCTGTGCCTTTTAGCCAGGTATTAGATCATCGGGCAGAAGTTAATTTTGCTTTACCGTCTCTGTGCCTTTAAGCCATGCATTAGATCATCAGACAGAGCTGTCTATGTCTCCATCAGCTGATTGCGCTTTTTTAGTCAGGTATCGGAGAGCTATTTATTTTTCCAGCCAATGTCCTGCGCCTTTCAGCCAGGTATTCGATCATCAGGAAGAGCCAATCACGTCCACACTGACAGTGAAACACCCTGACCCTGCTCAGTTACCCCACATTGATATGCAGGCGATACGTGTTCTTTCTGCACCAGCTGACGCACAACTTTCAGCATCAGTGAGGACGGAGAATGCACTAATTAGGGAGAAAACTAACATCTCGCACTACCGCAGCTACGGGACCTGTAACAGCCCCCAGATACCAGACTACCTTGAGGGACGCCGTACCCCAGTAATCAGAGGCTGATTAGCGGCAGAGGAAGCCGGCCCCCTCCAGCTTCTCAATCATTGATCAGAGACTTCGGCTGTCTGGAGAAAGTAATTAGCTACTTGAAAAGAATTTCCTTCACTTAGAGGCTGCCTGCAGCTGGCTCCCCATGCCCTTCTAGCTAACGACTATTCCTAATAAACCCAATCTGCCGGATTAAACAAACACGATGCGGATCAGCTCGCAGTGCGTAGCGTCAGGGAATTAACTCTTGGTTGCCCTGTGACCACTCTTTAAACTGTTTCCGTGTAGCCAGCTAGAGATCGACGGCTGATTAATGGCAAATAATGGACATTCCAGCCCTGAGACTTAGAAACTGCACAGATATTGATCTCCTGGCTGTAAGGGACCGGGGGTGAAACTCTATGTACTAACAGCCCGGGGTAACTCACAGCCCTGTCCGTACCTCGATCCTGGCCCTCTGCCACTGTGTTATAGTGCAAACCATCATGACAGCGAGCAAACACTGGCCACATCCGTGGTATCTCACCTACATATGCAGTGACACCAGAGGGTCCGTGACCTTAATACTAACGCAGTATAAGACCTCCCGACTGCCCCACACCACACAAGTCTCAGGAGTGAAAAGGGGCGGAGCATAAATAAATGGGAGGTGCTTCCATTAATAGAATAGAATAGGGCGGGGTTATACAGAGGTGGGGCTCATTGTGTGTAGATATTGGGATGTCTCCAATACGCAGTAGTGATCACTATAAGACATGAAGGAAGCAGCATCCTCTGTGTGTGTGTGTGAGGTCATCGTCCCATGCATAACCACTACGGCAGCCGGGGATCGTCTGAACGCTAAAGGTGCAGACACACGGTCAGATGTGTCAGATGAACGATTTGAACTATTGTCCAAATCTGACTGCAAACACATCAGACGTCAGATATCGTTATCTGACAAGCGGGAACGCGCAAACATGTCAGATATGTCAGATTTTCCTTCAGATATGAACGATTTTTAAAATCGTTATCGTTCAGATCCGACACAAAATCTGACCGTGTGTAAGCACCATAAGACCAAGCGCCAAACGTTGCATTTCATCCAATGTGGTCACCCATATGTCATCACATAAACCGCCATTTCTCACACGCGGGCCATCGCTCGGTTATCTCTGCTACTTCATAAAGTAAAAAGCTGTATGCAAATACACTGTTTTATAGCGTAACGTCTAACACCAAAATCTTCGTGCATCAGTCTGACAGCTGGCGCATATCACTAGTCTGTGCTGCTGGGGAACCTGCTCCTCCCACTATATAACTCTCAGTCTGTGACTTCCTGCTGCCTCCATTCCCCTCCTCACATCATGTCACTGCCCCTGTCACATGCAGCCCTGTCCTCACTGACACCTCACTCATCTCCTGATATACTCTGTGCTGCTGGGGACCCTGCTCCTCCCACTATATAACTCTCAGCCTGTGACTTCCTGCTGCCTCCATTCCCCTCCTCACATCATGTCACTGCCCCTGTCACATGCAGCCCTGTCCTCACTGACACCTCACTCATCTCCTGATATACTCTGTGCTGCTGGGGACCCTGCTCCTCCCACTATATAACTCTCAGCCTGTGACTTCCTGCTGCCCCCATTCCCCTCCTCACATCATGTCACTGTCCCTGTCACATGCAGCCCTGTCCTCACTGACACATCACTCATCTCCTGATATACTCTGTGCTGCTGGGGACCCTGCTCCTCCCACTATATAACTCTCAGTCTGTGACTTCCTGCTGCCTCCATTCCCCTCCTCACATCATGTCACAGCCCCTGTCACATGCAGCCCTGTCCTCACTGACACATCACTCATCTCCTGACATACTCTGTGCTGCTGGGGACCCTGCTCCTCCCACTATATAACTCTCAGCCTGTGACTTCCTGCTGCCCCCATTCCCCTCCTCACATCATGTCACTGCCCCTGTCACATGCAGCCATGTCCTCACTGACACATCACTCATCTCCTGATATACTCTGTGCTGCTGGGTACCCTGCTCCTCCCACTATATAACTCTCAGTCTGTGACTTCCTGCTGCCCCCATTCCCCTCCTCACATCATGTCACTGCCCCTGTCACATGCAGCCCTGTCCTCTCTAACACATCACTCATCTCCTGATATACTCTGTGCTGCTGGGGACCCTGCTCCTACTATATAACCCTTAGTCTGTGACTTCCTGCTGCCTCCATTCCCCTCCTCACATCATGTCACTGCCCCTGTCACATGCAGCCCTGTCCTCACTAACACATCACTCATCTCCTGACATACTCTGTGCTGCTGGGGACCCTGCTCCTCCCACTATATAACTCTCAGTCTGTGACTTCCTGCTGCCCCCATTCCCCTCCTCACATCATGTCACTGCTCCTGTCACATGCAGCCCTGTCCTTACTGACATATCCCTCATCTCCTGATATACTCTGTGCTGCTGGGGACCCTGCTCCTCCCACTATATACCTCTCAGTCTGTGACTTCCTGCTGCCTCCATTCCCCTCCTCACATCATGTCACTGCTCCTGTCACATGCAGCCCTGTCCTTACTGACATATCCCTCATCTCCTGATATACTCTGTGCTGCTGGGGACCCTGCTCCTCCCACTATATACCTCTCAGTCTGTGACTTCCTGCTGCCTCCATTCCCCTCCTCACATCATGTCACTGCTCCTGTCACATGCAGCCCTGTCCTTACTGACATATCCCTCATCTCCTGATATACTCTGTGCTGCTGGGGACCCTGCTCCTCCCACTATATACCTCTCAGTCTGTGACTTCCTGCTGCCCCCATTCCCCTCCTCACATCATGTCACTGCCCCTGTCACATGCAGCCCTGTCCTTACTGACACATCACCATCTCCTGATATACTCTGTGCTGCTGGGGACCCTGCTCCTCCCACTATATACCTCTCAGTCTGTGACTTCCTGCTGCCTCCATTCCCTTCCTCACATCATGTCACTGCCCCTGTCACATACAGCCCTGTCCTCATTAACACATCACTCATCTCCTGATATACTCTGTGCTGCTGGGGACCCTGCTCCTCCCACTATATACCTCTCAGTCTGTGACTTCCTGCTGCCTCCATTCCTCTCCTCACATCATGTCACTGCTCCTGTCACATGCAGCCCTGTCCTTACTGACATATCCCTCATCTCCTGATATACTCTGTGCTGCTGGGGACCCTGCTCCTCCCACTATATACCTCTCAGTCTGTGACTTCCTGCTGCCTCCATTCCCCTCCTCACATAATGTCACTGCTCCTGTCACATGCAGCCCTGTCCTTACTGACATATCCCTCATCTCCTGATATACTCTGTGCTGCTGGGGACCCTGCTCCTCCCACTATATACCTCTCAGTCTGTGACTTCCTGCTGCCCCCATTCCCCTCCTCACATCATGTCACTGCCCCTGTCACATGCAGCCCTGTCCTTACTGACACATCACCATCTCCTGATATACTCTGTGCTGCTGGGGACCCTGCTCCTCCCACTATATACCTCTCAGTCTGTGACTTCCTGCTGCCTCCATTCCCTTCCTCACATCATGTCACTGCCCTTGTCACATGCAGCCCTGTCCTCACTAACACATCACTCATCTCCTGATATACTCTGTGCTGCTGGGGACCCTGCTCCTCCCACTATATACCTCTCAGTCTGTGACTTCCTGCTGCCTCCATTCCCCTCCTCACATCATGTCACTGCCCCTGTCACATGCAGCCCTGTCCTCATTAACACATCACTCATCTCCTGATATACTCTGTGCTGCTGGGGACCCTGCTCCTCCCACTATATAACTCGTAGTCTGTGACTTCCTGCTGCCCCCATTCCCCTCCTCACATCATGTCACTGCCCTTGTCACATGCAGCCCTGTCCTCACTAACACATCACTCATCTCCTGATATACTCTGTGCTGCTGGGGACCCTGCTCCTCCCACTATATAACTCTCAGTCTGTGACTTCCTGCTGCCTCCATTCCCCTCCTCACATCATGTCACTGCCCCTGTCACATACATCCCTGTCCTCATTAACACATCACTCATCTCCTGATATACTCTGTGCTGCTGGGGACCCTGCTCCTCCCACTATATAACTCGTAGTCTGTGACTTCCTGCTGCCCCCATTCCCCTCCTCACATCATGTCACTGCTCCTATCACATGCAGCCCTGTCCTCACTGACACATCACTCATCTCCTGATATACTCTGTGCTGCTGGGGACCCTGCTCCTCCCACTAAATACCTCTCAGTCTGTGACTTCCTGCTGCCCCCATTCCCCTCCTCACATCATGTCACTGCCCCTGTCACATGCAGCCTTGTCCTCACTGACACATCACTCATCTCCTGATATACTCTGTGCTGCTGGGGACCCTGCTCCTCCCACTATATAACTCTCAGTCTGTGACTTCCTGCTGCCTCCATTCCCCTCCTCACATCATGTCACTGCCCCTGTCACATGCAGCCCTGTCCTCACTGACACATCGCTCATCCCCAGCCAGGCGCTCATTCCCTGGGCAGCCCTGAGGCTGGGGCTTCATTCCTCTCGGTGAGGCTGCAGCATTAATTGTAATTACAGCAGAAATATGCCACCAGCAGATTACGGAAACACAGGGCTGAGCCAGGGGTCATGGCCTCTCCCAGAGTGAGTGTTTGCTTTGCGATTCCCAGAAATATGGGAGGGCACCTCCCCTGTATGTGACAGTAAGAAGACGGCAGTGCCATACAGGATGGGGGTGGGCTGCAGCTGGGCTCCAGGAGCTAGCAATCAGTCGCTGAGCCTTACATACCATCTGAGCCTCCCTCTTCTGCCGGGCACGTACTCACTGCACCACTCACCTTCTGTGCCTGGGCCGGCTCAGAGAGCACGAGGGTGAAGAGTCCCAGGCAGACCTCTTCATGCTGGGTGGCTCCTTTGCAAACCTAGTGGGAGAGAAGAAGACGGTATATATGTCAGACGTGCCACAACACTTCCATGTATATACCAACGCCAGAACAGTTCTGCTGTGTCTATGTCAGTGCACCCGGGGGAGGGGAAATAGAGTGCTAGCTCTGCTGGTGCAGAAGCTGCTGTGGCTGGATAATACTGCGAGTGTACAGCGCTGCAGGATGTATTATATCTGTGTATACGGCAAAACTGGGGTGAACGTTCTATAGCCGCCCCGTGGGTTACTGATCCGCCTAGGGGGGTTATAGAGCGCGGCACAGGACCCCTGGTCATAGTGAGGACTGTATGAATGGATGGCGGCTAGAGACGCGTCATATATATATGTATATCACAGAGACGGAACTATGCTGCTCATAGGGGAGTATATGGTGACAGCAATAAATAGATCTCAGAGGAAATGCTGCCCCCAGACCCTTATATAGCCGGGAATGTAGGGATCACCGGGCAGCTCCATCAGTCACCGGCGTAGATGGCATCGCATTGTGACTCTCATGCCTCGCATCTGGTTGGGGAGCCGCCCTATTGGTCACTTCATGCCAGGTAAATAAACAGTCACGATGGAGGCAGCGTTTGGTGTCGCCCAACGGATCAGATAAGGGGCGCGGTAGT
The DNA here is from genome assembly GCA_031769625.1 of Taudactylus pleione. Taxonomy (NCBI): domain Eukaryota; kingdom Metazoa; phylum Chordata; class Amphibia; order Anura; family Myobatrachidae; genus Taudactylus; species Taudactylus pleione. The sequence continues at coordinate 60,397 of JAUIMM010000995.1, forward strand.
ACTTACGTAAGCATTGAGCGCGTCGTTGGACTCTCTCTCCGACACACCGGCCGTCATGGAGGTTACCAGCCCCACGCAACGTTCCAGACGCTGAAAAGAAACAGAGAAGGCGTCTGGGAAATGAGCGACACACAGAATATTATCACTGCTCACACTTCTATATAGCGCCAGCATACGCCATAGTGCTATACACACATGGAGGTTACCAGCCCCACGCAACGTTCCAGACGCTGAAAAGAAACAGAGAAGGCGTCTGGGAGATGAGAGACACACAGAATATTATCACTGCTCACACTTCTATATAGCGACAGCATACGCCATAGTGCTATACACACATGGAGGTTACCAGCCCCACGCAACGTTCCAGACGCTGAAAAGAAGCAGAGAGAAGGCGTCTGGGAGATGAGCGAGACACAGATTATCAGTGCTCACACTTCTATATAGCGCCAGCATACGCCATAGTGCTATACACACATGGAGGTTACCAGCCCCACGCAACGTTCCAGAGGCTGAAAAGAAACACAGAGAAGGCGTCTGGGAGATGAGCGACACACAGAATATTATCACTGGTCACACTTCTATATAGTGCCAGCATACGCCATAGTGCTATACACACATGGAGGTTACCAGCCCCACGCAACGCTCCAGACGCTGAAAAGAAACACAGAGAAGGCGTCTGGGAGATGAGCGACACACAGAATATTATCACTGCTCACACTTCTATATAGCGCCAGCATACGCCATAGTGCTATACACACATGGAGGTTACCAGCCCCACGCAACGCTCCAGACGCTGAAAAGAAACACAGAGAAGGCGTCTGGGAGATGAGCGACACACAGAATATTATCACTGCTCACACTTCTATATAGCGCCAGCATACGCCATAGTGCTATACACACATGGAGGTTACCAGCCCCACGCAACGCTCCAGACGCTGAAAAGAAACACAGAGAAGGCGTCTGGGAGATGAGCGACACACAGAATATTATCACTGCTCACACTTCTATATAGTGCCAGCATACGCCATAGTGCTATACACACATGGAGGTTACCAGCCCCACGCAACGCTCCAGACGCTGAAAAGAAACACAGAGAAGGCGTCTGGGAGATGAGCGACACACAGAATATTATCACTGCTCACACTTCTATATAGCGCCAGCATACGCCATAGTGCTATACACACATGGAGGTTACCAGCCCCACGCAACACTCCAGACGCTGAAAAGAAACAGAAAGAAGGCGTCTGGCAGAGATGCACTAACGACACAACACTATGATGAAAACTGAATGCAAAGTGCGAAGACCTACCCCGTCTTCTTGTGTCATGTCCCCAGCGACATTCCCACATGATCTGACAGGGGGAAATCCTGGAGACATGACATGTTAGGGATAAGGCGGAGGAGCACAGACATAGGGCCTGACAGATGGTTATATGAACGCTACTCTCAGCCTTTCCTGATGGTGCGATGAGGTGTACGAGCGGTGAGACGCCCACTTACAGGCTGCGCGGTCTGTGCATTTGCCATGGAGATTGTAAACACTCCAACATCGATGCAACTAGTGTTAGCGATGCCGTGGGCGATTATAAATGCCATCGCACACTTGGATACATGCTAGCGCAGTCAGGGTTTCCGAGACCTTTCCCACAAGCGCAGCAGCAAAACATCGCTCAAACATCGGCGCTGTGTGCACAGGTAAACCAGGCCCATGGGAGACTGTATGGGAGATATCGCAGAACGCTAAAGGACAATTAATGGCACAGACAGACCTTCCTCACGCACGTTCCTTCCCGATATAGTTATGTATTACCAGCTATCAGTATAGCGCACACGTATTCCGCAGTGCATTACAGGGGGCAAATCAGTCCCTTCCTCAGAGGAGCTTACACTCTATATCCCCGATCACATGGGCACAGAATAAAGCTAAGTAACCTAACAGTATGTCACTGCAGTGTTGTAGGAAACTCGAGCACCCAAAGGAAACCCACACAAGCACATACAAACTCCACACAGATAGAGGCCTGGCAGGAATCAAACCCAAGACTTATGTGCTAACCATCACGCCACCGTGCCTGGAGCGGATAGGCATTGCTGGAATAGGGGTGGCCACCTCCTACCATACTAACTACGCCATGTGTTCTGGACAAACCACCTAGCAGGGGGGGGGTCACCATAAATGCGCCTATAACTAGAAAGCCATTAATGTTGGATGCAAGTCCCTCAATAATCTCATTGGGAGGTATTTTACAGGAGGGCAGGGAATAGCAAGATCACACTGTATTACTGGTAGAGTAGTGGGTGCTGGGAAGGGGCCAAGGCAGCGTAGACTGTACAATGGCAGTACCATACCAAACACCACATAGATCTGCAGCATTAGGATGGGCAACGTCACCTTATCGTACATCAATGTCCCAATACTGTAATTACTAACACTTACGTAGCCCCAGCATAGCCTGTAATGGATCTCACGGGTCTGTCCTATCTGTACTAATGAGGACGGCTGTTAGCAGGATGAAAGGCTCCTGGTTATGCGGTGCCCCGGTGACGGTATATAATGCCGCGCCAGCACAGGCAGAATAACACATTCCCTTTCAGCTGAATCAAACGGTAAAGTCTAACGAGTCCTGCGGGGCCCAGAGCGGACACATAAAGAGATTGGCTGATGCTGTAGGAGGGGGAGCGCTACAGAGGACGCTGACCGCTATCCCTCTCACCGGCAGCATCACCTGATCTGCATGTAATGGGGCTCATTCATCCACGCTATGACAACAAGGGAAGACAATACTCAGCGTATCTCATACTGCTGGCCCATAACGCCATGTGCTACTATAATCAGCACTGGTTACTGAGAGATACAGACAGGACTGACCCATATCACCATATGCTACTATAATCAGCACTGGTTACTGAGAGATACAGACAGAACTGGCCCATAACGCCATGTGCTACTATAATCAGCACTGGTTACTGAGAGATACAGACAGAACTGACCCATAGCACCATATGCTACTATAATCAGCACTGGTTACTGAGAGATACAGACAGAACTGGCCCATAACGCCATGTGTTACTATAATCAGCACTGGTTACTGAGAGATACAGACAGAACTGACCCATAGCACCATATGCTACTATAATCAGCACTGGTTACTGAGAGATACAGACAGGACTGACCCATAACACCATATACTACTATAATCAGCACTGGTTACTGAGAGATACAGACAGAACTGACCCATAGCACCATATACTACTATAATCAGCACTGGTTACTGAAAGATACAGACATAACTGACCCATAGCACCATATACTACTATAATCAGCACTGGTTACTGAGAGATACAGACAGGACTGGCCCATAACGCCATATACTACTATAATCAGCACTGGTTACTGAGAGATACAGACAGAACTGGCCCATAACGCCATGTGCTACTATAATCAGCACTGGTTACTGAGAGATCTGCGGGGCCCAGAGCGGACACATAAAGAGATTGGCTGATGCTGTAGGAGGGGGAGCGCTACAGAGGACGCTGACCGCTATCCCTCTCACCGGCAGCATCACCTGATCTGCATGTAATGGGGCTCATTCATCCACGCTATGACAACAAGGGAAGACAATACTCAGCGTATCTCATACTGCTGGCCCATAACGCCATGTGCTACTATAATCAGCACTGGTTACTGAGAGATACAGACAGGACTGACCCATATCACCATATGCTACTATAATCAGCACTGGTTACTGAGAGATACAGACAGAACTGGCCCATAACGCCATGTGCTACTATAATCAGCACTGGTTACTGAGAGATACAGACAGAACTGACTCATAGCACCATATGCTACTATAATCAGCACTGGTTACTGAGAGATACAGACAGAACTGGCCCATAACGCCATGTGCTACTATAATCAGCACTGGTTACTGAGAGATACAGACAGAACTGACCCATAACACCATATACTACTGTAATCAGCACTGGTTACTGAGAGATACAGACAGAACTGACCCATAACGCCATGTACTACTATAATCAGCACTGGTTACTGAGAGATACAGACAGAACTGACCCATAACACCATATACTACTGTAATCAGCACTGGTTACTGAGAGATACAGACAGGACTGACCCATAACACCATATACTACTATAATCAGCACTGGTTACTGAGAGATACAGACAGGACTGACCCATAGCACCATATACTACTATAATCAGCACTGGTTACTGAGAGATACAGGCAGGACTGGCCCACAACGCCATGTACTACTATAATCAGCACTGGTTACTGAGAGATACAGACAGAACTGGCCCATAACGCCATGTACTACTATAATCAGCACAGGTTACTGAGAGATACAGACAGAACTGACCCATAGCACCATATACTACTATAATCAGCACTGGTTACTGAGAGATACAGACAGGACTGACCCATAGCACCATATACTACTATAATCAGCACTGGTTACTGAGATATACAGACAGGACTGACCCATAGCACCATATACTACTATAATCAGCACTGGTTACTGAGAGATACAGACCGGACTGACCCATAGCACCATATACTACTATAATCAGCACTGGTTACTGAGAGATACAGACAAAACTGACCCATAGCACCATATACTACTATAATCAGCACTGGTTACTGAAAGATACAGACAGAACTGACCCATAGCACCATATACTACTATAATCAGCACTGGTTACTGAGAGATACAGACAGAACTGACCCATAGCACCATATACTACTATACCGGCACTGGTTACTGAGAGATACAGCCGGAACTGACCATTAACACCATACACTACTATACCCATCACTGGTTACTGAGATATACAGACAGGACTGACCCATAGCACCATATACTACTATAATCAGCACTGGTTACTGAAAGATACAGACAGAACTGACCCATAGCACCATATACTACTATAATCCGCACTGGTTACTGAGAGATACAGACAGAACTGACCCATAGCACCATATACTACTATACCGGCACTGGTTACTGAGAGATACAGACAGAACTGACCCATAGCACCATATACTACTATAATCAGCACTGGTTACTGAGAGATACAGACAGGACTGACCCATAGCACCATATACTACTGTAATCAGCACTGGTTACTGAGAGATACAGACAGGACTGACCCATAACACACCATATACTACTATAATCAGCACTGGTTACTGAGAGATACAGACAGAACTGACCCATAGCACCATATACTACTATAATCAGCACTGGTTACTGAGAGATACAGACAGGACTGACCCATAGCACCATATACTACTGTAATCAGCACAGGTTACTGAGAGATACAGACAGGACTGACCCATAACACCATATACTACTATAATCAGCACTGGTTACTGAGAGATACAGACAGGACTGACCCATAGCACCATATACTACTATAATCAGCACTGGTTACTGAGAGATACAGACAGAACTGACCCATAACACCATATACTACTATAATCAGCACTGGTTACTGAGAGATACAGACATAACTGACCCATAACACCATATACTACTATAATCAGCACTGGTTGCTGAGAGATACAGACAGGACTGACCCATAGCACCATATACTACTATAATCAGCACTGGTTACTGAGAGGTACAGACAGGACTGACCCATAACACCATATACTACTATAATCAGCACTGGTTACTGAGAGATACAGACAGAACTGACCCATAGCACCATATACTACTATAATCAGCACTGGTTACTGAAAGATACAGACAGAACTGACCCATAGCACCATATACTACTATAATCAGCACTGGTTACTGAGAGATACAGACAGAACTGACCCATGGCACCATATACCACTACACCCAGCACTGGTTACTGAGAGATACAGACAGAACTGACCTATAACACCATATACTAAAATAATCAGCACTGGTTACTGAGAGATACAGACAGAACTGACCCATAGCACCATATACTACTATAATCAGCACTGGTTACTGAGAGATACAGACATAACTGACCCATAACACCATATACTACTATAATCAGCACTGGTTACTGAGAGATACAGACAGAACTGACCCATAGCACCATATACTACTATAATCAGCACTGGTTACTGAGAGATACAGACAGAACTGACCCATAGCACCATATACTACTATACCCGTTACTGAGAGATACAGACAGAACTGACCCATAGCACCATATATTACAGACAGAACTGACCCATAGCACCATATACCACTACACCCAGCACTGGTTACTGAGAGCTTACAGCAAGACTAACCCATAACATTATACTACTATACCCGTCCAGGTTACTGAGAGATACAGACAGGACTGACCCATAACACCATATACTAGTATACCCGTCACTGGTTACTGAGAGATACAGACAGAACTGACCCACTACACCATATACTACTATACCCGTCACAGAGTGATAGACAGAACTGACCCATAACACCATATACTACTATACCCGTCACTGGTTACTGAAAAATTCAGGCAGAACTGACCCATAACACCATATACTACTATACCCGTCACTGAGAGATAGACAGAACTGACTCATGACACCATATAACACTACACCGAGCATTGGTTACTGAGAGATACAGACAGGACTGAGCCATAACACCATATACTACCTACACTCGTCACTGGTTACTGAGATATACAGACAGGACTGAGCCATAACACCATATACTACCTACACTCATCACTGGTTACTGAGAGTAAAAGACAGAACTGACCCATAACACCATATACTAATGTAGCAGTCACTGGTTACTAGGAGATACAGACAGGACTGGTCCATAACACCATATACTACTATACCCATCACTGGTTACTGAGAGATACAGACAGGACTGGCCCATAACACCATACATTTCAGTGTCTTGCTATATGGAGTGTTATTTCTAGAACAATAATAGTACAAATAACATGCATGATGGAAGCGAGGTCACTTTAAGCGGTTTAGGGCCCCCTCACCGGGGAGAGAAGTATAATCACAGAGCAGACAATACAGACGGTTCTCATTACACGCCGAGAGCTAAACCAAGGGAAAGACATAAATACACCCACCCGTCTGCCAGAGCCAGCCCCATAGGGTTATGTGTGAGGTAACTTCATTTCCCAGGTGTAACATCGGGGCCCAGAGCCAGCCCCATAGGGTTATGTGTGAGGTAACTTCATTTCCCTGGTGTAACATCGGGGGCCAGAGCTCGCCCCATAGGGTTATGTGTGAGGTAACTTCATTTCCCAGGTGTAACATCGGGGGCCAGAGCCAGCCCCATAGGGTTATGTGTGAGGTAACTTAATTTCCCAGGTGTAACATCGGGGGCCAGAGCCAGCCCCATATGGTTATGTGTGAGGTAACTTCATTTCCCAGGTGTAACATCGGGGGCCAGAGCCAGCCCCATAGGGTTATGTGTGAGGTAACTTCATTTCCCAGGTGTAACATCGGGGGCCAGAGCTCGCCCCATAGGGTTATGTGTGAGGTGACTTCATTTCCCAGGTGTAACATCGGGGGCCAGAGCCAGCCCCATAGGGTTATGTGTGAGGTGACTTCATTTCCCAGGTGTAACATCGGGGGCCAGAGCCAGCCCCATAGGGTTGTGTGTGAGGTAACTTCATTTCCCAGGTATAACATCGGGGGCCAGAGCCAGCCCCATAGGGTTATGTGTGAGGTAACTTCATTTCCCAGGTATAACATCGGGGGCCAGAGCCTGCCCCATAGGGTTATGTGTGAGGTAACTTCATTTCCCAGGTGTAACATCGGAGGCCAGAGCCAGCCCCATATGGTTATGTGTGAGGTAACTTCATTTCCCAGGTGTAACATCGGTGGCCAGAGCCAGCCCCATAGGGTTATGTGTGAGGTAACTTCATTTCCCAGGTGTAACATCGGGGGCCAGAGCCAGCCCCATAGGGTTATGTGTGAGGTAACTTCATTTCCCAGGTATAACATCGGAGGCCAGAGCCAGCCCCATATGGTTATGTGTGAGGTAACTTCATTTCCCAGGTGTAACATCGGAGGCCAGAGCCAGCCCCATAGGGTTATGTGTGAGGTAACTTCATTTCCCAGGTATAACATCGGAGGCCAGAGCAGACACTCGGAGCGCCCACGCAGTGACGCAGCTTCATACCTCTGTTATTGAGTTAATTTTAGCCTTGTCTGACTCCTATAACTGTCTTTATCCTGGGAAATATATCGCTGTTATTAGCTCGCCTCTTCCACGTCACAGCACACTGCTGCCGCTTCCCCGAGGACTAAATAAAAGCGCAGGGTCACCAGGGTCAACGAATTATAAAAACTAAGAACACAACCAGCGGCAGTAGCCGGCCTGAGCGATTTCAGAGTCACGTCTTACTGCGATGAAACAGCTGCGCTGAGAGACCTATCAGAGGCCGCTGTAAGACACAACGTACCCCAAAGGCAACATGCTGCTTCTCCGGCCGCTACAACCAATGGCAACGCCAACAACACACAGATATAGTAGGAAAACAGCTGGTGAGTGTGAGGGCGAGGGAAGGCGTGAGAATACAATGGCAGCGTACGGATGGCGCCCTGGTGGCACGAGGGCAAGGACAGGCAATGGGAGCGCCAACAACAGACAGAAATAGTAGGAAAACAGCTGGTGGGTGTGAGGGCGAGGGAAGGCGTGAGAATACAATGGCAGCGTACGGATGGCGCCCTGGTGGCACGAGGGCAAGGACAGGCAATGGGAGCGCCAACAACAGACAGAAATAGTAGGAAAACAGCTGGTGGGTGTGAGAATACAAGGGCGGTGTACTGGTGGGTATGAGGAGGCGCGGGAATATAATGGCGGTGCCCTGGTGGGTGCAAGGGCGAGGAAGGCGCGGGAATATAACGGCGGTGCCCTGGTGGGTGTGCTAAGCAGTATCAGGGCCCCCAGCAGGGTGGCGTTAGGAAGACACAATGGCAGCACGCGTCCATAGGAGTCTGTATCAGAGATTTTCCTATTAGTAACCGCATTACGTAGCTGTATTATGCTTCAGAAAAACATTAGGGGATCAGGGGATGGTCCCCAATAAGATGGGAGGACAACAGCGTAGCTATACATTAAGCTGGTAATGTGCATACACTAGTGCTCATTCTAGCACCCTGCACCTGTCACAGCCCATGCAGTTCTTCCTTCCTGGGGTGTCACTCTCTGCTCTGGTGCTTCTAGCACACTCTGCTGATGCAACAAACTCCTGAGATACAGACCAGAGTGTGCTAGAAGCACCAGAGCAGAGAGAGACTGCCCAGGCAGGAAAGAGGAACTACACAGGTGTTCACAGATGCAGGGTGCTAGAATGGGACACGTTACAGATCCCGGCTGCCGAGATTCCAGCGTTCACAATGTCGATGCAGGGAACCCAAAGGGTGGGGGAGGGTTAGAGTTAGGTACTAAGGGGGGAGAGCTAGGGTTCGGCACCGGGGAGGGGGAGAGCTAGGGTTCGGCACCGGGGAGGGGGAGAGCTAGGGTTCGGCACCGGGGAGGGGGGAGAGCTAGGGTTCGGCACCGGGGAGGGGGGAGAGCTAGGGTTCGGCACCGGGGAGGGGGGAGAGCTAGGGTTCGGCACCGGGGAGGGGGAGAGCTAGGGTTCGGCACCGGGGAGGGGGAGAGCTAGGGTTCGGCACCGGGGAGGGGGAGAGCTAGGGTTCGGCACCGGGGAGGGGGAGAGCTAGGGTTCGGCACCGGGGAGGGGGAGAGCTAGGGTTCGGCACCGGGGAGGGGGAGAGCTAGGGTTCGGCACCGGGGAGGGGGAGAGCTAGGGTTCGGCACCGGGGAGGGGGAGAGCTAGGGTTCGGCACCGGGGAGGGGGAGAGCTAGGGTTCGGCACCGGGGAGGGGGAGAGCTAGGGTTCGGCACCGGGGAGGGGGAGAGCTAGGGTTCGGCACCGGGGAGGGGGAGAGCTAGGGTTCGGCACCGGGGAGGGGGAGAGCTAGGGTTCGGCACCGGGGAGGGGGAGAGCTAGGGTTCGGCACCGGGGAGGGGGAGAGCTAGGGTTCGGCACCGGGGAGGGGGAGAGCTAGGGTTCGGCACCGGGGAGGGGGAGAGCTAGGGTTCGGCACCGGGGAGGGGGAGAGCTAGGGTTCGGCACCGGGGAGGGGGAGAGCTAGGGTTCGGCACCGGGGAGGGGGAGAGCTAGGGTTCGGCACCGGGGAGGGGGAGAGCTAGGGTTCGGCACCGGGGAGGGGGAGAGCTAGGGTTCGGCACCGGGGAGGGGGAGAGCTAGGGTTCGGCACCGGGGAGGGGGAGAGCTAGGGTTCGGCACCGGGGAGGGGGAGAGCTAGGGTTCGGCACCGGGGAGGGGGAGAGCTAGGGTTCGGCACCGGGGAGGGGGAGAGCTAGGGTTCGGCACCGGGGAGGGGGAGAGCTAGGGTTCGGCACCGGGGAGGGGGAGAGCTAGGGTTCGGCACCGGGGAGGGGGAGAGCTAGGGTTCGGCACCGGGGAGGGGGAGAGCTAGGGTTCGGCACCGGGGAGGGGGAGAGCTAGGGTTCGGCACCGGGGAGGGGGAGAGCTAGGGTTCGGCACCGGGGAGGGGGAGAGCTAGGGTTCGGCACCGGGGAGGGGGAGAGCTAGGGTTCGGCACCGGGGAGGGGGAGAGCTAGGGTTCGGCACCGGGGAGGGGGAGAGCTAGGGTTCGGCACCGGGGAGGGGGAGAGCTAGGGTTCGGCACCGGGGAGGGGGAGAGCTAGGGTTCGGCACCGGGGAGGGGGAGAGCTAGGGTTCGGCACCGGGGAGGGGGAGAGCTAGGGTTCGGCACCGGGGAGGGGGAGAGCTAGGGTTCGGCACCGGGGAGGGGGAGAGCTAGGGTTCGGCACCGGGGAGGGGGAGAGCTAGGGTTCGGCACAGAGGAGGGAGGGTTAGGGTAGAATTAGGTTAGGTATACTCACCTCGCTTCGTTGGGAATGTAACGTGGTTGGGATTCTGGCGTCGGGATTCTGACCGCCTGCATCCCATACCCAACCCGATAGAATGAACACTACATACACTACATGGCCAAAAGTACGTCAGTGGCCATTACACCCATAGCTAGCAGGTGCATACAATCCAGCGTACACTCTAAGATTAGCAGTAGGATGGGTCGTACCGAAGGGCACTGCCATAGGATGCCATCTTTCCAACAATATGCTTCCCTCGTGTCTGCCCTGCGAGAGCTGCCTGGTCACCTGTAAGTGCTGTTACTGCGAAATGGAAATGGGCGAAGCGCAAGCTCACAGAAAGGGATCACCGAGCGCTGATGCATAATCTCTGGAGGAAACATAGGCCTCCCCTCAACCTCTACTACCTGTGCCAACCACACACAAAAACCTCTGCTCAGCCTCTCCCACCTGTGCCAACCACACACGTCAAAGACCTCCACTCAGCCTCTACCACCTGTGCCAACCACACACACACACATCATAGGTCTCAGCTCAGCCTCTACCACTAACACCAACCACACGTCATCGGCCTCAGCTCAGCCTTTACGCCAACCACACACACGTCTACCACTTACACCAATGACAAACACATCATAGAGCTCAGCTCAGACTCTACCACTTATGCCAACCACACACAACATAGGCTTCCGCTCAGCCTCTACCAGTAACACCAACCACACACACGTCATAGATCTCAGCTCAGCCTCTACCACCTGCACCAACCACACACAAAGGCCTCAGCTCTGACCCTACCACCCGCTTCAACCCAAAAACATGTCATAGGCCTCCCCTCAGCCTCTACCACTTAAGCCAACCACACACGTCATAGGCCTCCGCTCAGCCTCTACCACTTACACTAACTACAAACACATCATAGGCCTCAGCTCACTCTACCACTTATGCCAACCACACACATCATGAGTCTCTATCATCTTTATAGCACGAGGGTGCAATGGGCATAAGAGCCAATACAGTGCGAAAGGCTGACAGTCTTCCAGGATCTGTTCCGGATGTAGAGGCAGCTGATTATCAGTAACACATTACATACTGTAACACTGCTACCTGCGTATAACCGGATGTAGAGGCAGCTGATTATCAGTAACACATTACATACTGTAACACTACTACCTGCGTGTAACCGGATGTAGAGACAGCTGACTAGCAGTAACACATTACACACTGTAACACTGCTACCTGCGTATAACCAGATGTAGAGGCAGCTGATTATCAGTAACACATTACACACTGTAACACTGCTACCTGCGTATAACCGGATGTAGAGGCAGCTGATTATCAGTAACACATTACACACTGTAACACTGCTACCTGCGTATAACCGGATGTAGAGGCAGCTGATTATCAGTAACACATTACATACTGTAACACTACTACCTGCGTATAACCGGATGTAGAGGCAGCTGATTATCAGTAACACATTACATACTGTAACACTGCTACCTGCGTATAAACGGATGTAGAGGCAGCTGATTATCAGTAACACATTACATACTGTAACACTGCTACCTGCGTATAACCGGATGTAGAGGCAGCTGATTATCAGTAACACATTACACATTGCAACACTACTACCTGCGTATAACCGGATGTAGAGACAGCTGACTATCAGTAACACATTACATACTGTAACACTACTACCTGCGTATAACCGGATGTAGAGGCAGCTGACTATCAGTAACACATTGCAAAACTGCTACCTGCGTATAACCGGATGTAGAGGCAGCTGACTATCAGTAACACATTACACATTGCAACACTGCTACCTGCGTATAACCGGATGTAGAGGCAGCTGACTATCAGTAACACATTACACACTGTAACACTGCTACCTGCGTATAACCGGATGTAGAGGCAGCTGACTATCAGTAACACATTACATACTGTAACACTGCTACCTGCGTATAACCAGATGTAGAGGCAGCTGACTATCAGTAAGACATTACACACTGTAACACTGCTACCTGCGTATAACCGGATGTAGAGGCAGCTGACTATCAGTAACACATTACACACTGTAACACTGCTACCTGCGTATAAGCAGATGTAGAGGCAGCTGACTATCAGTAACACATTACACACTGTAACACTGCTACCTGCGTATAAGCAGATGTAGAGGCAGCTGACTATCAGTAACACATTACATACTGTAACACTGCTACCTGTGTATAACCGGATGTAGAGGCAGCTGATTATCAGTAACACATTACATACTGTAACACTGCTACCTGTGTATAACCGGATGTAGAGGCAGCTGATTATCAGTAACACATTACACACTGTAACACTGCTACCTGCGTATAAGCAGATGTAAAGGCAGCTGACTATCAGTAACACATTACACACTGTAACACTGCTACCTGCGTATAACCGGATGTAGAGGCAGCTGATTATCAGTAACACATTACATACTGTAACACTGCTACCTGCGTATAACCGGATGTAGAGGCAGCTGATTATCAGTAACACATTACACACTGCAACACTGCTACCTGCGTATAACCGGATGTAGAGGCAGCTGATTATCAGTAACACATTACACACTGTAACACTGCTACCTGCGTATAACCGGATGTAGAGGCAGCTGACTATCAGTAACACATTACACACTGTAACACTGCTACCTGCGTATAAGCAGATGTAGAGGCAGCTGACTATCAGTAACACATTACACACTGTAACACTGCTACCTGCGTATAAGCAGATGTAGAGGCAGCTGACTATCAGTAACACATTACATACTGTAACACTGCTACCTGTGTATAATCGGATGTAGAGGCAGCTGATTATCAGTAACACATTACATACTGTAACACTGCTACCTGTGTATAACCGGATGTAGAGGCAGCTGATTATCAGTAACACATTACATACTGTAACACTGCTACCTGCGTATAACCGGATGTAGAGGCAGCTGACTATCAGTAACACATTACACACTGTAACACTGCTACCTGCGTATAAGCAGATGTAGAGGCAGCTGACTATCAGTAACACATTACACACTGTAACACTGCTACCTGCGTATAAGCAGATGTAGAGGCAGCTGACTATCAGTAACACATTACACACTGTAACACTGCTACCTGTGTATAACCGGATGTAGAGGCAGCTGATTATCAGTAACACATTACATACTGTAACACTGCTACCTGCGTATAACCGGATGTAGAGGCAGCTGACTATCAGTAACACATTACATACTGTAACACTGCTACCTGCGTATAAGCAGATGTAGAGGCAGCTGACTATCAGTAACACATTACACACTGTAACACTGCTACCTGTGTATAACCGGATGTAGAGGCAGCTGATTATCAGTAACACATTACATACTGTAACACTGCTACCTGCGTATAACCGGATGTAGAGGCAGCTGACTATCAGTAACACATTACACACTGTAACACTGCTACCTGCGTATAAGCAGATGTAGAGGCAGCTGACTATCAGTAACACATTACATACTGTAACACTGCTACCTGCGTATAAGCAGATGTAGAGGCAGCTGACTATCAGTAACACATTACACACTGTAACACTGCTACCTGCGTATAACCGGATGTAGAGGCAGCTGATTATCAGTAACACATTACACACTGCAACACTGCTACCTGCGTATAACCAGATGTAGAGGCAGCTGATTATCAGTAACACATTACACACTGTAACACTGCTACCTGCGTATAACCGGATGTAGAGGCAGCTGACTATCAGTAACACATTACATACTGTAACACTGCTACCTGCGTATAACCGGATGTAGAGGCAGCTGATTATCAGTAACACATTACATACTGCAACACTGCTACCTGCGTATAACCAGATGTAGAGGCAGCTGATTATCAGTAACACATTACACACTGTAACACTGCTACCTGCGTATAACCGGATGTAGAGGCAGCTGACTATCAGTAACACATTACATACTGTAACACTGCTACCTGCGTATAACCGGATGTAGAGGCGGCTGATTATCAGTAACACATTATATAGATCCGACTCATCACGATAACAGCCACATTAGACCGAGCTCACACAAAACTATTACAGCCTCATAGGGCTCAGAGCAAAATTGTGCAAATTGGAGCTCAGAGTGGGCTGCGAGAGGAAAGAGTTCAGGTGCCGTTGACGGCGTTTTTAAACCCCGTGGCAACGGCAGCTCGCACCCTTGGTCGACAATTGGATTAACCCCATAGACATAAACCTGGGCCAATAATCCCAGAAAGGAAACATGCAGCGTCCACTTTCCAAACAACCTCGCCCCAGCCAAATCCAGGAACCGCTCCAGCACTTCTAGGGCAGGGTAACCTTAGTGTAATTAATGGTGCCTAGGACAAGGGAAGATATAGTGTTCTATTTCCCATCTGTGCGATCTAGGAGTAAAGTAGGGACTGTGACTCCCTCCCACCTGTCTGGTCTCTGGCTATTTTCAGCACTTCGGGTCTGACACGTCTATAATGTCCCATCCTCACATCTCCATCAGCCAAGAAGGATATTAGTCCTAGGTCCGTGTCCTGCCGTTATGTACATTAATTACTATATATCAAAAGCCGAAGCATATGTACTAGCACTAAAAGATTTTAACCCCATGAGCTAGCACTCACCCCTTGTACGCGTTGCCTACAAATGACCGCCTGATATAATACGGTCATAGTAAATGTATCTGGGACGCCAATAGCTGTAAGTGTGCATGCACCCCAGGATAATGTCACTCACTGAGATAACCTCATCACATACAGAGGACCCGATAGTGAGCTTAATTTGGAGAATGTACCGGGAAGACCATGTGACCTGAGGAAGATGAATGCGGTCGGACACGATGGCCCGTACTGTCACTGTGTGCTGTGTCTGGCGCAGTACATTGAGTCCGCTGACTGTACCCTCGCTCGCCAGGCGCTGTGACAGCAGCTCGGTCCCCTGGGGGCTCCAGGTGACTCTTCTCAGGGATAATTGGAGGACTCTCTGCTCTAGTTATTTGCAGTATGGTTGCTCAGGACTGCGCTCTGCTCTAATCATGTTTTATAAGCCGGGAGGCAGAGACATAATCTGGGCCCTGTTACTATTATATGTCTTACAGAGGTTTGCAAAAGTATTCAGCCATCTAAAAAGATAATAGATTTGTCTGTATTACAGATGACAGGAACGCAGATTGTACCAGACAGCATTTTATTGCGACTCTTTTTCTTTTTAAATAAACACGAAAAATGATGTTTGCGTAAGTATTCAACCCCTGCAGCCTAGTACTTTACAGAACCGCCTTCTGCTACAACAGCAGCATTGAGGGGAAGACAATACATTTTTTCAATGCGCTAATTAAATGGCACAATTTGTTTGTGGACGCCCATTAATTATCACGCTACCTCAGGAGGCTGCGAGCAGAAATGGGTGTGTCTGCGCCGTTCGCACATAAACGGAGCAACAATTGAATTGCTCCGTCGGGCACCCACTAGTAACAGCTGCCCGGGTAAAGCGACTGAATGGCCCCCATTAGCGCCTGTTGGTATAAGCGTATGTACGCTGTTGAGTGTGATTTTTGCCCATCCCTATTTGCAGAATTGCTCCAGGTTGCTCAGATTGGTTGGATGACGCCTGCGGATTGCACTTTTCATAACACGCCATAGATTCTTCATTATATAGAATTTACTCCCAAGCTTTGGTCTTCTACCAGACTGACGCTGGTACCATCCATCTGTCCTTCAATATGAACAAGATGCCCAGTGCCCGCTAAGGAAAAGCATCCCCGCCATATGCCCGTGCCTGGGGTAGTATGACGCAGCTTCCACCTCCTCACTGATATATACAAGCACCTGGGTATTATTATTTTGTAGACTCTCTGTATTTTGTGCATGTCTATAACATTATCTTTACTTGTCTGAGAACGCTCTGTGGTCTCACAGTCACAGGATGACCAATGTTATTTGAATTAGGGGGTCTTTTACCCATAAATACTGTTCTTTCCCAATGATTCACAGGTAGTGGCTAATTGAACTGTTAGGGCAATATCTTTCATCTGGTAAAAATCTAGGAGCTTCCACAGCACATGGGGTTTAAATACTTACGCAAGCAGCAATTTCCAGTTTGAAGACAAATACTAATTAGAAGTTACTTTAAAACCTTGCTGGGCTGGTTCACTGTATAAATACTGTCTGGAACAATATGTGAAACAGCTTTTGTAATACAAATCTGTTGACTTTTTAAGGGATTGAATACTTTTGCAAGCCATTGTGAATACTTAGTGCTCTATAATAGAAATATTTACAGCAATCTGACAGCAAAACCGCTACTTACACCAGAGTATTCCTGTTATTCTGGTGACACGCTGACCTCCCAAAACAGCCTCTCCCAAGGACCACTTCTCCCACCCATCATAATGGTCACTCCCTATGGACCTTGTGTTCTGCCAACTCTACAAACTTCCCCAAATCTACCTTCCTGCTCTCTAATCACAATCTCTGCACCTCCTGCTAGTCCTCCCCCACTGCAAAACCTCAATGACCTGGAGCCCATCCACTTCCCCATCACTCTCCTTATTCCTATCTCTTCCCAGTCCTGTCTGAAAGCTGCTGTCCCTCTATAAAACCCCACTTTCTCCAGTGCTCTTGATGAAAGCAGCCTCCCAGTCTCTTTGTATTGTCCCAACTTTACAAACCCCAACCCTAGAACTTTTTCCAGACCAGCTACCTTCAAAAGTGCTCCACAGATGCTGAGCTCCAATGGAGTAAATACGGACATCAACTTTAAATCCATCCTATCGGTCTACAGTAATGTCCTCTCAATAAACACACGTAATCCAAGTCCCTAAACCAGTGTTTCCCAACCTCGGTCTTCAAGGCACACTAACAGTCCAGGTTTTAGTGATATCCATGCCTGAGCACAGGTGAATAAATCAAAGTAACTGCAGCACTAATTAACACACTTGTGCTCAAGTATGGTTATCCTCAAAACCTGGACTGTTAGTGTGCCTTGAGGACCGTGGTTGGGAACCCCTGCCCTAAACTCATCCCTGTCCTACAGCCATGACACCATCACCTTCTCTGCCCTCCACCACTGCTCAAGACTCTGCCATTCTCTTTTAAGGGAAAAGAGAAACTATCCGGTACAATATCTTCTCCCATCAGACCCATCACCTCACCACCCTTAGGTCCTCACTTTCCTCTTCCTCAACAGCCCTTTCTCAAGAAACCAAACCTTGGACACCGGCCTTTCCAACCACCACCCCATATCACAGCTCCCTTCTGCTCCATAGTTCTTGAAGGACATGTCTACAACCATCTGACCCACTTCCTCTCCATCGATCTCCAGCCTCACTACTGCACCCCTCCTTCACACCCTCCATTATCTTGGCCTTCGTAGCACTGTCCTCTCCTGGTCCTACCTCTCAGATCTGTTCTTTAGTGTCTGTACTTCTAACTCTAGCTACCCTCCTCTTCCTCTCTCCATGCGGGTTCCTCCTTGCTCTGCTCTCTGGCTTGTCTCACTGCCTACCTGCCAACTCCACATACATGACCCAGCACTTCCACAAACTTAATATGCCTCCACCATCATCACCCTCATGGTTTACAAGATCTTGATCTCCCATATTTCCTTAAAGCCACTGTTTTGGTGTCATCAGTTACTCCACCATCAGCTTCAACCATCCCATCCAGTGCCTCTCAGAGCCCTACTGCCTTCTCCTTCCCAATATTGCCCGAACATGCCAATTTCACACTCAGGAAGTAACCAAAACACTTGTCCATTTGCCTACTATTACCCACTTGGATTATTGCAACCTCCTGTTCACTGGCCTTTCCCTCACGCCTCTTCCCTTCTTACTGAATGCTACATGTGAAATACTCAGAAAGTTTAAACCAAATACATCTCTCCGTGCGCTCTATCACTCATCTGCCGCAGGAAACCCTGCTGGGAATGACGACTTTCTCCAATAGAGCAGCAATAGAGTGACTGATATCTGGGTAGGCTGCTGTATGCACACATAAGACAATTTCAGCTTTATGATCTGCATTAAATGTAATTAGGGCACTTCATGTCTGATACATAAAAAGTTACATTTTGGTGTATAGTGTCCCTTTAATCGTATAATTATAATAATATATAACTTTCAAATCTTCTGCTTAATTGAATATTGATTGAATCTGCCATTTATAATTAATCGCATAGGGTAGACGATCGCCCCCACACACTGATATGATATATAGACTATTGGGTGGAAAGGAGTGTGACCAGCATTACCCCACGCCCTCTATGGTGGAGAGTCAGTTGTTAGACTGTCAGCTCTTCTGCCAGCATTCATTCTACAATTCCATCTTGCACCTCAGAATTCAGCGCTTGCATCTACAACTTCTCCTAAAACCTTAAAAGGCCTCAGTTCCCGGTTCAATAAAGCTCCTCTAGAGTGTCAGCTCTTGTTCCCAGAATTACACCATGTCCCAGTGACTTCCCTATGCGGTGTCACAATGCATTTCATTACTAGGAGGAATCTCAGCAGCGTGCAACGACGATAATAGGCAGATTACTATATCCCTCTGACATGTACATATCGCTAAATACTATTAAGCACATAAATGGAAGAGAAAATAAATCACTGTACCGATGGATCATACAGCGAGACGGTAAATCTCTGGATCTTTGTGTGTGCGTCTGACTTTCACTGCGTTGTTTTGAAAATCTTTTGCTACGTCAGAGTGTATGATGCAAGTCTCAATGGCAGCGCACCGTAAACGCGGCGATTTTTGGCTGAGATTTTATAGTGTTCACTCTAGCATCCTGCACCTGTCACAGCCCGTGCAGTTCCTCTTTCCTGCCTGGGGTGTCACTCTCTGCTCTGGTGCTTCTAGCACACTCTGGTATGTATCTCAGCAGTTTGTTGCATCATCTGAGTGTGCTAGAAGCACCAGAGCAGAGAGCGACACCCCAGGCAGGAAAGAGGAACTGCACGGGCTGTGACAGGTGCGCTAGAATGAAGACTATTTTACACGTGTGTTTGGCTTTAACCAGCTGCGGTGCAGGAAGGGGTAGAATTATATAACCAGCAGGGACCACACAGGATCCAGTGCTTGGCCACTGTATACCCCCAACACCAATTAAAACAAGGTAACAAAAATATTATGTCCCTTAAATACAGAACAAACATTACCTACGGATTTTCCTATCTTAGATGCATCGCTGCGTTCCTGTGTTCTGTGCTTTCCAGTCTATTCTCCAAATCATAAAAAGCTATGAAGTGCTGCTGTCCTGGGATAGATGAAGCTGCTCCCGAGATATATCTGTACCCACAGCAGAAAGGACAGCGGGCCCGCACAGTATCCCAGGACAACAAAACCACACAGCTCTGATGATACAAACACACGGCTGAGACACACAGAGGGATCCCAGGACGATACATAGACACATAATATTTCAGGAGAGCATCAAAGCAATACATTAATCATTGTGTGTACATGTACTAATTATGTCTAACAGGTGACGGACAGCTGCCCTGGTGTGTATGTATATATCAGCTTGGGGTATGTATACAATCCAATATGGAACCTGATTGCCCGTCCATATAGGTGTGTGTGTGTGTGTGTGTATATATATATATATATATATATATATATATATATATATATATATAGGCGAACCATATGAACCAGGGCACGTATGAATTACACAAATTTTGTGGCTGATTAAAACCAGGTGGAATCTAGGCTTGAAGTCCTCCAGCCACAGAACCTGCGTAATTCATGAGTAAAGGGATAGTATAGGAGGCCTATATACATACACACCACCAGCTGTCAGTGAGATTGGGGCGCCCTGTGCGCTCTGCGGACCCCTAACACTCCCAATGATGGATTACCTCTTCCAGCTCGTCCTTGGCATCCAGGCTGGTGGAGATCAGCAGTTTGACTTTAGATTTTTGCTCCATTTTGGGGTCTGTGAGCAGTCTCTCCGGAAAAGAGGGTAGGAGGGGGTGCGCAAGGTGACACCAACCCCTCCCTCTAATTACACGCACAGTGTCAGGTATTTATGGGGGGTGAGATTAGGGTGTAAGTGGGAGGAACCCCTGGGTGAGGGTACCAGGGGGCAGATACAAGATTGGTGGGCCACTGACTAGGTGTAATTGAACCATACAGTATGGGGGCTGTAGAAGGACCTCTTTTTGGGGGGTACCCCAACCTGCCTTTTTGGGGGGCTTCTATAAATAATGGGGGTGATACGTGTTTGAGGGGCTCAGATTTGCTGTTTGGGCCGTTATAGAGAGTGGGGCCCCAGGCTGTGATTTCGGGTAACTATAGATAATGGGGGCCCCAGGCTGTGATTTGGGGGTAACTATAGAGAATGGGGGCCCCAGGCTGTGATTTGGGGGTGACTATAGAGAATGGGGGCCCCAGGCTGTGATTTGGGGTAACTATAAAGAATGGGGACCACAGGCTGTGATTTGGGGTAACTATAAAGAATGGGGACCACAGGCTGTGATTTGGGGGTGACTATAGAGAAGGGGGGCATCAGACTGTGACTTTGGCTAATAGGGGGTGGATTGGGGGCTGTGGGTCGGTAATTGGGGGGTACACTGCTGGTCCCGGTCTCAGGCCGGTACCGGTAGATCTCACCCCCGCTCCTAACACACAGAGGAAGCCATCCCGAGCCCAACAACCGGCCGGAAGCTCCCGCCCTCTCACAGGCAATCGGCCAATCACAAAGCGTACAGGCCGCTAACTGACAACCTGCCGTCTCGCCCACAGATGTGACGTCGTACGTACCGCCTATCACTTGGTCCGCTTCCACCAATGACAGCGAAGTTCGGGACGCGTAAGACGGGAGCGTGAATCACGACACGTGATCAGATTGGAGAGCGCCGGCTCCGCCATTTTTAGTGCGGGAAGCTGCCCTCTCCCGTTTAGCCCCGGGTTAGGTCGGATGATTTTATAACTGATGATGGGGGTGTAGTATTGGGGAGGGGGGGACGTGACAGAAACAGGGGAGCTCAGAGGAACGTGTATGGCCTACATCATGTATGTCTATTGGTGACACACAGGGCACGGTTCAGCGGTGCACGTAATTGGGACGCGGTGCTGGTGTTCACGTAGTTCAGCGATTAGTTGCAATTGTGCATGTGCAGAAAGTCCTGAAAGCCCCTACGGCGCATGCGTTACACAGAGTTTACGGGACAGACGGTGGCAGAAATTTGGCGGGAAAGTGATGGGCGCTCCTTGGAGACGGCCAGGAGCGAAGGCAACAAAAAAAGTCTGTGTTGCGGGCGTGGTGACAGTGGTTGAGTTCGCAGATGCGCAGCCACAGAGGCCATGGTCAGACGGAGACACTACACCTGCTAAGTGCCCATGGTGGCGTGCCCCTGATCCCCGGCGGTGTGCAGTGCGCAGAGGCCATGGTCAGATGGAGTGCCCATGGTGGTGTGCCCCTGATCTCCGGCAGAGTACAGCGCAGAGGTCATGGTCAGGCAATGTGCCCGTGGTGGCGTGCCCATGATCCCCGGCGGTGTGCAGTGCGCAGAGGCCATGGTCAGGCAGAGTGCCCGTGGTGGCGTGCCCCTGATCCCCGGAGGTGTGCAGCGTGTAGAGACGCAGAGGCCATGGTCAGGCAGAGTGCCCGTGGTGGCGTGCCCATGATCCCCGGAGCTGTGCAGCGTGTAGAGATGCAGAGGCCATGGTCATGCAGAGTGCCCGTGGTGGCGTGCCCCTGATCCCCAGCGGTGTGCAGCGTGTAGAGACGTAGAGGCCATGGTCAGGCTGAGTGCCCCTGGTGGCGTGCCCCTGATCCCCGGAGGTGTGCAGCGTGTAGAGACGCAGAGGCCATGGTCAGGCAGAGTGCCCGTGGTGGCGTGCCCCTGATCCCCGGCGGTGTGCAGCGTGTAGAGACGCAGAGGCCATGGTCAGGCAGAGTGCCCGTGGTGGCGTGCCCCTGATCCCCGAAGGTGTGCAGCATGTAGAGACGCAGAGGCCATGGTCAGGCAGAGTGCCCGTGGTGGCGTGCCCCTGATCCCCGGCGGCGTGCAGCGTGTAGAGACGCAGAGGCCATGGTCAGGCAGAGTGCCCGTGGTGGCGTGCCCCTGATCCCCGGCGGCGTGCAGCGTGTAGAGACGCAGAGGCCATGGTCAGGCAGAGTGCCCGTGGTGGCGTGCCCCTGATCCCCGGAGGTGTGCAGCGTGTAGAGACGCAGAGGCCATGGTCAGGCAGAGTGCCCGTGGTGGCGTGCCCATGATCCCCGGAGCTGTGCAGCGTGTAGAGATGCAGAGGCCATGGTCAGGCAGAGTGCCTGTGGTGGCGTGCCCATGATCCCCGAAGGTGTGCAGCATGTAGAGACGCAGAGGCCATGGTCAGGCAGAGTGCCCGTGGTGGCGTGCCCCTGATCCCCGGAGGTGTGCAGCGTGTAGAGACGCAGAGGCCATGGTCAGGCAAAGTGCCCGTGGTGGCGTGCCCCTGATCCCCGGCGGTGTGCAGCGTGTAGAGACGCAGAGGCCATGGTCAGGCAGAGTGCCCGTGGTGGCGTGCCCCTGATCCCCGAAGGTGTGCAGCATGTAGAGACGCAGAGGCCATGGTCAGGCAGAGTGCCCGTGGTGGCGTGCCCCTGATCCCCGGCGGCGTGCAGCGTGTAGAGACGCAGAGGCCATGGTCAGGCAGAGTGCCCGTGGTGGCGTGCCCCTGATCCCCGGCGGCGTGCAGCGTGTAGAGACGCAGAGGCCATGGTCAGGCAGAGTGCCCGTGGTGGCGTGCCCCTGATCCCCGGAGGTGTGCAGCGTGTAGAGACGCAGAGGTCATGGTCAGGCAGAGTGCCCGTGGTGGCGTGCCCATGATCCCCGGAGCTGTGCAGCGTGTAGAGATGCAGAGGCCATGGTCAGGCAGAGTGCCTGTGGTGGCGTGCCCATGATCCCCGAAGGTGTGCAGCATGTAGAGACGCAGAGGCCATGGTCAGGCAGAGTGCCCGTGGTGGCGTGCCCCTGATCCCCAGCGGTGTGCAGCGTGTAGAGACGTAGAGGCCATGGTCAGGCTGAGTGCCCCTGGTGGCGTGCCCCTGATCCCCGGAGGTGTGCAGCGTGTAGAGACGCAGAGGCCATGGTCAGGCAGAGTGCCCGTGGTGGCATGCCCCTGATCCCCGGCGGTGTGCAGCGTGTAGAGACGCAGAGGCCATGGTCAGGCAGAGTGCCCGTGGTGGCGTGCCCCTGATCCCCGAAGGTGTGCAGCATGTAGAGACGCAGAGGCCATGGTCAGGCAGAGTGCCCGTGGTGGCGTGCCCCTGATCCCCGGCGGCGTGCAGCGTGTAGAGACGCAGAGGCCATGGTCAGGCAGAGTGCCCGTGGTGGCGTGCCCCTGATCCCCGGCGGCGTGCAGCGTGTAGAGACGCAGAGGCCATGGTCAGGCAGAGTGCCCGTGGTGGCGTGCCCCTGATCCCCGGAGGTGTGCAGCGTGTAGAGACGCAGAGGCCATGGTCAGGCAGAGTGCCCGTGGTGGCGTGCCCATGATCCCCGGAGCTGTGCAGCGTGTAGAGATGCAGAGGCCATGGTCAGGCAGAGTGCCTGTGGTGGCGTGCCCATGATCCCCGAAGGTGTGCAGCATGTAGAGACGCAGAGGCCATGGTCAGGCAGAGTGCCCGTGGTGGCGTGCCCCTGATCCCCGGAGGTGTGCAGCGTGTAGAGACGCAGAGGCCATGGTCAGGCAAAGTGCCCGTGGTGGCGTGCCCCTGATCCCCGGCGGTGTGCAGCGTGTAGAGACGCAGAGGCCATGGTCAGGCAGAGTGCCCGTGGTGGCGTGCCCCTGATCCCCGAAGGTGTGCAGCATGTAGAGACGCAGAGGCCATGGTCAGGCAGAGTGCCCGTGGTGGCGTGCCCCTGATCCCCGGCGGCGTGCAGCGTGTAGAGACGCAGAGGCCATGGTCAGGCAGAGTGCCCGTGGTGGCGTGCCCCTGATCCCCGGCGGCGTGCAGCGTGTAGAGACGCAGAGGCCATGGTCAGGCAGAGTGCCCGTGGTGGCGTGCCCCTGATCCCCGGAGGTGTGCAGCGTGTAGAGACGCAGAGGTCATGGTCAGGCAGAGTGCCCGTGGTGGCGTGCCCATGATCCCCGGAGCTGTGCAGCGTGTAGAGATGCAGAGGCCATGGTCAGGCAGAGTGCCTGTGGTGGCGTGCCCATGATCCCCGAAGGTGTGCAGCATGTAGAGACGCAGAGGCCATGGTCAGGCAGAGTGCCCGTGGTGGCGTGCCCCTGATCCCCGGAGGTGTGCACCGTGTAGAGACGCAGTGGCCATGGTCAGGCAGAGTGCCCGTGGTGGCGTGCCCATGATCCCCGGAGGTGTGCAGCGTGTAGAGATGCAGAGGTCATGGTCAGGCAGAGTGCCCGTGGTGGCGTGCCCCTGATCCCCGGCATTGTGCAGCGTGCAGAGAAGAGAAACAAGGGTGAAAGAATCTGTAAATGGCGCACTGAAATTAAAATAACTTTTAATAAGTCCTTTTTAAAATATAGTACAATAGCGAAATATGTGACTAAAAATAATAAATATAATGAATAAGCAAAATCAATAAAGTGCAAATAAATGTGAAATAAAAGGTGTCTAAAATACACTGTGTGCCTATAAATGGTCTTTTATTCTAAATATAAGTCTGAGCGCCTCTCTTTGAATTTATGTGAAGCAGAGTGTTTGTCAAACCCATCTAAATTGCTACTGATCATATAGACCAGGGCTGGGGAACCTTTTTTCTGCCGAGGGCCATTTTGATATATAACATTATTCACGGGCCCGGAGCAGGCCTCGCCCCCTCCACATGGCATCACACGGAGGCGGTGCCACACTCGCCAGTGATTACAGCAATGCCTAGAGCATCCTCAGGATGATCCTGGGAGCTGTAAGGGCAGCAGTGTAACCGTCCTAAGGCACCCTGATAATGAGGTTAGCAGAAAACAGCTCAGAGGGCCAGACCAAATGTTTCCGAGGGCCTTTTATGGCCCCCGGGCCTGAGGTTCCCCATCCCTGATATAGATCCTTATAGCACACAAAGGGGGTCATTCAGACTCGCTCGCGAGCGCAGGACGCTTGCAAGCGGGTCGATGGTGCCGAATTGCGCATGCGCACGACGGAGGGAGCTCCGTCGTGCGCATGCGCGAGACCCGAATAACGATGGCCAAGCCGTCGTTATGGGTCTCGCACCAAAGGGGGCGTGCTGTCGATGGTGAGTGACAGCATGCCCCCTTTGGTGGGTGTGCCGGGGGCGTGGCTGCCAGACGGAGGCGTTCCCATGGGAACGCCTACCGTCTGAGTCCGGCCCCACTGACATCACTAGTGATGTCAGTGGGAGTGATTTTGGCTCTGATAGAGCCAAAATCACTCCAGGGCTTGCGGTCACCGAGACCCTACTGCAGGGTCTCATCGCAAGCCCGATGGTCACGATGGTCTTGACCATCGCAACCATCATCATGGACGCTCGCTATAGCTGTGGGTGGTAACCCACAGCTATGCGAGCGTCCATGAGGCTGCTCCAAGTTGAGGGAGGAGGGCCCTGATTCAGAGCGAGCGCTCTGGTCTGAGGGTCCGGATCTGAATCAGGCCCAGACTCTTTTCATTTCTGTGTCTTGTGGGAACTAGTATCCAAAATCCCATATAAGAGTATCCTTAAGCTCTGAGTATTTGGCAACAATTGTAACTGTTTGTGTTCCCTTGGTATATAACAACGAATGGTGAGGTACAAACATGACACCAATTGTATCTTTATTTCTTACTGATATTTATAGGTCTTATCTTATTCCTCCCAGTTGCAGAAATACTCACACTATGTCTGTCATAAATTATAGCCCCTAATACTGGTAGACAAGGGTTTATCTTCCCTTTGTCATGGACACTAATACTAAACCCGGGTCCCACTTGGGTTTTTCGACATTGTTCCAACACAGGTTAGACCCCATTTACACTGCGCTTTGATCTGGGTTATTCCCAGGTCAGCCCCATTCACACTGAACCTGGGTCTGCCTTGCTAAACCTGTGAGGTTATAAAAAGTGGGAGGTGACTGCTCCACAACCACCAATCAGCTAATTTTAGGCATGACCCAGGTCGGATAACCCGAGTTGCACCGTTTACACAGCACCATTACCCAGGTCCAACCTGGGTCCAACCCTGGTGGGTACCTGGGTTGGATTGCCGGGTCACTTGACCCAGGTTATTTATTACACTGAGCTGCGACCTGGGTAAACCCAGGAAAAACCCAGGTTTTAGCTCTGGTGTAAAAGGTGTATTAATATATGTCAGCCGTATCATGTGCGGGCCGAAGACTTCCATAAGCCGTATTCCGTCTTATACTAAATATAAGTAACCCATAAACATCGAGTGTTAGATGCTTGATTGACATTAGTGTGTTGCTATAAATCATCCTTATACAGTATTCCTATTCTGGATGCCAGCAATTGTTGAAATAGCTACAAGTGTCAGGTGGATGCATGTTGTTTTGTACAAAGGCTATAGTTACCCAGCATGCAGCAGCGTGTATGCATTCATTTCATAATAGACACATTGATAGGCTGCTGTGTGATACGCAGATATACCTTGTGTCTCTGCTAACTCTATGGCATGTATACAAGCATGCTGTTAATAAATTCATTGCCACTTTCATACTACTGGGCATTAGTGGCTACTAATACAATTGGGAATGTCACATAACACGCGCTAATCAGTCATATAGCCACAATCAGCCTTAGGGGTCTATTTACTAAGCAGTGTTAGGAGACAAAGTTAAAAGTGATAAGGTACCAGCCAATCAGCTCCTGTCATTTATCAAACACAGCCTGTGAGATGACAGTTAGGAGCTGATTGGATGGCACCTTATCACTTTTCACTCTGGGCCTGATTCAGACCCCGACGCAATTAGCGCTCGCTCGTCCAGAAAATAGGGGTGGCTATTAAAATGAACCGTTCGCTCTTTGCGGTCTGTTCACGCCTCTAGGGCTGAATGAGCGAACAAAACTTGCGGTCGTTTTTTGGATAAATACGCCCCCTGGCCGCTCACATCCTACGTCATGTCCGCTATTTATTAGATTAATCGAGTACATCGACCAGCGTATGAACTGCTCGCTATTCTTGTGGTTGGTTTTTCCTACCCCAATCTTGCGAGCAGTTATGGCTATAAAATAACCCAGTGACGTGGTCAATGACGCTGCTGTATTAATTATGCACACCAATAAAACGCCCGTTTTGACCTTTAAGCACGCCTGCGTTCAGATCTCTACTTCCCGTTTTCAAGCACCTTCCCCTGTTACCACCCACATACGCCTCATTCTGTCACTCATATTATCAGGTATTCGCTATTTTGCGAGCACATGAATTTCGACCGCACTGACTGGTTCGCGCATGCGTATAACGATCCGTACGCATGCGCAGTTGGGCAAACATCGCTCGGAGCGAACGAGCGTCCGCTTACGAGCGGCTCTGAATCAGGCCCTCTGTCTCCTAACACTGCTTAGTAAATAGACCCCTTAATCTGACTTACGCGCTAACCACACGCACTGCTGATGTTCACGGAGTTGGTGGATGTTATAAGTACTGCGCATGCATCACTCTGCGGCCTGTGACTCGCTGTAAATCCACATTACCAGCCCGATACGCTCGTTATCACACGGTATTATCGGTGTGACCTGTTACTATCCTAGAATGATCCCGGACGCTGCTTGGGGTCCTGACCCACAGGATGTATCTCTCAGACTTGGATAACGCTGAAAAGATAGTTCCCATTTCCGTGTGAGATAATCACTATGGTAACGAGCTAAATGGTATTCTCATGGCCAATTGTCCTCTTTGCCAAGTTAAACATTTACGGTGGTTGTACATAGACTGCTGATCCTATCTGCCAGGTTGGGGGACACTACATATTTCATGAAACCTGGTTGCGCTGAGGCCGCTGACCTGTTTCGCAGGTCCCGGGAGCTTTTACTGTCTTCCCTAATGCATGTTAGGAGGCCGCTGCCAGCGCTAGTTCGCCCGCAGACGCTGCCTCAGAAGAACACCCATAATGTGGCATACCGCTTACCCACACGGACATTTACATCAAACATTTACACTACTTACTCATTACAAGAGATATTCACTAAACAAAGTAGATTAATGAGGGCAGGCTCTTTGGAAGTACGTCTCACTTTGGGAACGTCCGTCACTGGATGTCTGACCATTAACAGACAGTCTCACTCTTTTAATGTCTGTCTATCTCTCTAGAAGACAGATCTACCCTTTATAACATTGGGGTCTAATAGCCTTGGATAGAGATAAACTACTAACCAATCAGCTCTTAACTGTCATTTTTCAAACACAGCCTGTAAGCTGACAGGAGCTGATTGATTGGTACTTTATCTCCTCCACTTTATCTCTCTCCAAAGCTTAATACATAGAAACCCAAGTCTCCATCTTTGGACCAATGTTTGGTGGGAGATGGATGGACCCTCCTAAAGCTATTCTGTAACATGATAGATAGACGCTGGTCACTTCTCCAGCCCTGTGGTGCCAAATGTAAACACCAGAATGTTTGGTGGGAGATGGATGGACCCTCCTAAAGCTATTCTGTAACATGATAGATAGACGCTGGTCACTTCTCCAGCCGTATGGTGCCAAATGTAAAGACCAGAATGTTTGGTGGGAGATGGATGGACCCTCCTAAAGCTATTCTGTAACATGATAGATAGACGCTGGTCACTTCTCCAGCCGTCTGGTGCCAAATGTAAACACCAGAATGTTTGGTGGGAGATGGATCCAACCTCCTAAAGCTATTCTGTAACATGATAGATAGAGGCTGGTCACTTCTCCAGCCCTGTGGTGCCAAATGTAAACACCAGAATGTTTGGTGGGAGATGGATGGACCCTCCTAAAGCAATTCTGTAACATGATAGATAGACGCTGGTCACTTCTCCAGCCGTATGGTGCCAAATGTAAACACCAGAATGTTTGGTGGGAGATGGATGGACCCTCCTAAAGCTATTCTGTAACATGATAGATAGACGCTGGTCACTTCTCCAGCCATATGGTGCCAAATGTAAAGACCAGAATGTTTGGTGGGAGATGGATCCATCCTCCTAAAGCTATTCTGTAACATTATAGACGCTGGTCACTTCTCCAGCCGTGTGGTGCCAAATGTAAACACCAGAATGTTTGGTGGGAGATGGATGGACCCTCCTAAAGCTATTCTGTAACATGATAGACGCTGGTCACTTCTCCAGCCGTATGGTGCCAAATGTAAACACCAGAATGTTTGGTGGGAGATGGATCCACCCTCCTAAAGCTATTCTGTAACATGATAGACGCTGGTCACTTCTCCAGCCGTATGGTGCCAAATGTAAACACCAGAATGTTTGGTGGGAGATGGATGGACCCTCCTAAAGCTATTCTGTAACATGATAGACGCTGGTCACTTCTCCAGCCTTATGGTGCCAAATGTAAACACCAGAATGTTTGGTGGGAGATGGATGGACCCTCCTAAAGCTATTCTGTAACATGATAGATAGACGCTGGTCACTTCTCCAGCCGTATGGTGCCAAATGTAAACACCAGAATGTTTGGTGGGAGATGGATCCACCCTCCTAAAGCTATTCTGTAACATGATAGATAGACGCTGGTCACTTCTCCAGCCGTGTGGTGCCAAATGTAAACACCAGAATGTTTGGTAGGAGATGGATCCACCCTCCTAAAGCTATTCTGTAACATGATAGATAGACGCTGGTCACTTCTCCAGCCGTATGGTGCCAAATGTAAACACCAGAATGATTGGTGGGAGATGGATGGACCCTCATAAAGCTATTCTGTAACATGATAGACGCTGGTCACTTCTCCAGCCGTATGGTGCCAAATGTAAACACCAGAATGTTTGGTGGGAGATGGATGGACCCTCCTAAAGCTATTCTGTAACATGATAGATAGACGCTGGTCACTTCTCCAGCCGTATGGTGCCAAATGTAAACACCAGAATGTTTGGTGGGAGATGGATGGACCCTCCTAAAGCTATTCTGTAACATGATAGACGCTGGTCACTTCTCCAGCCGTGTGGTGCCAAATGTAAACACCAGAATGTTTGGTGGGAGATGGATGAACCCTCCTAAAGCTATTCTGTAACATGATAGATAGACGCTGGTCACTTCTCCAGCCGTATGGTGCCAAATGTAAACACCAGCATGTTTGGTGGGAGATGGATGGACCCTCCTAAAGCTATTCTGTAACATGATAGATAGACGCTGGTCACTTCTCCAGCCGTCTGGTGCCAAATGTAAACACCAGAATGTTTGGTGGGAGATGGATCCACCCTCCTAAAGCTATTCTGTAACATGATAGATAGACGCTGGTCACTTCTCCAGCCGTATGGTGCCAAATGTAAACACCAGAATGTTTGGTGGGAGATGGATGGACCCTCCTAAAGCTATTCTGTAACATGATAGATAGACGCTGGTCACTTCTCCAGCCCTGTGGTGCCAAATGTAAACACCAGAATGTTTGGTGGGAGATGGATCCACCCTCCTAAAGCTATTCTGTAACATGATAGACGCTGGTCACTTCTCCAGCCGTATGGTGCCAAATGTAAACACCAGAATGTTTGGTGGGAGATGGATGGACCCTCCTAAAGCTATTCTGTAACATGATAGATAGACGCTGGTCACTTCTCCAGCCGTATGGTGCCAAATGTAAACACCAGAATGTTTGGTGGGAGATGGATGGACCCTCCTAAAGCTATTCTGTAACATGATAGATAGACGCTGGTCACTTCTCCAGCCGTGTGGTGCCAAATGTAAACACCAGAATGTTTGGTGGGAGATGGATGGACCCTCATAAAGCTATTCTGTAACATGATAGACGCTGGTCACTTCTCCAGCCATGTGGTGCCAAATGTAAACACCAGAA
The DNA here is from genome assembly GCA_031769625.1 of Taudactylus pleione. NCBI lineage: Eukaryota > Metazoa > Chordata > Amphibia > Anura > Myobatrachidae > Taudactylus > Taudactylus pleione. Next base: position 92,210 of record JAUIMM010000995.1, read on the forward strand.
TGTTTGGTGGGAGATGGATGGACCCTCCTAGAGCTATTCTGTAACATGATAGAGGCTGGTCACTTCTCCAGCCATATGGTGCCAAATGTAAACACCAGAATGTTTGGTGGGAGATGGATTGACCCTCCTAAAGCTATTCTGTAACATGATAGACGCTGGTCACTTCTCCAGCCATGTGGTGACAAATGTAAACACCAGAATGTTTGGTGGGAGATGGATGGACCCTCCTAAAGCTATTCTGTAACATGATAGATAGACGCTGGTCACTTCTCCAGCCGTATGGTGCCAAATGTAAACACCAGAATGTTTGGTGGGAGATGGATGGACCCTCATAAAGCTATTCTGTAACATGATAGATAGACGCTGGTCACTTCTCCAGCCGTATGGTGCCAAATGTAAACACCAGAATGTTTGGTGGGAGATGGATGGACCCTCCTAAAGCTATTCTGTAACATGATAGATAGACGCTGGTCACTTCTCCAGCCGTGTGGTGCCAGATGTAAACACCAGAATGTTTGGTGGGAGATGGACCCACCCTCCTAAAGCTATTCTGTAACATGATAGACGCTGGTCACTTCTCCAGCCATGTGGTGCCAAATGTAAACACCAGAATGTTTGGTGGGAGATGGATGGACCCTCCTAGAGCTATTCTGTAACATGATAGATAGAGGCTGGTCACTTCTCCAGCCGTGTGGTGCCAAATGTAAACACCAGAATGTTTGGTGGGAGATGGATGGACCCTCCTAAAGCTATTCTGTAACATGATAGATAGACGTTGGTCACTTCTCCAGCCGTGTGGTGCCAAATGTAAACACCAGAATGTTTGGTGGGAGATGGATGGACCCTCCTAAAGCTATTCTGTAACATGATAGATAGACGCTGGTCACTTCTCCAGCCGTGTGGTGCCAAATGTAAACACCAGAATGTTTGGTGGGAGATGGATGGACCCTCCTAAAGCTATTCTGTAACATGATAGATAGACGCTGGTCACTTCTCCAGCCGTGTGGTGCCAAATGTAAACACCAGAATGTTTGGTGGGAGATGGATGGACCCTCCTAAAGCTATTCTGTAACATGATAGATAGACGCTGGTCACTTCTCCAGCCATGTGGTGCCAAATGTAAACACCAGAATGTTTGGTGGGAGATGGATGGACCCTCCTAAAGCTATTCTGTAACATGATAGACGCTGGTCACTTCTCCAGCCGTGTGGTGCCAAATGTAAACACCAGAATGTTCGGTGGGAGATGGATGGACCCTCCTAAAGCTATTCTGTAACATGATAGATAGACGCTGGTCACTTCTCCAGCCGTGTGGTGCCAAATGTAAACACCAGAATGTTTGTGTGGGAGATGGATGGACCCTCCTAAAGCTATTCTGTAACATGATAGATAGATGCTGGTCACTTCTCCAGCCGTGTGGTGCCAAATGTAAACACCAGAATGTTTGGTGGGAGATGGATGGACCCTCCTAAAGCTATTCTGTAACATGATAGATAGACGCTGGTCACTTCTCCAGCCGTGTGGTGCCAAATGTAAACACCAGAATGGCAACATTTCGGGGCATATTCAATTGGGAGTGAGGTTTTCACTGCAAAAAATCAAGTAACCGTGCGCCCAATTTTGGAATACCACGGGTACGCGCACACCTGATACCCGCCGTATCCAATTATTAAAAGTTCATGCGGGGTTTCAGTGCTGGAAACCCTGCCATGCGAGAAAAAAATTACGTTACTTGCCGGTGTGGTGGTCTCCACGGCTCCCGATCATCTCCCTTCCATCTTTGCACCAGGGAGGGGGCTGCTGGGAGATGTAGTTACAAATACATCATGACAATTAAAAACCTTTAATAGCATCAATAGCATATGTACTAATAATGTCATGTAATTTAAATATTAGCGGCAACTTAATTTACAATAGTGCAACTTAGGTTTATGGAAGGAAGACAGGTGGGATAATTTATTGCAGGGGAATGATGGGGGAGCGGGGGGGGGGAATTGGGTCCCGAACTGGAGTAAGATGGGCCACACACAGGTAAGACACCCGTCTGGAGGCCCTGTCCTGTTACATCCAAATTACAAATTAATTACTTTATACATCATTTTTTGTTCCTTTTAGTCCTTGTAGTTAACACTATGACACACACCCATATATACAGTATATATATATATATATATATATATATATATATATATATATATGAAAGAGTCCCCCATCGGTAGTGCTGCAGCAGCGCAAATCATGGTGATAATGGCATGGCAGCCATTTTCCTGGAAATTTACACAGTAGAAGTGTCTCCAGGACCATGGTGAAGGTGCCATTTTACCGTAGACTTGCGCTTGCGCACAAGACTCTGAGACAATGCCAGAGAATACTGCACCACAGGAAGGGGCCCACTCGGAGTAACCTACACGCGGGTCCTCTCATTTAAACCATCCCTGTGTCACAATATAAAATACAATAATAAAATCTACTTCCATAAGTCCTGATCTATCTGTATGGTGCTCCCTCTAGAATTGTTCTGATCCCCAGTCCAGTCCTCAAAAATGTCTTCAAGTCCTGTCAGCTGGCTCCTGCGCTCAGTCTCCATCAATCACTTCAGGATAAGCAACAAGGCTCAGAGGATCATGTGTTGGTTTCATTGAATCAGGTTTCAGCATATACTAGGGATGACCACCAATGGGCAATGGTTTTCTGCCATCGATGGCACAGGGCCCCGCAATGATTTATTTATTTTTCATACCAACGAGGTTAATTACTAATGGTATCTGCGATGATGGACCCCACCGATGGCCACCCCGTGCATACACTCCTCTGACCCCTAGTGCTCAGACTCCTGTGACTGAGGGCCTGATTTACTACGGAACGCAATATTGCGAACGCACGCAGTTCAAATTGTGATAGTATGCTAATCCAGTGCCATCGCAATGCAATCTCAGCACTACATAAGGACGCCCACTTTACATAGCACACATCCGTAATACTTAGCAGAATACCTAAACCGTACAAGCGAGCACCATCGCAGTCTCACGCACACTTACACAAGCTCTGGCATTACTCAGGAATTGCTAACAGCCACGCACGCTACGATGCCTGACTGAGCATGGGATCGTAGTGAATAATTCATGGACGCCCTTGCAACGGCGTGCGAACAGACTGGCACGTCTGTGTTTGGCCGACCACCCCCGTCACCTCCCACAAACGGCACTTCCTGTCAATCACTCTGCGATAGGTCTGCATAGCCGCTGTGATCGCAGCAGCCGGTTCGTGCACGCACACTACTATGCGTACCCATGCGCAGTGCGAAACAATCGGCAGATTGCCTGTGTATTGGCAGTTGCATACGGTAGTGAGTCAGTAAGGGATTGGAATCACACACACACCAGTGATTGGTGCCATCAGAGGGTGGGATAGCCTTGGCACTGCCATCCTAGTCTCAGAACTGGATTAAGGGTCTGGGGGGACCCAATTGTCTAAAATAAAGAGCATAGTCATAATTCCGGAGATGAAGACAGGGCCAGATTAACAATGGGGCGGGTGGAGCTGCAGCTCCAAGCCCACCCATGCAAATAGGCCCACAGCATCATCAGATAGTATTGACAGGATTCTTTTTTTTTTTCTGTCACCACCCCTATCATTCACCTCCCAGCTGCCTGGGCTGAAGCATCGCCCATTCACACAAAATATCAACCCCCCCCTTCAACAGTCTGAAGCTCTGCCTACTCCCGAGTCCGATGCTCCGCCCCCTGACCCGGCTGAAGCTTCTGGGGATCACTGGTGGTGACTGCAATGCCCTCAGTGAATGCCATATAATACAAAGATGCTTTCTGTATTATATGACGGTGACACTAGCAATGCCCTCTATGGAGTTAGCCACACCCACTGCACATGTCAAACAGCTTGTGTAGACAACACCCACACCACACTGGCCACACCCCCACATCACTAGTCACACCGACTCAGCGCTTGTCACATCCCCTGCAGTCGCACACAATAGGCCCTTCGTAAATTTCAGCTCCAGGCCCATGTGTACATTAATCTGGCACTGGATGAAGATAGAGGGCCTTATTCACATATGGGCGCAGCGTGGATGTTGGACACATTCCTCAGTATTGGGCTGTCTGCTGGGACTTTATAGAGTTTATATTTGTATTTTTGGGCACCGTACTGCTTGGCCAGGAGAAATTTCCTCGATCGCGGACGATGTTTTAAGTCTGCGCGTGCGCCCGAGACGCCCTGTGCATGCGTCTCGATGGTTATCGCCGGGAGACAAAGAACGCATCTGGGTGCAGAGAGAGGCCATTTTGCCAGGCGTTCCTAGCCAGATGCGGGCGTGAGGCACTGGCAATCCCAGCCATGTTCCAACGGATATTCTGCTCCCCTATAGGACTGCTCAAGTGTCCGATGTTGTGACCGGTGTGTGACCGATGGCGATGCAGCCAGTGTCTCGGAAGGAAGCCCTTCGGCTGTGGCATTAGCATAAAGTCACAGTCGCTCTGCAGCAAAAGACGAAACCATGGCAGCATTGGTGTATCTACAATGGGTACATGGGCCCCTAGATCCAGGGGGGCCCACACCGCACCCATGTATAATACCTCTCTGGAGTTCCGCTGTGGCGCAGTAACAGCGCAAATCACGGGGAAAATAGTGTGGCTGCCATTTTTCCAGAGATTTGCGCATGCGGCCATGTTACTGGAGACCTGCACATGCGCAGTAGACTCTGGCACAACTGCACCACAGAGAGGAGGGGGGAGTAGTCTGCACACAGGCCCCCTCCTCAGCTGCAACTGCGTCCATCTCTCAACCAGGCCCAGCCAGAGAGAGAGTTACTAGTAGGTGGTGAATATTACAGACCCAATCCCATCACAAAAGAATCATTTATTTAACACATAAATACAGAGTCACACATGCAGCAGATCTCACACAGTCACATCAGCGATTACCGGCGATGGCACCAAACAGTCTACAGCAACCCACTGACGGTTTGCACCCTTCGATGGCCACTGCTACTGGGGGGACACGGCGGGTCAAGGTGCACTCCGCATCAGGAGTGGGGCTCAGTGGGCCACCGGGGGCGAGGCTAAACTCTGTGCTGTCGGGAATAAGATAAACAACATCGGTTCCCTGTCTGCCATTGATAGAAGAGAACCATTGGATCTCTGACATTGATGGCAATACCGTTGACCATCGAGAGCTAACCATTGATGGTTGATAGCTATCGATGGCCAGCTCTACTGTACAGGCAGCCCAAAGATGCTGCACTGAGCATTGCAGTTTTAATTAATGTTCACGAGGGGGCCTCCCAAACGAGAGGGGCCCGAGGCACGTACCGTGCCCCATTCCTCCTCCACTGTCTCTGGCGACTGCTCTGCAAGTATAGCCGCTGAGACTGCCATTAACCCAGCAGGTGTCGGCCCGCCCGGTGGCAGAATTTAGGTTGCTGCTCCTCCTCCACCCTGATGCCGGTGGGCAGGCTACTATTCATTTAGCATTGTGGCGGCGGCAGGAGGGCACCGGGGCCCACTAGGTGCCCTTTGTGTGTTGTCAAGTATGCAATAGAGCTGTAATAACCTGAGCAAGATCTGAGGCCCTGATTCAGAGCCGGACACTCTGACAGGGCCGTCCCTCCTCCTTTTTGGAGCGGCCTCCTGGTCGCTCGCATAGCTGTGGGTGACCACCCACAGCTATAGCGAGCGGCCAAAATGATGGTCGCAATGGTCAAGACCATCGCGACCATTGGGCTTGCGACGAGACCCTTGCAGTAGGGTCTCGCTGCTGCAAGCCCTGGAGTGCTTTTGGCTCTATCAGAGCCAAAAGCACTCCCACTGACATCACTAGTGATGTCAGTGGGGCCGGCCCCAGACGGTAGGCGTTCCCATGGCAACGCCTCCGTCTGGGCAGCCACGCCCCTGACACGCCCACCAAAGGGGGCGTGCTGTCAATCACCATCGACAGCACGCCCCCTTTGGTGCGAGACCAATAACGACGGCTTGGCCGTCGTTATTCGGGTCTCGCGCATGCGCACAACGGAGCCGCCTCCGTCGTGCGCATGCGCACTTGGGCAACATCGACCCGCTTGCGAGCGCTCAGCGCTCGCGTCTGAATCAGGCCCAGAGTCTCTTGGATACAACATTAGTAGAGTAGGTCCTTGGGAAGGGGAACCATGGGGAGGATAGTAAATACCATAGGCACCATGTCTTTGAGTATCTGTGGGCAGTGTCAGACTGGGGCATAAAAGGCCTACCGGTGAGAATGCAATTATAGGGACCCATGCTTAAGGGGTGTGGTCATCCACCAGAGAGGGTGTGGCCATCCACCAGACGGGGTGTGGCCAGCCACCACAGATGCTTGGCTAACCATTAGGCAAATATTGGTGCAGCTTCTACAGAAGAAAACCAAGAACAGATGTTTTTCAGTGGTCCTGGTCCACAAGATAACTGACCCTCCATTGTACAATTCAGTGCACAGCCTGGAACATGACCGCTAGAGGAGGGTGTGGGGCCTTCAGGCTGTGAAGCCCACCGGGAATTTCCCCTGTACCCTGTCCGACCCTGTCTGTGGGATTTATCATTATGGCAGGTTCCAAATTTTAATAGCCATTTGCATGAGAGGATTAAGCCTTTTCCAATGGGGAAAATAAGCAAAAGAAGATAATCTAGGTGCTCGATACAATATAGTAGACAATCAAAGTCATTTTATTATTATAGAACAGGGGGATTCAACATAACGCCCTCAAGGTGATGTAGAACTACACATCCCAGCATGCCTTAATATAGCAAAACTGTGGCAGTGCTTGCTGGGATGTATAGTTCTGCAGCAGCTGGAAGGCGGCATGTTGTAAACCCCTTCTATAGAGTGTTGCTATACCTATATTATATTGGTCTGTGTGTTACACAGTGTTGCTGCTGCCTGAGTGTTGTGGGCCTTGAAATGTAATAGGACCTAGGAGAGAATATAAGCTTTTCTCTGTGAAAGATTAGTTGTCTTAAATGAATATTAGTGGAAGCCGGTACTTCCAAGGTATAATGCAATTTTAATAAACATCAAAGACATAAAAAATGCATAAAAACATATACAACCAGTTTGGAATCTCAGCTGGGAAAACTCTTGTTTGGAGCGAATGAGTCTGGAGGAGCATGAAGACTGGTACACGTGCTAGATAGATGTGATTAGCTCTTTACACAGAGTCTCCCTTAGATATATGATGTAATTGCCATTCATGTACAGATAGTCACATGCATAGCGCTCCTGCTGATAATTACTGTAGCAGCAGTTTGCAGAGTGGCCGGACGGGTTTTGGAATCCCCGAGCTGGCCTTTATGGGTTCCAAGGCAATTTCCATCCATGCAAAATAAGAATTTGCTCCTGCTGCCATCTATACGATTCAGAAATTGGTTATATGTGTTTTATATATGTATTTATGTCATTCATTTCTATTAAAACATAAGTTTATTGAAATACCGGGTTCCATATAATTGATTATTATTTAATACTGATTTAAGGTAACTATTCTTACACAGAGTAAATATAGTGCTGCTCATTTTCCAACGTGAGGTCTATCGGCACCTGTCTGCCTTTATAATGTATCTGCGTGAGTATCCAGGACGCTGATTGGGAGGCCCAGGAGGACGTGTCAGAGGCTCCTAATGATCATCTTGTAAGATCTGAGATTGCATCCCAATAAGTCGTGATTTTATGGCGGTCCCACCCTATAGGGATGAAGGTACCTATGTCACCACAGGTCTTCCAGCATAGACATACTGTATATTTTAGGTAACCTGGTGGGTACCATTGATAGTATATCTTGTATGAGTTTTGTCACGACCAGGGTTTCGCGGCGTGGAGGTTGGGGTCTTTGCCGGTGGGCGCGCTGTGACGCGGTCCTTCCAGTGAGGGAGCTGACGCGTGGAGACTGGCATTGGGTGTGTGCGGAGGTCTGCCAGCGTTGGGCCATCCTGGCAAGGGTAGGTCTAGCGCCGTCTCAGCATCACAGGTACATGGGAGTGACCATCTTGCCTCAGGTCATGTGACATAGTGGGCCTATCCTGATGCGTCAGGTGATCTCTCCAGCCACTCACGCTCTGCTGCTGGGTACTTAAGGGGGTTTAGAGCTCCCTGTAGTGGCCAGTGCAACGTGTTTCACAGTGTCTGCTATGGGAGAGTTCCTGCGCTCCTGACCTTAGTCTTGTGCTTCGGTGCCTGCCCTAACTCCTTGTTGGCCGCTGGCTTCCTGCATAGCCTGCACCACTCTGCCTTGCCTTGCTCTCTGCTGGAGATCAGCCCTGCACCTTCCACCAGACCCACTCCTGCCTGAACCGGGCTCCTCAGTTAACCCATTCCTGCGCAGTCATCTCTCAGCATTTCTGGATTTCTCTCCAGCCATTGTCACAGCATTTCTGGATTTGCCTTCAGCCTTTGTCACGGCATTTCTGGATTTCCCTTCAGCCATTATCACAGCATTACCAGATTTCCCTTCAGCCATTATTACAGCATTACTGGATTTCCCTCTCAGTCACTGTTCAGCATACCTGGATATTCACTTCACTTCCACAGCCTATTTGGACTCACCTGATTCATCTGTCACTGACCTGGACATTTGTTTATTCCCATTCACCTCAGTCTCCTTCAGGCACATATTACTCTGTCATTACTGGACCTTAGTGATATTATTGTTCATGTCCACCAACATTCACATTAAACAACCCACCTTTCAGTCTGAATCTGTTTCGGTGTCTACTCCTGTTTCCAACCCAGGTCCACAACAAACTCAGGTCCTAACAAGTTTTCATCTGGCGTGCGCATGCGCAGTGGGGGACCATCGACCCGCTGTGCACTCGCGAGCGGGTCTGAATCAGGCCCACAGGTCCTAACAAGTTTTCCTTAACATGAGTGAAGATAGATGACCTTTGCTCCTATAGTGGGCCGAGGGTCCTCCGCAGAGATCCTGCCCCGTCCCGTCTGACTCTGAAGCTCAAACCTTGGGGTAGGAGGTTGTTTTAGGGATAAGATTGTGGAGAGCAGAGATCAGACCCTTTGTTATGGTTGAGCGATAACGCTATGATGCAAATGGATGGTAACACATGGTCTTATGACGGAGGTAATACAATGCTTTCATTGGAGGCACCTTCGGAAATGTGCATTTATTTTCCCCATAGAAGATAGCATTAGTGTGTATGCCACCTGCAGGTATCTGCCCTCATAGCTCCAAGGCTACGGGTGTCGCTTTCCTCGTAGATGGAGTTATAGTTCTAGGCGACCAGTAATCACAAGGGGCTCCTGCTTTGTCTAAATCGCAGGCGTAAAATGCTTCCTACAAAAAGGTGCATACTGCGCAGAGCTGACCGTGGCCCGTATGTATATACCAGATGCGCAGCTTATGCACCTAGTGTGATTCTGAGTCAGACGCAAAGCCGCGGAGCCCGATGTACTGCCATATGTCTCTGCTTGTTATCCGTACTACTAATACGAGTTTCTATAGGGCTTCAAGCAGGAAGACGCTACGCCATATACAGCTGCAATCGTGATCATTAGTATCGCCATTTGCACCAGCCCTATGCCGGAACTGGCTTCCCATGCCCGCAACGAATGACTCTCCTACGAGACAGATTTCTTATGTGCGACTGCAGCGCGGCCGTCCAGAAACTCCCATTTCGCACAAGGAGAGATCCGGACAAGTTCCGTCCGACTCACATTCGGAGATAAGCAAAATTGTGTAAAGTCGCTTCTGTACATGCGCAGTTTGCTGAAATTCGCTATTGGCGCCTATCTGAGGAGCTGAGCTTACTCCTGGAGAGCAGGGTAGTGAAGGCATCTGGTTTACGCCAGCAGCAAATGCCTATAACATAATCATACACACTTCATACACATTATAGAACATGTCTGCGCTGGGTTATGGATCACACATAAAGCTGTGTTTGCTATAAGGACATGAAACAAACCCAAATGTAAAATTATTTTTTATTAGGTTCACATGAATGTGCACATCCGCCTCCTCCCCCTCTATAGATAATATGGAATGTGACTGACTCTGTGGAAGGGGGTCTCACGCTTTGAAAGGTGGGCTCCTTCTTTGGAATATGACTGACTCTGTGGAAGGGGGTCTCACGCTTTGAAAGGCGGGCTCAGTCTTTGGAATGTGACTGACTCTGTGGAAGGCGGTCTCACGCTTTGAAAGGTGGGCTCAGTTTTTGGAATGTGTCTTATTCTGTGGAAAGTGGTCCCACTTTGAAAGGTGGTCTCACTCTTTGGAATGTGTCTGACTCTGTGGAAGTCGGTCTCACTCTTTGGAAGGCAGGCTCACTCATTGGAAAGTGTCTCACTCTTTGGAATGTATCTGACTCTGTAGAAGGCGGTCTCACTATTTGGAATGCAGGCTCACTCTTTGGAATGTGTCTGACTCTGTGGAAAGTGGTCTCACGCTTTGGAATGTGTCTGAGTCTGTGGAAGGTGGTCTCACTCTTTGGAATGTGTCTGACTCTGTGGAAGACGGTCTCACTCTTTGGAATATGCCTGACTCTGTGGAAGACGGTCTCACTCTTTGGAAGTCGGTCTCACTCTTTGGAATGTGCCTGACTCTGTGGAAGGCAGTCTCCCTCTTTGGAAGGCAGGCTCACTCTTTGGAATGTGTCTGACTCTGTGGAAGACAGGCTCACTCTTTGGAATGTGTCTAACTCTGTGGAAGGCGGTCTCACTCTTTGGAATGTGCCTGACTCTGTGGAAGGCAGTCTCCCTCTTTGGAAGGCAGGCTCACTCTTTGGAATGTGTCTGACTCTGTGGAAGGCAGGCTCAATCTTTGGAATGTGTGTAACTCTGTGGAAGGCAGGCTCACTCTTTGGAATGTGTCTAACTCTGTGGAAGGCGGTCTCACTCTGTGGAAGGCAGTGCCACTCTTTGGAATGTGTCTTACTCTGTGGAAGGCGGTCTCACTCTTTGGAAGGCGGTCTCACTCTTTGGAATGTGTCTGACTATGTGGAAGACTGTCTCACTCTTTGGAAGGCGGTCTCACTGTTTGGAATGTGTCTGACTCTGTGGAAGGCAGTCTCCCTCTTTGGAATGTGTCTGACTCTGTGGAAGGCGATCTCACTCTTTGGAATGTGTCTGACTCTATGGAAGGCGGTCTCACTCTTTGGAAGGGGAGCTCACTCTTTGGAAGGGGAGCTCACTCTTTGGAAAGCAGTGCCACTCTTTGGGATGGGTCTTTCTCTGTAGAAGGTGATCTCACTCTTTGGAAGGCAGTGCCACTCTTTGGATGTGTCTTACTCTGTGGAAGGCAGTCTCACTCTTTGGAAGGTGGTCTCGCTCTTTGGAAGGCAGTCTCACTCTTTTGAAAATTGTGTCACTCTTCGAAAAACATGCCTCGCTTTTTTTGTAAGATGTCTGACTATTTGCAAGACGGTGGTGCTCTATGAGAGACAGCAGCGCTTCATGAAAGACGATCTCACGCTTTACAAAACAGTGGGATTACCTTTGTGAGCAATGCATTATCAATATTAATTAGTGTGGATATCAGCACAGTCCTAGTAGGGATCCACAGTGTATCTGATAAGAAGAATTATATTACTTGTGTAGATTTAGAGAGTGAATGTTTCCTCTGGAGAAGCTTGTATCTCCGCCCGAGTACATTACCGGGATTGGGCTTCAGGAGGGAAATAATATTCTATTTGAGCTTTTATCTCCCACTGTTCGTTGCTGAGGAACCCCTGCAGTTCTCGGTACGACTGCCTGATTCTAGCGCACGCCTTTGTATGCCTATTTGTCCTGATAACGGCTACTGAGGTATCATTGTGCAACGTCTGCACATTTCTTATCCAACCTCAGGCCATTAGCAAACGTCCCCTCTAAAATATTTGAGATTGGGTTTTCTTTTTCCCCAGAATATCTCAGTGGCTTTTGGTGTCACTAATCCTCTGCTGAAATCTTCCTCCCTCGGTAATTCTATATATTGCACTTTTCTAAACACTATTTCAGCTGGGATGGATTAGGAGGCTGTGAATGACTGGCCACCGGCTGTTTAAAGCTCTATCTGTCATCCGCGCCGGGACATAATGGACCAACCCAAGGCACAAAGACACCTTTTCTCTCTGTATTGTTTACAGCCTCCCAGGCAGCACGAAGCGGCCACTGACTCCATTATCTTTAATTAAACTGCAGGAGAAAGATGGCTGTGGGTAAACTGGTTACGGAATGGAGATGCCAGCGGTGGGGAGGAGAGAATCTCTGGCGTTCAGCATAACCAGAGCGGAGGAAGACAGGTGGCATTTGGAGAAGGGGTTAAAGTGAGGCCTCTGGTCTGAGAATGCACCGGGGAGGATGTTGAGAGGTTCTGTTGAAAAAAAAAAATTGAGATCACGGATTGTTCGATTGGAATTATCTTGAGGTGTCCTGCTGGGTAGAGCTGTAACGTGGAGGGAGGATTAATCCGCCATTAATTAACCTTTAATATCAGTGGTGCATCAATAACTAGATCATTTCCCGCCTCATAGGCAAACGCAGGGGGGGTTTCCGTCTGCCTGGAAACCCCCCTGTCCAGCACACACATGACCACAGTGGAAATAGTAATATAATAGAAACTAGTGCTACATGTTCTTCTCAGTATCACATATGAAATAATTAGCACCACCTGTTGAACTTTAACATGTATCAGCCAGTAATAAATAACCTGTGCACCAACTAGGAAATCTGGAAAACATGCACTATTAGGGATGTACTGCTATAGAGTCCAATATGTACATATATGTCCAGGGCAGTGCTAGGTTCTTCTGCTGCTCCCCCAGACTCCCGGACTTGCTCCAATGGTCTGGAATGGTGCCCACATCTAACATAAATACATTCAGCTCAGGCAGGATTGCCCTACTGCCACATCTAATGGTTTACTGTGATCACTGGTCCTGTATATGCTGGAATTATGATACACAATATACTTTGTATGATGCATATTAAAGCTGGTTAAGTGCTAATTATGCCTTCTTCATGGACTGGCCACACTCACTCTAAAATCAAGCATTTGGAAACCCCCCTCTAGAAATCCTGCGTTTGCCATTGCGCCTGTCCTTCGCTTGCAGGTGACATAATATGGAGTATTCTAGTAGTGTAAGAAGAAACCAAATCACTTTTATTCTTAACATCTACGTAAACCCTTATTTTTTTTTACAGGAAACCAGTTCACAGCGTATGTGATAAGGCATCGGGAGATTACCGTATAGGTGCCTGGGTGCTGGAGGGCGACAGGCCTGTGGTGCCTTCACGCCCTGTACTATTATAGTCTTGCAGTTTCTCAGAGACCGTGCTACCCGGTATTCGTGTGGTGAGCGTGAGGTACAGTCACAGTTAGCAGACGGAGTGTTTATGCCAAAGTAGGTGGGTAACAGTTTGCAAATGACCCATAAGGCGTGCTAGAGAGGTCGTATTTTACCTCAGAACAGAACATTATCATGGCCGCCCTCAGGCCGGAGAAACTGACTGGAGTGATAAGATCGGGTCCCCACATAATACAATAAAATTTTGCTTTTTTGCTGTTTGTATATGTTGTGTTCAATTCTGTATTATACCCTGGAAACCCCTGAAAAGAGACCTGCAAGGATATATATATATATATATATATATATATATATATATATATATAGATATAGATATATATATATATATATATATATGTTACCCTGTACTTCCAGTATGGCCCCCAGGTAGGGTCAGGAGCCCTCCATGCAGATTAACAGAGGCGTAGACAGCTGTGGAAAATCTGTAATTATAGAATTCCCATTGATCCGTGTCACATGTATAAACCGGTGCCTCCAGTTGTAGAAATAGAATTTCCGGTTTCTTTTTTTCTTTCGGTACACTTTAAACGTGGATTCCCCAGACTCCCGTGTCCCGTAGCTGCCTTCTTGTGCGTGTAGACGTGGATACCTCAGACTCCCGTGTCCTGCAGCAGCCTTCTAGTGTTTAAGTGTGGTTTCCCCAGACTCCAGTGTCCCTAGCAGCCTTCTTGTGCTTGTAAACGTGGTTCTCTCAGACTCTCGTGTCCCGCAGCAGCCTTCTAGTGTTTGTAAACGTGGTTTCCTCAGACTCCCATCTCCCACAGCAGCCTTCTAGTGCTTGTAAACGTGGTTTCCCCAGACTCCCGTGTCCCGTAGCAGCCTTCTTGTGCGTGTAGACGTGGATACCTCAGACTCCCGTGTCCTGCAGCAGCCTTCTAGTGTTTAAGTGTGGTTTCCCCAGACTCCAGTGTCCCTAGCAGCCTTCTTGTGCTTGTAAACGTGGTTCTCTCAGACTCTCGTGTCCCGCAGCAGCCTTCTAGTGTTTGTAAACGTGGTTTCCTCAGACTCCCGTCTCCCACAGCAGCCTTCTAGTGCTTGTAAACGTGGTTTCCTCAGACTCCCGTCTCCCACAGCAGCCTTCTAGTGCTTGTAAACGTGGTTTCCCCAGACTCCCGTGTCCCGTAGCAGCCTTCTTGTGCGTGTAGACGTGGATACCTCAGACTCCTGTGTCCTGCAGCAGCCTTCTAGTGTTTGTAAGTGTGGTTTCCCCAGACTCCAGTGTCCCGCAGCAACCTTCTTGTGCTTGTAAACGTGGTTCTCTCAGACTCTCGTGTCCCGCAGCAACCTTCTAGTGCTTGTTTATGTGGTTCTCCCAGACTCCCATCTCCCGCAGCAGCCTTCTAGTGCTGGTAAACGTGGTTCTCTCAGACTCCCGTCTCCCGCAGCAGCCTTCTAGTGCTGGTAAACGTGGTTCTCTCAGACTCCCGTCTGTCGCAGCAGCCTTCTAGTGTTTGTAAACGTGGTTTCCTCAGATTCCCGTCTCCCACAGCAGCCTTCTAGTGCTTGTAAACGTGGTTCTCTCAGACTCCCGTGTCCCGCAGCAGCCTTCTAGTGCTTGTAAATGTGGTTCTCTCAGACTCCTGTGTCCCACAGCAGCCTTCTAGTGCTTGTAAACGTGGTTCTCTCAGACCCCCGTCTCCTGCAGCAGCCTTCTGGTGCTTGTAAACGTGGTTTCCTCAGACTCCCGTCTCCCGCAGCAGCCTTCTAGTGTTTGTAAACGTGGTTCTCTCAGACCCCCGTCTCCCACAGCAGCCTTCTAGTGCTTGTAAACGTGGTTCTCTCAGACTTCCGTGTCCCGCAGCAGCCTTCTAGTGCTTGTAAATGTGGTTCTCTCAGATCCCCGTCTCCTGCAGCAGCCTTCTGGTGCTTGTAAACGTGGTTTCCTCAGACTCCCGTCTCCCGCAGCAGCCTTCTAGTGCTTGTAAACGTGGTTCTCTCAGACCCCCGTCTCCTGCAGCAGCCTTCTAGTGCTTGTAAACGTGGTTCTCTCAAACCCCCGTGTCCCGCAGCAGCCTTCTGGTGCTTGTAAACGTGGTTCTCTCACACTCCCGTGTCCTGCAGCAGCCTTCTAGTGCTTGTAAATGTGGTTTCCTCAGACTCCCGTTTCCCACAGCAGCCTTTTAGTGCTTGTAAACGTGGTTCTCTCAGACTCCCGTGTCCTGCAGCAGCCTTCTAGTGCTTGTAAATGTGGTTTCCTCAGACTCCAGTTTCCCACAGCAGCCTTCTAGTGCTTGTATTCTGAAAGGCGCACTAACCCATCTTTTGTGAATCTTCCCCATGTGATTATTAGGCGGTATACGAGGAAATACAGTTATATAAATATTTCAGTACATTGTGGGGCTCATTATGAGTCAGGCGCAGAGCGGCTGTATTTGTGGTTAGCAGCGGAAGCCAGATTTACTATCTTGCTAATGTGAGGATCCGTGCGTCTTCAAGCAGGAAGCCGCTCCGCCCGCTGCGTTTCCACAGCCGCAACTGTCATCATCATCAGCACGTGCACCAGCCCCATTCTAGGTGCAAGAACCCGCCTGACACAGGCGTCCCTTCACCGTACGTGTGGCTCAGAATAGCGCAGACCTCCAGCTACGCACGCCCATTTCATGGAAGCACAGAAGTGGCAAAGATCGGTCCGCCTCAGAATACAGTAGGACGGGGATACGCAGAAATGTGTAACTTAGGGGTCTATTTATCAAGCAGTGAAAAGTGTGGAGAAGTTGTCCATAACCAATCAGCATTCAAGTAACATTTATCAAGTGCAGTCTGTAAACTAATAGGTAGGAGCTGATTGGTTGCTATGGGCAACTTCTCCACTGGTCCACTTCTCCACAATTTTCACTGCTTGATAAATAGATCCCTTAGTACGCTAAAACTCGCCATTTGCGCCCGTGCACAGACACGCATCAGCCTCTGTGTAACAGTGCTGGCTGCACACTGCAGCTATATAACCCACGCCAAGCACCAGCATTCTTCTTATATTTCCAGACAAGACTTTCCCCTCATATGAATGTGCTAATCTATCTATCTATAGTACATTCACTGGGGACTGCCGAGGATAGTTCCTGCCTAAATCGGGACATATGGGAGGTACAATATGGACCACTTTCCTACTGACCCGGTAGGCTGCATTCTCACCCATATTCAAATGTCCCCCTTCACTTTGTGCCGGCGACCAGGTTGCATTAATGGCCGCCGTCAGACTGTGTGGAAAGGCCCGTTCCTAGGCTCAGAGGAAAACTACCATGATAGCGGTTTTTATATGGTGTGTATAATATAGTTTGATATGGTGTGTATAATATAGTTTGATATGGTGTGTATAATATAGTTTGATATGGTGTGTATAATATAGTTTGATATGGTGTGTATAATATAGTTTGATATGGTGTGTATAATATAGTTAGGACCTAGGATATTAGTGCACGTTATTTCATTACCTAAATTCATAGTTTTATTTAGTCAGTGTATTACTGAGCTACCACCTGCAGGTGTCACTCTTTCTGCTGTTGTCCACGGCGAGGCTTATTATAAGGTGGCAGTAATCTCTCCACAGGTCGGAGAAGCCTCAGACTTTAGAGGTGAAATATGTGCTTAATAATGATTGCAATGTTCAGCTCTGCTCACTTGTAAACAGCGCAGTAAAACACATCACTGACTACTGTCTTATTTAAAATATGTTTATCTCCAATTCAGAGACTTGACCCAACATAATTCACCCCCCCCCCTCCCCTCACTCCGGCCTGCGCATAATCTCTGCACAAAACCTCGCCCATTTATTTCCTGCATTCCATCCCTATAAACCTCGCACACACGCGCTTCAAGTCGGACGCTGCCTTAGAGTCCAAACCGCCTTACATTTAACCCCTTTAAAACACTTTGGCGTCTACGTCGTGTGCAATAGTGTAAGCGCTGATTGCAGCCGGCCCGTCATTTAGGCCACGCGTCTTCCCAATGGCAGCTTCATCCAGGCTCCTTTCTGGGCAGGCAACAGTCTCTGGCTCTCCGGTGAACGCCTGTTATCAATCAGCAGGTCAGTGAGGCAATGTCCGTGGACCCCTGCCTGACAGATGAGAGGAGACAGCTTCTCCCTGCTGTTACACAACACAAGAAACGGGGCGGAGGGCGACGGTGCCAAAACTCATCCGTTGGGATGACTGGAGCATCGTCCTAACACGTTACATGCTGGAGCAGGGGGGGGGGGGTCACAGGAAATCTGTACAGCGCACAGCATTCGCTCTGCAGTACAGAGAGTGGAAGCAAAGACGTATATAATACAAAGCCCCTGCGAGGTGGTAAAAGTTCACCAGTTGTCCACGTATATGTACACCCCTGGCCCCTGCACAGGGTACCAGCACACCCCAGAGAGAGCGGAGGCCCAGCTTTTCCAAGAAATAAAAATATTTCTGTAGATAGATTGCAAGTTGCACAACTCCAGTAATCTGTAGCAGGCCCCCAGGCGAGGAGATCAGCCACGTGGCAGAACTTTGCACTGTATAGGTTTTAAAAAGCGGACTTGGTAGATTAGTAGCAGACGGTGCCCCTTTCCGTATGAATCAGGCCATGGCCCGGGAAACCGCGTCTTCCTATCACCACCACTCACTGAGAGCTCGGAGGAGGGACCGCAAAGAGAGTGGGACTAACAGGCTCAGAAGCTCCACCTGTCTGCAGAGCGGTTACATAATGGAGGCACAGCAGGGCTAGTGGCAGAAGCCAGAAAGAAAATACAACTATATCCAGTAAATCTGATACGTTCACATGATACTGTTCAGCAGGGCCGGATTAAGGCTTGTGAGGGCCCCCACCAAGCCACATGGTGCCTACTACCCCCACCCCACCCACCACACGGAGCCTAATCTTACCCCCCCCACGTGTATGTTAAACGTGCACACATATATATAATATATAAGTAGCAAACGTATATACAGTGCATCCGGAAAGTATTCACAGCGCTTCACTTTTTCCATATTTTGTCAGGTTACAGCTTTATTCCAAATGGAATAAATTCATTTTTGTCCTCAAATTTCTACACAGAAACCCCATAATGACAACGTGTAAAAAGTTTTTTTAACGATTTTTGCAAATTTAATTAAAATAAAAAACTAAGATATCACATGTACATAATTATTCACAGCCTTTGCTCATTACTTTGTTGATGCACCTTTGGGAGCAATTACAGCCTCAAGTCTTTTTGAATATGATGCCACGAGCTTGGCACACCTATCTTTGGGCAGTGTCGCCCATTCCTCTTTGCAGCACCTCTCAAGCTCCATCAGGTTGGATGGGAAGCGTCGGTGCACAGCCATTTTCAGACCTCTCCAGAGATGTTCAATCGGATTCAAGTCTGGGCTCTGGCTGGGCCACTCAAGGACATTCACAGAGTTGTCCTGAAGCCACTTCTTGGATATCTTGGCTGTGTGCTTAGGGTCGTTGTCCTGTTGAAAGATGAACCGTCGCCCCAGTCTGAGGTCAAGAGCGCTCTGGAGCAGGTTTTCATCCATGATGTCTCTCTACAGTTCTGCATTCATCTTTCCCTGTATCCTGACTAGTCTCCCAGTTCCTGCCGCTGATCAACATCTCCACAGCATGATGCTGCCACCACCATGCTTCACTGTAGGGATGGTATTGGCCTGGTTACCTCCAAACATACCGCCTGGCATTCACGGCAAAAAGTACAATCTTTGTCTCTCATGGTCTGAGAGCCCTTCAGGTGCATTTTGGCAAACTCCAGGCGGGCTGCCATGTGCTTTTTACTAAGGAGTGGCTTCCGTCTGGCCACTCTACTATACAGGCCTGATTGGTGGATTGCTGCAGAGATGGTTGTCCTTCTGGAAGGTTCTCCTCTCTCCACAGAGGAATGTTGTAGCTCTGACAGTGACCATTGGGTTCTTGGTCACCTCCCTGACTAGGGCCCTTCTCCCCCGATCGCTCAGTTTAGATGGCCGGCCAACTCTAGGAAGAGTCTTGGTGGTTCCGAACTTCTTCCATTTACGGATGATGGAGGCCACTCTGCTCATTGGGACCTTCAAAGCAGCAGATATTTTTCTGTACCCTTCCCCAGATTTGTGCCTCGAGACAATCTTGTCTCGGAGCCCTACAGACAATTCCTTGGACTTCATGCTTGGTTTGTGCTCTGACATGCACTGTCAAGTATGGGACCTTATATAGACAAGTGTACGCCTTTCAAAATTATGTCCAATCAACTGAATTTACCATAGGTGGACTCCATTTCAGCAGTAGGAACATCTCAAAGATGATCAGTGGAAACAGGATGCACCTGAGCTCAATTTTAAGCCTTATGGCAAAGGCCGTGAATACTTATGTACATGTCATTTCTTAGCGTTTTTTTTTTTTTTTTTTTTTAATTATTAAATTTGCAAAAATCTCAAAACACTTTATATACGTCGCCGTTATTGTGTTTAGAATTTTGAGGACAAAAGTAATTTATTCCATTTGGAATAAGGCTGTAACATAACAAAATGTGGAAAAAGTGAAGCGTTGTGAATACTTTCCGGATGCACTGTATATAATATATATGTAGCAAATGTATATATTATATATATAACATACTAACACACACATACACAGTATACACACATTAACACATGCATACACATATATACACACATACTGTATATACAGTAGCACATACACATATATACACACATACTGTATATACAGTAGCACATACACATATATACACACATACTGTATATACAGTAGCACATACACACATATATATATATATATACACACAAACAGTACACAGACACTTACTTGTATCCAGCAGCTGCAGGTTGCTAATGGGGGCGGACACCTCACATCATTAGGCTCCGCCCCCTTGTGGCGTAATGCCGCGATTTGCGGGTGATATGGGGGCGGGGCTTGTCATATTGATTGGCTTAGCCCCCATTGCGGCAGGTGAAGAGGGGAATTGGCCCATCAGTGGGGGTTCTAGGTACTCAGAACCCCCCCCCTGCGTGCTCAAGTGTGGGGGTCCCAGTCTCTAAATAGCTCCACCCTGGTCCCCCACGTGGCTAATATACGGCACTAATAGGGTTATCCCTTGTGCTGTGACTCCATCTTTAAATGGAAAATGCAGACTCAGGGCGCCAATTTCAAGTGTTTTTAGCGATGCCTGGCGCTTCAATATATATATTTTACTTTGTTGGGTATGTGCCGCAGCCACTGGAGCTTTAGTGCAGAGAGAGTCCCAGCAGGCGGGAGTTAGTCCCAGACTAACGCGTCCCCAGCAGAACGCTGGGGACTGAGGCTCGCTTCAGACCCGCTCGCTACATGTGTACGCTCGCACCCAGTGTAAGCAAATCCGGCCAACCCACAGCAAGGCAGGCGATCGCCCACTATGTCTTGCCGTGCAATCGCTCTGTCTATGGAGATGCCCACCAGCCTGTCTTAAGATGCCCACTTGTGCACGTCATCTCCAGGAAGTGTACGCAACCATCGGTACATCGGGAACAATCAGATGCGATCGCAGCACTTGAGGCAGACCATACCCTACTGCAAGCACTGTGAGCACTTCATTGTAAAATCCAGCCAGGTGACGTGTACAATGACGCTGCCTGTTAATTATGCACGCCTTTGAAATGGCGTTGAGACACTCAAGCACGCCTGCGTTCGCACCTCCACTCCCCCGTTATTAATGGCCAGCCCCTGTTACCACCCACAAACGGCTTCTCCTGACTCACTCTGCTTGGCTGTCTATGCACAGCGAGCAAACGCATCCCGATCTCTCGAAAGCAAAAATTGGCCAGCTACGAGCGAACGCTTCCTAGTGAGCCAGTCAGAATCAGGCCCTGGGAGTTTAGCTCCTGGAACCTCAACACTACAGGACAGATTAGCCGCATGCAGGGGGTCGGGAGCACAGGCCCCCGGTACCCCATGTGAAGAGATCGGTCAGGTGAGCTGCAGCCTGGACCATGTCTATAGACTGCAGCTATGCATAGGGGCCAGTTGCAATGAGGAACCAGCAAAACCAGCTCCTGGTATATCCCAGTGCTGAGAGGGGACCAGCAGCTGAGTTCCGCAGCCACGACTGCACAGTTCGGGATGTTAAACCCCTGAGGAGGAGGGGGGGGGATAGCCCCTGCACTACCCAGGCTGCAGGAGGGGTGAAAGCTTCCCCTCTGTGGCCAGTAAACCCTGCCTGGGGACCTTGGCTGCCCATCTTCAGAGCTCAGATTCAGGCTAGAGATAGCAAGGTGTGTCCCTTGGCAGATTCCTGAAAGTCAGTTTTGGAGGGAACTTTTCCCCCAGTCCAGATGTGACGGCACCTGGGTGTCAACTATCACTGCAGGTGGGGTAAGGCACAGAGGAGTGACCACTCTCCACTGTCCATTAGGGACAATGTTAAAGGTGGGTTAAAGGCACAGGGTGGGGGTGTTGGATCAGAATAAAAGGAAGCCTGAGAACCCTGTTTTAGGAATATCCTCTGACTCTCAGAGTAGTCTGCACATCTGAGGATTACTTGATTGGGTGGAGTAATTGCCTTTTTAATGACTGAGCAATAAACATTTATTCGCATCAAGACACTTGTTTCCTGTGACCAAGTAGCGTTAGTAGCATGAGCAGAGAGATGGAGGAGAAGGATGGGGTGTTAGTAGTGTGAGTGGAGGGATGGAGGAGAAGGAGGAGGTGTTAGTAGTGTGAGTGGAGGGATGGAGGAGAAGGAGGAGGAGTGTTAGTAGTGTGAGTGGAGAGATGGAGGAGAAGCAGGGGGTGTTAGTGTGAGTGGAGGGATGGAGGAGAAGGAGGGGGTGTTAGTAGTGTGAGTGGAGGGATGGAGGAGAAGGAGGTGGTATTAGTAGTG
The DNA here is from genome assembly GCA_031769625.1 of Taudactylus pleione. Classification (NCBI taxonomy): domain Eukaryota; kingdom Metazoa; phylum Chordata; class Amphibia; order Anura; family Myobatrachidae; genus Taudactylus; species Taudactylus pleione. The sequence goes on from JAUIMM010000995.1 coordinate 114,341, forward strand.
TGAGTGAAGGGATGGAGGAGAAGGAGGGTGTGTTAGTAGTGTGAGTGGAGGAATGGAGGAGAAGGAGGGGGTGTTAGTAGTGTGAGTGGAGGGATGGAGGAGAAGGAGGGGGTGTTAGTAGTGTGAGTGGAGGGATGGAGGAGAAAGAGGGGGTGTTAGTAGTGTGAGTGAAGGGATGGAGGAGAAGGAGGGTGTGTTAGTAGAGTGAGTGGAGGAGAAGGAGGGGGTGTTAGTAGTGTGAGTGGAGGAATGGAGGAGAAGGAGGGGGTGTTAGTAGTGTGAGTGGAGGGATGGAGGAGAAGGAGGGGAGAGATAGTAATGTGAGTGGAGAGATGGAGGAGAAGGAGGGGGTGTTAGTAGTGTGAGTGGAGGAATGGAGGAGAAGGAGGGGGTGTTAGTAGTGTGAGTGGAGGAATGGAGGAGAAGGAGGGGGTGTTAGTAGTGTGAGTGGAGGGATGGAGGAGAAGGAGGGGAGAGATAGTAATGTGAGTGGAGAGATGGAGGAGAAGAAGGGGGTGTTAGTAGTGTGAGTGGAGGGATGGAGGAGAAGGAGGGGGTGTTAGTAGTGTGAGTGGAGGGATGGAGGAGAAGGAGGAGAAGTGTTAGTAGTGTGAGTGGAGGGATGGAGGAGAAGGAGGAGGAGTGTTAGTAGTGTGAGAGGAGAGATGGAGGAGAAGGAGGGGGTGTTAGTAGTGTGAGTGGAGGGATGGAGGAGAAGGAGGGTGTGTTAGTAGTGTGAGTGGAGGGATGGAGGAGAAGGAGGGGGTGTTAGTAGTGTGAGTGGAGTGATGGAGGAGGTGTTAGTAGTGTGAGTGGAGGGATGGAGGAGAAGGAGGAGTGTTAGTAGTGTGAGTGGAGAGATGGAGGAGAAGGAGGGGGTGTTAGTAGTGTGAGTGGAGGGATGGAGGAGAAGGAGGGTGTGTTAGTAGTGTGAGTGGAGGGATGGAGGAGAAGGAGGAGGAGTGTTAGTAGTGTGAGTGGAGAGATGGAGGAGAAGGAGGGGGTGTTAGTAGTGTGAGTGGAGGGATGGAGGAGAAGGAGGGTGTGTTAGTAGTGTGAGTGGAGGGATGGAGGAGAAGGAGGGGGTGTTAGTAGTGTGAGTGGAGGGATGGAGGAGGTGTTAGTAGTGTGAGTGGAGGGATGGAGGAGAAGGAGGGGGTGTTAGTAGTGTGAGTGGAGGGATGGAGGAGAAGGAGGGGGTGTTAGTAGTGTGAGTGGAGGGATGGAGGAGAAGGAGGAGGAGGAGTGTTAGTAGTGTGAGTGGAGAGATGGAGGAGAAGGAGGGTGTGTTAGTAGTGTGAGTGGAGGGATGGAGGAGAAGGAGGGGGTGTTAGTAGTGTGAGTGGAGGGATGGAGGAGGTGTTAGTAGTGTGAGTGGAGGAATGGAGGAGAAGGAGGGGGTGTTAGTAATGTGAGTGGAGGGATGGAGAAGAAGGGGAGTGTTAGTAGTGTGAGTGGAGGGATGGAGGAGAAGGAGGGGAGAGATAGTAATGTGAGTGGAGAGATGGAGGAGAAGGAGGGGGTGTTAGTAGTGTGAGTGGAGGGATGGAGGAGAAGGAGGGGGTGTTAGTAGTGTGAGTGGAGGGATGGAGGAGAAGTGGTAGTAGTGTGAGTGGAGGGATGGAGGAGAAGGAGGAGGAGTGTTAGTAGTGTGAGTGGAGAGATGGAGGAGAAGGAGGGGGTGTTAGTAGTGTGAGTGGAGGGATGGAGGAGAAGGAGGGTGTGTTAGTAGTGTGAGTGGAGGGATGGAGGAGAAGGAGGGGGTGTTAGTAGTGTGAGTGGAGGGATGGAGGAGGTGTTAGTAGTGTGAGTGTAGGGATGGAGAAGGAGGGGGTGTTAGTAGTGTGAGTGGAGGGATGGAGGAGAAGGAGGAGGAGTGTTAGTAGTGTGAGTGGAGAGATGGAGGAGAAGGAGGGGGTGTTAGTAGTGTGAGTGGAGGGATGGAGGAGAAGGAGGGTGTGTTAGTAGTGTGAGTGGAGGGATGGAGGAGAAGGAGGGGGTGTTAGTAGTGTGAGTGGAGGGATGGAGGAGAAGGAGGGGGTGTTAGTAGTGTGAGTGGAGGGATGGAGGAGAAGGAGGGGGTGTTAGTAGTGTGAGTGAAGGGATGGAGGAGAAGGAGGGGGTGTTAGTAGTGTGAGTGGAGGGATGGAGGAGAAGGAGGGGGCGTTAGTAGTGTGAGTGGAGGGATGGAGGAGAAGGAGGGGGTGTTAGTAGTGTGAGTGGAGGGATGGAGGAGAAGGAGGGGAGTGTTAGTAGTGTGAGTGGAGGGATGGAGGAGAAGGAGGGGAGTATTAGTAGTGTGAGTGGAGGGATGGAGGAGAAGGAGGGGGTGTTAGTAGTGTGAGTGGAGGGATGGAGGAGAAGGAGGAGGAGTGTTAGTAGTGTGAGTGGAGGGATGGAGGAGAAGGAGGAGGAGTGTTAGTAGTGTGAGTGGAGAGATGGAGGAGAAGGAGGGGGTGTTAGTAGTGTGAGTGGAGGGATGGAGGAGAAGGAGGGGGTGTTAGTAGTGTGAGTGGAGGGATGGAGGAGAAGGAGGTGGTGTTAGTAGTGTGAGTGAAGGGCTGGAGGAGAAGGAGGGTGTGTTAGTAGTGTGAGTGGAGGGATGGCGGAGAAGGAGGGGGTGTTAGTAGTGTGAGTGGAGGGATGGAGGAGGTGTTAGTAGAGTGAGTGGAGGGATGGAGGAGAAGGAGGGGGTGTTAGTAGTGTGAGTGGAGGGATGGCGGAGAAGGAGGGGGTGTTAGTAGTGTGAGTGGAGGGATGGAGGAGAAGGAGGGGGTGTTAGTAGTGTGAGTGGAGGGATGGAGGAGAAGGAGGGGGTGTTAGTAGTGTGAGTGAAGGGATGGAGGAGAAGGAGGGGGTGTTAGTAGTGTGAGTGGAGGGATGGAGGAGAAGGAGGGGGCGTTAGTAGTGTGAGTGGAGGGATGGAGGAGAAGGAGGGGGTGTTAGTAGTGTGAGTGGAGGGATGGAGGAGAAGGAGGGGAGTGTTAGTAGTGTGAGTGGAGGGATGGAGGAGAAGGAGGGGAGTATTAGTAGTGTGAGTGGAGGGATGGAGGAGAAGGAGGGGGTGTTAGTAGTGTGAGTGGAGGGATGGAGGAGAAGGAGGAGGAGTGTTAGTAGTGTGAGTGGAGGGATGGAGGAGAAGGAGGAGGAGTGTTAGTAGTGTGAGTGGAGAGATGGAGGAGAAGGAGGGGGTGTTAGTAGTGTGAGTGGAGGGATGGAGGAGAAGGAGGGGGTGTTAGTAGTGTGAGTGGAGGGATGGAGGAGAAGGAGGTGGTGTTAGTAGTGTGAGTGAAGGGCTGGAGGAGAAGGAGGGTGTGTTAGTAGTGTGAGTGGAGGAATGGAGAAGGAGGGGGTGTTAGTAGTGTGAGTGGAGGGATGGAGGAGGAGGGGGGTGTTAGTAGTGTGAGTGGAGAGATGGAGGAGAAGGAGGGGGTGTTAGTAGTGTGAGTGGAGGGATGGAGGAGAAGGAGGAGGTGTTAGTAGTGTGAGTGGAGGGATGGAGGAGAAGGAGGGGGTGTTAGTAGTGTGAGTGGAGGGATGGCAGAGAAGGAGGGGGTGTTAGTAGTGTGAGTGGAGGGACGGAGGAGAAGGAGGGGGTGTTAGTAGTGTGAGTGGAGGTATGTAGGAGAAGGAGGGGGTGTTAGTAGTGTGAGTGGAGGGATAGAGGATAAGGAGGAGGAGTGTTAGTAGTGTGAGTGGAGGTATGTAGGAGAAGGAGGGGGTGTTAGTAGTGTGAGTGGAGGGATGGAGGAGAAGGAGGAGGAGTGTTAGTAGTGTGAGTGGAGAGATGGAGGAGAAGGAGGGGAGTGTTAGTAGTGTGAGTGGAGGGATGGAGGAGAAGGAGGGGAGTGTTAGTAGTGTGAGTGGAGGGATGGAGGAGAAGGAGGGGGGTGTTAGTAGTGTGAGTGGAGGTATGGAGGAGAAGGAGGAGGAGTGTTAGTAGTGTGAGTGGAGGGATGGAGGAGAAGGAGGGGGGTGTTAGTAGTGTGAGTGGAGGGATGGAGGAGAAGGAGGAGGTGTTAGTAGTGTGAGTGGAGGGATGGAGGAGAAGGAGGGAGTGTTGGTAATGTGAGTGGAGAGATGGAGGAGAAGGAGGGGGTGTTAGTAGTGTGAGTGGAGGGATGGAGGAGAAGGAGGGGGTGTTAGTAGTGTGAGTGGAGGGATGGAGGAGAAGGAGGGGTGTTAGTAGTGTGAGTGGAGGAATGGAGGAGAAGGAGGGAGTGTTGGTAATGTGAGTGGAGGGATGTAGGAGAAGGAGGGGGTGTTAGTAGTGTGAGTGGAGGGATGGATGAGAAGGAGGGGGTGTTAGTAATGTGAGTGGAGGGATGTAGGAAAAGGAGGGGGTGTTAGTAATGTGAGTGGAGGGATGGAGAAGAAGGGGAGTGTTAGTAGTGTGAGTGGAGGGATGGAGGAGAAGGAGGGGGTGTTAGTAGTGTGAGTGGAGGGATGGAGGAGAAGGAGGGGGAGTGTTAGTAGTGTGAGTGGAGGGATGGAGGAGAAGGAGAGGGTGTTAGTAGTGTGAGTGGAGGGATGGAGGGAGTGTTAGTAGTGTCAGTGGAGGGATGGAGGAGAAGGAGGGGGTGTTAGTAGTGTGAGTGGAGGTATGTAGGAGAAGGAGTGTTAGTAGTGTGAGTGGAGAGATGGAGGAGAAGAGGGGGTGTTAGTAGTGTGAGTGGAGGGATGGAGGAGAAGGAGGGTGTGTTAGTAGTGTGAGCAGAGAGATGGAGGAGAAGGAGGGGGTGTTAGTAATGTGAGTGGAGGGTTGGAGGAGGAGGAGGAGTGTTAGTAGTGTGAGTGGAGGGATGGAGGAGAAGGAGGGAGTGTTAGTAGTGTGAGTGGAGGGATGGAGGAGATGGAGGGGGTGTTAGTAGTGTGAGTGGAGAGTTGGAGGAGAAGGAGGGGGTGTTAGTAGTGTGAGTGGAGGGATGGAGGAGAAGGAGGGGGTGTTAGTAGTGTGAGTGGAGAGTTGGAGGAGAAGGAGCGGGTGTTAGTAGTGTGAGTGGAGGGATGGAGAAGGAGGGGGTGTTAGTAGTGTGAGTGGAGGGATGGAGGAGAAGGAGGGGGTGTTAGTAGTGTGAGTGGAGGGATGGAGGAGAAGGATGTTATGTTAGTAGTGTGAGTGGAGGGATGGAGGAGAAGGAGGGGGTGTTAGTAGTGTGAGTGGAAGTATGTAGGAGAAGGAGGGGGTGTTAGCAGTGTGAGTGGAGGGATGGAGGAGAAGGAGGGGGTGATAGTAGTGTGAGTTGAGGTATGTAGGAGAAGGAGGGGGTGTTAGTAGTGTGAGTGGAGGGATGTAGGAGAAGGAGGGGGTGTTAGTAGTGTGAGTGGAGGGATGGAGGAGAAGGAGGGGGTGTTAGTAGTGTGAGTGGAGGGATGTAGGAGAAGGAAGGGGTGTTAGTAGTGTGAGTGGAGGGATGGAGGAGAAGGAGGGGGTATTAGTAGTGAGTGGAGGGATGGAGGAGAAGGAGGGGGTGTTAGTAGTGTGAGTGGAGGGATGGAGGAGAAGGAGGGGGTGTTAGTAGTGTGAGTGGAGGGACGGAGGAGAAGGAGGGGGTGTTAGTAGTGTGAGTGGAGGTATGTAGGAGAAGGAGGGGGTGTTAGTAGTGTGAGTGGAGGGATAGAGGAGAAGGAGGAGGAGTGTTAGTAGTGTGAGTGGAGGTATGTAGGAGAAGGAGGGGGTGTTAGTAGTGTGAGTGGAGGGATGGAGGAGAAGGAGGAGAAGGAGGAGGAGTGTTAGTAGTGTGAGTGGAGAGATGGAGGAGAAGGAGGGGAGTGTTAGTAGTGTGAGTGGAGGGATGGAGGAGAAGGAGGGGAGTGTTAGTAGTGTGAGTGGAGGGATGGAGGAGAAGGAGGGGGGTGTTAGTAGTGTGAGTGGAGGTATGGAGGAGAAGGAGGAGGAGTGTTAGTAGTGTGAGTGGAGGGATGGAGGAGAAGGAGGTGTTAGTAGTGTGAGTGGAGGGATGGAGGAGAAGGAGGGAGTGTTGGTAATGTGAGTGGAGAGATGGAGGAGAAGGAGGGGGTGTTAGTAGTGTGAGTGGAGGGATGGAGGAGAAGGAGGGGGTGTTAGTAGTGTGAGTGGAGGGATGGAGGAGAAGGAGGGGTGTTAGTAGTGTGAGTGGAGGAATGGAGGAGAAGGAGGGAGTGTTGGTAATGTGAGTGGAGGGATGTAGGAGAAGGAGGGGGTGTTAGTAGTGTGAGTGGAGGGATGGATGAGAAGGAGGGGGTGTTAGTAATGTGAGTGGAGGGATGTAGGAAAAGGAGGGGGTGTTAGTAATGTGAGTGGAGGGATGGAGAAGAAGGGGAGTGTTAGTAGTGTGAGTGGAGGGATGGAGGAGAAGGAGGGGGTGTTAGTAGTGTGAGTGGAGGGATGGAGGAGAAGGAGGGGGAGTGTTAGTAGTGTGAGTGGAGGGATGGAGGAGAAGGAGAGGGTGTTAGTAGTGTGAGTGGAGGGATGGAGGGAGTGTTAGTAGTGTGAGTGGAGGGATGGAGGAGAAGGAGGGAGTGTTAGTAGTGTGAGTGGAGGGATGGAGGAGAAGGAGGGGGGTGTTAGTAGTGAGTGGAGGGATGGAGGTGAAGGAGGGGGTGTTAGTAGTGTGAGTGGAGGGATGGAGGAGAAGGAGGGGGTGTTAGTAGTGTGAGTGGAGGGATGGAGGAGAAGGAGGAGGAGTGTTAGTAGTGTGAGTGGAGAGATGGAGGAGAACGAGGGGTGTTAGTAGTGTGAGTGGAGGGATGGAGGAGAAGGTGGGGGTGTTAGTAGTGTGAGTGGAGGGATGGAGGAGAAGGAGTGGGTGTTAGTAGTGTGAGTGGAGGGATGTAGGAGAAGGAGGGGGTGTTAGTAGTGTGAGTGGAGGGATGGAGGAGAAGGTGGGGGTGTCAGTAGTGTGAGTGGAGGGATGGAGGAGAAGGTGGGGGTGTTAGTAGTGTGAGTGGAGGGATGGAGGAGAAGGAGTGGGTGTTAGTAGTGTGAGTGGAGGGATGGAGGAGAAGGAGGGAGTGTTAGTAGTGTGAGTGGAGGGATGGAGGAGAAGGAGGGAGTGTTAGTAGTGTGAGTGGAGGGATGGAGGAGAAGGAGGGAGTGTTAGTAGTGTGAGTGGAGGTATGTAGGAGAAGGAGGGGGTGTTAGTAGTGTGAGTGGAGGGATGGAGGAGAAGGTGGGGGTGTTAATAGTGTGAGTGGAGGGATGGAGGAGAAGGAGGGAGTGTTAGTAGTGTGAGTGGAGGTATGTAGGAGAAGGAGGGGGTGTTAGTAGTGTGAGTGGAGGGATGGAGGAGAAGGAGGGAGTGTTAGTAGTGTGAGTGGAGGGATGGAGGAGAAGGAGGGGGGTGTTAGTAGTGAGTGGAGGGATGGAGGAGAAGGAGGGGGTGTTAGTAGTGTGAGTGGAGGGATGGAGGGAGTGTTAGTAGTGTGAGTGGAGGGATGGAGGAGAAGGAGGGAGTGTTAGTAGTGTGAGTGGAGGGATGGAGGAGAAGGAGGGGGGTGTTAGTAGTGAGTGGAGGGATGGAGGAGAAGGAGGGGGTGTTAGTAGTGTGAGTGGAGGGATGGAGGAGAAGGAGGGGGTGTTAGTAGTGTGAGTGGAGGGATGGAGGAGAAGGAGGGGGGTGTTAGTAGTGTGAGTGGAGGGATGGAGGAGAAGGAGGGAGTGTTAGTAGTGTGAGTGGAGGGATGGAGGAGAAGGAGGGAGTGTTAGTAGTGTGAGTGGAGGGATGGAGGAGAAGGAGGGGGGTGTTAGTAGTGAGTGGAGGGATGGAGGAGAAGGAGGGGGTGTTAGTAGTGTGAGTGGAGGGATGGAGGAGAAGGAGGGAGTGTTAGTAGTGTGAGTGGAGGGATGGAGGAGAAGGAGGGAGTGTTAGTAGTGTGAGTGGAGGGATGGAGGAGAAGGAGGGAGTGTTAGTAGTGTGAGTGGAGGGATGGAGGAGAAGGAGGGAGTGTTAGTAGTGTGAGTGGAGGGATGGAGGAGAAGGAGGGGGGTGTTAGTAGTGAGTGGAGGGATGGAGGAGAAGGAGGGGGTGTTAGTAGTGTGAGTGGAGGGATGGAGGAAGCACTTCATGGACATACTGTACTGTACATTGCTTCCCTAAGAATGACACGTCCCCGACGAGCTTTCCTGCACCTTAGCGCTGATGGGTTGAGAGTCAGACCTCATGACGATTTATTTTTTCTATTTTGTAACCTTTTATTTACACTGTACACACAAAAGCCTGCGCAGACCTGACTGATCTTTGCAGTGCCCAGCGGAATGTAGTAAGAAGGGGACAATACGCCTAAACTCGCAGACGATGCAAGATGATCATTATCACCATCAAATACAATTGTTAGTAAATCCGTGAGTTTGTTTGCAAAAAGCTCGTATTTAAACGCGGCCAGACGCGATTTTCCATGAATTTACCGCTAGGAGTAGGACATTTTGTCATGAGAATACAGGGGAGGGGGATGTTTTTGCTCTCACTCTTATTTCCGCTGTAGAAAAGCATCAGAACAAATTGTCCAATTTCTGTAGTTGTCGTTCACTTAATCGCCCTAAACAGCTAATAACAAAGAGAGCAGCCTCCAGCCAGCCTTAGAGAGACACATTCCCCGCTGATGGGTGTGCAAGTGTCCCCTGTGTATAATATATGTGGGCTGTGTGATGCCGGAGCTTGTACCCTGCCTACATATGAATAGTTGGATAGGTGTTTATGCAGATGGTATTTGCCATTAGGAGAACTGCCCTTGCACCTACCCATTAGGGTATAGCTGCACCCTTACATTGCTGTATGATTCACCTTTACCTCCATACATATAAAGGCCTCAGACAGAGACATATTTGTACCAAGATCATATGCAAAGGAAAATGGGTAATTTTTTGTATATGAGATGCTAGATGTATCTCAGGATGCGTCCAGCCCTGGAACACCAGCGTAGCGTCCGCAGTAACAAGTGAGCGCACTTCCATACCAGGACAGCGCAGTGAAACGCGTGGGGTGTGTACAGGATGGCCTGACGGTGCTAGCTGACAGGTGTGATGGCCGCATTGCTCTGTGCTACACAATATGACACTGTAACGAGCTGTCACATACGGAAGAGACAATACTGTCTGGCCAGTGTTATTAATAACTGTGAAAGGCACATTCTCCATGTAAAATATAATTAAATACAGACACGAAGGCAAAATATAAGAACAAACTCAGTTCAATTAAATACAAACATCTGCTGTTTTCCTAGGAAACAAACGTAAATCTTCCCTGCCGCAGTGCAAATGGAAATATCAGATAAGTTATGATAATAGACGGGCGCAACTTCATGTTATATAGCTGCCACACTATGAAGTACGCTGGTCGGGGGGCTAGACATAATCAGCAGGTAGCTAAGGTGGCTGACCACCAATGTGGATAGTGTAAGAGATTAAAGGAACACACTGAGGCTGTGATTGGCCGGTGCTTGCCCGTACCCTCCCTCCCCCAAGGAGCCGTGAGTTACAACCGAGCCCGCGCACAGATGTATGAGTGCGTGTTTGCGATGCCCACATGTGTATATGACACAGAACTAAACCCAGTACCATCCAACTCTACATGAGCCCTCAAGACCTTAAATATGTATCTCTCCTACCCCTACTGAAGACCATTCACTTCTTCTCAGATCTGCTGTTACCATTAATCACCCCCCGCCCCACCTAAAGGACAGAAGAAATCAGTGTACAATTTAGAATTATTTATAGCAGTACAATAAGGACGTCTGTTGTCCATTTCACATTAGTCGCCCTTACACGGAGAATGTTTTCTGGGCACTGGAGGCTGAGCCTCGCGTTCTTTGCGTCCTGTAGTTTCTGGCAGAAGGGCTTGGGGGCTTCCTCTGTCACTTGTACCCACACAAAACTCAAGGCAAGAATACAAAATAAGTCAAGGCTTAATTATCTCGCAGCAATGCGCAGTCCTCAGCCATCGGTGATCACGTTGGGGAGGTCACCTGCAGAGCTCAGAGCATGTAGCTGATGGGGCTTAGCCAGGACTCCCGGCACAATAGAGATATCACGCCGCGCATATGTTTTCTATGTATGTGCATTGGTTGCTGGGGGGCATAGTTAAACTTTGGGGTGCTGTCAGGCCACATAGTCTGCCGAATGCCCCTTATTACTACTATGTACATAACCAGGGTATACGGCAGGATCTGCAGTCTTCAGGTAATTAAGCCTTGATCTTATCCTGCATGAGATGACGACCTTTACTACACTACAGACTGAGAGCGTATCTGGTCATTGTACTTGGGAAACACATTGGATATCCTCCTCCATTGTCCAACTGCACGGTGCCCGCACTGCCCTGTGCTCGGTTCCGTGATGGAGTCCCGGCCACCACATTGTTGCGTGTGCTGGACTACATGACTACGCCTGATGGCGGTGCTGAGGAAGGTCAGGCTTCTCCCCTTTGGTCCACGTTGCAATTGACTCCACCGCCCCCTTTAATGTCATGGTCAGTCGGGGCACTAAGAGGTGGAGGCTTCTGCTAGTCATATCCCAGAGGTATAAACACGTGGGTAACCCCAAGTCACATATCCCCTGTGAAGGTAACTGCGGGGTCACCCGTGGATGACGCTGCTCCTTTCACCCAATAGCCAGTAGGTCCGCACCTTCCCTTTGCCCTGGGGAGTTGAAGTGATAGGATATCAGGAGCATAAACAGGTTTCATCTTCTCATGCAGAATGAGGGAACGTCACATACAACATGCTTGTTACCTTCATCTCCACGTCCCCTCGTAACTCCAGCTCAAAGCAGCTGAACTCCTCTAAGACATTCCACGTGGCCGGAGAGACATGGATCCTTAGTGCTACAATACACATAAATGACTTTATTAGATGTCCCACGGACTAGAAGGTTGGTGCTATACTGTTTGATAGGTCCAGAACTGCACAGGTGGAAACACATAGCCTGTGAGGATGGAGATACATTATCCGGGTACACCTGATACTATGAGGATGGAGATACATTATATATGGATACACCTGAGACTATGAGGATGGAGATACATTACCTGGGTATACCTGAGACTATGAGGATGGAGATACATTACCTGGGTACACCTGAGACTATGAGGATGGAGATACATTACCTGGGTACACCTGAGACTATGAGGATGGAGATACATTATATATGGATACACCTGAGACTATGAGGATGGAGATACATTACCTGGGTACACCTGAGACTATGAGGATGGAGATACATTACCTGGGTACACCTGAGACTATGAGGATGGAGATACATTACCTGGGTACACCTGAGACTATGAGGATGGAGATACATTATATATGGATACACCTGAGACTATGAGGATGGAGATACATTACCTGGGTACACCTGAGACTATGAGGATGGAGATACATTATCTGGGTACACCTGAGACTATGAGGATGGAGATACATTACCTGGGAACACCTGAGACTATGAGGATGGAGATACATTACCTGGGTACACCTGAGACTATGAGGATGGAGATACATTATATATGGAAACACATAGCCTGTGAGGATGGAGATACATTATCCGGGTACACCTGATACTATGAGGATGGAGATACATTATATATGGATACACCTGAGACTATGAGGATGGAGATACATTACCAGGGTACACCTGAGACTATGAGGATGGAGATACATTACCTGGGTACACCTGAGACTATGAGGATGGAGATACATTATATATGGATACACCTGAGACTATGAGGATGGAGATACATTACCTGGGTACACCTGAGACTATGAGGATGGAGATACATTACCTGGGTACACCTGAGACTATGAGGATGGAGATACATTACCTGGGTACACCTGAGACTATGAGGATGGAGATACATTATATATGGATACACCTGAGACTATGAGGATGGAGATACATTACCTGGGTACACCTGAGACTATGAGGATGGAGATACATTATCTGGGTACACCTGAGACTATGAGGATGGAGATACATTACCTGGGAACACCTGAGACTATGAGGATGGAGATACATTACCTGGGTACACCTGAGACTATGAGGATGGAGATACATTATATATGGATACACCTGAGACTATGAGGATGGAGATACATTATCTGGGTACACCTGAGACTATGAGGATGGAGATACATTATCTGGGTACACCTGAGACTATGAGGATGGAGATACATTATCTGGGTACACCTGAGACTATGAGGATGGAGATACATTATCTGGGCACACCTGAGACTATGAGGATGGAGATGCATTATCTGGATATTATATCATCTCACCTTCTCCATTTGATTCCATACGTGATGCTGTGTTCACAGTGTCTCCAAATAGACAATATCGAGGCATCTTCAGTCCCACCACGCCAGCACAGACAGGACCTAGGAGGGACACAAGGTTCTATAAATAGCATCAGTGGAAAAAGTTGAGGTTGGATTGGAATCTCGGAGGTGTTTATAGAATAGAAAGACATTTTCTTAAACCTCACAAACTCTCTTCCTTTCTCACCGGTATGAATTCCAATCCGAAGCCGGAGCTGTTGATCTGGGCGATGGCGGATCTTAAAGGTCTTGACGGCATCCAACAGAGCGAGAGACATGCGTGCAATCTCGCGGGCGTGGAGCTTCCCATTACGAACTGGTAGCCCAGACACGACCATGTATGCGTCACCTATCGTCTCCACCTGGAAGATGGACAGAGGGGCGATGAGTCACGATGAAGGAGCACTTGGAGTATAAAACACAAAGGCTACATGTCCCACCTTGTACACATCAAAGTTGTCTATGATGGCATCGAAGCAGGTGTACAGATCGTTCAGCAGAGTGACCACCTGTAAGAGGAGAGGACTTGCCATAAGACCACTGGACTCGGTGAGGACCACGTGTGTAATGCAGTGGACCATGTACTAAGGTAAATGTGTATATAAAGGCGTTCTACGTTTTCTAACCAGTGTGTGAGAGGTTTTGGGTCCGTGAACAGAAGTTTGAGGCTGCATATGAAGTTATGTGAGATTTACTGGTGAGGTCTCTTAGGAAGTGCCTGCGTTACCTGCATGGGGGTGCTCTCTGCAGATAAAGCTGTGAACCCCACTATGTCACTGAAGTAAATGGTAACGCTATCAAAGGCTTCCGCTTGGACGGTCTCCCCCCTCTTCAGCTGCTCGGCAACGGAGCTGAAATTGGACAAAGTCAATTAGAAAGATTTTGCCGATTACCACTGTCACAGGAATTTGACCACTAGGTGGCGCAGTTCGGTGGATGGTATGTCACTTTACCACAACTGCATGAGTCAGGAGACTGGTACAGAATCAATTAACTCTCCTTACTTAATTCTAGAGTAGACTCTTCAAACAAAGGATAAAAGAGACAGTGGGGGATCTCGGCCCATCCCCTCCTACTCACTGCGGCAGGATCTGGTACAGGAGGGCTTCCGCTTTACGCTTCTCCTCCAAATAGGCCTGCGTCCTGTCCTCCACAAGCTCCTCCAGGTTGTTGGCGTATTGCTCCATGCGAGACAGGAGGTTATCGAGGATGTTGGAGCTGTTCTCCCTGCGAGGCACAGATAAAACAAACATGACTGCGCGATATCCCTGGCTGGATGCAGGAGGCACGGCCATGTGGGCAGGAGTCTGCGTGTGCCTGAGGAGGGGGAATGGAGGGCAGAACGAGGGCCTCAGGGCCTGATTCTGGTCCGCCTCTAGCGAAGTCTTGCGCACTGCGCATGAGCTGCTGCCGGCAGCAGACGCATCTTTGCGAACGTAGGCACGATACAGAGATTTAAGCATGTCAGCCATTTCTTTGTAGCTCCTAAATGGGCGTGTCCAGTAGGTAACTGGGCGTAAGCAATGCAAACACATGCAAGAGAACTGTTTCATGGGTGCGTCGCAGGCGTGTAGCTAGAGGGGGCGTGGTCAGTCACTAGAGCAGGGGCGTGACCAGTCACCAGAGCGGGGGCGTGGCCAGTCACCAGAGCGGGGGCGTGGCCAGTCACCAGAGCGGGGCCGTGGCCAGTTACCAGAGCGGGGGCGTGGCCAGTCACCAGAGCAGGGGCGTGGCCAGTCACCAGAGCAGGGGTGTGACCAGTCACTAGAGCAGGGGCGTGGCCAGTCACCAGAGCGGGGGCGTGGCCAGTCACCAGAGCAGGGGGCGTGGCCAGTCACCAGAGCAGGGGGCGTGGCCAGTCACCAGAGCAGGGGGCGGCTAACCATTAGAGAGTGCATTGCCTGTGCCCCTTTAAAATTAGATATACTGTACATACAATCCAAGCGATTGCATACAATAAACACGGCTTGGTCACCAATCAGTCGATCATCGGACTTCTGAGTAACCCCACACAGAATAGCCGCAGGAGCTGTGACACCGGAAACATTTTTAATGCATACGGGACTGAGACATGCCCAATAAACGATCACGACTAGCCTGCGTTCAAGACGCCACCAATCCTGTGCCTCCCACAAACATCTCCGAATCAGGCCCAGTGCGTAAGACTCAATGAGGACAGCATTAGGTCTAGTAGAGAGGACATACTGTACGTGCCAGTGTGAGATGGAGCACTGAGTATGAGCGAGGGGAGGAGCTATGTCATGGGGGTCACCTGTTGAATTTGCGCAGCAGGACTTTAATCTGGTTGAAATCTGGCCTGTCCAGGGGGTCCTCGGCCCAGCACCGCTGCATGAGAATGCCCAGCTCCTGGATGTGGCAGTAGAGGTTGGTGGAGGGCCGGAAAGAGGGCTTCTCCTGGCTTCTGACCCTCTCTGTAATCTCTGGAGAAGAAGGAAGGTAATAATGAGGGCAGGAAGAGAAGGAGATTCGATTTACCAGACCAGTCCTCCCCAGTAAGACCTGTAGCCAGGGCCAGACTCACCTTTGGGGCTGTAGTCTCCGCTGTCCATGTAGAACACCCCATTTCTCAGCGCAATCTCCTGCAGGATGATGCCAAAGCTGTAGACATCCCCTTTCTGGGTACCCTGGGGATCAGGGCACTCCACCCGGAGCAGCTCAGGTGAGGTCCATAGTTTCTCTATAGCACAAGTAAATCAGGGATAAGTATCAGAAATTATATATATGTATCTCCTGCGCTCAGCACTCCTGGATCTGGGGTGCATGTGGCGTGTGACCACATAGTTTATATTAGTATTACAGAGGCCTTGCACTCACCATAATAAAGCATGGGGGGGTACAGCTCATATTTTGATGAAAACATTTAAGCTGCAGCTCGCTGTCATTGTCATAACAGCGCCCTCCTCACAGTCACCTGTGATCTATGGACCCTGATTCAGAGGCTCACACTAATGCGATCGCAAAGCTCGCCCGAGCATAAGGACGCCCACCGCTGCCATCACATATACGTACGACGTTGCTCACCTGCGTAAATATCAGTAACATCGACGCACATCGAGCAGCCATCTTGCCCTTGCAGCAGGTCTGACCCTTGGGAGCTTTCCTGACACGCAGAGCTGTCTATGGCATCGCACTGGCCCATGAAACGGCGCTCAGACGGAGAGACACGCCTGCGTGTTTCAGACCACCCCCAAATGCCGACTACATGTCACTCACTCTGCGATAGATTCCTCTGTGCGTCACAATTTCTTCATTGTGCAAGCGCAGAGCGGCTTATACGCATGCGCAATGGCAAACAATCGCTCGATCTGCATCCGTTATCGCCTTTGCGTCCAACTCTAGATCAGGCCCTATCTTCAGTGACACGGTTTATGGGTTACATTGCTCTTACTAGCAAAGTAAGCGTGAGAGTCCTCAGTGTCTACGATGCAGCGGAAACTGGCCAGCCCGTAATCCGTGATCTTCAGCACAAAGCGACTGTCCACCACACAGTTTGATGACTTCAGGCTCCCATGCGACACGATGACGCTGTTGTGCAGGAAGAGCATTCCCTGAAGGAAAGAGAATGTGAATATGGGAAGAGACTGGGCTGACAATCGATGGAAGATGATAGAGAATGAAGGAGAGAGGATGGATGAATGACAGGAACATAGAAAGTAGGATGAGAGGACAGCAAGTGGTGGAGAATGAAGGAGAGAGGACGGATGAATGACGGGAACATAGAAAGTAAGAAGAGAGGACAGCAAGTTGTGGAGAATGGAGGAGAGAGGACGGATGAATGACGGGAACATAGAAAGTAAGATAAGAGGACAGCAAGTGGTGGAGAATGATGGAGAGAGGACGGATGAATGACGGGAACATAGAAAGTATGATGAGAGGACAGCAAGTGGTGGAGAATGAAGGAGAGAGGACGGATGAATGACGGGAACATAGAAAGTAAGATGAGAGGACAGCAAGTGGTGGAGAATGAAGGAGAGAGGACGGATGAATGACGGGAACATAGAAAGTAAGATGAGAGGACAGCAAGTGGTGGAGAATGAAAGAGAGGACGGATGAATGACGGGAACCTAGAAAGTAAGATGAGAGGACAGCAAGTAGTGGAGAATGAAGGAGAGAGGACGGATGAATGACGGGAACATAGAAAGTAAGAAGAGAGGACAGCAAGTGGTGGAGAATGAAGGAGAGAGGACGGATGAGTGACGGGAACATAGAAAGTATGATGAGAGGACAGCAAGTGGTGGAGAATGAAGGAGAGAGGATGGATGAATGACGGGAACATAGAAAGTAAGAAGAGAGGACAGCAAGTGGTGGAGAATGAAGGAGAGAGGACGGATGAGTGACGGGAACCTAGAAAGTAAGAAGAGAGGACAGCAAGTGGTGGAGAATGAAGGAGAGAGGATGGATGAATGACGGGAACATAGAAAGTAAGAAGAGAGGACAGCAAGTGGTGGGGAATGGAGGAGAGAGGACGGATGAATGACGGGAACATAGAAAGTAAGATGAGAGGACAGCAAGTGGTGGAGAATGAAGGAGAGAGGACGGATGAATGACGGGAACATAGAAAGTAAGATGAGAGGACAGCAAGTGGTGGAGAATGAAGGAGAGAGGACGGATGAGTGGCGGGAACATAGAAAGTATGATGAGAGGACAGCAAGTGGTGGAGAATGAAGGAGAGAGGACGGATGAGTGATGGGAACATAGAAAGTATGATGAGAGGACAGCAAGTGGTGGAGAATGAAGGAGAGAGGATGGATGAATGACGGGAACATAGAAAGTAAGAAGAGAGGACAGCAAGTTGTGGAGAATGATGGAGAGAGGACGGATGAATGATGGGAACATAGAAAGTAAGATGAGAGGACAGCAAGTGGTGGAGAATGAAGGAGAGAGGATGGATGAATGACAGGAACCTAGAAAGTAAGAAGAGAGGACGGCAAGTGGTGGAGAATGAAGGAGAGAGGACGGATGAATGACGGGAACATAGAAAGTAAGATGAGAGGACAGCAAGTGGTGGAGAATGAAGGAGAGAGGACGGATGAATGACGGGAACATAGAAAATAAGATGAGAGGACAGGAAGTGGTGGAGAATGAAGGAGAGAGGACAGATGAATGACGGGAACATAGAAAGTAAGATGAGAGGACAGCAAGTGGTGGAGAATGAAGGAGAGAGGACGGATGAGTGACGGGAACATAGAAAGTATGATGAAAGGACAGCAAGTGGTGGAGAATGAAGGAGAGAGGATGGATGAATGACGGGAACATAGAAAGTAAGAAGAGAGGACAGCAAGTGGTGGAGAATGAAGGAGAGAGGACGGATGAGTGACGGGAACATAGAAAGTATGATGAGAGGACAGCAAGTGGTGGAGAATGAAGGAGAGAGGATGGATGAATGACGGGAACATAGAAAGTAAGAAGAGAGGACAGCAAGTGGTGGAGAATGAAGGAGAGAGGACGGATGAATGACAGGAACATAGAAAGTAAGAAGAGAGGGCAGCAAGTGGTGGAGAATGAAGGAGAGAGGATGGATGAATGACGGGAACATAGAAAGTAAGAAGAGAGGACAGCAAGTGGTGGAGAATGAAGGAGAGAGGACGGATGAGTGACGGGAACATAGAAAGTATGATGAGAGGACAGCAAGTGGTGGAGAATGAAGGAGAGAGGATGGATGAATGACGGGAACCTAGAAAGTAAGAAGAGAGGACGGCAAGTGGTGGAGAATGAAGGAGAGAGGATGGATGAATGACGGGAACATAGAAAGTAAGATGAGAGGACAGCAAGTGGTGGAGAATGACGGAGAGAGGACGGATGAATGACGGGAACATAGAAAGTAAGAAGAGAGGAGAACAGATAGAGTAGAGCAAATAGGATAGACAGGCTTTCAGGTGGTAGATAATGAAGAAGAGAGGACAGTAAGACACTGAAGCACAGCAAATAGTGGGTGATAATGGTGAGCTCATCTGGCAGTAGGACAGACATTAGAGTACAGAGAGAAGATGAAGTACGAGATAGGGCAAGCAGATAGGACAGACGAAGGGGAAGGAAGTCAGACAGATCATGGAGAATGAAGGAGTAAAGCCAGACAAGCTATACCTGGATGCCATTACATAGTCTTCCCCTCGGGCCACGTTGCCCAGACATAATTTCTGGCTCCCCTTCCAAACACACCAGTGGACTAATCCCTCGCTTGACCATATTGAAAAACATCCAATGGTGCTCTTGGAAGGAGAGCCACAGAACCCGGACTAGGCCTGATGATGGGTTCTAGAACCAGTGACCTGCTGTATGCCTCAAACAAATGGGTCTCCACCAGCTACATTTCCACCACCAACTTCTTCCATCTACTGTAAGCAGAAGTGATTCTGTTTCGGTATGTTCATGGGGCCTCCCCACCACGCCCTATAATGAGGTTATGTATTGTAGGCTAGGTAAGTTCCTCCCCCCCCATCTCTGTAATGAAGGACATCTCCGAATTAGCACAGCAGAGTTTTCATTGGGTCGATATCCTGAAACGTTATTGGTTTGGAAAACATCTGCTCTTGGAGCTTAGGAGAAGTATATATCTGTGAGATGGTTTCTTCCTGGATATCTACATAGTCTTTTATAGCCTTTATAAAGTACTGAGGATGCACGGTGTATATTATATCCTGGGTCCATGAATAGTAATATGTAATTATACAGGGAAACATGTATTTTATGAACCAGCGGCTTTTTAAGAGTGGAGGGAGCCCGTGTGCAGATGTCCCCTCTCCCGCCTGGAAAAACAAATGGCACCGGAGCATGCGCAGAACGCTACACAAACACCGCCAAGGACTTCTGCGCATGTGCAATATTCCGCATGATGTCACGGGCAGCAGCAGTACCGTCATGAGGTAATGATGTGATATGGATGCAGGTCGTGGACCCCCTGTACCCAAGCACTCGTGTGCACTGCACCCATTATAGTCACAGCTCTGCCCCTGTACCCAGGCACTGCACACCCTGCACCCATTATAGACACACCTCTGCCCCTGTACCCAAGCACTGCACACCCTGCACCCATTATAGACACACCTCTGCCCCTGTACCCAGGCACCCGTGGGCACTGCACACCCTGCACCCATTATAGACACACCTCTGCCCCTGTACCCAGGCACCCAAGGGCACTGCACACCCTGCACCCATTATAGACACACCTCTGCCCCTGTACCCAGGCACCCAAGGGCACTGCACACCCTGCACCCATTATAGACACACCTCTGCCCCTGTACCCAGGCACTGCACACGCTGCACCCATTATAGACACACCTCTGCCCCTGTACCCAGGCACCCGTGGGCACTGCACACCCTGCACCCATTATAGACACACCTCTGCCCCTGTACCCAGGCACCCAAGGGCACTGCACACCCTGCACCCATTATAGACACACCTCTGCCCCTGTACCCAGGCACCCAAGGGCACTGCACACCCTGCACCCATTATAGACACACCTCTGCCCCTGTACCCAGGCACTGCACACGCTGCACCCATTATAGACACACCTCTGCCCCTGTACCCAGGCACCCGTGGGCACTGCACACCCTGCACCCATTATAGACACACCTCTGCCCCTGTACCCAGGCACCCAAGGGCACTGCACACCCTGCACCCATTATAGACACACCTCTGCCCCTGTGCCCAGGCACCCAAGGGCACTGCACACCCTGCACCCATTATAGACACACCTCTGCCCCTGTACCAAGGCACCCGTGGGCACTGCACACCCTGCAGCCATTATAAACACACCTCTGCCCCTGTACCCACCCTGCACCCATTATAGACACACCAACACTGTAACCAACACTTCTAACAAATAAAATCAAAACTGTCCCCGTCTCCATGTATTTATCTTTTTATTAGGATGCTCCTATCTATCACTTACCTTTACTATGTCATTAATTAGTGAGTATCTGAACATCCAATCCAGGGTAATGCTCTCGTTTTCCAGGATGTCCTGTGTAGAACAGCAACAAAGACGTTATATTTATTATACAGTATGGCCGCCCCCTGCGCAGTCAGCTCCGGTACTGATATGGGGAGAGTGAGTGCAGGGCGGCCGGCAGGTACACAAGTGGCTGCTAGTACAGAGGTAACGCAGTGAGAGTAGCTGATATGGGGAGTGTGAGTGCTGGGCGGCCGGCAGGTACACAAGTGGCTGCTAGTACAGCGGTAACTCAGTGAGAGTAGCTGATATGGGGAGTGTGAGTGCAGGGCGGCCGGCAGGTAAACAAGTGGCTGCTAGTACAGAGGTAACGCAGTGAGAGTAGCTGATATGGGGAGTGTGAGTGCAGGGCGGCCGGCAGGTAAACAAGTGGCTGCTAGTACAGAGGTAACGCAGTGAGAGTAGCTGATATGGGGAGTGTGAGTGCTGGGCGGCCGGCAGGTAAACAAGTGGCTGCTAGTACAGAGGTAACTCAGTGAGAGTAGCTGATATGGGGAGTGAGTGCAGGGCGGCCGGCAGGTAAACAAGTGGCTGCTAGTACAGCGGTAATGCAGTGAGAGTAGCTGATATGGGGAGTGTGAGTGCAGGGCGGCCGGCAGGTACACAAGTGGCTGCTAGTACAGAGGTACGCAGTGAGAGTAGCTGATATGGGGAGTGTGAGTGCAGGGCGGCCGGCAGGTACACAAGTGGCTGCTAGTACAGCGGTAATGCAGTGAGAGTAGCTGATATGGGGAGTGTGAGTGCAGGGCGGCCGGCAGGTACACAAGTGGCTGCTAGTACAGCGGTAATGCAGTGAGAGTAGCTGATATGGGGAGTGTGAGAGCAGGGCGGCCGGCAGGTACACAAGTGGCTGCTAGTGCAGCGGTAACGCAGTGAGAGTAGCTGATATGGGGAGTGTGAGTGCAGGGCGGCCGGCAGGTACACAAGTGGCTGCTAGTACAGCGGTAACTCAGTGAGAGTAGCTGATATGGGGAGTGTGAGTGCAGGGCGGCCGGCAGGTAAACAAGTGGCTGCTAGTACAGAGGTAACGCAGTGAGAGTAGCTGATATGGGGAGTGTGAGTGCAGGGCGGCCGGCAGGTAAACAAGTGGCTGCTAGTACAGAGGTAACGCAGTGAGAGTAGCTGATATGGGGAGTGAGTGCAGGGCGGCCGGCAGGTAAACAAGTGGCTGCTAGTACAGCGGTAATGCAGTGAGAGTAGCTGATATGGGGAGTGTGAGTGCAGGGCGGCCGGCAGGTACACAAGTGGCTGCTAGTACAGCGGTAACTCAGTGAGAGTAGCTGATATGGGGAGTGTGAGTGCAGGGCGGCCGGCAGGTACACAAGTGGCTGCTAGTACAGCGGTAATGCAGTCAGAGTAGCTGATATGGGGAGTGTGAGTGCAGGGCGGCCGGCAGGTACACAAGTGGCTGCTAGTACAGAGGTAACGCAGTGAGAGTAGCTGATATGGGGAGTGTGAGTGCAGGGCGGCCGGCAGGTACACAAGTGGCTGCTAGTACAGAGGTAACGCAGTGAGAGTAGCTGATATGGGGAGTGTGAGTGCAGGGCGGCCGGCAGGTACACAAGTGGCTGCTAGTACAGAGGTAACGCAGTGAGAGTAGCTGATATGGGGAGAGTGAGTGCAGGGCGGCCGGCAGGTACACAAGTGGCTGCTAGTACAGAGGTAACGCAGTGAGAGTAGCTGATATGGGGAGTGTGAGTGCAGGGCGGCCGGCAGGTAAACAAGTGGCTGCTAGTACAGCAGTAACGCAGTGAGAGTAGCTGATATGGGGAGTGTGAGTGCAGGGCGGCCGGCAGGTACACTAGTGGCTGCTAGTACAGCGGTAACGCAGTGAGAGTAGCTGATATAGGAAGTGTGAGTGCAGGGCGGCCGGCAGGTACACAAGTGGCTGCTAGTACAGCGGTAACACAGTGAGAGTAGCTGATATGGGGAGTGTGAGTGCAGGGCGGCCGGCAGGTAAACAAGTGGCTGCTAGTACAGCAGTAACGCAGTGAGAGTAGCTGATATGGGGAGTGTGAGTGCTGGGCGGCCGGCAGGTAAACAAGTGGCTGCTAGTACAGCGGTAACGCAGTAAGAGTAGCTGATATGGGGAGTGTGAGTGCAGGGCGGCCGGCAGGTACACAAGTGGCTGCTAGTACAGCGGTAACGCAGTGAGAGTAGCTGATATGGGGAGTGTGAGTGCAGGGCGGCCGGCAGGTACACAAGTGGCTGCTAGTGCAGCGGTAACACAGTGAGATGGGGGGGCAGTGTTTATGGAACAAATTAAATGCAGGAACTGAGGACCCGATTCAGACTCGCTTGCTACATGCGTACGCTCGCACCCAGAGTATGCAAATCCAGCGCTCGCACGGCAAGGCATAAGCACGCCCATTATGTCTTGGCGTGCAATCGCTTTGTGTATGTAGACTCCCAACAGCCTGTCTTAAGACGCCCACTTGCGCACGTCATCTCCAGGAAGTGTATGCAACCATCGGTACATCGGGAACCATCGGAAGCAAACGCAGCGCTTGAGGTTGCCTATACTCTACCGCAAGTACTGCGAGCACTTCAGTGTGAAATCCAGCCAGGACACCTGTACTATGACGCTGTCTGGTAATTATGCACGCCTCTGAAACAGTGTTGTGACGCTCAGGCACGCCTGCGCTCGCACCTCCACTCCCCCGTTTATAGTGGCCAGCCCCAGTCAGCACGCACAAACGGCCTCTCATGTCACTCACTCTGCTGGGCTGTCTGTGCGCAATGAGCGAACGCTTCCCGATCTCTCGCACTGCTTCGCGCACTGTGATGCTTACGCATGTGCAGAAAGCAATAATTGGCCAGCTACGAGCCAACGCATCCTAGCGAGCGGGTCTGAATGAGCTCCTGAGAGCACCGCTGATGTCTAGAGAGGTCTGTAATATAATAATCACTCAAATATCATTATAAAGAGCAGGGGTGACTTCGGTAAAAGGGGGGATGCGTGGTCCTGAGTGGTATGAAAGCCCACCTGAAGACTCCCTCTGGGACAGTACTCGGTCAGGATGCAGATGTTGGGAGGTTCGATGCAGGCCCCCACGAAACGCGTCAGGTGTTCATTCTGTACATCCCTCATCTGGAATACACACAGAGGGTAAGAGGAGAGACTGGATAGGTAAGCTGCTGCATCATGGGAAGACGTTAGGGGGGGAGATGGTTCAAGCCTTGGAGAGAGTGACAATGTTGCGCAAAGCAACCAATCAGCTTCTCACTATCATTTATCTAGCACAGTCTATGAAATGACAGTTATTAGCTGATTGGTTACTTTGGCCAATTTCTCCACTTTCTGTCTCTCCAAGGCTTGGAACATCTCCCCCAGGGAGTGACAGGGATTCTTCATGCAACGGGATTATTTTTCATTCTTCTCCACCCTTAATGGTTATTATTATCTCTTATCATTTACACTTATCTGATTGGGGGCCCACTGCTGGGAATAAAATGTACAAAGCCGGCCTCATATACACTAATGGCAGCTACTGACCGTGCCTTAGCTCCCATGTTACTGGGATAACAACGTATACTTGCAGCACATAACTCTCAGGTGCTGCCTCTTCTACGCAAATGACCGTTTCCCCCTCAGAGATCTCCGCGAGACCCCTGATGCCATCTGCCTTGCCCGCTAGTGCCAGGGAATGAAGGCTGGATACTGATCAGGCAGATACATTTAAATGCTGAGATGTTTCCAGACGGAACTGTCCGGAGAGACAGGCGAGAGGGGGAGCGCGCAGACTGAACATTGCAAACACGACTGAAATGTCAGCGCCGACTCGGATTAATATTAGGGCAGAGAAAACGGAATTATCTGGAGTTCTGACGGAGCCGAGGGAGAGATTGAAGGACACAGAGTGTTAAAGACAAGGGCAAGGCACGGAGCACAGAATAAAGAGACAGGCGTCGGCGAGACAGATAAACAAGGCTGGTAGTGGACAGGGGGAAAAGGGCAACATAAGATGCTGGTACAGGGGAGAGGTGGGCGAGGAGAGGTGGCGTGCACAGCCAGGGAACACACTTGTGGGCAGTCAGCCCTGTTGCCAGTAATTACAGTGGATATGGTAGAGTAGGTAGAACATGCAGAGCCGAGCAGCAGCTGTTTGGTTGGTTGGCTGTGTCGCCATTAATGAAAGCAGATAGAGAAGGGGAGGTATAACGTACAGAGCCGTGGAGCTATATTTTGGGATGATTACACCTGTCATCATTAATGATAGTACAAATATACACTTATTCTCGCTCAGTGTTACGGAGTATCTGTAGCTATGCAGCGCTGTCATAGCAAAGTAATTATATACTAACAGCAGCGTCTGCCTGTGACCGCTCACACCCTCCATGACACTACATTGATAAAGGTTTCCTGAAATCTCCAGCTCACAAGTACATAGGTGAAAAACACATTTAGTGCATGCTTCTATGCTCACTAAAGTCATCAGTGAAGTAAATAACCAGGGTCAAGGTGAACGAGTCTGGGGGGGATGTGATGACGTGATTGCGTCATCATAGCCGCAGACCCAATATACAACGCCGCGATTACCAGCATTGTGAAGCCACGGTGACGAAATTCAATGCGAATTACGCCATAGTCAGCCGGCAGGCTGGTGGCTTCAGCCAGCGGGAGACTTGACCTCCACCCTATATTTGGGAGTCTCCCAGCCGATCTGGGAGCGTAGGCAAGGATGCTAAAAGGTGCCTGTCTGGAGCATTAGAAGGATGCTCTAGGTGGCGCTGCAGCAGCGATCCTGGCTGTAGGGTCTGTACCAGGCACCCTGCTAGCCAGAACTAAGGGCCGCGAGGTAGCGACGGTGCTCGCACAGGGCTCTGCACTCTGTGCCGCGGTGCCGTTCGCCCGCTCCTAGTTACGGCCCTGGAATGCCTGCCCCACCCAGGCACCATCATCAGTATCGCGACGCCCATGCGGCCCCTGCTGGGTGCCAGAGATCCGGCAGACACTGGCTCTGTCCGCACGCTACTATAGAGCGAGGGAGTCGGCATACACACGTGATATAAGAGTTCTGTGCAATCGCAATGGTCACCTCCCAGTTACCGCCTGGAAACGTCCATATCACGGAGAGTGCGGTCTACCAACAGACGCAACAATCCGGACGCACCGGCGATCTCCGTCCGTGTGCGGATACCTGATTCAGCGCATGCGCAGGAGACGATTTCTTCCTTCGGCGCAGTGCTCTGACATGCGACTTCTATACAGCCTCTATATAGCGCCCATTAGCTTTCTAAGTTATCTCTCTCTCCCTTGTTTCAATCCTGCTGTCTCGCTGGTAATTCCTGGACGTGGCCAATCTGTGGGAGGATTTAGCTGCGTTCCAGCTCCGTGGTTTCAGCACAAAGTTAAATAATCCATTTTGGTTAGTGGAGAATTATATCCTGAAACAAAAGAATAAGATACATGAAAGGGACCGGTCTTTAGGCAGAACGAATAACCTGCTGGGACCGCGGTCCTGGCCGGCAATGCGCTGCCTACGAGAAAAGGAGGATTAGCAAGGTCAGCCCCAGACAGACAAGAGAAGGTTAAGTGGAGAGCATTATATTATCTATCTTCTCCAGACGCGAGCCGCTATTGTCACCGCTCTAGTGTCTAACAAGAGGACAAGCTCTCAGGGCTATTAGCTAGAGGCCCTTCTCCGAGATGCGTCTATCTGCGAGAGGGAAGCTGTGATCCAGCAATGGGGGAGAGCGGGGGGAGAGCGGAGGAGTCCCAGCCAGCACATCCAAAAACAATGACAACAAAACAAGATGTTTTTGTTTAACAAGAACATTTTCTGTAATGTCAGCAGCTAATCCCGGGTCTGGGAGCCAAGGAAGTGTCGTCGTAGAGAAGAGGTCTCCCAGATGCCCGTGATCGGCTGAGCATAACAGCTGGACGAGGGGCAGAGGCCTGGGCCCGGGGCGGGGTCACATCGCTGGACACTTGGCATGGAGGCAGAGGGTTCAACGCTCAGCTAAACAGACCACACAGCGCTTACATGTTTCAGCTCAAACAGGACCTTGCGCGTCAGTTCAATCCGCTTGCGGTTTATGTACTTCACAGCGACGACGTTACCCTGCAACAGAGAAGAAGAGATTATTGTGTGAGAGATTAAAGCCGGCGGACAACCTGGCACTGTCGGGACACGGCATAAAAGCTCATTAAAGAGATAACAGGGTTACAAAGCCTTTCCCAACGGCCCCCCGGGGACATAACAGGCGGCAGATAACATGTCCCAAGGGAGCGAGATTAATGCAGAGGTAACAGGTTAATCAGAGGAGCAATGAGGAATTACCGCCATTGCTGGAAGCATGAAATTACCTTGTAATAGGCCGTCCTGGCATAGATCTGAAACTGGCCCTCCGTGGTGAGCAGGGAGCCGTAGTTGGAGCCCCTCTAGGGATAAAAGAATAATAATGGTGATATATATATATATAACATATGTATGTTACACAGCATGTACAGGAACACCTATGTACAAGGCATGCTGGGAAGGGCGTGTGTGCTGGTAGCCGGATGGTCACATGAAATGGATGAAGAGTTGGTGCAGTGAGGACAAGGGGGTACATGACAGGTGTAACGGAGCCAGGGGTAAGGTCCAATCACAAAGTGTGTGATGGAAGGACACACTGGGGTGGTGTAGGAAAGAGCTGGCATAGGCCAGAGGGGGCGATGACCTTGGCGATGCCATTGTCTCTGTATTTGAAGATGACGTCTTCATAAACCAAAATGGCAGGAGGTGACTTGGGAAGACATTGAGGTCTACCCTCCAGGAGTAACAAAGAGCTGAATTGCTTCCGTATCGTGTGCATATGGTATTGAATTGCTACTGTATTGAGCAGTAGTCTCGGAGTGTTGAATTGCTACCGTATGGCGTGCATATAGTGTTGAATTGCTACGGTAATGCGAAGGAGTCGCGGAGTGTTGAATTGCTACCGTATGGCGTGCATATAGTGTTAAATTGCTACGGTATCACGCGCATATAGTGTTGAATTGCTACCGTATGACTCCTTCGCAATACGGTAGCAATTCAACACTATATGCACGCCATACGGTAGCAATTCAACACTCCTTGACTCATTTGCACTACGGTAGCAACTCAACGAGTGTTGAATTGCTACTGTATGGCGTGCATATAGTGTTGAATTGCTACCGTATCGCGAAGGAGTCATAGTGTTAAATCTCTACCGTATCGCGTGCACGTAGTGTTGAATTGCTATCGTATTTTGCGTGCATATACACGAAATGCATATATTTACCCGTTGTATGTAGCTCTGTGGCCGGAGGGGCCCTATACGTCCACCATTGCGCATTTTTGCCAGCCCTATCCTTGGTGTAAAGATGGACCTAAAATCAGGCATATTTATTGGCACGTTCGCTCAGCCCTGCATAGCCCCCAATTCCGACCGCCCCCACCCTCGCTGAGCATGCCCCGTTATAGCCCAGATCCGCTGTGGAAACAAGGCCGTACATGGCTCTAACGCTTATAGCTGCGCACACATGTGCTACACGAAAAAACGCTCCGCACATGGGCTCGCCCTCAGCTCTGCAGCGTCCTTGGGGTGTTTTCCAAGACGCAAGAAATGGGACTTGTCGGCCTGGTCCTGCAATGCCTATGGGCTCACTGAGCATAAACGTCAGTAAGTAAGAAAGCATGTCCCCATGTTACATTACTGTCCTGACCTTTGTCATATGGAAATGAAGCCAGGTAATCGTCAGAATTATGGGTATAATAGTCTATAGGTGGGGGGGGGGATTAACCCAATGAGTACAGTTAGGCCCCCCTTGGAGCTCATCTCAGAGCAGTTGACATAAAAACGCACGCTGTAGACTAAGGCCTCCGGCTGAAGCGGAGAAGGGGGACGAGTAATAATAGGATATATTTGTTGCAGAGCCGGAGATATTGTGAGTGAAGAAGTGGATGAATGAGGTGGAAATGATGGGAGGAGATAGATATTGGAAGATACCGTATACAGCGGAATTGCTGAGGTAGCACAGTGGACAGTATGGGGCCATGGAATGGCTGCAGTAAGAATGGGAGCGATAGTCTGCAGGTTTGGAGAGGAGAACTGCGGAGCGACTGAGGGGACTGGACAGATAGGGGACAGGATAAAGAAGACAGAAGCTGGAGATGTCCCCTGGCAGGACAGGGGGGTGTGAGGAGCTATGAGTAATTCATGATGAGGACATGACAGCATAAAGGACAGAACGGACGTACAGGAGCTGTGGGTGATGGCTGAGGGAAGTACACAGCGAGCAGAACCAGTTCAGTAGCCACAACACATAATAACATGATCTAATGAGGGTATATAATACAGAGTATATTGTATAGTGACCCAGCTGGTGGCAGTGATGCCGATACGTTGGCACAGAGCAGAGGGGGCAATGCCACTCCGCCCCTGATGGTGTATATTGCAGGAATAGGAAGATTTAGGAAACGGCGTATAGGCCTAATGCGTCTCCATCCCAACCCCAGCGCCCAATTACAGGCTTGATTCAGGGGGGTACGCACACCCCACTGGTTAGCGCACATCTCCGATATTTTGGGGTCTGCACATGCGCAGGACACGTTCTGCAATCTCACTGGCAGATCACACAAGCTGCAGCGTGACTGTAGGCTGCGGCGTTTGGGGGTGTGGCTGGTCACCGTTCTTGGAAAGCGAGGTGCGTTGCCCCTATTTACGGGTGGCACACAGATTTCCTGTCCGCGCATTAAGCTGCCAGGAACCGGCCAGGCCACAGGACCAACCGATGGTCGCCATGGTGATCAGAGGCAGCGTATACGGACGCAGCGCTGGGATCGCAGCTGCAGCAAGGAGGTGTCTATTCCCTACAGACCGCTCCTGCTGCATTGGCGTTGGATGGTAACGCCCAGCCGCTTCCCTGCGTTACCGTCCTATGAATCAGGCCCTATGTCTCTCGTTCTATGTTTAAGCTGTAGGGGGCTGGTGCCAGGGGGAGCAATTGCGTCCATATGCAAAACTGTGACTACACCAAGATGCGTGCAGGTAGGCACCAATAGCGTATGTGCCCAGGTTACGCCTGGCATAGGTCACATACACATAATAAACCTCTCTAGTACAGCAAAACTCCCCATCTCATGTCCAAACATAAATACGTTCTAAAACACAAGTAATAAACGAACCACCAATCAGGGTCAACAGTGCATTGAAATCAGCCAATCATAAGAGGTTCGCTATTGCTGATAACCACCGCCATCCGGTATTCGCAGCCAGCAGTAAAAGAGCTTTCACAGGTATATATTTTATCTGTGCCCCGGTCTGCAGGTGCTGACTATTGCGCAAACACGCCCCTACCATATTCGGCCTATAATAGAGCACCCTTGTCCTCCCCTGTCTCGCCTCTTCGGGTGCAGGCGAGCGGAAGTGCCAGAATCACACACACAAGCATTGGTGCAGATGTGCGCGTGAGGAATTACGCACACAATGCGCTACACAGCTCAGAGTGTAGTACTCACAATGGAATCAGAATGTAATGGAGGCTGTCGGGATGCCTCCTGTCAAAAATATCGACAGCGAAATTCTGATGGTTGGTATACAGACAGGGGTCGGGTAAGTATACTTACCCTCCCTCCTTCTCCTCCTAACCCTCCTTGTAACCCAGGGGTGGGGAACCTTTTTTCTGCCGAGGGCCATTTTGATATATATATAACATTATTTGCGGGCCCGATGCAGGCCACGCCCCCTCCATGTGATGTCACACGGGGACGGGGCCACAATTGCCAGTGACTACAGCAATGCCCGGAGCATCCTGAGGATGCTTCGGGGAGCTGTAAGGGCAGCGATGTGACCGTCAGAAGTGTCCTAAGGACGCTCCAGATGGCATTGCTGCATAGATTCTGGCTGCAGGGTGACATTCTAGGCACCCTGCTATCCAGATGAGGCTAGCATAAAAAAGCTCCAAGGGCCAGATGAAATGATTCTGGGGGCCTTATACGGCCCCTGGGCCTGAGGTTGCCCATCCCTGTTGTAGCCTAACCCTCCCCTAACTCTAGCTTCCCCCCCAAAAAACTAATGCTAACCCTGCTTTACTACCTAAACCTAACCCTCCCCCCAGACGTCTAAAGGTGCCTCGGACTTACCTCATTCTGGCCGGCGTCCTTCTAGATTCCAGCGTTGGGATTAAGATATGCATCAGTATTTCGACGCCTATCTTAAATCCCATGTCGGGCTTCCCCTGTCAGGATTTAGACCAGCGGTATCGCGTCTGCCGGTATCATAACTACATCCCCTCACAATGCACCAGCCCCTACACATTAATAATGGATGCAAACAGTAGAGTAACTTAGAATTCTAGGAGAAGCTTCCAGGGAGATTCCCTAGGTGCCTCTTCTGTTCAAAACATGGTCTTTCCTCGCAAACAGGCGCCAAGATGGCAACTTCATTTGTAGTCATTGGGTTCCAGGTAATAATCCATACATGCCGTTTGGTTAAGGTTGAAGTCCCAGTTCCTATTACCAGTATACGTTGTACTCACAGGTCTTGAGATAGAGTAACAGCATAACATGGTACGTGATTGTAAATAAGGAAACAAGCCACTGAGCTTAGATACCTACGCACTTGGTGAGATACTATCCACAGCCAATAAAAACGGCCCTTTGTTGACAAATGTCTGGCCAATCGGCAGTAGAAAATACAAATCAAGTCGTTATGGGTGTAACATGTATCATTTATTAAAGGGCTCAGAGTGTAACATAACACAGAATGGAAACAGGTAATACACAGAGCTGCACCAATGTAAGCTGCACCATTTAATGACGCACTTCGCCACAGCGCTGTGGCCGAGCCTCCGCCTCCTCCGTGGCTGCTACACTTCTAATATTTATTCCCTGTACTACTGTTCATTCCCGGCTGCCTACATCACACCCATCTGGTCTTCTCTTACCTGGGAGATGCTGTTAGGCTTGTTGACCCCACGCATTTTGGTGCTTTCAAGTCTACACAGATCCGACACCTGCCCTTAAGGCTTCCTCCACCTATTGTGTGGTCCAACATTAACCTCTCCCATTATTCCTAACCATGTAGCCTTTTCCTGTGACACGCTGAGATGACAGCCCCGTTTATGGACAGTTAATATGTCCCTATATTCAGGCTTCTCAACTGTCCTGATTTTGACAGTTCAGTTCTGATTCACGGACCCCAAATCGGTAGGGAGGAGCTTATATGGAAGTGGACAAAAAGTGAGGGGGCAGGTGAGGATATTGTGCGGATCAGGGGTGCGTTTGGGTGGATCGGGGCTGGGGCTTATTTTATTCCAATGTTGGGAGGTATGTTATATCTGCACCTATTATCCACACATCGGGGGGGGGCGGGTTATCCACCTTCCTCCCTGTAAACTATAGCGGCTAGCCAGCTACAGTCACCAAATACCTGTGCGCTAGACGTCTAGTGATCGCTATGCACAAGGCGTGACGAATTTGCCGTACTACACATGCAAAATAGATAGCGAACGAGACAAGATGCTCTTGTTACAGTACGGCCCCCGAGGGAATCAGCCTCTGAGGCCAGGTTACCCCATATTTGGACCAGGCTGGCAGGCGGGCATGTGAGAGTAGCACGGTTCTGATTCAGTTACCAATGATAACGTGAGTTTGCTGCCCGCCCTGCGCAGATTCTTCTCCATGTTGCTGGTCTGGATGTCCTCCCATCGCACCTTCCATAGCTCCGCCGCTAACTCCTTCTCCAGACGCAGCTTCCTGCGGGGACAGAGGCACTGAGACATGACAGGTGCAGCAATCTCCTAACATAGCCCGTCTATGGACTCCCCACCGCATGCTGGAGTGACCGTCACGGGCCAAGATGATTGTGCCAATTTAAATCCGGCAGCTGAATCGCTTCCAATTGGTACTTTTAACTCACACCTCAGGGCTAGATTAAGGTTTGTGGGGGCCCCGGGACAACTACCTGGGGGGGCCCCGGGGCAACTACTTGTGGGGGCCCCTACAAATAAAACTTTCAATATACACTCATTGCTTTAATAAAAAATATATCTAAAAACCCAAAACGTTCACTATAACATGTTGGGGTTGGTATTACAAAGTATAACGTGTAAATCCTCCCAGCAATGCAGTGCCCCCAGTTCACATTATGCCACAAAGAAACCCCAGCTCACATATGCAATAGTGCCCCCCACACTGGTGATGTAGCTACGTGTGTATGTAGGGGGGGACCCTGTGTGTGTGGGGGCCCCTGGATGACAGCCCTGGCTGCCCTGTTGTTAATCTGTAACTGTCGCACCCTATT
The DNA here is from genome assembly GCA_031769625.1 of Taudactylus pleione. Taxonomy (NCBI): domain Eukaryota; kingdom Metazoa; phylum Chordata; class Amphibia; order Anura; family Myobatrachidae; genus Taudactylus; species Taudactylus pleione. The sequence continues at coordinate 146,851 of JAUIMM010000995.1, forward strand.
GCATTACCCCCAGTATATCATGTCTCCACCTCCCACTGCCTCCCCCTATTCCCAGCCGTACCCCGTCCACAGCAGCTGCACAGAAATGGAAGTCACCGGTGACTGCTTTATCATTAGTGGCGGATAACACTCCCCCCCCCCTTACAGTGGCCGCAGGCTCTCCCATTATACAGGTGTAATCCTTGCTTCCTTATGTGTGACATGTTCTCTACACCTCTTAGATTGCAAGCTCACGTGAGCCATTTTCAGTTCCTGCCTGCCCCGTACAACAGCCGGCCTCTATCGGTGGCTCCCTACGGGTCTTAATTATCCCCTGCAGCATCTCCTGTAAGGGCCGGCACCACCGTCCCTAATCCCCGTACATTACCTCCTCAGTTCTGAAAGCTAGAGTCACACAGCGCTCCCATCCAATTACAGCTCTCATGGAAACAAGAACCAGATCTGCAGGCACCTAATGACACCTCTCCCTCCCTCTCCTCTCCGCCTCCGTCCTGAGAATACCCGTTTTCAATTAGCAGCTGCGAGGCCGAGGCAGCGGGAATACAAGACGAGCCAAGTAGAACAAGTTGAGAGCGTCTGCCTAGAATACCTGTATATGAAGATGGACGAGATGGCGATCACCAGCAGGATAATGCAAATCACTATAGACGTGACCTCCAGGATGGAGAAGCTTGCTGTAAGAAAGGAACACAGGGGGTAGACGTTATATGTTGCCCTACGGATGATGATGATGACAGCACAGCGCCAGACGGCGCGCACACCGTGACATTTGCTGGGCGAAAACATGCAAAGGTCGCAGTTGCCAGGATTTGTATCGAGATTCGCAAATCCAAGCACCTAGGTACAAAGAGTCGGTATCGCTCGCAGATCATTCGATGTTAGCAGTCCCGATTAACTCTCTGGTCGTGCAGAATGGGCGAAGGAACTGAGGCGCCGGAGCCATATTCCTTGCCTACGGTATGGCAGACGAAGGATGCGACACACCCCTGCAGTGGTGCCGACACGCCTGTTTTTTTTTGCTGACACTCCACTTTACCTCCCGCAAACGCTCCCTGTCTGTCAGTCACACTGCGAATCAGTACTCGCTGCGAGCGACTACGGCAAAGTACCTTGGCGAATGCGCAGTACGACTCGGATGCGTCAGGCGGTAATTCATACCGTTTCCAGCTGCCCTGGCAATACTGTCCCGGAGGTGTAAGGGTTCCTTTTCTGTAACCACCATCATCACCCTCTGCGCCCTTGTTATACAGAATGGGAACGCTATCACCAGCGAAAACTGGCAGATTTTACGGATGGCAACGGCGCCACGGCAAAGCAATAAAACAAAAATATTGCTGTTTTATTTTTCGGGGTTTTTTTTGCTGCTGGCAATGAGGCGCAGTCTGAGAGCCATTGTTGGGCCCGGTTCCGCCTGCGAGTGGACGCACCGCTTTGACTCGCTAAACAAGACGCTTTTCTGCACATGCGGGGGCTGTACACGGACCGACACTTTATACTACTCGCGTCCACCAGCTACATACAGTATATGGCACCAACACCACAAGTAGGAATCCAGCACGTGACACACAAAGGACACATACTTACTCTTCATGCACTCTGGGTTGTTGCCATCAAAACCACAGTCGGGTACGTCCTTTGGGACCCCTTTGCCCGGCCAGTGGATCTCTCGGCCAGGCACTTGGATGATTTTCTTTAAGGTTCCATTGTAGTTGGCCACAATCTGCGGGCACAAGACAAAGAGTCACCGGCTGCCATACTGGGGACCACTTCCCGGCCTGTGTCCTACCTGGAAGTCTCCACTAGTCTTGGACAAGTCCCACAGGGAATAGTCATTTTCCCGGTCCCCATTGTCATCGATGGTCATGAAGCCGGACACCCCTGTGACACAAGCAGAGTGTTAGTGATGCTATAGGGCCTGTGTATCGTAGCTGCCGGGGATCCAGACGAAACTGTTCCCCGTTGCTCACTCTCAGCTACCGAGCCCAATTGTAAGCACTGTCTGGGCATAGATGAAATATAATTATACAAACGTAACATTAGCGGCTACATCAGTGCTCAGTAAAATGTATTCTGGCACATGTCTAGCGACTACAACCCGCTCCCTATCACTACTCCTGGCACCATATATAGCTCTGTATATCAGTCCTGGCACCATATATAGCTCTGTATATCAGTCCTGGCACCATATATAGCTCTGTATATCAGTCCTGGCACCATATATAGTTCTCTATATTAGTCCTGGTACCATACATAGCTCTGTATATTAGTCCTGGCACCATACATAGCTCTGTATATCAGTCCTGGCACCATATATAGTTCTGTATATCAGTCCTGGCACCATATATAGTTCTGTATATCAGTCCTGGCACCATATATAGTTCTGTATATCAGTCCTGGCACCATATATAGTTCTGTATATTAGTCCTGGTACCATATATAGCTCTGTATATTAGTCCTGGTACCATATATAGCTCTGTATATTAGTCCTGGCACCATATATAGCTCTGTATATTAGTCCTGGCACCATATATCGCTCTGTATATCAGTCCTGGCACCATATATAGCTCTGTATATTAGTCCTGGTACCATATATAGCTCTGTATATTAGTCATGGCACCATATATAGCTCTGTATATTAGTCCTGGCACCATATATCGCTCTGTATATCAGTCCTGGCACCATATATCGCTCTGTATATCAGTCCTGGCACCATATATCGCTCTGTATATCAGTCCTGGCACCATATATAGCTCTGTATATCAGTCCTGGCACCATATACAGCTCTGTATATCAGTCCTGGCACCATATATAGCTCTGTATATTAGTCCTGGTACCATATATAGCTCTGTATATCAGCCCTGATGCAAGATATGGCTCTGTATATCAGTCCTGGCTCCAGATATGGCTCTGTATATCAGTCCTGGCACCAGATATAGCTCTGTATATCAGTCCTGGCACCAGATATGGCTCTGTATATGAGTCCTGGCTCCAAATATGGCTCTGTATATCAGTCCTGGCACCAGATATGGCTCTGTATATCAGTCCTGGCTCCAGATATGGCTCTGTATATCAGTCCTGGCACCAGATATGGATCTGTATATTAGTCCGGATGCAAGATATGGCTTTATATATTAGTCTTGGTGCCAGATATGGCTCTGTATATTAGTCCTGATGCAAGATATGGCTTTGTAGATTAGTACTGGCACCAGATATGGCTCTGTATATAAGTCCTGATGCAAGATATGGCTTTGTATATTAGTCCTGGCACCAGATATGGCTCTGTATATTAGTCCTGATGCAAGATATGGCTTTGTGTATCAGTCCTGGCACCAGATATGGCTCTGTATATTAGTCCTGGCTCCAGATATGGATCTGTATATTAGTCCGGATGCAAGATATGGCTTTATATATTAGTCCTGGCACCAGATATGGCTCTGTATATTAGTCCTGATGCAAGATATGGCTTTGTATATTAGTCCTGGCACCAGATATGGCTCTGTATATTAGTCCTGATGCAAGATATGGCTTTGTATATCAGTCCTGGAACTAGATATGGCTCTGTATATTAGTCCTGGCTCCAGATATGGCTCTGTATATCAGTCCTGGCACCAGATATGGCTCTGTATATCAGTCCTGGCACCAGATATGGCTCTGTATATCAGTCCTGGCACCAGATATGGTTCTGTATATTAGTCCTGGCGCCAGATATGGCTCTGTATATTAGTCCTGGTGCCAGATATGGCTCTGTATATTAGTCCTGATGCAAGATATGGCTTTGTATATTAGTCCTGGCACCAGATATGGCTCTGTATATTAGACCTGATGCAAGATATGGCTTTCAGTCCTGGCACCAGATATGGCTCTCAGTATATTAGTCCTGGCTCCAGATATGGATCTGTATATTAGTCCGGATGCAAGATATGGCTTTATATATTAGTCCTGGCACCAGATATGGCTCTGTATATTAGTCCTGATGCAAGATATGGCTTTGTATATCAGTCCTGGAACCAGATATGGCTCTGTATATCAGTCCTGGCACCAGATATAGCTCTGTATATCAGTCCTGGCACCAGATATGGCTCTGTATATCAGTCTTGGCACCAGATATGGCTCTGTATATCAGTCCTGGCACCAGATATGGTTCTGTATATTAGTCCTGGCGCCAGATATGGCTCTGTATATTAGTCCTGGTGCCAGATATGGCTCTGTATATTAGTCCTGATGCAAGATATGGCTTTGTATATTAGTCCTGGTGCCAGATATGGCTCTGTATAATAGTCCTGATGCAAGATATGGCTCTGTATATCAGTCCTGGCACCAGATATGTCTCTGTATATCAGTCCTGGCACCAGATATGGCTCTGTATATTAGTCCGGATGCAAGATATGGCTTTATATATTAGTCATGGTGCCAGATATGGCTCTGTATAGCAGTCCTGGCACCAGATATGGCTCTGTATTCTGTATATTACTCCTGGCACCAAATATGGCTCTGTATAGGAGTTCTGGCTACAGATATGGCTCTGTATATGAGTTCTGGCTACAGATATGGCTCTGTATATTAGTCCTGGCACCAGATATGGCTCTGTATATCAGTCCTGGCACCAGATATGGCTCTGTATACGTGTACTAGCTACAGATATGGTTCCGTATATCAGTCCTGGCACCAGATACGGTTCTGTATATGAGTACTGGCTACAGATATGGTTCTGTATATCAGTCCTGGCAACAGATATGGCTCTGTATATCAGTCCTGGCAACAGATATGGGTCTGTATATCAGTCCTGGCAACAGATATGGGTCTGTATATCAGTCCTGGCACCAGATATGGCTCTGTATATGATTTCTGGCTACAAATATGGCTCTGTATATCAGTCCTGGCACCAGATATGGCTCTGTATATGATTTCTGGCTACAGATATGGCTCTGTATATGATTTCTGGCTACAGATATGGCTCTGTATATCAGTCCTGGCACCAGATATGGCTCTGTATATGATTTCTGGCTACAAATATGGCTCTGTATATCAGTCCTGGCACCAGATATGGCTCTGTATACGAGTACTGGCTACAGATATGGTTCTGTATATCAGTCCTGGCACCAGATATGGCTCTGTATATCAGTCCTGGCACCAGATATGGCTCTGTATATCAGTCCTGGCACCAGATATGGTTCTGTATATTAGTCCGGATGCAAGATATGGCTTTATATATTAGTCCTGGTGCCAGATATGGCTCTGTATATTAGTCCTGATGCAAGATATGGCTTTGTATATTAGTCCTGGCACCAGATATGGCTCTGTACATCAGTCCTGGCACCAGATATGGCTCTGTATATTAGTCCTGGCTCCAGATATGGCTCTGTATATCAGTCCTGGCACCAGATATGGCTCTGTACATCAGTCCTGGCACCAGATATGGCTCTGTATATCAGTCCTGGCACCAGATATGGCTCTGTATAATAGTCCGGATGCAAGATATGGCTTTATATATTAGTCCTGGTGCCAGATATGGCTCTGTATATTAGTCCTGATGCAAGATATGGCTTTATATATTAGTCCTGGTGCCAGATATGGCTCTGTATAGCAGTCCTGGCTACAGATATGGCTCTGTATATGATTTCTGGCTACCGATATGGCTCTGTATATCAGTTCTGGCACCAGATATGGCTCTGTATATGAGTTCTGGCTACAGATATGGCTCTGTATATCAGTCCTAGCACCAGATATGGCTCTGTAAATGAGTACTGGCTACAGATATGGCTCTGTATATCAGTCCTGGCACCAGATATGGCTCTGTATATGATTTCTGGCTACAGATATGGCTCTGTATATGATTTCTGGCTACAGACATGGCTCTGTATAGCAGTCCTGGCACCAGATATGGCTCTGTATATTATTTCTGGCTACAGATATGGCTCTGTATATCAGTCCTGGCACCAGATATGGCTCTTTATACGTGTACTGGCTACAGATATGGCTCTGTATATGATTTCTGGCTACAGATATGGCTCTGTATATCAGTCCTGGCACCAGATATGGCTCTGTATATGATTTCTGGCTACAGATATGGCTCTGTATATCAGTCCTGGCACCAGATATGGCTCTTTATACGTGTACTGGCTACAGATATGGCTCTGTATATGATTTCTGGCTACAGATATGGCTCTGTATATCAGTCCTGGCACCAGATATGGCTCTGTATTTGATTTCTGGCTACAAATATGGCTCTGTATATTAGTCCTGGCACCAGATATGGCTCTGTATACGAGTACTGGCACCAGATATGGTTCTGTATATCAGTCCTGGCACCAGATATGGCTCTGTATATCAGTCCTGGCACCAGATATGGCTCTGTATATCAGTCCTGGCACCAGATATGGTTCTGTATATTAGTCCGGATGCAAGATATGGCTTTATATATTAGTCCTGGCACCAGATATGGCTCTATATATCAGTCCTGGCACCAGATATGGCTCTGTATATTAGTCCTGGCTCCAGATATGGCTCTGTATATCAGTCCTGGCACCAGATATGGCTCTGTACATCAGTCCTGGCACCAGATATGGCTCTGTATATCAGTCCTGGCACCAAATATGGCTCTGTATAATAGTCCGGATGCAAGATATGGCTTTATATATTAGTCCTGGTGCCATATATGGCTCTGTATATTAGTCCTGATGCAAGATATGGCTCTGTATATTAGTCCTGGCACCAGATATGGCTCTGTATATTAGTCCGGATGCAAGATATGGCTTTATATATTAGTCCTGGTGCCAGATATGGCTCTGTATAGCAGTCCTGGCTACAGATATGGCTCTGTATATGATTTCTGGCTACCGATATGGCTCTGTATATCAGTTCTGGCACCAGATATGGCTCTGTATATCAGTTCTGGCACCAGATATGGCTCTGTATATCAGTCCTAGCACCAGATATGGCTCTGTATATGAGTACTGGCTACAGATATGGCTCTGTATATCAGTCCTGGCACCAGATATGGCTCTGTATATGATTTCTGGCTACAGATATGGCTCTGTATATGATTTCTGGCTACAGACATGGCTCTGTATAGCAGTCCTGGCACCAGATATGGCTCTGTATATTATTTCTGGCTACAGATATGGCTCTGTATATCAGTCCTGGCACCAGATATGGCTCTTTATACGTGTACTGGCTACAGATATGGCTCTGTATATGATTTCTGGCTACAGATATGGCTCTGTATATCAGTCCTGGCACCAGATATGGCTCTGTATATGATTTCTGGCTACAGATATGGCTCTGTATATCAGTCCTGGCACCAGATATGGCTCTTTATACGTGTACTGGCTACAGATATGGCTCTGTATATGATTTCTGGCTACAGATATGGCTCTGTATATCAGTCCTGGCACCAGATATGGCTCTGTATATGATTTCTGGCTACAAATATGGCTCTGTATATCAGTCCTGGCACCAGATTTGGCTCTGTATACGAGTACTGGCTACAGATATGGTTCTGTATATCAGTCCTGGCACCAGATATGGCTCTGTATATCAGTCCTGGCACCAGATATGGCTCTGTATATCAGTCCTGGCACCAGATATGGTTCTGTATATTAGTCCGGATGCAAGATATGGCTTTATATATTAGTCCTGGTGCCAGATATGGCTCTGTATATTAGTCCTGATGCAAGATATGGCTTTGTATATTAGTCCTGGCACCAGATATGGCTCTGTATATCAGTCCTGGCACCAGATATGGCTCTGTATATTAGTCCTGGCTCCAGATATGGCTCTGTATATCAGTCCTGGCACCAGATATGGCTCTGTACATCAGTCCTGGCACCAGATATGGCTCTGTATATCAGTCCTGGCACCAGATATGGCTCTGTATAATAGTCCGGATGCAAGATATGGCTTTATATATTAGTCCTGGTGCCAGATATGGCTCTGTTTATTAGTCCTGATGCAAGATATGGCTTTGTATATTAGTCCTGGCACCAGATATGGCTCTGTATATTAGTCCGGATGCAAGATATGGCTTTATATATTAGTCCTGGTGCCAGATATGGCTCTGTATAGCAGTCCTGGCTACAGATATGGCTCTGTATATGATTTCTGGCTACCAATATGGCTCTGTATATCAGTTCTGGCACCAGATATGGCTCTGTATATGAGTTCTGGCTACAGATATGGCTCTGTATATCAGTCCTAGCACCAGATATGGCTCTGTATATGAGTACTGGCTACAGATATGGCTCTGTATATCAGTCCTGGCACCAGATATGGCTCTGTATATGATTTCTGGCTACAGATATGGCTCTGTATATGATTTCTGGCTACAGACATGGCTCTGTATAGCAGTCCTGGCACCAGATATGGCTCTGTATATTATTTCTGGCTACAGATATGGCTCTGTATATCAGTCCTGGCACCTGATATGGCTCTTTATACGTGTACTGGCTACAGATATGGCTCTGTATATGATTTCTGGCTACAGATATGGCTCTGTATATCAGTCCTGGCACCAGATATGGCTCTGTATATGATTTCTGGCTACAGATATGGCTCTGTATATCAGTCCTGGCACCAGATATGGCTCTTTATACGTGTACTGGCTACAGATATGGCTCTGTATATGATTTCTGGCTACAGATATGGCTCTGTATATCAGTCCTGGCACCAGATATGGCTCTGTATATGATTTCTGGCTACAGATATGGTTCTCTATAGCAGTCCTGGTGCCAGATTTGGCTCTGTATATGATTTCTGGCTACAGATATGGCTCTGTATATGATTTCTGGCTACAGATATGGCTCTGTATATCAGTTCTGCCACCAGATATCTCTCTATATATCAGTCCTGGCACCAGATATGGTTCTGTATATTAGTCTTAGTGCCAGATATTACTCTGTATATTTGTACTGGAGGCAGATATCTCTCTATATATTAGTCCTTGCAGCAGGTTACACAGGATGAAGGATGAAGACTGACACAACCGATTAAACTGGATTAAGACTAAATAATGCTATAACTGATTAAACAAGATGAAGACAGGATTAAGGCTGATGTCATACACAACAGGAAAACATCAAATAAATAATTTTCTCTAATGAATGTTGTGTGTGCCCTGGCACTGCCCAATCCAGTGGGCATAACTCCACTCACTCCCCCACACTTTATACCCATCTCACCAAGCTAAAGAATGGGTTAAACATGCAAATACTGCACATATCCCACACAACCATAGGATGGGCTATAAAGGCTGGTTAATGAGTGGATAATTACCCTGAGTAGGACAATTATCTCAGGAATCAAAGCAGCAAAAATGAGATTTGCAAATCCAAAGTCCCAGGTGCATCTGATTATAAAAGCACAATTTATTCCTATCACTATTAATGCTAATATAGGAGGCGGCAGACCCCACAAGAGTGTCCATACCCCAAACGGAGATCCATCAGCAACACACATGGATCCGATTGGTGATCTGGAGGAAAAACCCACGCCAACATTCATATCCACCAGATGCTGTCTTCAAACAGTGACGCAACGCTCGTACACAGACGCATGTGTGGGGGAAACGGGACTAAATGTAAATGTGCAAATTTTTGGGGACGCGGGTCGATGTTTGGCTGTGCGCACGCGCAGCGGCCACACTGCGCGCGCGCAAGCCCCGGAGCGAGAGAGAAATACTCTTGCTTCGTGGTTCACTAGACCCGTTTTGTAGGCGTGGCGGGGGGGTGGCTTCATAAACGGAGGCGTTCCCAAGCGAACGCCTGCCGTTTGTGGGCGGCCCTATTGACATCACCAGTGATGTCAGTGGGAGAGTTTCCGGCTCTATTACAGCCAGAAGCTCTCACAAGGGTCTCGTTGCAAGCCCGATGGTCGCGATGGTCTTGACCATCGCGACCATCATCCTGGCCGCTCGTTAAAGCTGTGGGTGGTCACCCACAGCCTAGCGAGCGGCCAGCAGGCCGGATCATTTTTTAGATGCGGCCGCCCTCATTCAGAACGAGCGCTCGCATTTTGCGAGTGGCTCTTAATGAGGTCCGCAGTGCGCAGTTTGTTGCTCTTGTGCCTTTACTTGCAATTACGCCCATTTTCACAGGGGCACAAGTGCGTGGCGACTGCATGGACACAATATCCTACCATGACCAGCTGGTGGGTGGCTGTATACCCTTTTATGCTCATGGGAAAATACTTTATTTTTACGGGTATTAGTCACCGCTATCAATGAGAGGCCTACTGTATAAAAAATGCAATGCACATAAACACCAATGGAAATTAAGGATTAAAATGTGTAAAATGTGACATAAGGACTAATAATAGTCCCGATGTCCTTTCACTTTCATGAATTCTAAAGAAAGACCAATGGACATTTAACATTAAAATATAATTTACAATGAATATTAATATTATTAAGATTGTTTATTAGAGTTTATTTCTATAGGATTATAATATCACGCAGCCCTGTACAGCGATGCCAGTTCCTGCCCCATTGCAGGGTGAAATATTCCTGACATAATGTAATATCATAAACACCAAGGTTGGAGAGTAATCGGCAGTCGGGGCGGTTGGGACTGTTACAAAGACAGAATAAATATTCCAAATTGGGAGAAGTTTTGTGGACGGGAGAAATGGAAAAAGCGAGGAGAGAGGGAGCTATAAATAATGTGAGATGATGTAGATAAGAGATGTAATCGCACCAGAGGGAGGAAATAAAATTGCTGCCTAGGTCTGGGAGGAACTGGCCGCTAGCACCATGTAACTGCATTAGATATAGTCATTAGTGGCTGTAATTAGTGTCCATCTCATTTCATGTTACCTGATCTACTAATAAGGACAGCGAGAGGCAGCAGGAGGCTGGCAGAGGGCTGCTCCCTATATGATCAGGAGCCCAAAGCATAGGCAGATAGCATAGGGCATGTCATTGCGGAGTAATACACAGCATCGTCTCTCTCTAGTACTTTATACTGCCACACGATGGCGCACTGTTTACCGTACTTCTGCCTGTGTAGGAACCATATAGCGGCAGGAGAGGGTATGCCGTGTGAAGTTCATTAAATGGGGAAGTCTACGGTGGTGTCAGAAGTGGGATATGGGCCCGTACCATTATTGGGTACCTGTGGTTCTAGCACCCTCTGACGTTCTAAAAATATTTACATTTGTCTTGTTTCTTTCATTGTCTATGTTAATAACATTTGTGAAATGTTGAACCTGGTTTGTGCTTGAACAGCCCTCCCAGGCTCACACCAAGGACTTAAGGTGCCGTATTCTCCATTCCCGGGGGACACCTCCACGCATTGGGAGTGCGGCAAGGTGTCTGGGGTGGAGGAAAATCTGTACAATTGTGTAAATGCCGCAAATCTAACCTGCAGCCCATTCATCGCATTTAACTTTTTAATTGTCCTCCTAAAAATTGGCCTTGATTAATCATGACAGTAAGGGGCCATTGGCACTGCCCTTGTTACCTGCGGCACTTTTGTGTGTTATTCTATAGCTGGGATTAGGACAAGTCCCCCACCGCCTCTGGGCTGCGTTCAAATTCCCTCTGCGGCGTGGAAGTGTACCCATTCGCACGCCCATTCAGTGGCGCTCTCAAAGTCTGTCTGAGTCTGACTGAGCCTGCATGATGCAGGGAGGTCTATTACATGGACAGAGAAGTGGGGTTCTAGATGCGTCACGGAGGGAGGGAGCACAGGCAACCGGACCTCTGGGATGTTCCAGAAAGCTGCGCGACTCACCATTAAAGGTTCTGTTCCACATGTTGTTGGTGACTGCCGAGGCGTTCTTCATACTGTAGCCATTGGACCTAGTCTCGTTGACTGCATGAGCGTAGAGCATGATCGAGTCATAGAACGCAGCCGCCACCGTGTTCATCTGCAAACAATACAGGCGCTTCGTGAAAATGCCACATGAGCACGCACTCTCACTTCCTCGCACACTCACAATTCCAAGTGTGGAGATCTCCCTGACCCCACCAGCCCCAGAGCAACACACGTGCGCTCTCTCATCTCGGCACGCTCCCTATCCCCCGAGCTCTCACTGCTGACGTTGGCTCCTGGCCTAGATTTCATCTCTTTTGTCTTTTGCCCACGTCCCGATAATGAAACATTTCCTGCTGACGTGCACAATTAATTGCCCATCAGGCCCAAGTGGTGCAATTACTGAGCTCTCCAAACATCTCAAGGCAGGAGAGGGGGCCTTGGCCTCCCGGGCACCACAGATAATAAGCCACAGGTTCTCGCAGCACATGATATTAATCCCAGCAATCAGGGTTATACAGGTGCCAGGATCTCACCAGCAAGAGAATAATGGCCCCCAAGGTCCCCACTCACCAGGGTGTCCTCCCTCGTGTAGTTGTAGGTGTTATCGTAGCTTCTCAGGTCGTGTAGGAACTCCTTGTATTCGGGGGTTTCCGGCTCTTTGTAAGTGATAATCATCACTGCCTGACCGGGAGAGACAACACCTCACTCAGTATTCCACAGGCTCGTTACAGACACTCAGCGCCCAGATGGTGCATTCATCACATAGTAAGCAAATACAGTCAGTATGCTGCCCTCCAGCTGCTGTGGAACTACACATACCAGCAATCCCTGACACATCTTTTTTATTAGAACATGCTAAAACTGTGTCAGGGCATGCTGGGATGTGCAGTTCCACAGTAGCTGGAGTGCTGCGTGTTGAATACCCCTGGTAAATACAACATATTGCTTAACCCCCTCCTGACACGGGAAGGCTCACCGCACACACCCAGCAGCTCAATAAGCCCCCTAGGTTAACCCCTTTCGGGCAGGTAAGCAGAGTTTGGGGTGTGTAACGTTCCTGGGTGACAGCTCCCAAGTTGGGGCAGGATGCCCTGGGACGGGCATCAATATACCTGACTCTTTGTCCAAAATATACAGCACAACTCTAGGCCTAGTGGGGCCTCAGTCCAATCATTCTCCCCCCCCTCAGTTTTCTAAGCCCCCAACCTGTTCTTCTTCTAATAAACTGGCATTTTTACCTCAGCCATTGTGTTGTTTCTCATGTTCTTATATCCAGGTCACCACTTCTCTCTCATGTCTCCCATAGCACTAAAGCTTCTCTCTCTATTATTACCACCATCCCTCAGTTCCTGTCTCCTCTGGTCCATTCCTCTCCCACTCACTCCCAGTTCCCCATCGCTACATCTCCTGCCCCAAAGGATCCACTCAGTTATGTCCTCTCTGCTCGCCTGGCACGCAGGAATACCCAGCATCTTCCTGGCTGAGAGGGTGAAAGTGTGGGGGCTCGGGGCCTGGTGCAGATAGACATGGCGAGACACAGAACAAAGATGGCTTCCAGAGGAACGCATACAAATTACCCTAACAACATTTCTGAGAGGGGTCTCAGAAATAAGCTACATAGGTCCCAAGGTTACTGGGGAAAGATGGAGGATTGTGTTTACCTTAAACGCCTCCTTCGCCCTGACATCATCCTCATCTCCTCTATACCAGGGCCGCTGGTAGTCTGGGAAGCTGGAGCCCTGGAGGCTGGCACCGTAGATATCGATGTAGAAGAATACGTAATCCCCGGCGCAGAGGTCATGCTTTAGCGCGTGCAGCATGAGATGGCGGAAGATGTCCGGAGAGCAGCACGTATAGACGACTGGGGGAGAGAGACGAAAAGAGGGTTAAAAAATGATGGAATAGGGGAACAGAATTCTGTAATTACAGTAAGACGCGGCAGTCACTGGCGGTGCCCAGCGCATAAGGAAACGGTTTATTCATATATTTTATCATCCCTTCGTCTTCCGCAGCGCTGTACGACCAAAGCGAGCCGCCAAGGAGGAGTTGGGTACAGGATGCAGACGCTCTGGATCTCAGCGGTCAGAATCCCGATGCCGACACCTGTCGGTCAGTGATGCCGGGATGCCGACACCTGTCGGTGAGTATCCTAACCCTCCCCCTAACCCCACTACTTACCATCGGGATTCCGGCACTGGCATTCTAGGTGCCGGCATCCAAACTGTCAGGGTATTGGCCGCAACCCTCCAGTAGCATGCCTGGAGAGATGATAGGGACACAGGAGAAAGTCTATTTATCTCATATCTATCTATCTCATATCTATCTCATATCTAATATTTATCTATCTATCTCATATCTAATATCTATCTATCTATCTATCTATCTCATATCTAATATCTATCTCATATCTAATATCTATCTACATCTATCTCATATCTAATATATATCTATCTATCTATCTCATATCTAATATCTATCTATCTATCTATCTATCTATCTATCTATCTATCTATCTATCTCATATCTATCTATCTATCTATCTCATATCTAATATTTATCTATCTATCTATCTCATATCTATCTATCTCATATCTAATATCTATCTATCTCATATCTAATATTTATCTATCTATCTCATATCTATCTATCTATCTATCTATCTCTTATCTCATATTTATCTATCTATCTCATATCTATCTATCTATCTCATATCTAATATTTATCTATCTATCTCATATCTATCTCATATCTAATATCTATCTATCTCATATCTAATATTTATCTATCTATCTCATATCTATCTATCTCATATCTAATATTTATCTATCTATCTCATATCTAATATTTATCTATCTATCTCATATCTATCTATAATATCTCCTATCTATCTATCTATCTATCTATCTATCTATCTATCTATCTATCTATCTATCTATCTATCATATCTATCTAATATTTATCTATCTATCTCATATCTCTCTCTATCATATCTATCTATCTATCTATCTATCTATCTATCTATCTATCTCATACCTGTCTATCTATCTATCTATCTATCTATCTATCTATCTATCTATCTATCTATCTATCTATCTATCTCATATCTATCTATCTATCTCATATCCATCCATCCGGTCAGACAGTTCTTGCATTAATGGGTCCTTACTTCTTAGTAATTCCAGAAAGCACATGTAAGGGCTGGCAGCGATATGGAGATACTCTACAATCTTCCACCTACAAGTACTTATTTTCCCCTTAAAGATAAGTTTCAGGATAACAACTCTCTCTCTATGAGCGGAGGAAATGCGACCCCCACCAGCAGAATAAGGAGGTTACGGAAACAAAGTAATAAGACAGATATAACATTATACAGGAGGTACAGTACTGGGGCACCCGAAGGCAGCGCTATACAGGAGGAACAGTACTGGGGCACAGGAAGGCAGCATTATACAGGAGGAACAGTACTGGGGCACAGGACGGCAGCATTATACAGGAGGAACAGTAATGGGGCACAGGACGGCAGCGTTATACAGGAGGTACGTACTGGGGCACAGGACGGCAGCGTTATACAGGAGGAACAGTACTGGGGCACAGGAAGGCAGCGTTATACAGGAGGTACAGTACTGGGGCACAGGAAGGCAGCGTTATACAGGAGGAACAGTACTGGGGCACAGGATGGCAGCGTTATACAGGAGGTACAGTACTGGGGCACAGGACGGCAGCATTATACAGGAGGAACAGTAATGGGGCACAGGAAGGCAGCGTTATACAGGAGGAACTGTACTGGGGCACAGGACGGCAGCGTTATACAAGAGGTACAGTACTGGGGCACAGGAAGGCAGCGTTATACAGGAGGTACAGTACTGGGGCACAGGAAGGCAGCGTTATACAGGAGGAACAGTACTGGGGCACAGGAAGGCAGCGTTATACAGGAGGTACAGTACTGGGGCACAGGAAGGCAGCGTTATACAGAAGGAACAGTACTGGGGCACAAGACGGCAGCGTTATACAGGAGGAACTGTACTGGGGCACAGGACGGCAGCGTTATACAAGAGGTACAGTACTGGGGCACAGGAAGGCAGCGTTATAGAGGAGGAACAGTACTGGGGCACAGGAAGGCAGCATTATACAGGAGGAACAGTACTGGGGCACAGGAAGGCAGCATTATACAGGAGGAACAGTACTGGGGCACAGGAAGGCAGCGTTATACAGGAGGACAAGTACTGGGGCACAGGAAGGCAGCGTTATACAGGAGGAACAGTACTGGGGCATAGGAAGGCAGCGTTATACAGGAGGTACAGTACTGGGGCACAGGAAGGCAGCGTTATACAGGAGGACAAGTACTGGGGCACAGGAAGGCAGCGTTATACAGGAGGAACAGTACTGGGGCATAGGAAGGCAGCGTTATACAGGAGGAACAGTACTGGGGCACAGGAAGGCAGCGTTATACAGGAGGAACAGTACTGGGGCACAGGAAGGCAGCGTTATACAGGAGGAACAGTACTGGGGCACAGGAAGGCAGCGTTATACAGGAGGACAAGTACTGGGGCACAGGACAGCAGCGTTATACAGGAGGAACAGTACTGGGGCACAGGAAGGCAGCGTTATACAGGAGGACAAGTACTGGGGCACAGGACGGCAGCGTTATACAAGAGGTACAGTACTGGGGCACAGGAAGGCAGCGTTATACAAGAGGAACAGTACTGGGGCACAGGAAGGCAGCGTTATACAGGAGGAACAGTACTGGGGCACAGGAAGGCAGCGTTATACAGGAGGACAAGTACTGGGGCACAGGACGGCAGCGTTATACAGGAGGTACAGTACTGGGGCACAGGAAGGCAGCGTTATACAGGAGGTACAGTACTGGGGCACAGGAAGGCAGCGTTATACAGGAGGTACAGTACTGGGGCACAGGAAGGCAGCGTTATACAGGAGGTACAGTACTGGGGCACAGGACGGCAGCGTGGCACATGCAGGAGCAGCCGCTATATATTTGGGTAGGAATGGGAATAACATGTGTGTTTAAATAGTTGTTTAGGCAAAATATTAGCGGCTGTCACTTTGCCAACATGTATGTGGATGGACATGCCAAGAAACATGCACATAGGCATAATATCACCAGGCGCTGAAATGTGAGACATGCACAGAGACATGCAAGGGAACGGCGGACGGATTCAGAGCTGCACGCAGTGGCGATGTTTGCGCAGGTGAGTGATTATTGCACAGCGCATGCATGAGTGTGCGCAGAGACCGCTGTTGTGAACGCATTTCAGCAGGTGGCGAATAGCCATGGGTGTTCCAGGGAGACGGTTGGAAGTGATTGCAAAAAAAGGGCATTTCATAGGAGTGTGACGGGCGTGCCAGGGACCGCGGAAGGGTGTTGTAAGTGCCCATAGTGATGGCGATGGTGCGCCGATGGTGGCGTGTTTGAGTCCACTGGCAATTTTGTTCACGAACATTGAAAGTGGGCGTATCATGGCTGGCAATGCCCGGCGCTCACAAGTGCACAAGGGGCGTGCTGAGGATAACATTTGCAAATCAATGCAGCTGCGATTCCAAAAGAAATTGCCACCATGCCTCTCTAAAGGCGGGTATCCACTACCCAATTACACAAAGCGACTGAACGATAACGACATCGTTATCGTTCAATCGCTCGTTACAAATCGGGCATGCAAATGTCGGAAACGACCAGCGATGCGCTGCTCCCGTTAGTCGTTTCCAACATCAATCATCGCCCGAACATGCTGGTCAATCTGCCAATAACAACAGAATGACCATGTTCGGGGATGACGGAGGGTGCCTATACTGAACGACTGATCACTCAGTGAGGGCACTGCAGGGGATGGGGAATGACAGTACGATTACCATGTTGTAATCATACTGTCTTCCCTGGGTCAGATAGTGGACGTGCGACATTACACCTGAACTGTTGGGGAGCCTTGAGGACAGCATTTCGGAACCTCTGAATTACACCATCCTCTTCCCTATGGTGAGCACAGAGGGCCTGATTCAGACCCGCTCACGAGCGATGGTGCCCAAGTGCACATGCGCGAGACCCGAATAACGACGGAGGGTCTCGCACCAGAGGGGGCGTGCTGTCGACGGTGAATGACAGCATGCCCCCTTTGGTGGGCGTGCCGGGGGCGTGGCTGCCCAGACGGAGGCATTCCCATGGGAACGCCTACCGTCTGGGTCCGGCCCCACTGACATCACTAGTGATGTCAGTGGGAGTGCTCTCGGCTCTGATAGAGCCAATAGCACTCCTGGGCTTGCGGCAGCGAGACCCTACCGCAGGGTCTCATCGCAAGCCCGATGGTCGCGATGGTATTGACCATTGCGACGATCATTTTGGCCGCTCGCTATAGCTGTGGGTGGTCACCCACAACTATGCGAGCAGCCAGGAGGCCACTCCAAAAAGGAGCAGGGACGGCCCTGATTCAGAGCGAGCACTCTGTCAGAGCGTCCGGCTCTGAATCAGGGCCTGAATCCACAGAGCTGCCTTGGTAATCATATATCTAATACATCCCTACCACCTGCATATCCAACACATCTCTGCCAGCCACAGATCAACACAACGCTGCCAGTCAGTCACCCAACACAACCCTGCCAGCCACTGATCAACACAACCCTGCCAGCCACTGATTAACACAACTCTGCCAGCCACTGATCAACACATCTCTGCCAGCCACAGATCAACACAACCCTGCCAGCAACTGATCAACACATCTCTGCCAGCCACAGATCAACACAATGCTGCCAGTCACCCAAAACAACCCTGCCAGCCACCGATCAACACAACGCTGCCAGCCAGTCACCCAACACAGCCCTGCCAGCCACTGAACAACACATCTCTGCCAGCCACAAATAAACACATCTCTGCCATCCACTGATCAACACAACCTTGCCATACAGTAACCCAACACATTTATGCCATTCACTGATCAACACAACCCTGCCAGTCACAGATCAACACAACACTGCATTACAGTAACCCAACACATCTCTGCCAGCCACTGATCAACACATCTCTGCCATCCACAGATCAACACATCTCTGCCATCCACTGATCAACACATCTCTGCCAGTCACTGATCAACACAACCTTGCCATACAGTAACCCAACACATTTATGCCATTCACTGATCAACACATCTCTGCCAGCCACTGATCAACACAACTCTGCCAGTCACTGATTAACACATCTCTGCCATCCACTGATCAACACATCTCTGCCATCCACTGATCAACACATCTCTGCCAGCCACTGATCAACACAACTCTGCCAGTCACTGATCAACACAACTCTGCCAGCCACTGATCAACACAACTCTGCCATCCACTGATCAACACATCTCTGCCAGCCACTGATCAACACATCTCTGTCATCCACTGATCAACACATCTCTGCCAGCCACTGATCAACACAACTCTGCCAGTCACTGATCAATACATCTCTGCCAGCCACTGATCAACACAACTCTGCCAGTCACTGATTAACACATCTCTGTCATCCACTGATCAACACATCTCTGCCAGCCACTGATCAACACAACTCTGCCAGTCACTGATCAATACATCTCTGCCAGCCAATGATTAACACTATTCTCTGCCAGCCACTGATCAACACATCTCTGCCAGCCATTGATCAACACATCTCTGCCAGACACTGATTAACACAACCCTGCCAGACAGTAACCCAACACATCCCTGCCATCCACAGACCAACAATGAACACGACCCTGCCACTCAATGTTTCAGTGCAATGCTGCCATCCACAGATAAGACACAAGCCTGCCAGCTAAATCCACACGAGGGCAGAGGCCCAACGACAGTATGTCTCCAAAGCAGAGACTCACAACTAAACAGGCCCCTGTAGAAGAACTGGCAGATGCGTATAAAGATGATGGCTGGTAAGCTTGTGAGGCCGAGGATGGTCGGAGAGATACACGAGAAGGAAGAAAATAGAAGGGACTGCAGGGAGGATAAACGCCACTGTCACCAGCTGCACCCCCAGGGTGGCACAGCAGCGTCTCTCCTTCCGAGCCTCCAGTGCTTATCTGTGATTAAAATGCTAATGGCGAGCACAATGTTTACCTGATGAATAATGGATGTGTGAACATCCCACATCTCATTATTTACACTTCTCTAACTGCTCCTGCTGCGGCACGCGGGGGGCAGGAGGGTGTAATGTCAGTGTATCAAGTGACGCCATGACATGGGGTCTCTCACCTGCAGTACCAGAGACTGAATAATCACAGACAGCAAAGGTCATCAACGTACGCATATAAAAAGCCATCCCGCTGTCCCGTGACGTTGGGCACCTATCTCTGCGCATATTCTGACATATTTATGGGAAGTGAATTGATTTGGTGGCATCTGAGGGAACGTGCAGAACGCAGTTGGAAGAGGTGGCTGGATAGTGGAAAAAGATGAGATATTTAAACAAGGGCTGGAGAGTGGACATTCCCCTCTTGATCCCTGCAGAAGGATGTTCGGGTGCTGTTGAGGCGACAGTCATCAGTGGGACAATTCTTGCTGTCCGGCCTTAGATTTATATGCGCACAAGTAGCACGTAACAATAGTGACATGCGAGTATCTGAGGATACGTCCAGCTCCGCGGCAGCAGCGTATGCGGCAGGTATACATCAGGCGCACTTACACCCGACTAGGTCACAAGCGTAGGAAAAGTTACTAACATTTGATTGGATAACACAACATGGCATTCTCCATTAGGTTTGATTTAAGTGTAAAAAGAAAAACTCTATAGTACAGCGGTTATTACCAACTTCCTTCCCGTGTGCGCGAATACAGCCGAAATAAATTATTCTACAAAACACCCACTGGAGCTGATTTTGAGCATGAAAAGGATGAGTGTAGAGACCAGCAACTAGTTGGTCACTTCAGTGAGTATACTGTCAATAGAATTTTGGGCGCAGAAGGTAAAGTAGTGCGTGAGACGAAAAGGTATCGGCCGTTGTATGCCAGTTACTCAATGAACTGGGAGGTGAAGGAGAGAGACTGGGTCGTAACCAGTGTCTGACTGGGGCATAAAGGGCCTACCGGGGGGAATTCAGTAGTGGGGACCCATGGTTAAGGGGTGTGGTCAGGTCATCCACCAGAGGGGGTATGTCCATCCACCAGAGGGGCTGTGTCCATCCACCAGAGGAGGTGTGTCCATCCACCAGAGGGGTGTTTCCATCCACCAGAGTGGGTGTGGCCAGCCACCACAGATGCTTGGCTAACCATTAGGCAAATATTGGTGCAGCTTCTATAGAAGAAAACCAAGAACAGATGTTTTTCAGTGGTCCTGATCCACAAGGTAACTGACCCTCCATTGTACAATTCAGTGCACAGCCTGTAACATGACCCCTAGAGGAGGGGGTGGGGCCCTCAGGCTGTGAGGCCCACCGGGAATTTCCCCTGTACCCCTGTGGGCCAGTCCGACCCCGGTGGTAGCTACTGAGAGGGGCTTGGTCACGAGACACTTGGAAAGGCAGAGATGAGAACATATATTTTAAGGCTGAGGGGAACCAGACAGTGAAGAGGGACAAGCAGAACATATGAGCAACTATGTAATAAAATGTAATTCTGCACAAAATGAGACTTTTAGGATTCCTCCGCCGCATTCATTTTTTTTTCACTATACAAATAATTTTGCCTAAACCACAAACTAGGAAAACATTGCTCATTATAAGGCACAAGAAACCCCACTAGTGGGGCTATATTACTTTCCAATCTCTGGATTGCTAACGGAACAATGTATGTCACATAAATGCCAGGATGATATCTCACACTGGCTGCCGCCTATTCTCCTGTGTTCAGATATTGAACAAATCACTGCGTGCTGCTAATTTCATTTGACATTTCGGCGGAGTAATGCCAGATTGCACAATGTTCCTCCATTACTGCGGCTTGGTAAATAAGTCATGTGACGTGATACACATGTGCGATGCATTTACGCTTGATTGGGCCCTCAGGGACCGCGCCTGAGGCAGAATGGCGTAGACTGAGAACCTCGGCCTTTCAGATTCACGGTGTCAGCGCTGGACGTGTCTGATGGGAGCAGTCCTCTATGGCCGCTAATGGCAGCTGCCATCTCTTGACCTGGATTCGCAGGTCCTACCAGACTGGAGAAACGGCATCTGTATGCAACGTACTGGGACTAGGGCCTGATGTAGAGATGGACGCCAATGCCGTTGTGACGGCAACCTTGCAAAACTATTCAAATATCGCAGCCACAAGGTTTGTATTGAGATATCCAACGGTGGCTTCGCAAATCCAAGCGACTGCGCATAAAGACGAAGAAACGGTCGCAGATCGTCTATAATCTGCCTTCTGAGCGGCAGCGGCTCCTACATGTTACCTCTGGGGGGGGTCTGGACTCTCTGCTGGTCTGTGCAGTCGGCTTGTTCGCAAGCGCGGGGAATCACAATCCTGCACATGTGCACAAACTGACAAGCAGCCCCGGTTTCTAGGGACTGCTTCAGCTGCAGCCCCTAGATGCCTGATAGGGCCGCCGTTATAGCAGGGGAGGGGCTTCCAAATTTAAGTGCACTCTCTGCTATTTGCAGTCTGGACTGACAGTCCCAGGGGGAGAACATACCACAGCCTGTCTGGCTGTGATCAGCAGGGAGTTTGCCTGACCTCTTCCAGCCGATTGATAAAATTGCTTGGCGTATTGCTGGTGTAAAAGTTACTGCTTGGTGAAGACCAATCTACGTCCTTTCATCTTTCATGTCTATTCATGTTCCCTCAGCTGCATGCCCTGATTAATCATGCAGCATTTTGGGCCTTATTCTGTGTTGGACGCAGCAGCATCTGTCACACGTCTGTGACTTTTTGCTCATACCGCTACAAGCCGTGCGCCTGCAGGTGCAAGGACTGAGATGCCCACTTTCTGTGTCTTTAGATGCTGAAATACTGATTGGTGCATCTTCTGGCGCCACCATCGGACGCACCATGGAAAGTTGCGCCATCCTTATGCTAAATGCAGATTCTCCGCCAGAGTACGGCCTATGTGAGTGAACTATCAGCGACACTTCCATAACACGCCCCTAAGACGGACCATCTCCGTGCCTGCCCATGAAAACCACTAATTTCTCTGAACACTTCTGAGACTCTCCCATGCGCCTCAATCACACTCTGTGCGCGCAGACTGTGGACACATGCGCAGTGCGACTTAGACGCCTACGTAGAATAAATTGCTCCATGGCGCCCGAAATCGGCATTGTGTCCGACTCAAATTTAGCCCTCTGTTCCAATTTTAAAAAGTGCATCGTGTCTATGCACTTTTCCGGCATTTAAACTTTTATAATCTGGGGCATCGCATTCCGTGGCACACCTCTCACTTCTAAAATATTGGCCGCCTACAACCCCTCTACCCTACAATCACCTTCACATGGTGGCAGGTGGGTGCAGAGCCTTTTGGCTGTCATGAGAAGGACACATCGCTCAACAAAGTACAGCATGTAGTCTTAAGTCTAAAAATAGTTTGCTGGGTCTGCCTGGAGTGGACAATATATGCAGAACGGATCTTGGATCACTCTCTATAAACTCCATCAAGGAGGTGACGTCCATGGCTCAGGGGCCTTTGTGGTATTTGGCAGAAAAACTATTGGCCATAAAAGAAATGTGCAGCAGTACGTTCAGGAGACAAACTACTACTAAAAAAGAAATGCGAAATGCGTTGGTAACATTAAGAGAAAGTAGTGAACGTGCTAGAAACAAAGCAACAGTATTGCAGAACAGGGTGACAACTATACATGAGGAAGTGTAAAACCCTGGTGGAAGAGAAACGAGCAGAGCACTGACCTAAATTCCCAAATCAGATCACAGACCTACATGAGGAAGAGCTGACTGTGGAAGACACGGGACAAGGTTGCCTCCATGACGGCTGATAAGGAAGCTCAGGCGCTGGTTACAGAGACTGTGAAAGAGGAACAAGATAAGCAACAGACTAAACTGCAGCTATGTATCAGTAGACCAGGCACCTTCCTCTTGCAGAACCGAAGGAGGAGATGCAGAAACAAATAAACAGAAGGTAAAACAACAGCTCGCAGAAGATGGAACCAGTGATGGCAAAATCTCCGCAGCCTCCAGCTGGATATCTGATAGAAATGGACAAAGCTGTTTATTATCTGAAAGGAAAGGTTAAAGAAATAGCGACACTGAAAGGAGCATAAAGGAAGACGGGTGTGAAACAGAGAGCGCTCAGTAAATAGGATGTTAGGTGAAAGAGACCCTGTAATTGACTCCTTACAAGTGAGATTTGTTGAGTATGGGTTATAGAAAGATCACTCGGAGATAAGTAATAGAGAATGTAAACACAAAATACAGTGAGACTCAGTCTGCTGGGTAGCTGGACGCAGCCTTACATGCTGGCTGAGCGCACCCGGCCTGGACACTGGACACACATCGCACCCGGCCTGGACACTGGACACACATCGCACCCGGCCTGGACACAGGACACACATCGCACCCGGCCTGGACACTGGACACACATCGCACCCGGCCTGGACACTGGACACACATCGCACAGGCAGGACACTGGACACACATCGCACAGGCAGGACACTGGACACACATCGTACCTGGCCTGGACACTGGACACACATCGTACCCGGCCTGGACACTGGACACACATCACACAGGCAGGATACTGGACACACATCGTACCCGGCCTGGACACTGGACACACATCGCACCCGGCCTGGACACTGGACACACATCGCACCCGGCCTGGACACTGGACACACATCGCACCCGGCCTGGACACTGGACACACATCGCACCCGGCCTGGACACTGGACACACATCGCACCCGGCCTGGACACACATCGCACCCGGCCTGGACACTGGACACACATCGCACAGGCAGGACACTGGACACACATCGCACAGGCAGGACACTGGACACACATCGTACCCGGCCTGGACACTGGACACACATCGTACCCGGCCTGGACACTGGACACACATCACACAGGCAGGACACTGGACACACATCGTACCCGGCCTGGACACTGGACACACATCGTACCCGGCCTGGACACTGGACACACATCACACAGGCAGGACACTGGACACACATCGCACCCGGCCTGGACACTGGACACACATCGCACAGGCAGGACACTGGACACACATCGCACAGGCAGGACACTGGACACACATCGTACCCGGCCTGGACACTGGACACACATCGTACCCGGCCTGGACACTGGACACACATCACACAGGCAGGACACTGGACACACATCGTACCCGGCCTGGACACTGGACACACATCGTACCCGGCCTGGACACTGGACACACATCACACAGGCAGGACACTGGACACACATCGTACCCGGCCTGGACACTGGACACACATCGTACCCGGCCTGGACACTGGACACACATCGTACCCGGCCTGGACACTGGACACACATCACACAGGCAGGACACTGGACACACATCGTACCCGGCCTGGACACTGGACACACATCACACAGGCAGGACACTGGACACACATCGTACCCGGCCTGGACACTGGACACACATCGCACCCGGCCTGGACACTGGACACACATCGCACAGGCAGGACACTGGACACACATCGCACAGGCAGGACACTGGACACACATCGCACAGGCAGAACACTGGACACACATCGCACAGGCAGGACACTGGACACACATCGCACAGGCAGGACACTGGACACACATCGCACAGGCAGGACACTGGACACACATCGCACAGGCAGGACACTGGACACACATCGCACAGGCAGGACACTGGACACACATCGCACAGGCAGGACACTGGACACACATCGCACAGGCAGGACACTGGACACACATCGCACAGGCAGGACACTGGACACACATCGCACAGGCAGGACACTGGACACACATCGCACAGGCAGGACACTGGACACACATCGCACAGGCAGGACACTGGACACACATCGCACAGGCAGGACACTGGACACACATCGCACAGGCAGGACACTGGACACACATCGCACAGGCAGGACACTGGACACACATCGCACAGGCAGGACACTGGACACACATCGCACAGGCAGGACACTGGACACACATCGCACAGGCAGGACACTGGACACACATCGCACAGGCAGGACACTGGACACACATCGCACAGGCAGGACACTGGACACACATCGCACAGGCAGGACACTGGAAAGATACAACTCTACCTTTATTTTATAGAAAAAATAGATATAACTTGCAAATCACACAGGAATGCAAACAGTTAAACCGAAATCAAGGGGATCACCGAGCAAAGAGTACCGCACAACCCTACCCTAAAGGGGCATTAATCATTGTTCCTCGAAGGCAAGGTCCATGGCCACCGGGCCACAAGATTTCATTCCCCTTACAGGAACCAAGCACGTAACCTCATAGTTCTGCCAGGTATACAGAATGGCAAGATCTGCTGAGGTTACAATCATAACCAAGTACCGGCATGATGCAAGACCCAACGTCTAACAGGAGCCGAAACCTCTAGTCAACCTGCCCGAAATTTAACACAGCCCCCAGCAGATGGCTGTACTGCCTCTTTTAGGCCCTATACAGTAGTCACGTTGGTGTGGCCTCCATTCTATTGGGTACCTGGTTAACAGAGGGTGTCCCAGTCCTCTGGCAGCCCGGGGAGATGTGATGTCTGGAGAAGAACAGAGGGCACCCATTTGTTTAGCATTAAAGGATAACTCACATAAGTCACTTGCCACGTCACTGGGGTTTTGTAGATGCGGATCAGACATCGCTAGAAGCAGAGGCATGGGTGGTGCTTGTGAAATAATATAGGACCTCATTCAGAGTCTCTCGCTAGGGCACGCTCGCTCTCAGAGCAATAATCGCACATCTGCGCATGCGTATAATTCGCAGTGCGCGTGCGCAAGTCATTCGTTGCGATCTGATTTTGCTAGCTCGCAAGCCACTTTCAGGTCGCTGCTTTGAGTGACAGATAGTGCCGTTTGTGGGTGGTAACAAGGGAAGGTTCTAGTGAACGGGTTTGTGGATGTGCGAACGCAGGCGTGTCTGACAGTCAGAACGTCGTATCTTGCGAGAGACTCTGAATGAGGTCCATAGTCTAAGAGAATACTGGATAGAGTGCTGGAAGCACGACAAGTACAGTCTCTTGATGATACTGTTCTCAGTACTACAGTAAGCAGAGACAGGCAGAAGATGTGATCACAGCAAAGTGCCTGCAGTACTGGTGTCAGCCTGTGGGAGATGCTGCTGCACAGGGCTGATAGATGGATGCACCAGTGCAGAGGAACACCTGCTGGAATGGGTACATATTGCATTACAGGCCAGATGGTAGATGCTTGGGATGAGAGAAGACTGGATGAAGCCAGTATGCACTAGAATGCAGGTCACTGGAGCCTGATGCAGAAACTTTAACAGAGTCTAGCGGTACCTAGAGAATCACCTAGCGACAATTGAGAAAAGACAAACACACTTTAAAATACAGTGAATGCAATAGCACATGCAAGCAATGCAAAACGGGAAACTGTACAAGAGGAAACACAGGAGCATCAGTTACTCAGAACATGTGCAAAGCCAATTGTCGCAGTAAAGAGATCAAAGCTCTGGTCTTGGCCCACTCTCTAAAACAGGCATTAGAGCTGAGGGCTGAGTGAGCATAAAGACAAGCAACTGCATGGTGAGATGGAGGACGGTGGACGAGGAGGCACTAATACACAAACAGGAAACTCAACCGCCTGAGCAGCGGGAGAAAGAGAAGCTGAAAAAGGTCAGCCAGGCCCTGGAGAGAGCTGGCTAATAAGGTGAAGACACTTAGAGAGGGCAAGATGGCAGCTCCAAGGTAACAGTGCAAACCCAACCATTCTGATGACGAGTTGCCAGATGAGAAGAATATCCAGAGGGAATTGCTGAAGAGGCTTATAATGAATAGAACCAAGCTAAAGGACACCTCGGTGTATGAGTGTGATGGTGATATGATGACATGTGGAAGAGGACACCTCGGTGTATGAGTGTGACGGTGATATGATGACATGTGGAAGAGGACACCTCGGTGTATGAGTGTGACGGTGATATGATGACATGTGGAAGAGGACACCTCGGTGTATGAGTGTGACGGTGTGTATGATGACATGTGGAAGAGGACACCTCGGTGTATGAGTGTGATGGTGTGTATGATGACATGTGGAAGAGGACACCTCGGTGTATGAGTGTGACGGTGATATGATGACATGTGGAAGAGGACACCTCGGTGTATGAGTGTGACGGTGATATGATGACATGTGGAAGATGACACCTCGGTGTATGAGTGTGATGGTGTGTATGATGACATGTGGAAGAGGACACCTCGGTGTATGAGTGTGACAGTGATATGATGACATGTGGAAGAGGACACCTCGGTGTATGAGAGTGATGGTGTGTATGATGACATGTAGAAGAGGACACCTCGGTGAATTAGTGTGATGGTGTGTATGATGACATGTAGAAGATGACACCTCGGTGTATGAGTGTGATGGTGTGTCTGATGACATGTGGAAGAGGACACCTCGGTGTATGAGTGTGACGGTGATATGATGACATGTGGAAGAGGACACCTCGGTGTATGAGAGTGTTGGTGTGTATGATGACATGTGGAAGAGGACACCTCGGTGTATGAGTGTGACGGTGATATGATGACATGTGGAAGAGGACACCTCGGTGTATGAGAGTGATGGTGTGTATGATGACATGTGGAAGAGGACACCTCAGTGTATGAGTGTGATGGTGATATGATGACATGAGGAAGATGACACCTCGGTGTATGAGTGTGACGGTAAGTATGATGACATGTGGAAGAGGACACCTCGGTGTATGAGTGTGATGGTGTGTATGATGACATGTGGAAGAGGACACCTCGATGTATGAGTGTGATGGTGTGTATGATGACATGTGGAAGATGACACCTCGGTGAATTAGTGTGATGTATGTATGATGACATGTAGAAGATGACACCTCGGTGTATGAGTGTGACGGTGATATGATGACATGTGGAAGAGGACACCTCGGTGTATGAGAGTGTTGGTGTGTATGATGACATGTGGAAGAGGACACCTCGGTGTATGAGTGTGACGGTGATATGATGACATGTGGAAGAGGACACCTCGGTGTATGAGTGTGACGGTGTGTATGATGACATGTGGAAGAGGACACCTCGGTGTATGAGTGTGATGGTGTGTATGATGACATGTGGAAGAGGACACCTCGGTGTATGAGTGTGACGGTGATATGATGACATGTGGAAGAGGACACCTCGGTGTATGAGTGTGACGGTGATATGATGACATGTGGAAGATGACACCTCGGTGTATGAGTGTGATGGTGTGTATGATGACATGTGGAAGAGGACACCTCGGTGTATGAGTGTGACAGTGATATGATGACATGTGGAAGAGGACACCTCGGTGTATGAGAGTGATGGTGTGTATGATGACATGTAGAAGAGGACACCTCGGTGAATTAGTGTGATGGTGTGTATGATGACATGTAGAAGATGACACCTCGGTGTATGAGTGTGATGGTGTGTCTGATGACATGTGGAAGAGGACACCTCGGTGTATGAGTGTGACGGTGATATGATGACATGTGGAAGAGGACACCTCGGTGTATGAGTGTTGGTGTGTATGATGACATGTGGAAGAGGACACCTCGGTGTATGAGTGTGACGGTGATATGATGACATGTGGAAGAGGACACCTCGGTGTATGAGAGTGATGGTGTGTATGATGACATGTGGAAGAGGACACCTCAGTGTATGAGTGTGATGGTGATATGATGACATGAGGAAGATGACACCTCGGTGTATGAGTGTGACGGTAAGTATGATGACATGTGGAAGAGGACACCTCGGTGTATGAGTGTGATGGTGTGTATGATGACATGTGGAAGAGGACACCTCGATGTATGAGTGTGATGGTGTGTATGATGACATGTGGAAGATGACACCTCGGTGAATTAGTGTGATGTATGTATGATGACATGTAGAAGATGACACCTCGGTGTATGAGTGTGATGGTGTGTATGATGACATGTGGAAGATGACACCTCGGTGCATGAGTGTGACGGTGTGGAAGAGGACACACATGTATGATGACATGTGGAAGAGGACACCTCGGTGTATGAGTGTGACGGTGATATGATGACATGTGGAAGAGGACACCTCGGTGTATGAGAGTGATGGTGTGTATAATGACATGTGGAAGAGGACACCTCGGTGTATGAGTGTGACGGTGATATGATGACATGTGGAAGAGGACACCTCGGTGTATGAGAGTGATGGTGTGTATGATGACATGTGGAAGAGGACACCTCAGTGTATGAGAGTGATGGTGTGTATGATGACATGTGGAAGAGGACACCTCGGTATATGAGTGTGACAGTGATATGATGACATGTGGAAGAGGACACCTCGGTGTATGAGTGTGACGGTGTGTATGATGACATGTGGAAGAGGACACCTCAGTGTATGAGTGTGATGGTGTGTATAATAACATGTAGAAGAGGACACCTCGGTGTATGAGTGTGATGGTGTATATAATGACATGTGGAAGAGGACAATTCGGTGTATGAGTGTGATGTATGATGACATGTGGAAGAGGACACCTCGGTGTATGAGTGTGTGATGGTGTGTAGTATAACATGTAGAAGAGGACACCTCAGTGTATGAGTGTCTCGGTGTAAGGAGATGGTCAATAACAAAAATGGACAAGATTGGTGACAAACAGTTTATGAAAGAGACTATAATCTGTTTATCTCTGGATAAGGGTGTTGTATAAATGCTGCAGTTACTCTAAAGAATGAAGTCATTGTACCAAGGGGTAAAGAAATAAAAGAGAATCATCAAAATGCCAAGAGAGAACAGCAGTTGCATAACGCAGGCTTGAGAAAGTCCGTGGATAAAGCTTCCATTGAGGATAGAGCTGTAGGTGACAGTGGGAGAAACTGGGACTGATGCAGTATGGAACGTACACACATTACTGGAGCGTATCGTGGGCACGTGGAGAATTTGAAGCCATGTAGAACTTCCAAGGTCCAAACAAGAGAGAGTCGGCACCATGGACAATGTGATTGCCAGATGGGTTATATGTCAAATGGTCCTATGCGGAAAGACCAAAAATGGGCATGTCTCCGAGGAGGTTTGTGGACGATACTCGTGGATTTCCACATACAGCGCATGCACCGTAACGACAAACTGGTGAATGCCCATGCGCCGAATCAGGCATATGCACCCTCACAGAGATTGCAAGTGCCAGTGATCCTGGGCGTTAACTGGGTAGCGACCATGTAACTGAAGTGTCCTGGGAGTGGCGTGGGAGTGTATGCCAGCTTCCATGCTCATTTGTACCGTGCAGGAGGAGCTGGGGCGCCCAGTATGGAGTGGGCATATGCTTAGATACTAATGATGATGGTTGTAGCTGCAGGGGGTGATACAGCATTCCGCATGTAGACGCAGGCGTGCTCGGCATACACGGGCGGATCCCCACATAGGATAGTAAGTAGGCTGCAGCGGCCGTAAGGATATAAAGCCTTAAGCATCTGTGTAATTGGCATTGTCATGTGAATTCATTTTAGTTTTTATTTTATTTTCCCTTAAAATTAATTTCATTTCTTTGCATTGTGTTGGTTGCAAGGTCACATGATATGCAGGGACAGGTCTGGCATGGCGTATCCCGATTCCAGGCTTCACATCACGCAGACACTGTACATCCACTTTGTATAATACATGGAACTATTACTATATAATATGCATTAGCACACAGCATAGAGAGACACAATACAAGGTGACCACCTCCACCCAGGGACACGGGGAACAATCGCTCCCTATGTCACTCTACACTGACTGTTGGGAGTAGGGAGACGAGGCTGAACCCCCCCCCAGCCTGCCCGCAACTGCTCTGTGCCAGCGGGGGGACCCCATGGGACTGCCCTGAGTGACACTTCTCATGAATACACAGAGCAGAGACTCAGCGGGACAGAATCTCTGACAGAGAAGTAGTAGCAGCGCCAGCAGGACAGGCTGCTTATCGGGCGACTCGTGAGACGCGCACGTTCTGTCCGTCTTCTCACTCATCATTTTAGGCGATTGGCTCCATAACTGTAGATGTCTTGCACCATTCCGTAGCCGGACTTCTCTTTTGGTTGAGGCCAGGGACGTTATATACGTGATGTCACCGTCTCTCGCATTGCGGAGAATGCTGGCGCTACATTAGTAGGTGTCAGGTAACACCTCCCCACCGTATCTGACAGGAGGATCTGCAGGAAAGAGCTTCAGTAACAGAGACATTAGGACCGACCATCTCTATTGTCCTATTTCCCATGTTTCGCTTTGATATAAATTCAAGGCCAAGACCACGGAACCAGCCAAAATGAGATAAAGTGTAAAAATATACTAAGTACAAGGGCAACTCAGGGGAAGATGCAATATACTTATGAGCGGCTGATAGCAGAGGGACAGGGGCAGGTAGTGTACAGATAGCAGAGGGACAGGGGCAGGTAGTGTACAGATAGCAGAGGGACAGGGGCAGGTAGTGTACAGATAGCAGAGAGACGGGGCAGGTAGTGTACAGATAGCAGAGAGACAGGGGCAGGTAGTGTACAGATAGCAGAGAGACAGGGGCAGGTAGTGTACAGATAGCAGAGAGACGGGGCAGGTAGTGTACAGATAGCAGAGAGACAGGGGCAGGTAGTGTACAGATAGCAGAGAGACAGGGGCAGGTAGTGTACAGATAGCAGAGAGACGGGGCAGGTAGTGTACAGATAGCAGAGGGACAGGGGCAGGTAGTGTACAGATAGCAGAGGGACAGGGACAGGTAGTGTACAGATAGCAGAGAGACGGGGCAGGTAGTGTACAGATAGCAGAGAGACAGGGGCAGGTAGTGTACAGATAGCAGAGAGACAGGGGCAGGTAGTGTACAGATAGCAGAGGGACAGGGGCAGGTAGTGTACAGATAGCAGAGAGACGGGGCAGGTAGTGTACAGATAGCAGAGAGACAGGGGCAGGTAGTGTACAGATAGCAGAGAGACGGGGCAGGTAGTGTACAGATAGCAGAGAGACAGGGGCAGGTAGTGTACAGATAGCAGAGGGACAGGGGCAGGTAGTGTACAGATAGCAGAGAGACAGGGGCAGGTAGTGTACAGATAGCAGAGAGACGGGGCAGGTAGTGTACAGATAGCAGAGAGACAGGGGCAGGTAGTGTACAGATAGCAGAGAGACAGGGGCAGGTAGTGTACAGATAGCAGAGAGACAGGGGCAGGTAGTGTACAGATAGCAGAGAGACAGGGGCAGGTAGTGTACAGATAGCAGAGGGACAGGGGCAGGTAGTGTACAGATAGCAGAGAGACAGGGGCAGGTAGTGTACAGATAGCAGAGAGACAGGGGCAGGTAGTGTACAGATAGCAGTGAGACAGGGGCAGGTAGTGTACAGATAGCAGAGAGACGGGGCAGGTAGTGTACAGATAGCAGAGAGACAGGGGCAGGTAGTGTACAGATAGCAGAGAGACAGGGGCAGGTAGTGTACAGATAGCAGAGAGACAGGGGCAGGTAGTGTACAGATAGCAGAGAGACAGGGGCAGGTAGTGTACAGATAGCAGAGAGACAGGGGCAGGTAGTGTACAGATAGCAGAGAGACAGGGGCAGGTAGTGTACAGATAGCAGAGAGACAGGGGCAGGTAGTGTACAGATAGCAGAGAGACAGGGGCAGGTAGTGTACAGATAGCAGAGAGACAGGGGCAGGTAGTGTACAGATAGCAGAGAGACAGGGGCAGGTAGTGTACAGATAGCAGAGAGACAGGGGCAGGTAGTGTACAGATAGCAGTGAGACAGGGGCAGGTAGTGTACAGATAGCAGTGGGACAGGGGCAGGTAGTGTACAGATAGCAGAGAGACAGGGGCAGGTAGTGTACAGATAGCAGAGAGACAGGGGCAGGTAGTGTACAGATAGCAGAGAGACAGGGCAGGTAGTGTACAGATAGCAGAGGGACAGGGGCAGGTAGTGTACAGATAGCAGAGAGACAGGGCAGGTAGTGTACAGATAGCAGTGAGACAGGGGCAGGTAGTGTACAGATAGCAGAGAGACAGGGGCAGGTAGTGTACAGATAGCAGAGAGACAGGGGCAGGTAGTGTACAGTTAGCAGTGGGGCAAGTAGTGTACAGTTATCAGTGCAGTAGGTAGTGTACAGATAGCAGAGGGACAGGGGCAGGTAGTGTACAGTTATCAGTGTAGTAGGTAGTGTACAGATAGCAGAGGGACAGGGGCAGGTAGTGTACAGATAGCAGAGGGACAGGGGCAGGTAGTGTACAGTTATCAGTGTAGTAGGTAGTGTACAGATAGCAGAGGGACAGGGGCAGATAGTGTACAGTTATCAGTGTAGTAGGTAGTGTACAGTTATCAGTGTAGTAGGTAGTGTACAGTTATCAGTGTAGTAGGTAGTGTACAGTTATCAGTGTAGTAGGTAGTGTACAGTTAGCAGAGGGACAGGGGCAGGTAGTGTACAGTTATCAGTGGGGCAAGTAGTGTACAGTTATCAGTGTAGTAGGTAGTGTACAGTTAGCAGAGGGACAGGGGCAGGTAGTGTACAGTTATCAGTGTAGTAGGTAGTGTACAGTTAGCACAGGGACAGGGGCAGGTAGTGTACAGTTATCAGTGTAGTAGGTAGTGTACAGTTAGCAGAGGGACAGGGGCAGGTAGTGTACAGTTATCAGTGTAGTAGGTAGTGTACAGTTAGCAGAGGGACAGGGGCAGGTAGTGTACAGTTATCAGTGTAGTAGGTAGTGTACAAATAGCAGAGAGACAGGGCAGATAGTGTACAGTTATCAGTGTAGTAGGTAGTGTACAGTTAGCAGATGGACAGGGGCAGGTAGTGTACAGTTATCAGTGTAGTAGGTAGTGCACAGTTATCATTGTGGTAGGTAGTGTACAGTTATCAGTGTAGTAGGTAGTGTACAGTTAGCAGAGGGACAGGGGTAGGTAGTGTACAGTTATCAGTGGGGCAAGTAGTGTACAGTTATCAGTGTAGTAGGTAGTGTACAGTTAGCAGAGGGACAGGGGCAGGTAGTGTACAGTTATCAGTGTAGTAGGTAGTGTACAAATAGCAGAGAGACAGGGCAGGTAGTGTACAGTTATCAGTGGGGCAAGTAGTGTACAGTTATCAGTGTAGTAGGTAGTGTACAGTTAGCAGAGGGACAGGGGCAGGTAGTGTACAGTTATCAGTGTAGTAGGTAGTGTACAAATAGCAGAGAGACAGGGCAGGTAGTGTACAGTTATCAGTGTAGTAGGTAGTGTTATTAGCAGGTTAGGGGCCGGTAGTTTACAGTTAGCAGTGGGGCAGGTAGTGTACTGTTATTAGCAGGTTAGGGGCAGGTAGCATACAGTTAGCAGTGGGGCAGGTAGTATACAGTTAGCAGTGGGGCAGGTAGCGTACTGTTATTAGCAGGTTAGGGGCAGGTAGTGTACAGTTATTAGCAGGTTAGGGGCAGGTAGTATACAGTTAGCAGTGGGGCAGGTAGTATACAGTTAGCAGTGGGGCAGGTAGTGTACGGTTATTAGCAGGTTAGGGGCAGGTAGTGTACAGTTATTAGCAGGTTAGGGGCAGGTAGTATACAGTTAGCAGTGGGGCAGGTAGTATACAGTTAGCAGTGGGGCAGGTAGTGTACGGTTATTAGCAGGTTAGGGGCAGGTAGTGTACAGTTATTAGCAGGTTAGGGGCAGGTAGTATACAGTTAGCAGTGGGGCAGGTAGTGTACAGTTATTAGCAGGTTAGCGGCAGGTAGTATACAGTTAGCAGTGGGGCAGGTAGTATACAGTTAGCAGTGGGGCAGGTAGTGTACAGTTATTAGCAGGTTAGGGGCAGGTAGTATACAGTTAGCAGTGGGGCAGGTGGTGTACAGTTAGCAGTGGGGCAGGTAGTATACAGTTAGCAGTGGGGCAGGTAGTGTACAGTTATTAGCAGGTTAGGGGCAGGTAGTATACAGTTAGCAGTGGGGCAGGTAGTGTACAGTTATTAGCAGGTTAGCGGCAGGTAGTATACAGTTAGCAGTGGGGCAGGTGGTGTACAGTTAGCAGTGGGGCAGGTAGTATACAGTTATTAGCAGGTTAGCGGCAGGTAGTATACAGTTAGCAGTGGGGCAGTTAGTGTACAAATGATGGCGGGGCAGGGGTTAAATCCTGAGGAATGTGCAGGGAGAGGTGGCAGCTGAGGATATCACATACAGCTTCCTCCTGCTGCCCCGAATCCTTCCCCAGGAAGATGGGGGGAAGTTACTGTCAGGGAGGCAATTATCCCGAGCGTGGCTTCCTTCCTGTGTGTGTTACTATGTGTGACGTGTGGACGTGTCTGTTTATGTCAGCATTTGTGCTTCAGCGGATGATAAGATGTGTGAGAGGACATATGTATTGACGTGTGCATGCATTTCTCAGTGTGCTTGTACATGCGTGTGTAAGACATTGTCACACATGCATACAGGGAAGCTGGTGATGGACAGCTTATAACCAGCGCAGGTTATGAATAGCACAACCATGCGTAACATCAGATTTTAAATCTTCCCGAGGTCTGCGTTACAGCGCACATACTGTGGATGGAGGTGTCGCACACATAGATTTCTCCTACCGTGTATGGATTTTGGAGCGTGATGGCGGTGTTTGCAGAAAGGGGGTTGAGGTGGCGCACTTTCAGGTGGGGGGGACCCTTTGCACGCAGCCATTACCACTGCCCAAAAGTATCTGTGCAGCTCTGAACCGGCGGAGACCAAGCCTCGTCCTACAAGGGCAATCTAACGTATGTTGTGCCACTTAGCTGCGCAAGAGGCTGAAAGGATCACTATTTGCATATGTTATAGTAACAATAATGGCTGTACCCACTACTGCCACAGACTGCACCCATGTCATCTCTATGGGCACTAATCTGGCACAGACTGCACCCATGTCATCTCTATGGGCGCTAATCTGGCACAGACTGCACCCATGTCATCTCTATGGGCTCTAATCTGGCACAGACAGCACCTATGTCATCTCTATGGGCGCTAATCTGGCACAGACTGCACCCATGTCATCTCTATGGGCACTAATCTGGCATAGACTGCACCCATGTCATCTCTATGGGGGCTAATCTGGCACAGACTGCACCTATGTCATCTCTATGGGGGATAATCTGGCACAGACTGCACCTATGTCATCTCTATGGGGGATAATCTGGCATAGACTGCACCCATGTCATCTCTATGGGGGATAATCTGGCACAGACTGCACCCATGTCATCTCTATGGGGGATAATCTGGCACAGACTGCACCCATGTCATCTCTATGGGGGATAATCTGGCACAGACTGCACCCATGTCATCTCTATGGGGGATAATCTGGCACAGACTGCACCTATGTCATCTCTATGGGGGATAATCTGGCACAGACTGCACCCATGTCATCTCTATGGGCGCTAATCTGGCACAGACTGCACCCATGTCATCTCTATGGGCTCTAATCTGGCACAGACAGCACCTATGTCATCTCTATGGGCGCTAATCTGGCACAGACTGCACCCATGTCATCTCTATGGGGGATAATCTGGCACAGACTGCACCCATGTCATCTCTATGGGGGATAATCTGGCACAGACTGCACCCATGTCATCTCTATGGGGGATAATCTGGCACAGACTGCACCTATGTCATCTCTATGGGGGATAATCTGGCACAGACTGCACCCATGTCATCTCTATGGGCGCTAATCTGGCACAGACTGCACCCATGTCATCTCTATGGGCTCTAATCTGGCACAGACAGCACCTATGTCATCTCTATGGGGGATAATCTGGCACAGACTGCACCCATGTCATCTCTATGGGCGCTAATCTGGCACAGACTGCACCCATGTCATCTCTATGGGCACTAATCTGGCACAGACTGCACCCATGTCATCTCTATGGGCGCTAATCTGGCACAGACTGCACCCATGTCATCTCTATGGGCTCTAATCTGGCACAGACAGCACCTATGTCATCTCTATGGGCGCTAATCTGGCACAGACTGCACCCATGTCATCTCTATGGGCACTAATCTGGCATAGACTGCACCCATGTCATCTCTATGGGGGCTAATCTGGCATAGACTGCACCTATGTCATCTCTATGGGGGATAATCTGGCACAGACTGCACCTATGTCATCTCTATGGGGGATAATCTGGCATAGACTGCACCCATGTCATCTCTATGGGGGATAATCTGGCACAGACTGCACCCATGTCATCTCTATGGGGGATAATCTGGCACAGACTGCACCCATGTCATCTCTATGGGGGATAATCTGGCACAGACTGCACCCATGTCATCTCTATGGGGGATAATCTGGCACAGACTGCACCCATGTCATCTCTATGGGGGATAATCTGGCACAGACTGCACCTATGTCATCTCTATGGGGGATAATCTGGCACAGACTGCACCCATGTCATCTCTATGGGCGCTAATCTGGCACAGACTGCACCCATGTCATCTCTATGGGCTCTAATCTGGCACAGACAGCACCTATGTCATCTCTATGGGCGCTAATCTGGCACAGACTGCACCCATGTCATCTCTATGGGCTCTAATCTGGCACAGACTGCACCCATGTCATCTCTATGGGCTCTAATCTGGCACAGACTGCACCCATGTCATCTCTATGGGCGCTAATCTGGCACAGACTGCACCCATGTCATCTCTATGGGCTCTAATCTGCCACAGACTGCACCCATGTCATCTCTATGGGCGCTAATCTGGCACAGACTGCACCCATGTCATCTCTATGGGCTCTAATCTGCCACAGACTGCACCCATGTCATCTCTATGGGCGCTAATCTGGCACAGACTGCACCCATGTCATCTCTATGGGCTCTAATCTGGCACAGACTGCACCCATGTCATCTCTATGAGGGCTAATCTGCCACAGACTGCACCCATGTCATCTCTATGGGCTCTAATCTGCCACAGACTGCACCCATGTCATTTCTAAAGGCAGTAATCTGGCACAGACTGCACCCATGTCATCTCTATGGGCTCTAATCTGCCACAGACTGCACCCATGTCATCTCTATGGGCTCTAATCTGGCACAGACTGCACCCATGTCATCTCTATGGGCTCTAATCTGCCACAGACTGCACCCAAGTCATCTCTTTGGGCGCTAATCTGGCACAGACTGCACCCATGTCATCTCTATAGGCGCTAATCTGGCAGAGACTGCACCCATGTCATCTTTATGGGCGCTAATCTGCCACAGACTGCACCCATGTCATCTCTATGAGGGCTAATCTGGCACAGACTGCACCCATGCCATCTCTATGGGCACTAATCTGGCACATACTGCACCCATGTCATCTCTATGGGCTTTAATCTGGCACATACTGCACCCATGTCATCTCTATGGGCTCTAATCTGACACAGACTGCACCCATGTCATCTCTATGGGCTCTAATCTGGCACAGACTGCACCCATGTCATCTCTATGGGCGCTAATCTGGCACAGACTGCACCCATGTCATCTCTATGGGCTCTAATCTGGCACAGACTGCACCCATGTCATCTCTATGGGCTCTAATCTGGCAGAGACTGCACCCATGTCATCTCTATGGGCACTAATCTGGCACAGACTGCATCTATGTCATCTATATGGGCTCTAATCTGGCAGAGACTGCACCCATGTCATCTCTATGGGCGCTAATCTGGCACAGACTGCACCCATGTCATCTCTATGGGGGATAATCTGGCACAGACTGCACCCATGTCATCTCTATGGGGGATAATCTGGCACAGACTGCACCCATGTCATCTCTATGGGCTCTAATCTGCCACAGACTGCACCCATGTCATCTCTATGGGGGCTAATCTGGCACAGACTGCACCCATGTCATCTCTATGGGGGATAATCTGGCACAGACTGCACCCATGTCATCTTTATGGGCGCTAATCTGACACAGACTGCACCTATGTCATCTCTATGGGCTCTAATCTGGCAGAGACTGCACCCATGTCATCTCTGTGGGCTCTAATCTGGCACAGACTGCACCTATGTCATCTCTATGGGCTCTAATCTGGCACAGACTGCACCCATGTCATCTCTATGGGCTCTAATCTGGCACAGACTGCATCTATGTCATCTCTATGGGGGCTAATCTGGCACAGACTGCACCCATGTCATCTCTATGGGGGCTAATCTGGCACAGACTGCACCCATGTCATCTCTATGGGGAATAATCTGGCACAGACTGCACCCATGTCATCTCTATGGGCTCTAATCTGCCACATACTGCACCCATGTCATCTCTATGGGCGCTAATCTGGCACAGACTGCACCCATGTCATTTCTAAAGGCAGTAATCTGGCACAGACTGCACCCATGTCATCTCTATGGGCTCTAATCTGGCACAGACTGCACCCATGTCATCTCTATGGGCTCTAATCTGCCACAGACTGCACCCAAATCATCTCTTTGGGCGCTAATCTGGCACAGACTGCACCCATGTCATCTCTATGGGCGCTAATCTGGCAGAGACTGCACCCATGTCATCTTTATGGGCGCTAATCTGACACAGACTGCACCCATGTCATCTCTATGGGCTCTAATCTGGCACAGACTGCACCCATGTCATCTCTATGGGCTCTAATCTGCCACAGACTGCACCCATGTCATCTCTATGGGCTCTAATCTGGCACAGACTGCACCCATGTCATCTCTATGAGGGCTAATCTGGCACAGACTGCACCCATGCCATCTCTATGGGCACTAATCTGGCACATACTGCACCCATGTCATCTCTATGGGCTTTAATCTGGCACATACTGCACCCATGTCATCTCTATGGGCTCTAATCTGACACAGACTGCACCCATGTCATCTCTATGGGCTCTAATCTGGCACAGACTGCACCCATGTCATCTCTATGGGCGCTAATCTGGCACAGACTGCACCCATGTCATCTCTATGGGCTCTAATCTGGCACAGACTGCACCCATGTCATCTCTATGGGCTCTAATCTGGCAGAGACTGCACCCATGTCATCTCTATGGGCACTAATCTGGCACAGACTGCATCTATGTCATCTATATGGGCTCTAATCTGGCAGAGACTGCACCCATGTCATCTCTATGGGCGCTAATCTGGCACAGACTGCACCCATGTCATCTCTATGGGGGATAATCTGGCACAGACTGCACCCATGTCATCTCTATGGGGGATAATCTGGCACAGACTGCACCCATGTCATCTCTATGGGCTCTAATCTGCCACAGACTGCACCCATGTCATCTCTATGGGGGCTAATCTGGCACAGACTGCACCCATGTCATCTCTATGGGGGATAATCTGGCACAGACTGCACCCATGTCATCTTTATGGGCGCTAATCTGACACAGACTGCACCTATGTCATCTCTATGGGCTCTAATCTGGCAGAGACTGCACCCATGTCATCTCTATGGGCTCTAATCTGCCACAGACTGCACCCATGTCATCTCTGTGGGCTCTAATCTGGCACAGACTGCACCCATGTCATCTCTATGGGCTCTAATCTGGCACAGACTGCATCTATGTCATCTCTATGGGGGCTAATCTGGCACAGACTGCACCTATGTCATCTCTATGGGCTCTAATCTGGCACAGACTGCACCCATGTCATCTCTATGGGCTCTAATCTGGCACAGACTGCACCCATGTCATCTCTATGGGGGCTAATCTGGCACAGACTGCACCCATGTCATCTCTATGGGGGATAATCTGGCACAGACTGCACCCATGTCATCTCTATGGGGATAATCTGGCACAGACTGCACCCATGTCATCTCTATGGGGGATAATCTGGCACAGACTGCACCCATGTCATCTCTATGGGGGCTAATCTGGCACAGACTGCACCCATGTCATCTCTATGGGGGATAATCTGGCACAGACTGCACCCATGTCATCTTTATGGGCGCTAATCTGACACAGACTGCACCTATGTCATCTCTATGGGCTCTAATCTGGCAGAGACTGCACCCATGTCATCTCTATGGGCTCTAATCTGCCACAGACTGCACCCATGTCATCTCTATGGGGGATAATCTGGCACAGACTGCACCCATGTCATCTTTATGGGCGCTAATCTGACACAGACTGCACCCATGTCATCTCTATGGGCTCTAATCTGGCAGAGACTGCACCCATGTCATCTCTATGGGCTCTAATCTGCCACAGACTGCACCCATGTCATCTCTATGGGCTCTAATCTGGCACAGACTGCACCCATGTCATCTCTATGGGCTCTAATCTGGCACAGACTGCATCTATGTCATCTCTATGGGGGCTAATCTGGCACAGACTGCACCCATGTCATCTCTATGGGCTCTAATCTGGCACAGACTGCACCCATGACATCTCTATGGGGGCTAATCTGGCACAGACTGCACCCATGTCATCTCTATGGCGGATAATCTGGCACAGACTGCATCTATGTCATCTCTATTGGCTCTAATCTGGCACAGACTGCACCCATGTCATCTCTATGGGC
Organism: Taudactylus pleione; assembly: GCA_031769625.1. Taxonomy (NCBI): domain Eukaryota; kingdom Metazoa; phylum Chordata; class Amphibia; order Anura; family Myobatrachidae; genus Taudactylus; species Taudactylus pleione. The sequence goes on from JAUIMM010000995.1 coordinate 189,136, forward strand.
TCTAATCTGGCAGAGACTGCACCCATGTCATCTCTTTGGGCGCTAATCTGGCACAGACTGCACCCATGTCATCTCTATGGGGGCTAATCTGGCACAGACTGCACCCATGTCATCTCTATGGGGGCTAATCTGGCACAGACTGCACCCATGTCATCTCTATGGGCACTAATCTGGCACAGACTGCACCCATGTCATCTCTATGGGTTCTAATCTGGCACAGACTGCACCCATGTCATCTCTATGGGTGCTAATCTGGCACAGACTGCACCCATGTCATCTCTATGGGGGCTAATCTGGCACAGACTGCACCCATGTCATCTCTATGGGCGCTAATCTGGCACAGACTGCACCCATGTCATCTCTATGGGGGCTAATCTGGCACAGACTGCACCCATGTCATCTCTATGGGGGCTAATCTGGCACAGACTGCACCCATGTCATCTCTATGGGCACTAATCTGGCACAGACTGCACCCATTTCATCTCTATGGGCTCTAATCTGGCACAGACTGCACCCATGTCATCTCTATGGGTGCTAATCTGGCACAGACTGCACCCATGTCATCTCTATGGGGGATAATCTGGCACAGACTGCACCCATGTCATCTCTATGGGCTCTAATCTGCCACAGACTGCACCCATGTCATCTCTATGGGCTCTAATCTGGCATAGACTGCACCCATGTCATCTCTATGCGGGCTAATCTGGCACAGACTGCACCCATGTCATCTCTATGGGGGATAATCTGGCACAGACTGCACCCATGTCATCTCTATGCGGGCTAATCTGGCACAGACTGCATCTATATCATCTCTATTGGCTCTAATCTGGCACAGACTGCACCCATGTCATCTCTATGGGCGCTAATCTGCCACAGACTGCACCCATGTCATCTCTATGGGCGCTAATCTGGCATAGACTGCACCCATGTCATCTCTATGGGGGATAATCTGGCACAGACTGCACCCATGTCATCTCTATGGGGGATAATCTGGCACAGACTGCACCCATGTCATCTCTATGGGGGATAATCTGGCACAGACTGCATCTATGTAATCTCTATTGGCTCTAATCTGGCACAGACTGCACCTATGTCATCTCTTTGGGCGCTAATCTGGCAGAGACTGCACCCATGTCATCTCTATGGGCGCTACTCTGGCACAGACTGCACCCATGTCATCTCTATGGGCACTACTCTGGTAAATTTGAGGTTTGGTGACTTTTAGCTGGGGTAAAATTAACCTAATTTTGTCTATCTCTCTTCATCTGCTGCTCTGTATAAACAACATATTGTTCCAGCATATGAGAAAAGACAAAAATGCTTCAAATTGTGCATGTTATAAGGTTTAACAAACTATTTTCATCTGTACATAAGATTAAAACACGTGTGAGGGTTATATAGCGCTGGACACATGAAGAAGAGACCTGTGAGGGTTATATAGTGCTGGGCACATGAAGAAGAGACCTGTGAGGGTTATATAGCGCTGGACACATGAAGAAGAGACCTGTGAGGGTTATATAGTGCTGGACACATGAAGAAGAGACCTGTGAGGGTTATATAGTGCTGGGCACATGAAGAAGTGACCTGTGAGGGTTATATAGTGCTGGACACATGAAGAAGAGACCTGTGAGGGTTACATAGGGCTGGGCACATGAAGAAGCGACCTGTGAGGGTTATATAGCGCTGGGTACATGAAGAAGAGACCTGTGAGGGTTATATAGTGCTGGGCACATGAAGAAGAGACCTGTGAGGGTTATATAGCGCTGGGCACATGAAGAAGAGACCTGTGAGGGTTATATAGCGCTGGGCACATGAAGAAGAGACCTGTGAGGGTTATATAGCGCTGGGCATAGAAGGAAGAGACCTGTGAGGGTTATATAACGCTGGGCATAGAAGGAAGATACCAGTTTCACATTTATATAACCTTCCTAAATGACACATACAAAGCTCTATTTTCATGGCTGGGGTGGAGGAGATGAAGTTGGGGCTGTGTTTGGTTGGTAACAATAAGTCTAACTCTAAATCTGGCATGCTGCCCACAGCCACAGGAAGCTTCTGTGCCAGTACCCCCCATCCCCCCCTTCCTCGATACCCCCCCTCCCATCTCAGCAGTGTAAGATAGAAAATTGCTGAATGACTGGTTCACAGCTTCTGGTAATGGTAATGGGTTATTCATTTACTAAGTCAGTAAGCACCTGACTCCCACCTAAACTATTACTTAACTCTTTCACAGCTGGAAAGTGCAAGGTAACAGAGAATTAGAAAGGGTGAGAGGAGGCTGGGCGACAGGAGGATGGGCGGGGGGGTCAGACAGCCTCTCAGTCTTCCTAAACAGACGCAATATTCCCAAATTATGAGTTGTGTAACCTTCTTACCCCTAATACCTTATAGAAGAGATAAGTGCGATTGCAAAATTACAAGCAACAGCATGACCGAAGAAGAGCTGTCACGTCATGCTGGGGTTTGTAGTTGTACAATGGCTGGCGAGCATACAAGTTGCCTGATCCTGCAGCCTTCAGAGATATTTTTCCCATTTGCATGCAGAAATATTGCAAATTTTGGGCTGGCATGCTGCCACTTGTAGTTCATTAACGCTTGCTGAACTGCGGGTTGTTCTAACTCATATCAGGCTATCTACAGCTCCCACACCCCTGCAAATACCAGGCTGCACTGTACATGTAGAGGTAGCTCATCACAGACGTGTATACTCGGCAGCACTGTGCCCTACAGCCTGTCAGTGAGGAATTTTGCTGATCCCAAACTCCTCCAGGAGATCTAAAACTCATTAATGCAAGATCTGTCCCCTGCCATCGCTTTCCTTGTGTCACCACAGAATTAACCCCGTAGTGTGGAGATCCCCAACGCTATAGCAAATGCTGCCACCTCAACTGGAGGAACCCGTCACTCAAGACTCAGATGCCCTGTCCCAATAACCATAGACGAATGTAGCAGGGACTCCATGTCATTAAACATTAATGCAATTTTTACTGCGAAAAGTTAATTTTTTTTTCTAAAGTTTCCTTCAATATTAATTTGGTTAAGCGGAATCTGAGCCAAGTCTGGCATCTCCAAGCTCAGCGAGCTTACAGATGGCACAAAGGCAAAAGTGTCAATTCCATTGCTCTTACTGCCCCCCCTAATCATCGCTGGCACCCATCCCACCCTCGCCCTGCCGCCCACAGAGATGGAAGGTTTTTAGGGATTACTTACTCCGTCCTTTCTGCTTAATGTCGTGGATGATGGCGGTGTAGTTAGTCACTTCATTTTCTTTCAGGTTCATATCCACCACGCTCATGTTGTTAAATCTGGGCAGCTCCATGAAGGGACCCTCCATAGTGAAATAGCAGGGCCGGTCGTCTTGCTTGTCATCGGCGTAAAGCACCATAGCACGTCTGCTCCAGTTGTATTGTTGGTGGAGGTGATAAGTGAATTGACCCAGCTTGGTGTGGACCGGTCCCGTCCTGGTGGTAAACTTGTAGCTCTCGACTTTCTCCCCAAATCCATAAGCAGGGGCCCCGGCAGTGATAAGAGGGACCTTCCAATGCCCGGTGAACCGGCCCACTGGGGCTGCCGAATACATGCACCCAGGACCCACAAACACCTCTGGGTGGTAGTTGAACTGAAAGTCCACGGCCACAAGAGGTGCAGCTGCCTCCGAACACTTCCCGTACCTGTTTTCGCTGTTCCCAAAGATCGCCCAGAGGTGGAGGTCGGGAAGCAGACTGGAGTCATTATTGATCCGGTCGACGGCCAGTTTGATGGCCGGTCCCACCCTCGGCAAAGCCCAGGGATACACAACGTTGGTTTGGGGAAGCACCACTGCTATGGTCAGATTTTCAACTTTGCTGTCCACTTGGGAGCTGGGGCAGATGGCCATACCGGCAAGACACACCAGCACCCACATCCCAACCATGTCAGTCGTTGCTCAGATGGACCTCATGCCTGCTGAGAAGAAAGGTAACTGAGAAGAGGTCTTCACCACTCTGTGCCCACTCAGTGCTTCTTCCACCCTCTTCCTTCTGGTGCTCAGCACTTGAGTCAGAGTCTTATTGCTGATACCGAGCTACAGCCAGGCTCCTGTTCATCATGTGCGAGAGAGAGAGAAGGAGCTTCGCACACAGCCATTAGATTCCAGCTGCTGGAAGGGACTGGAGAGCAGGATTCAGTACTATCTGGAGGCTGGGTTCCTTATTTTCCTTCCCCTGCCTCAATGACAAAAAGGGTTGTTATCATAAGCCCGGCTTATTAACCCTTCGCTGGCTAAGTGTAGAAAAAAAAAAAAGTGTGACAGCCACCACATCCAGGTTCCTGAGCCCCATCCAAGTGCATCTCACAGCCCCCAAAATCCACAGGGGGTTGCTAGTAGAAGCACGGGGGTGGTGTTCGTTCCAACCCTGGAACTTGGATGGCTCCCAGGATCTATGGGAGAGCAGAACACAGGGATTTGGGCTTCTTGTGCAAGAAATATGGGGATTGTAGGAAAACCAGATCAAATGTTTATTCACCCCATGAAATAGGGACTCGGAGGAGGCAAGTGAGGGAAGTTATTTAGCACAGTGTCAGGTAATAGAGGAGTGCAGGAGAAGGGACTGGAGAAAGGATATAAGGGAGTTGGCTGAGGGGAGACAGTGGGGGTGAGTGAGTGAAATAAAATTAGGGGAGCGAGCGAGCGACAGTAAGTGGGAGAGAGACAGGAAGAGAGGGGAGAGGGCGAGAGCTAGACAGGTATCCTGGTAGGGAATGAATGAGAGAGACAGACGGAGATCAGAGCAGGGAGAGAGCGGGGTGGGAGATGGGTTGGGGGCATGTATCGATGTAAGGGAGGGTGGGTTATACCGAGACACAGAAACTCAGCGAGGGAACAGCGATGGAGATACACAGAACATTGCATTAATAAGTGACATTACAGAGTACTAATGAGAGGTGAGTATTAATAAGGAAGACGAGTATTAGTGACAGAGAGGAGTACTCAGGAGAGTATGGGGACGTGTTAATGAGAAAGACAGTGAGGGCAGCACTCGCACAGGGAAGTAGACTGCTAATGAGACAGAAGGGAAGTAATGAAGAGACAGCAAGGAGAGGAAGTATTGCTGAGAGCTGGAGAGGGGACCAGAAAGACAGCATTAATGAGAAAGGAAGTATTAATGAGGAGAGGTTTAATTAGTCAGAGATGAGAGAGTGTGAGAGAGATTAGGAGTATTAGTGATAGAGCGTGGGATTGGGAGTATTAGAGTTAATGTGTGAGAGAGAGAGATGGGGAGTACTAGAAAGAGACTGAGGGAGAAAGGGAGTATTAGAGAGAGAGTATTAGAGAGAAAGAGATGGGGAGTATTAAAAAAAGTGAGATAGATGGAAAGTATTAGAGAGAGTATGTTTGAGAAAGAAAGTGAGATGGGAGTATGAGAGAGAGACGGGGGGTATTAGAAAGAGAGTGAGAGAGATGGGGGTATTAGAGAGATATGGTGAGTATTAGAGTTAGAGAGAGTGACAGAGATGAGCAGTAATATAGTGAGTGAGAGAGATGATGAGTATTACAGAAAGTGAGTGAGATGGGGGTATTAGAGAGATATGGTGAGTATTACAGAAAGTGAGAGGGATGGGGGCATTAGAGAGATAGAGTGACAGAGATGAGCAGTAATAGAGTGAGAGAGATGGGGGTATTAGAGAGATATGGTGAGTATTAGAGAGATAGAGTGACAGAGATGAGCAGTAATAGAGTGAGAGAGATGGGGAGTATTACAGACAGTGAGAGAGATGGGGGTATTAGAGAGATAGAGTGACAGAGATGAGCAGTAATAGAGTGAGAGAGATGGGGGTATTAGAGAGAGAGTGACAGAGATGAGCAGTAATAGAGTGAGAGAGATGGGGAGTAATACAGACAGTGAGAGAGATAGGGGTATTAGAGAGATAGAGTGACAGAGATGAGCAGTAATAGAGTGAGAGATGGGGAGTAATACAGACAGTGAGAGAGATGGGGGCATTAGAGAGAGAGTGACAGAGATGAGCAGTAATAGAGTGAGAGAGATGGGGAGTAATACAGACAGTGAGAGAGATGGGGGTATTAGAGAGATAGAGTGACAGAGATGAGCAGTAATAGAGTGAGAGAGATGGGGAGTATTACAGAAAGTGAGAGGGATGGGGGTATTAGAGAGATAGAGTGACAGAGATGAGCAGTAATAGAGTGAGAGAGATGGGGAGTAATACAGACAGTGAGAGAGATGGGGGTATTAGAGAGATAGAGTGACAGAGATGAGCAGTAATAGAGTGAGAGATGGGGAGTAATACAGACAGTGAGAGAGATGGGGGCATTAGAGAGAGAGTGACAGAGATGAGCAGTAATAGAGTGAGAGAGATGGGGAGTAATACAGACAGTGAGAGGGATGGGGGCATTAGAGAGAGAGTGACAGAGATGAGCAGTAATAGAGTGAGAGAGATGGGGAGTAATACAGACAGTGAGAGGGATGGGGGTATTAGAGAGATAGAGTGACAGAGATGAGCAGTAATAGAGTGAGAGAGATGGGGAGTAATACAGACAGTGAGAGGGATGGGGGTATTAGAGAGATAGAGTGACAGAGATGAGCAGTAATAGAGTGAGAGAGATGGGGAGTAATACAGACAGTGAGAGGGATGGGGGCATTAGAAAGATATGGTGAGTATTAGGGGTAAATTTGCTAGGAAACGAGATATGTGGAGATGACCATCTCAGGTGATGTATTCTTTTTGTCCTGCTTGCAAATTTACTAAAGGTAAAGTCAGATGAGTTAGAGAGAGATCTCTCTCATCTCCCTCCTAAAACTCGGGTGAGATAGCAATCTCCAATCAAATCACCATCGGGCCAAATCGGAGGTACTTTTCACCTAAAACATATATCTCTCACATTTACCAGGAATCGGGATGACAAGCTCAGGTGAGATAGGAGCAAACTCTCAACCCCCTGAGCTGCGAGATGGTCAGAACCAAACACAAATCATTGTGATTTCTGTATGTTTCTTTCTGTAAATGGTGAAAATAGTGATAATATGTAAAAAAAATTACATAAGGTTCCCCCCCCTCCCCCAAAAGACTAACCAGCCCCGGGCTTGCCGGCGGGTCATGTTTCTTAATTTACAGGGAAAAAAATGTGTAGGGTTCCACTGTAAATTTACAAACCAGCACCTGGCAGCAGGGACGGAGCTGGTTTTAAATATACGGAGAAAAAAAAATGACGTGAGGTTCCCCGTATATTTACAATCAGCCCTGGACCCTGGATCTTTTTTTACAGGTAATTCGATGAGATACTTTACGCTGACAGGGGGACAGGAGCATCTGGAAACAGGTGAGTATGTGTAAGTGTGATTATGGATACAATAAAGCTTTATTTTCACGGTGTGTTGTGTGTTTTATTAACTATTTCTTTACAGGTGAACTACAGGTACCAGTGGGCCCTTAATGCTCCGCATGCTGGTTCTCCAAGTACCAGCATGTGGGGGAGGCTTGCTGGGACCTGTAGTCCCACTGTAAAGACAATGATGAAAAATCTAATTTTTACACTACACCTAACACTATCAACCCACCACCCACTGCCCAGGGGTGGCGGGTATACCCCCGGTTATCAGCCTAGGTCAGGGGTGCCCTGGAGAGGGTGACCCCTTTATTGGGAGGGTCCTTAACTCCCCAGGGATCCCTGGCCTGGGTTGACTAATGGTCAGGGCTGATGCTGCGGCTGGGGGGCCCGGTAAAGGGGCACCCCTGGCTGTGGCATCAGTCCCCCGTTAGAAAGGGTCCAGAGCAGGTTTAAAATATATGGGGCACCTCACATCATTTGTCTTTTTTTTTCTCCGTATATTTAAAACCAGCTCTGTCCCTGCTGCCAGGTGCTGGTTCGTAAATTTACAGTGGAACCCTACACATTATTTTCCCTGTAAATTAAGAACCAGGACAGGCTGGCAAGCCCGGGGCTGGTTAGTGTTTTGGGGGGGACCTCACAATTTTTTTTTAAAAACATTTATCTATTTTTAACAAGTCTTAACACACAAGCAGCCAAAACATAACTCACTGATATGTGCTGGCTGCTAGCTCGGGAGAGATTGGCAGAGAGAAAACACTGCAATCTCGGGTGAGTAATGTCCTGCAAAAGGAGTTACTCAGGAGAGATATCTCGTTCTGCTTCACCATCGGCAAACTCGTTTATCCTCAAATCGCCTGTTGGTAAATTTGCAAAAAAGAAAAGGGATTAAATCACCCGAATTTTGGCAAGTACCAGCGCGATAAATCACTTTGAAAATCGGGACCATCTCGAATCTTAGTAAATTTACCCCTTAGAGTTAGAGAGAGTGACAAAGATGAGCAGTAATAGAGTGAGAGATGGGGAGTATTACAGACAGTGAGAGAGATGGGGAGCATTACAGAGATATGGCATTAGAGTTAGAGAGAGTGAGAGAGATGATCAGTAATATAGTCAGTGAGAGAGATGGTGAGTATTAGAGTTAGAGAGAGTGAGAGAGATGATCAGTAATATAGTGAGTGAGAGAGATGGTGAGTATTACAGACAGTGAGAGAGATGGGGAGCATTACAGAGATATGGCATTAGAGTGAGAGAGATGATCAGTAATATAGTGAGTGAGAGAGATGGTGAGTATTACAGAAAGTGATAGATGGGAGTATTACAGAGATATGGGGAGTATTAGAGTTAGAGAGAGTGAGAGAGATGATCAGTAATATAGTGAGTGAGAGAGATGGGGAGTATTACAGAAAGTAATAGATGGGGGTATTACAGAGATATGGTGAGTATTAGAGTTAGAGAGATGATCAGTAATATTGTGAGTGACAGAGATGGTGAGTATTACAGAGATATGGGGAGTATTACAGTTAGAGAGAGTGAGAGAGATGATCAGTAATATAGTGAGTGAGAGATGGTGAGTATTACAGAAAGTAATAGATGGGGGTATTACAGAGATATGGTGAGTATTAGAGTTAGAGAGAGTGAGAGAGATGATCAGTAACAGAGTGAGGGAGATGGGGAGTATTACAGAAAGTGAGAGAGATGGAGAGTGTTACAGAAAGTGATAGATGGGAGTATTAAAGAGATATGGTGAGTATTAGTGTTAGAGAGAGTGACAGAGATGATCAGTAATAGAGTAAGTGAGAGAGATGGTGAGTATTACAGAAAGTAATAGATGGGAGTATTACAGAGATACGGTGAGTATTAGAGTTTGAGAGAGTGAGAGAGATGATCAGTAATAGAGTGAGAGAGATGGTGAGTATTACAGAAAGTGAGGGAGATGGGGGTATTACTGAGATATGGTGAGTATTAGAGTTAGAGAAAGTGACAGATGATCAGTAATAGAGTAAGTAAGAGAGATGGGGAGTATTACAGAAAGTGATAGATGGGGGTATAAGAGAGATATAGGGAGTATTAGAGTTAGAGAGAGTGACAGATGATCAGTAATAGAGTAAGTAAGAGAGATGGGGAGTATTACAGAAAGCGATAGATGGGGGTACTAGAGAGATATAGGGAGTATTACAGAAAGTGAGAGTGACAGAGATGATCAGTAATAGAGTAAGTGAGAGAGATGGGGAGTATTACAGAAAGTGATAGATGGGAGTATTACAGAGATATGGTGAGTATTAGAGTTAGCGAGAGTGACAGAGATGATCAGTAATAGAGTAAGTGAGAGAGATGGTGAGTATTACAGAAAGTGATAGATGGGGGTATTAGAGAGATATAGGGAGTATTACAGAAAGTGAGAGTGACAGAGATGATCAGTAATAGAGTGAGAGAGATGGGGAGTATTACAGAAAGTGAGGGAGATGGGGAGTATTACAGAAAGTGAGAGAGATGGGGAGTGTTACAGACAGTGATAGATGGGAGTATTAAAGAGATATGGTGAGTATTAGAGTTTGAGAGAGTGAGAGAGATGATCAGTAATAGAGTGAGAGAGATGATCAGTAATAGAGTGAGAGAGATGGTGAGTATTACAGAACGTGAGAGAGATGGTGAGTATTACTGAGATATGGTGAGTATTAGAGTTAGAGAGAGTGACAGAATATCAGTAATAGAGTAAGTAAGAGAGATGGGGAGTCTTACAGAAAGTGATAGATGGGGGTATTAGAGAGATATAGGGAGTATTACAGAAAGTGAGAGTGACAGAGATGATCAGTAATAGAGTAAGTGAGAGAGATGGGAGTATTACAGAGATATGGTGAGTATTAGAGTTAGAGAAAGTGACAGAGATGATCAGTAATAGAGTAAGTGAGAGAGATGGGGAGTATTACAGAAAGTGATGGGGTATTACAGAGACATGGTGAGTATTAGAGTTAGAGAGAGTGACAGAGATGATCAGTAATAGAGTGAGAGAGATGATCAGTAATATAGTGAGTGAGAGAGATGGGGAGCATTACAGAGATATGGGGAGTATTAGAGTTAGAGAGAGTGAGAGAGATGGTGAGTATTACAGAGATATGGTGAGTATTAGAGTTAGCGAGAGTGACAGAGATGATCAGTAATAGAGTAAGTGAGAGAGATGGGGAGTATTACAGAAAGTGATAGATGGGGATATTACAGAGATATGGTGAGTATTAGAGTTAGAGAGAGTGACAGAGATGATCAGTAATAGAGTGAGAGAGATGATCAGTAATATAGTGTGAGAGAGATGGTGAGTATTACAGAGATATGGTGAGTATTAGAGTTAGAGAGAGTGAGAGAGATGGTGAGTATTACAGAGATATGGTGAGTGTTAGAGAGAGAGAGAGAGATGGTGAGTATTACAGAGATATGGTGAGTATTAGAGTTAGCGAGAGTGAGAGAGATGATCAGTAATATAGTGTGAGAGAGATGGTGAGTATTACAGAGATATGGTGAGTATTAGAGTTAGTGAGAGTGACAGAGATGATCAGTAATAGAGTGAGAGAGATGATCAGTAATAGAGTGAGAGAGATGATCAGTAATAGAGTAAGTGAGAGAGATGGGGAGTATTACAGAAAGTGATAGATGGGGGTATTAGAGAGATATAGGGAGTATTACAGAAAGTGAGAGTGACAGAGATGATCAGTAAAAGAGTAAGTGAGAGAGATGGGAGTATTACAGAGATATGGTGAGTATTAGAGTTAGAGAGAGTGACAGAGATGATCAGTAATAGAGTAAGTGAGAGAGATGGTGAGTATTACAGAAAGTGATAGATGGGAGTATTACAGAGATATGGTGAGTATTAGAGTTAGCGAGAGTGACAGAGATGATCAGTAATAGAGTAAGTGAGAGAGATGGGGAGTGTTACAGAAAGTGATAGATGGGGGTATTACAGAGATATAGGGAGTATTACAGAAAGTGATAGATGGGGGTATTAGAGAGATATGGGGAGTATTACAGAAAGTGATAGATGGGGGTATTAGAGAGATATAGGGAGTATTACAGAAAGTGAGAGTGACAGAGATGATCAGTAAAAGAGTAAGTGAGAGAGATGGGAGTATTACAGAGATATGGTGAGTATTAGAGTTAGAGAGAGTGACAGAGATGATCAGTAATAGAGTAAGTGAGAGAGATGGTGAGTATTACAGAAAGTGATAGATGGGAGTATTACAGAGATATGGTGAGTATTAGAGTTAGCGAGAGTGACAGAGATGATCAGTAATAGAGTAAGTGAGAGAGATGGGGAGTGTTACAGAAAGTGATAGATGGGGGTATTACAGAGATATAGGGAGTATTACAGAAAGTGATAGATGGGGGTATTAGAGAGATATGGGGAGTATTACAGAAAGTCATAGATGGGGGTATTAGAGAGATATAGGGAGTATTACAGAAAGTGAGAGTGACAGAGATGATCAGTAATAGAGTGAGAGAGATGATCAGTAATATAGTGAGTGAGAGGGATGGGGAGCATTACAGAGATATGGTGAGTATTAGAGTTAGCGAGAGTGACAGAGATGATCAGTAATAGAGTAAGTGAGAGAGATGGTGAGTATTACAGAAAGTGATAGATGGTGAGTATTACAGAGATATGGTGAGTATTAGAGTTAGAGAGAGTGAGAGAGATGGTGAGTATTACAGAGATATGGTGAGTATTAGAGTTAGAGAGAGTGAGAGAGATGGTGAGTATTACAGAGATATGGTGAGTATTAGAGTTAGCAAGAGTGACAGAGATGATCAGTAATAGAGTGAGTGAGAGAGATGGTGAGTATTACAGAGATATGGGGAGTATTAGAGTTAGCAAGAGTGACAGAGATGATCAGTAATAGAGTGAGTGAGAGAGATGGTGAGTATTACAGAGATATGGGGAGTATTAGAGTTAGAGAGAGTGACAGAGATGATCAGTAATAGAGTGAGAGAGATGATCAGTAATATAGTGTGAGAGAGATGATCAGTAATAGAGTGAGTGAGAGAGATGGTGAGTATTACAGAGATATGGGGAGTATTAGCGTTAGAGAGAGTGAGAGATGACCAGTAGTAGAGTAAGTAAGAGAGATGGGGAGTATTACAGAAAGTGATAGATGGGGGTATTAGAGAGATATAGGGAGTATTACAGAAAGTGAGAGTGACAGAGATGATCAGTAATAGAGTAAGTGAGAGAGATGGGAGTATTACAGAGATATGGGGAGTATTAGAGTTAGAGAGAGTGACAGAGATGATCAGTAATAGAGTAAGTGAGAGAGATGGGGAGTGTTACAGAAAGTGATAGATGGGGGTATTAGAGAGATATAGGGAGTATTAGAGTTTGAGAGAGTGACAGAGATGATCAGTAATAGAGTAAGTGAGAGAGATGGGGAGTATTACAGAAAGTGAGGGAGATGGGGAGTATTACAGAAAGTGAGGGAGATGGGGAGTTATATTATTATTAGCCTTTATTAGGCACCACAAGGGTTCCGCAGCGCCTTACAAAGTATATAGACAAATAAGTGAACAAGCAACAAGTGACTTACAGTACAATACAATGCAGGACAAGGACATGGCGTATACACATTGCTACATTAGTGATCACAACACTCACACTAAGCAGCAGGGAGTCAGCAACCAAGGGTTAGGCAACCGAATAAGTAGTAGATGACAGTATATGTAAGGAGAAGCACAAGAGGATAGAGGGCCCTGCTCGTGAGAGCTTACATTGTAAAGGGGAGGGGCAAACAGACAGGTGTGACACAGATGGGGTAGACAGAGAGGAAGAAGCAAGTAGCAGCGGGTTAGGATGGGAAGGTTATGATGAAGTAGTGAGTCTTGAGAGCATGTTTGAAGACGTGTAGAGAGGTGGAGAGTCTGATAGGAAGAGGGAGAGAATTCCAGAGGTAGGGACAACACAGGAAAAATCTTGGATGCGGGACTGGGAGGAAGTAATCAGTTGGCAGGAGAGGCGGCATTAGCGGAGCTAAGTGGGTGGGTGGGAATGTGAAGTGACATGAGGTCAGAGATATAAATGGGAGAGGATTGGGTGAGGGCTTTGTAAGCGAATGTAAGAACCTTGTGTTGGGTTGTGAAGGGGAAGGGGAGCCAGTGTAGGGCTTGTAGGAGAGGGGAGGCAGATGTAGAGCGTTTGGAGAGGAAGATGAGCCGAGCAGCAGCACTGAGGACAGACTGGAGAGGGGAGAGATGGGATTAGGGGAGGCAAGATAGGAGGAGGTTACAGTAGTCCAATCTGGAGATGACCAGGGAGTGTATGAGGGTTTTAGTAGCATCCTGGGTGAGAAAGGGTCTGATCCTGTAAATATACTTACAATGGAAACAGCAGGACTGCGAGAGGTGTTAAATGGGTGGTTTGAAGAGAGAGGGAAGAGTCGAGGATAACTCCAAGACAGCGCACTTTGGGGCTAGAGGAGATAGTTGAGCATTAGAGAGACAGTGAGAGTGATGGGGAGTATGAGAAAGAGAGAGTAAGATATGTAAAGTATTAGAGAGATAAAGAGAAAAAGAGTGCTGGGAAGTATTAGAGAGAGTAAGGTAATATTAGAGAACATGAGAGACAGATGAGTATTAGAGATTGAGACATGTAGAGCATTAGCAAAAGAGATATGAGGGGAGAGAGAGAGAGCGATGGAGAATTTGTGTGGTAATAGAGAGAGAGATGGGAGTACTAGAGAGAGATATTAGGAGTTTCAGAGGGAGAAGTATTAGAGAGAAAGAGAGATGGGAAGAATGAGAGAGAGAGAGAGAGAGAGAGAGAGAGTATTAGACATAACATTAATAAGAGATGGGAGTATTAGTAATACAGTAATTATTGATCATCACGCTGTTACTTAGAAGGGGACTAGTGGGTGGGAGGTACCTGTGGTGGGGGCACTTGGTATCTGTATGTCTGTGTTATGTGTAACCTTGAAATACAGTGTTTATATTTGCACTAAAAGCCCACATGAAACACAGCCCAGTGTACAGAGATCACTCATCCTTAATGGTCTGCTTTCTAATGCTTACCCGAGACCCTCATCTCCCCTATATCTCCTCATACATGTAACTGAGACCCTCAGCCCCCTGCATCTCCTCATACATGTAACCGAGACCCTCAGCCCCCTGCATCTCCTCATACATGTAACTGAGACCCTCAGACCCCTGCATCTCCTCATACATGTAACTGAGACCCTCAGACCCCTGCATCTCCTCATACATGTAACCGAGACCCTCAGCCCCCTGCATCTCCTCATACATGTAACTGACACCCTCAGACCCCTGCATCTCCTCATACATGTAACTGAGACCCTCAGACCCCTGCATCTCCTCATACATGTAACCGAGACCGTCAGCCCCCTGCATCTCCTCATACATGTAACCGAGACCCTCAGCCCCCTGCATCTCCTCATACATGTAACTGAGACCCTCAGAACCCTGCATCTCCTCATACATGTAACCGAGACCCTCAGACCCCTGCATCTCCTCATACATGTAACCGAGACCCTCAGCCCCCTGCATCTCCTCATACATGTAACTGAGACCCTCAGACCCCTGCATCTCCTCATACATGTAACTGAGACCCTCAGACCCCTGCATCTCCTCATACATGTAACCGAGACCCTCAGCCCCCTGCATCTCCTCATACATGTAACCGAGACCCTCAGACCCCTGCATCGCCTCATACATGTAACCGAGACTCTCAGCCCCCTGCATCTCCTCATATGTGCAACTCAGACCCTCAGCCCTCTGCATTTCCTCATACATGTAACTGAGACCCTCAGCTCTCTGCATCTCATCATACATGTAACATCTCCTCTCATGCATGTAACCGAGACCCTCAGCCCCCTGCATCTCCTCATACATGTAACTGAGACCCTCAGCCCTCTGCATTTCCTCATACATGTAACTGAGACCCTCAGCCCCCTGCATCTCCTCATACATGTAACTGAGAGCCTCAGCTCCCTGCATCTCCTCTCATGCATGTAACCGAGACCCTCAGCCCCCTGCATCTCCTCATACATGTAACTGAGACCCTCAGCCCCCTGCATCTCCTCATACATGTAACTGAGACCCTCAGCCCCCTGCATCTCCTCATACGTGTAACTGAGACCCTCAGCCCCCTGCATCTCCTCATAGATGTAACTGAGACCCTCAGCCCTCTGCATCTCCTCATACATGTAACTGAGACCCTCAGCCCCCTGCATCTCCTCTTACATGTAACATTGCCTCATACATGTAACTGAGACTCTCAGCCCTCTGCATGTCCTCATACATGTAACTGAGACCCTCGGCCCTCTGCATGTCCTCATACATGTAACTGAGACCCTCAGCCCCCTACATCTCCTCATACATGTAACATCTCCTCATACATGTAACTGAGACCCTCAGCCCCCTGCATCTCCTCATACGTGTAACTAAGACCCTCAGTCCTTTGCATCTCCTCATACATGTAACATCTCCTCTCATATATGTAACCGAGACCCTCAGCCCCCTGCATCTCCTCATACATGTAACATCTCCACATACATGTAACTGTGCCCCTCAGCCCCCTGCATCTCCTCATACGTGTAACTGAGACCCTCAGCCCCCTGCATCTCCTCATATGTGTAACTGAGACCCTCAGCCCCCTGCATCTCCTCATACATGTAACTGAGACCCTCAGCGCCCTGCATCTCCTCATACATGTAACATCTCCTCATACATGTAACTGAGACCCCCAGCCCCTGCATCTCCTCATACATGTAACTGAGACCCACAGCATCTCCTCATACATGTAACATTGCCTCATACATGTAACTGAGATCCTCAGCCCTCTGCATCTCCTCATACATGTAACATCTCCTCATACTTGTAACTGAGACCCTCATCCTCCTGCATCTCCTCATACATGTAACTGAGACCCACAGCATCTCGTCATACATGTAACATCTCCTCTCATACATGTAACTGAGACCCTCAGCCCTCTGCATCTCCTCATACATGTAATATCTCCTCATACATGTAACTGAGACCCTCAGCCCATGCATATTCTCATACATGTAACAGAGAGCCTCAGCCCCCTGCATCTCCTCTCATACATGTAACTGAGACCCTCAGCCCTCTCTTCTCCTCATACATGTAACAGAGACCCTCAGCCTCTCCTCTCATACATGTAACCAAGACCACTGCATCTCCTCTCATACATGTAACTGAGACCCTCAGCCTCTCCTCTCATACATGTAACTGAGACCCTCTGCATCTCCTCTCATACATGTAACTGAGACCCTCTGCATCTCCTCTCATACATGTAACTGAGACCCTCTGCAACTCCTCTCATACATGTAACAGAGACCCTCAGCCCCCTGCATCTCCTCATACATGTAACTGAGACCCTCAGCCCTCTGCATTTCCTCATACATGTAACTGAGACCCTCGGCCCCCTGCATCTCCTCATACATGTAACTGAGACCCTCAACCCCCTGCATCTCCTCATACATGTAACTGAGAACCTCAGCCCCCTGCATCACCTCATACATGTAACTGAGATGCTCAGCATCTCCTCATACATGTAACATCTCCTCATACATGTAACTGAGACCCTCAGCCTCCTGCATCTCCTCATACATGTAACTGAGACCCACAGCATCTCCTCATACATGTAACATCTCCTCTCATACATGTAACCGAGATCCTCAGCCCCCTGCATCGCCTCATACATGTAACCGAGACTCTCAGCCCCCTGCATCTCCTCATATGTGTAACTGAGACCCTCAGCCCCCTGCATCTCCTCATACATGTAACATTGCCCCATACATGTAACTGAGATCCTCAGCCCTCTGCATCTACTCATACATGTAACTGAGACCCTCAGCCTCCTGCATCTCCTCATACATGTAACTGAGACCCACAGCATCTCCTCATACATGTAACATCTCTTCTCATACATGTAACTGAGGCCCTCAGCATCTCCTCATACATGTAATATCTCCTCATACATATAACTGAGACCCTCAGCCCCCTGCATATCCTCATACATGTAACTGAGAGCCTCAGCCCCCTGCATCTCCTCTCATACATGTAACTGAGACCCTCAGCCCTCTCTTCTCCTCATACATGTAACAGAGACCCTCAGCCTCTCCTCTCATACATGTAACCAAGACCCACTGCATCTCCTCTCATATATGCAACTGAGACCCTCAGCCTCTCATCTCATACACGTAACTGAGACCCTCTGCATCTCCTCTCATACATGTAACTGAGACCCTCTGCAACTCCTCTCATACATGTAACTGAGACCCTCTGCATCTCCTCTCATACATGTAACTGAGACCCTCAGCCCCCTGCATCTACTCATACATGTAACTGAGACCCTCAGCCCTCTGCATTTCCTCATACATGTAACTGAGACCCTCAGCCCCCTGCATCTCCTCATACATGTAACTGAGACCCTCAGCCCTCTGCATTTCCTCATACATGTAACTGAGACCCTCAGCCCCCTGCATCTCCTCATACATGTAACCGAGACCCTCAACCCCCTGCATCTCCTCCCATACATGTAACTGAGACCCTCAGCCCCCTGCATCTCCTCCCATACATGTAACTGAGACCCACAGCATCTCTTCATACATGTAACATTGCCTCATACATGTAACTGAGATCATCAGCCTCTGCATCTCCTCATACATGTAACTGAGACCCTCAGCCTCCTGCATCTCCTCATACATGTAACTGAGACCCACAGCATCTCCTCATACATGTAACATCTCCTCTCATACATGTAACCGAGATCCTCAGCCCCCTGCATCGCCTCATACATGTAACCGAGACTCTCAGCCCCCTGCATCTCCTCATATGTGTAACTGAGACCCTCAGCCCCCTGCATCTCCACATACATGTAACATTGCCTCATACATGTAACTGAGATCCTCAGCCCTCTGCATCTCCTCATACATGTAACATCTCCTCATACATGTAACTGAGACCCTCAGCCCCCGGCATCTCCTCATACATGTAACTGAGACCCACAGCATCTCTTCATACATGTAACATTGCCTCATACATGTAACTGAGATCCTCAGCCCTCTGCATCTCCTCATACATGTAACATCTCCTCATACATGTAACTGAGACCCTCAGCCTCCTGCATCTCCTCATACATGTAACTGAGACCCACAGCATCTCCTCATACATGTAACATCTCCTCTCATACATGTAACTGAGACCCTCTGCATCTCCTCATACATGTAATATCTCCTCATACATGTAACTGAGACCCTCAGCCCCCTGATATCCTCATACATGTAACTGAGAGCCTCAGCCCCGTGCATCTCCTCTCATACATGTAACTGAGACCCTCAGCCCTCTCTTCTCCTCATACATGTAACAGAGACCCTCAGCCTCTCCTCTCATACATGTAACCAAGACCCACTGCATCTCCTCTCATATATGCAACTGAGACCCTCAGCCTCTCCTCTCATACACGTAACTGAGACCCTCTGCATCTCCTCTCATACATGTAACTGAGACCATCTGCAACTCCTCTCATACATGTAACCGAGACCCTCTGCATCTCCTCTCATACATGTAACCGAGACCCTCAGCCCCCTGCATCTACTCATACATGTAACTGAGACCCTCAGCCCTCTGCATTTCCTCATACATGTAACTGAGACCCTCAGCCCCCTGCATCTCCTCATACATGTAACTGAGACCCTCAGCCCTCTGCATTTCCTCATACATGTAACTGAGACCCTCAGCCCCCTGCATCTCCTCATACATGTAACCGAGACCCTCAACCCCCTGCATCTCCTCCCATACATGTAACTGAGACCCTCAGCCCCCTGCATCTCCTCATACATGTAACCGAGACCCTCAACCCCCTGCATCTCCTCCCATACATGTAACTGAGACCCTCAGCCCCCTGCATCTCCTCCCATACATGTAACTGAGACCCTCAGCCCCCTGCATCTCCTCCCATACATGTAACTGAGACCCTCTGCATCTCCTCCCATACATGTAACTGAGACCCTCTGCATCTCCTCTCATACATGGATGTAAGTAAAACTGCACTCATATCACTTTCACCAGCTGTAAACATGAACCGCTGAACCTTACATCAATAGCGCAGACACTTTAACTGCTCAGTCAAATTTCAGTTGTCCTGGATATGCATTTACTATAGGGATTAACAATCCCTATTTTATTAAAAGCTGCTGAAGCTGTAAAAGCGCACCTGTGGCAGACACATGACACAGAGCTCCCATGAATGTGATGCCACAAGAAATTAGTTGGGGTCATTAACGGATGTGAGACTGTTAATAGAGATAAAAACCAACATGTAAAAATAGCATCCAAGGTAACGACTGCCGGCAGGAATCGCTCATCCAGTGCTGGGAATACAGGGGCCAGGGAAAGTCCAAGGTCAGACAACAGCCAGTCACGCTGGGAACTGTAGTTCCCCAACAAGTGAAGCGCCACAGGTTGCCTAACTCTGATAAAGGCAGATCGCCTTCCATTCCCGTCACTACCATGACATTTTATAACAGCAATACATTATCACTACACACACCTTTAACATGCATCATCTCACACACCTGTGGTATGTAAGCAGTTCCCACGTGAGTCACATGCAAGCTGCAATTACCTGCCTGCTTTGTGGCTATAAAGGTGTCAGAATGATTTATATCCCCCGATATCTCTGGCTGGCCCCTCCTGTAAGGGAAATGGCACGGGGGAGTCATGGTTCACCTACAATATGACATTATTCTCAACCCATCTCTTCTATCTACCTACCTATATCATATACAGTATATCTACCTAACTCATATCTATCTACCTCTCATATCTATCTACCTATCTCATATCTACTTACCTAATATCTATACCTACCTCATATCTACCTATATCATATACAGTATATCTACCTACCTCATATCTACCTATATCATATACAGTATATCTACCTACCTACCTAATATCTATCTACCTCTAATATCTATACCTACCTCATATCTACCTATATCATATACAGTATATCTACCTCTCATATCTATCTACCCATCTCATATCTACTTACCTAATATCTATACCTACCTCATATCTACCTATATCATATACAGTATATCTACCTACCTCATATCTACCTACCTACCTAATATCTACCTCTCATATCTGCCTACCTAATATCTATACCTACCTCATATCTACCTACATCATATACAGTATATCTACCTACCTCATATCTACCTATATCATATACAGTATATCTACCTCTCATATCTATCTACCCATCTCATATCTACTTACCTAATATCTATACCTACCTCATATCTACCTATATCATATACAGTATATCTACCTACCTCATATCTACCTATATCATATACAGTATATCTACCTACCTACCTAATATCTATCTACCTCTCATATCTACCTAATATCTATACCTACCTCATATCTACCTATATCATATACAGTATATCTACCTCTCATATCTATCTACCCATCTCATATCTACTTACCTAATATCTATACCTACCTCATATCTACCTATATCATATACAGTATATCTACCTACCTCATATCTACCTATATCATATACAGTATATCTACCTACCTAATATCTATCTACCTCTCATATCTACCTACCTAATATCTATACCTACCTCATATCTACCTACATCATATACAGTATATCTACCTACCTCATATCTACCTATATCATATACAGTATATCTACCTCTCATATCTATCTACCCATCTCATATCTACTTACCTAATATCTATACCTACCTCATATCTACCTATATCATATACAGTATATCTACCTACCTCATATCTTCCTATATCATATACAGTATATCTACCTACCTCATATCTACCTACCTACCTAATATCTATCTACCTCTCATATCTACCTACCTAATATCTATACCTACCTCATATCTACCTACATCATATACAGTATATCTACCTATATCATATACAGTATATCTACCTACCTCATATCTACCTAATATCTACCTCTCATATCTATCTACCTATCTCATATCTACTTACCTAATATCTATACCTATCTCATATCTACCTAATATATATCTCCTTACCTCATATCTACTTACCTAATATCTATCTACCACTCTCATATCTAATCTCTATCTGTCTAATATCTATCTACCTACCTATCTCATATCTATCCACCTACCTATCTAATCTATCTCAGTGTATCTCAAACTCTGTCCTCAGGACCCCACACAGGTCACCCAGCAGGAGCACAGGTGTAGTCATTACTCACTGACACATATCCCAGGTCACCCAGCAGGTGCACAGGTGTAATCATTACTCACTGACACATTCCCCAGGTCACCCAGCAGGTGCACAGGTGTAATCATTACTCACTGACACATTCCCCAGGTCACCCAGCAGGTGCACAGGTGTAGTCATTACTCACTGACACATTTCCCAGGTCACCCAGCAGGAGCACAGGTGTAGTCATTACTCACTGACACATTTCCCAGGTCACCCAGCAGGTGCACAGGTGTATTCATTACTCACTGACACATTTCCCAGGTCACCCAGCAGGTGCACAGGTGTAGTCATTACTCACTGACACATTTCCCAGGTCACCCAGCAGGAGCACAGGTGTAATCATTACTCACTGACACATATCCCAGGTCACCCAGCAGGAGCACAGGTGTAGTCATTACTCACTGACACATTTCCCAGGTCACCCAGCAGGAGCACAGGTGTAGTCATTACTCACTGACACATTCCCCAGGTCACCCAGCAGGTGCACAGGTGTATTCATTACTCACTGACACATTTCCCAGGTCACCCAGCAGGTGCACAGGTGTAGTCATTACTCACTGACACATTTCCCAGGTCACCCAGCAGGAGCACAGGTGTAGTCATTACTCACTGACACATTTCCCAGGTCACCCAGCAGGAGCACAGGTGTAGTCATTACTCACTGACACATTCCCCAGGTCACCCAGCAGGTGCACAGGTGTAATCATTACTCACTGACACATTCCCCAGGTCACCCAGCAGGTGCACAGGTGTAATCATTACTCACTGACACATTTCCCAGGTCACCCAGCAGGTGCACAGGTGTAGTCATTACTCACTGACACATTTTAAAAGATCCACAGGTGGAGCTAATAATTTCACTTGTGATTCTGGGAGGAGACCCGGAAAACATGCTCTGTTTGGGGTTCTGAGGACCGAGTTTGAGAACCGGTGATCTCTCTCATATATACCTACATATCTCATATCTATCTAATATCTACCTATATCATATCTCTCTATCTATGTCATATGTACCTTTATCATATCATATCTCTCTATCTCATATATATCTATCTCATATCTACCTTTATCATATCTATCTCCTATCTACCTTTATCATATCTATCTATCTCATATCTACCTTTATCATATCTATCTCCTATCTACCTTTATCATATCTATCTATCTCATATCTACCTTTATCATATCTGTCTATCTCATATCATATCTCATATCTATCTATCTCATCTCTACCTATCATCTATCAAACATCTATCTATCTATATACCCTCAGGGTCCTGATTTAGCGTTAAAGATGCACGGATTGCATTTCCTCAACACCAAAATGTACACACGGTTCATGGAGGTGCTCAATATACATCTCGTAGCTAACATATTTGATGGTAAGCTCCAGGGACAAGACTCCTCTCACCTATCATTTAGAGCCGTTTTCAATTTGAGCGGACCCGCGATACTTTTTCGCCTCCCTGGACTCTCTGCCTACATCGCGTGTTTTGCAGGCGGAAAAGTATTGTGCGCGTGCCCGTGTATCCCCGTATTCAATTTGAAAGTAGGCGAAAACGTGACCCGGCGAAACTTAAACAAGCGGACAGTACTGTCAGGTTTGGGGAAATCAGCCTGACACCCCCCAAAAGATGCTCTGACATGGGGGTTCACTATGGTACCCCCCGATTTGGCTTGCTAAACTTATTTGTTTTTTTTAACCAGGCTCAATAGCTGCTAAATAGCGTTTTTCTGTACGTGGTGCAAAATAGTATTCAGGAGGTTTTGTTGCAGAAAATAACTTATCCCAGCAAATTTGGGGTACTTGAAAATGGGGGTCAGCATATTTTAAAGTTGCTAAAGTGAAGTTTAAAAAAATTGTGAAAAATCCACCTGCCACAAGCCCTGCAATGAAAAAAACACCTGGGACGTACCTGGGGACCGCTCCAGAGTCAAGTTCGCTAGTTTTTAATTTTGTCCCCCAACATTTATTTTTTTCGCCTCCAAATTCAAAGTGATTTTTTGGGGTGTTCTTAAGTGTTTTTTTTTTACACAGATTACCTTTGGGGAGCTGTCTGAAGGCTGCACACGGGTTCCCGCAACGTTGCACCCCAAAACCTGCACTTTTTTCCGCCTGCTATTCATAGGTGAAACTTTTCCGCCTATTACATTGCATTGACTTGCAGCCTAGGCGGAAAGTCTTCCAAATTGAATACGGAGTAAAATCAAAACAGGCGAAAATGACGTCATCGGCGAAAAGTTTCCGCCAAAAACACGCTAAAAACGGCTTTCACCTCAAATTGAATATGGCCCAAAGTGTAGGAAGCTGGATCGTTACCATTATACATGCTGTTTGTCTGTATATAGTTGTTATATATATTAAAGTCCTGTGAATAAATCGTCATTACAATTGTAATCCTGTTTGCCTATCTCACACCCAGAGGTACAGAGGTAGTGCCGGCAGACATTTTGCTTGGCCTCTGACCTCACGTGAGGTGTTTCAGCGATTACAGATAAACATTATGGAGATGGAGGTTCCTCCAGAACGGTCACTGGGAAAAGCACAAAGCAGAGATTACAGCGGAGTTATATGGATCCGAGCAGCCAGGTGACAGGGATGTCTGACAGGTCACTGCAGGGGAAATGTATCAAGCCTTGGAGAGAGATAAAGTGAAGTCGCCCATAGCAACCAATCAGCTTCTGTCATTTATTCAGCACAGTCTGTGAAATGACAGCTAGAAGCGGATTGGTTGCTTTGTGTAAATTCTCCACTTTCTCTCTCTTCCAGGCTTCATACATCTGTCCATTAGTGAGACGTGAGGCACCAAGTGACAGCACCTCATGCCTCAGTGGTGTCCTCAGCTCCATGGGAATTGCACGGCTGAATATAGATGTTAACGCTGTCTGGCCACTATCAATTCACATTAGTATTTTTGAAAAAGAAGATTGCATTTTATTTGCAGTGAATCAAGAAATATATATATATATATATATATATATATATATATATATATATATATATATGTGTCATGGTGATTTTTTTTGTTTATTTTTATTTCCGAACTCCAATCCTGCCTCCATGCTGCACTGAAAGTAATCACTACCTGCAGAAGGCGCAGTCAGGTCCCTACGTGATATTATCCCACCCACGCTGCCATTTTTGTGCCCGCTGTACGGCGTGTAAAGCCCCTCAAGCTGTGTTGGTTTCTGCCACCTCCCGTGGGAGTTTATTTGGGGAGTCTGGTGACCTCTCCTGGGGCGCAGGCTCCTTCCAGAAGTACAGACACATTACGGAGCCCGCTGGCCCCTGCGGCAGAAGCCGATCGTCATCCGTTCCCTTCTGTTCCACGCGGCGCTGTTCTAATTAAAGTCTCTCCAATCTGCATTGAAGTGATAAGAGCGGAGGGGATGATATCTGTATCCTGAACACTTAGTAGGAACAAGCCCTAATGTGAACTTATAGGAAGTGCGCTGTGTTAGTAAGGTCGCGGGCACAGTGTGATAGCCGCACACTTACACACCCAGCTTGGCTTTTGTTTTAATTCAGTGTTAACCGAGCGTGAAACGCATCCGAAGAGGATTGTCGAAGCCGCATGGCGCAAAGAGACTTCATGCTCGTGGTGCGACAGAGGATAGACATGGTGGCGCGGATGGGGAGCTGAACGGAAATCACCTGTAGATGCTCCCATATTGCGTGTATGAAAATACATGCGTATATTTGCCCATGAATGCAAGTTTGCAGCGTGTGCCCATCCCTATCTGTACGCCTGGTTGTGCGACCAGCCACCATCATCAGGGCGGAACTTGCAGCAACGTATAAATGATACGCCTGGAAACAGCCGCAAAGCTCCGAACTGGGCTGCGGTTCCGCCGGCACACCCTCACTGAGCCCTGCCTACGTGAGAACACACCACTGTAGCCCACATACGTCCACCTTCAGTCTCATCTGCGCGCGCGCAACACTATGCCGCCTGGCCCGTGCGCCTAGCTCCGGAGCATGAGCGGCATGAAGACGCGCCAGCAAAGCTCCGCAAATGAGCGTCAGACAGAGAATGGGACAGGGCTAAAAGGTAAAGCTAAACAAAATTGACCCAAGAGCTTACAATCTAAAAGAGACAGCAAATGGCCTGGTACAGACAATGTATATAGAGGGTGACAGCTCTGCTATAGTGTTGCTGTGTACATTCCATGGCTCTACCATGCACAGCCCTGACCCCGAGACCAGTCTCTGCTGGTCCCAGCATGGGTTACACTGTGTTTCCTGGTGTAAGGAGCAGCCCCCAGCTGGGGGTACTCTGTGTCACACTCCCCTGTCACCTCTCACACAAGGAAGACAATGGGAACTGTCCCCATAAATGTGACCATTGTTTCAGAGCCCGGGTTCCCCTGTGTGACGGTCAGGATGTGGGAAGACGGAAACTAAACGCAATAAATAACCACTCACATCCCTGACTGCCAGGGCTCTGCCTATAGGGGGCAACAGCACCCCCTGCTGGGAGCACAGGCCAGGATCTGACTGCCAGGGCTCTGCCTATAGGGGGCAACAGCACCCCCTGCTGGGAGCACAGGCCAGGATCTGACTGCCAGGGCTCTGCCTATAGGGGGCAACAGCACCCCCTGCTGGGAGCACAGGCCAGAATCTGACTGCCAGGGCTCTGCCTATAGGGGGCAACAGCACCCCCTGCTGGGAGCACAGGCCAGAATCTGACTGCCAGGGCTCTGCCTATAGGGGGCAACAGCACCCCCTGCTGGGAGCACAGGCCACAATTAGAATGCCAGGGCTCTGCCTATAGGGGGCAACAGCACCCCCTGCTGGTAGCACAGGCCAGAATCTGACTGCCAGGGCTCTGCCTATAGGGGGCAACATCACCCACTGCTGGGAGCACAGGCCAGAATCTGACTGCCAGGGCTCTGCCTATAGGGAGCAACAGCACCCCCTGCTGGTAGCACAGGCCAAAATCTGACTGCCAGGGCTCTGCGTATATGGGGCAATACCACCCCCTGCTGGTAGCACAAGCCAGTATCTAGCTGCCAGGGCTCTGCCTATAGGGGGCAACAGCACCCCCTGCTGGGAGCACAGGCCAGAATCTGACTGCCAGGGCTCTGCCTACAGGGAGCAACAGCACCCCCTGCTGGGAGCACAGGCCAGAATCTGACTGCCAGGGCTCTGCCTATAGGGAGCAACAGCACCCCCTGCTGGGAGCACAGGCCAGAATCTGACTGCCAGGGTTCTGCCTATAGGGAGCAACAGCACCCCCTGCTGGGAGCACAGCCCAGAATCTGACTGCCAGGGCTCTGCCCATAGGGAGCAACAGCACCCCCTGCTGAGAGCACAAGCCAGGATCTGACTGCCAGGGCTCTGCCTATAGGGGGCAACACCACCCCCTGCTGGGAGCACAGCCCAGGATCTGACTGCCAGGGCTCTGCCTATAGGGGGCAACACCACCCCCTGCTGGTAGCACAGGCCAAAATCTGACTGCCAGGGCTCTGCCTATAGGGGGCAACAGCACCTCCTGCTGGGAGCACAGCCCAGAATCTGACTGCCAGGGCTCTGCCTATAGGGAGCAACAGCACCCCCTGCTGGGAGCACAGGCCAGGATCTGACTGCCAGGGCTCTGCCTATAGGGGGCAACAGCATCCCCTGCTGGGAGCACAGCCCAGGATCTGACTGCCAGGGCTCTGCCTATAGGGGGCAACACCACCCCCTGCTGGTAGCACAGGCCAAAATCTGACTGCCAGGGCTCTGCCTATAGGGAGCAACAGCACCCCCTGCTGGGAGCACAGGCCAGGATCTGACTGCCAGGGCTCTGCCTATAGGGGGCAACAGCACCCCCTGCTGGTAGCACAGGCCAGGATCTGGCTGCCAGGGCTCTGCCTATAGGGGGCAACAACACCCCCTGCTGGTAGCACAGGCCAGAATCTGACTGCCAGGGCTCTGCGTATAGGGGGCAATACCACCCCCTGCTGGTAGCACAGGCCAGTATCTGACTGACAGGGCTCTGCATATAGGGGGCAACAGCACCTCCTGCTGGGAGCACAGGCCAGAATCTGACTGCCAGGGCTCTGCCTATAGGGAGCAACAGCACCCCCTGCTGGTAGCACAGGCCAGTATCTGACTGCCAGGGCTCTGCATATATGGGGCAATACCACCCCCTGCTGGTAGCACAAGCCAGTATCTAGCTGCCAGGGCTCTGCCTATAGGGGGCAACAGCACCCCCTGCTGGGAGCACAGGCCAGAACCTGACTGCCAGGGCTCTGTCTATCGGGGACAACACCACCCCCTGCTGGTAGCACAGACCAGAATCTGACTGCCAGGGCTCTGCCTATAGGGGACAACACCACCCCCTGCTGGTAAGCCGCTGTAGCCTTAGGGCTACACATAGCAAAAATCACCGGGAGAAACTTCCAATAGGAACCTCCCCCGGCAATGGCTGCCACGCATGTGTGGTCTGTAGACCGCGCATATACGGGATCCTCGGCACAGGAGTGAACAGAGCACTGACGCAGTTACATGGCTCCCAGCACATCGCAGTACATCGCTGCCTTCGGAGCCCTTGTCCCTGCTGGTGCATTTGGATTCATTTGGGCGCTTTCCAAGTGTGTAATATGAAATAGAGGGAGGAATAATAGACAGATAGAGACCGGAGAGGGATAGATTGTAGTTTGCATGGAAGGCTGCGCCACCTCAACATATCTACTTGTGAGAGCAGCGCCATCGTGATAAGCACGCATTGCCACCGGCCCTTTCCTGGGTGTAATAAATCCTTCTGAATAACCCCAAATTCCACTTCCGTCCCCTAACAGGCTCTCAGAGCACGTACCCCACACACAAACGCCCAATCACACCCAGGCAGCCGCAGCTGAGATGCTTACGGCGCAATAGCTCAGGGTTGCTCACAGTTGAAAGAGCTCGGCCGCGGAACAGTGCGACAAATAGTGAAATCCGGGCCTGCGGGTGGCTGTGAATGAGCCCCTCAGAGTATACATTTCACAAAGTGGATTAATAAGAGCAGACACTGTACAGTGCAATGTATACAGAGAACACAGCCATGGCGCAACTCCCTGCCTCCAGCTCCCCCTCCCCCACGCTCACAGGGGTCCAGGAGATAAAGGATGCATTGTAGCCAGGTCTGTGCCCATCCAGTCCAACCTGTTCTGCCAGGTACAAAGCCAGACGGCATGAACAGGGCATTCATACAGCACATCCCTTATATCACTGCGTCCCTCCTGCCAGTGCGCCCTCTAATAACATCCACACGGCCTGGGGCCACGGGCTCCACACGGATTATGGTGGGGGAGAGTCTCAGCGCGCAACCTGCCATGCCAAAAACACAGGGCTGACCATACAGGGGGACTTGTGGCAGACGCGTTGCCAAGTTTTCCGCCAGCGCATAGATTTACCGACAGGCCCCGCTGAACGCAGAGACACACCGGCGCTGTCCAGCCGACTACGGGCAGAACCGCTGCGTTAAGATATTCCCAACAGCTCCCGAATGATGTATACAGATGATACGAGCTGCGGGAGAGTCGCCACCAATGTGGCATTATCTCAGCAAAGTGCAGGTCGCCATGCCCGCCTCACCACGTTTGCTACTCATTCTGATCATGATGGCCCAGAGGACGGCCAGTGTGACAGGTGCCAATATACCCTGAAGTCATCCCTAGCACAGAGAGCAGGCCTTTCCCCGTGACGTGCCAATGCACAGCCTCCTGCACTACGTACAGCCCCAGGTTCTGGTTGTGTAAGGGAGCTCCCAGCTCGGGTATAAATCCTAACCGGCAAAAACAAACCAAAAACAAAAACTGTAGCTCTGGGAACAAACTGGAACTTGATAAGATATAAATCACGTTAGAGGATTTGCAGCCACAAGGTAACAAATCCCACAGACTAACTGCCTTTACTGTAAAGACTCCTTACTTTGCTTCAGCATTTTAATGGGGTCAGCGCTGGTCTGTAAGCAGCTTTTTGTCATGTATATGTAATTTAACCCTCTCATTCCCTTACTGATGCAGCTGAACCCACTGGGATACAGCGGTGTCCTCCTCACTGCAAGGCCTATACACACAGCTGCCCCTATACAGGACATGAGGACTAACTAGTGACTTACGCAGTGACAGTGCTGTGTTTGCTTCATGGCCATTCATCCCCTATTTTGTATTGGGCTTTGCAGCCTCAGCTTCTTGTCATCTACTAATTTATTAGGCCTAGGCAGTACGGTTGGTGCAGTGGTCAGCATTACTGTCCCACAGCACTGAGGTCTTGGGTCCGTTCCCTGCCAAGGCTATATCAGTGTGGAGTTTGTATATTCTCCTTGTGTTGGCGTGGGTTTCTCCCGGGTGCTCCGGTTTAATCCCACAATCCAAAAAACATGCCGTACTGGTAGGTGACTTGGATGCAGACAAAAACAAAAAACCCCTAATGTATATGTTCATTTGTGACAGGGAATATAGATTGCAAGTTCTACTGGGGCAGGGACTGATGTGACTAATACTCTCTGTGCAGCGCTGCACAATATGCGTGCGCTATATAAAGGTTTAGAAGTCAGTCGTTTTCCCAATCTGTATTCCAAGCAATAAGGTGCAAACACCTATTTACCGTTATTACATTGCATCCGCCCCGACGAGGTCCAGATTACCATTTCATCCGAGCGTCTCTGTAGGAAGTCACTGTCCTGCTCTGCGCTAATCGCCCACATTCAGAGAGCTGGAATCCTAGGCCAAGTACAAGGTCACTAATGATGACGGACAGGACCCAATACGGATCTCTCCGGCCGTTCGGTTATGTTCTCTCTGCTGCTTCACCTCGTTCCCTTTAATTTCCACAATTATTTCCCCTCATTTATCATTTAGCGTCCGATGATTAAAAGCGAATTGTTCTGGCGGTTTATGTACATAGAGATGGTTTGGGGATCAGATTGCTATCTTTTAGCGATGCGTTCCTCAGCGTCAATATTTGCTAACTTGGTTTCCTTGTTGTATATTTAGCTGCGCTCCTTTTCATAATGACTTTTCCGTCCCATCCAGTTTTTCATTTATCACCTCCGATATGTTATTTTGTGTCCACATCCGTTTCTTTTCATTCCCGGCAATGACGTGGCCGCACTTTGTGCGTACTTACAGCACTTTTCACATTTCAGATGGCCGAGACTATTAGCCGCTGGTTGTGACAACACCACTTCCCGAAGCCGAGAGCGGATTCGCCCAGCACCCAATGGTAACACATGAAAAGAGTGACTTAGAGTTGGGCTTTCGTTATTTTTATTATAAGCGATGTATTTTTACCTTACAGCATCACAGACGCGTATGCCTATGCACGAATGTGTATTTTTGTTTATAGCCGACTCGCGCCTCCTTACGCCTGAAGGGACAGAGCGGGGACAGGCCAGCGGCGTACAGTAGGTTGTATAATTACCTTTTAGCGGGCATATCTCTTGCGCTCTTGACACAATCGCAATTACGGAGGCAGATCAAGCGATAGTTTGACATTGCGAATGCGTATAAGCCGCACTGAGCGTGCGCAGAGATCACTTTGTGATTACAGGCGCACCAAGGAATCCACGCAGAGTGAGTGACAGGCTGTCAGCGTTTGGGGGAGGGGAGGGATGACGGGGTGGTCAGAAAAACGCAGGCGCGTCTGTCCGTTTGAACGCCGTTCCATAGGCGTGCATAAAATAGCCAATGTTATTGTATACACAGCATGAGCAGCATGAGCGCTGTATGCGGCTGGTCAGACCCGTTATAAGTGCTGCGTGACTGCCCGATGTGCGACGATAGTACCAATGTTTACGCAGGAGAGCGACATTGGACGGATATAGGAAAGCAGAGCTTTGGCGGGCATTAGCGTATTTTCCCAGCTGCGTTCCGTGCAAAATCGTAGCTGCGATGGCAATAGCATCTGCTGATAAATCAGGCCTAGAGCTCCCATCATTCCCAGAAAGTTGGGACTAATCTCCTGGCTGCTGGGACAGACTTGGGAATATCCTGCCCAATCCGGGGAGCTGGGAGGTATGCTATTATTCATTTGTGTATGATAACGGGGTCATTCATTTATTACCAGTTACTGTTATAGCGCACACATATACTGCAGCGCATTACACAGAGTACTACAGCCATTCATATCAGTCCCTGTCGCAGAGCTTACAATCTATAATCCCGACCACATACACAGGTTACTATTTTTGTCAGAGTCCAAATAACCTAACAGTATGTTTTTTTGGATTGTGGGAGGAAAGCGGAGTACCTGGAGGAAACCCAACCAAATGTGGAGAAAACATACAAACCCCACACAGATAAGACCTTGGTGGGACTTGAACCAAAGACCTCAGCACTGCCAGGCAGCAATACAAACCTTTTCGCCTACCGCAATGCGATTCCCTATGTGCTGCTTATATTGGACGTGTACTCTATAACGTAGTGCAGAAATATACACGCCGGTACACCTGAGGGGCATCTGACACACACGCTGCCTCCTGTGCCCTGGCTGTATCTTGTATAGGAGGTTGTCACTGCTGTCTTCAGATTGCTACACCAAGGCTGCGGAAAGCACGGCCTAACAGCAGGTGAACACGTTTAGCCTAAGCTCCAATTAATGACGGGTACTTAAGTCTGCGCAAAAGTGTATTTCCCACCGGCGATTATTTGGAGAGATATGACTTATTAGTGCTGCCGTTACATACTCTCAATAACAAAATGATACACTGCCACCTGCAGTTCAGATGACGGCATTGCATTGCAATTCTATGTCATTCTTTAAAAAACCCAGAGACTGACGCGTACATTGGGCCCGTTTCAAACTTGTGCGCAAACCGGATGGATCCCAAGGGTGGAGGCCGGGAGACTTGCCCTCTCTTGTGGGCAGCTGAGACCGCCACCCGACTTTCGGGAGCCTCCCGGGAACACAGAGAGTAGGCAAGTATGGAACAACCACGGTCGCAATGTTGATCCGATCCTGCATGTTCGGACGCAGGCATCGGATATGAGGTTCTGCACTGTGTTAGGGTAACTAGATCGGGACAAAGATTTTTCCCCACTCTTCACCCACTCAGCGGGCTGCCAACTAAAATCCTCATCAACTCCCAGCCAGAATCACATTAACTTTACACAAACTGAATAGCAAAAAGTTGCAGTCATGTTTTTGTTTTAACCCATGGTAACACGCAGTTAAATTAATTCAGGCCCGAGAGTCAGAGAGACAGTGCGGTTCTTCCCCAAAGCAAAGGGTCAAAGTGCCACAGTGATGATTATCCGAAGCCAAGAGTCAAAGAACCACAGGGGTGGTTATCTGAAGCCAAGAGTCAAAGAACCACAGGGGTGGTTATCCGAAGCCAAGAGTCAAAGAACCACAGGGCTGGTTGGTTAACGACAAGGGTATAAAAGCCAGAGGGGTATTTGTTTGAAGCCAACATCCAATGAGCTAAAGTTGGCATAATCTGATACCAAGAGTCAGAAGAGTACTAATTGCCCAAAGCCAAGGGCCTGAGTGATAGTCATCTGAATCCATGAGTTAAACGTATAACCAACCAGTACAAGGAGGGAGCAATCGGGAAAGCAGGCACTTGCAGGCATCGCGCAGGAGCAGGTGGCGAATGCTTGCTGCTGACATGGTGGAGAAACAAGCGTACCATTTTAGAGAATTTTGGGGAATGTAGATGACGACGTGCCTACTGTGAGGCTCTCAGGACATAGGGAACTGATGGTATCAGACGAGGCCTCTGAGGAACCTCTAGTCATGGATGGTACCTGCAAGAGGTTTGACACCAATAACCTGACTGAGCATTCCCACCATCAATGTAAGCTATGAAATAAACCAAACATCAGACCATCTAATATTCAAGGAAAAAGCTGCAACAACCACCATAACACTAAACTACCAAAGACAACAAACCCACAATAAATATTAGTAATAAGATCCTGGTTTTATCTTACAGTCCAAATCCTTATGGACTAACATCGCCATTTCCATTTGAACTTGACCTGAGACCTTCATATCATAGGAGACATCTTATTCTTCCTTAGAACGTGAGTTTCTGGGGAGGATGTAGCATTAAAGAAGGGAAGGGGTTAACGTGTAGGTCACAAGCGTGTAATGAATGCGCACGTTGATTAGGTGTGTCCCGGTGAGACAGATGTGAGATCCCGGCGTCAGCCTCACATGCAGGGGGGCCGCAGCCATGGAGGGAAGTTTGGGGATGGTTAGGCCGCTGCAGAGAGCAGAACGCTTTGTATTGCTGGATGTGGGCTCAGTCCCGGATGAAAGTCCGCCAGGCATATGATATAAAGCAGGGGAAGGGGCAGGGACCCCAGGTCACAGGCTACAACTCTTGCCATCCCCAGCGTGCCACCTGTACACGAGGAGAGTATATGAGATGGCGGAGTGATGCCACAGGAAACCTCAGGGCAGCATATGGCGGCAGGGAACAGTATATAATGAGGGTGTTAATAAAATATAATAGAAAACGCTAATATAAAATGTATACCTTTACTAAGCAACAATACAGGAAATGATTCTGATCTTTATAGGCTGTAAGGTACCTGTCCCTTGGCAGATCACGGCGCTGAATTACGGCGATGCTGTATTACCGAGTCACAAGCAACTCCGTATGCGTCCGCCTTCGGAATTAGCATATTATGGTAACGAAACGCAACTCTACGTACTTCGCTATTTCCGTTTGGAGATGCAGCCATCATCATTTGCATAGGAACACACGCCTACCCTACGCTAGGTGACAGAAACCAGAATCAGGCACACACTGCGCAAATCACAGCACCTTGCTCATCGGATGAAAATATTGGCAAGTGCGAGGACTGTGCCTGGCAGGCGAGGAGGTAAATCCAACAAATGATGGACGTGTGACGAGTGAGAATTACAGGTCCCACCATCGCTGCGGACTCAGGAGCCATTAATGGGGCTGTTTGATACATAACATTCAGTTGCTCTGCGTGATTCTGCTGCTGACAGAGCATGAAAGCGAATGTGCAGCCTGGTCATTAATAACCTGTGTCTCTGATCGCAGAGCGTGGTACGGACATTTCTATGCAGGATACAGACCCAGGGACTGGATAATGGGGGACAGCCCCCAGTCATTATCTCCTCTCCATACATAGATTATTGCACCATGTGCTATGACACAGACCCGGGGACTGGATAATGGGGGACAGCCCCCAGTTATTACCTCCTCTCTATACACAGATTATTGCACCATGTGCTATGACACAGACCCAGGGACTGGATAATGGGGGACAGTCCCCAGTCATTATCTCCTCTCCATACACAGATTATTGCACCATGTGCTATGACACAGACCCGGGGACTGGATAATGGGGGACAGCCCCCAGTCATTATCTCCTCTCCATACACAGATTATTGTACCATGTGCTATAACACAGACCCAGGGACTGGATAATGGGGGACAGACCCCAGTCATTATCTCCTCTCCATACACAGATTATTACACCATGTGCTATGACACAGACCCAGGGACTGGATAATGGGGGACAGACCCCAGTCATTATCACCTCTCCATACACAGATTATTGCACCATGTGCTATAACACAGACCCAGGGACTGGATAATGGGGGACAGACCCCAGTCATTATCACCTCTCCATACACAGATTATTACACCATGTGCTATGACACAGACCCAGGGACTGGATAATGGGGGACAGACCCCAGTCATTATCACCTCTCCATACACAGATTATTGCACCATGTGCTATAACACAGACCCAGGGACTGGATAATGGGGGACAGACCCCAGTCATTATCACCTCTCCATACACAGATTATTACACCGTGTGCTATGACACAGACCCAGGGACTGGATAATGAGGGACAGACCCCAGTCATTATCACCTCTCCATACACAGATTATTGCACCATGTGCTATGATACAGACCCAGGGGCTGGATAATGGGGGACAGCCCCCAGTCATTATCTTTTCTCCATATATAGATTATTGCACCATGTGCTATGACACAGACCCAGGGACTGGATAATGGGGGACAGACCCCAGTCATTATCACCTCTCCATACACAGATTATTGCACCATGTGCTATAACACAGACCCAGGGACTGGATAATGGGGGACAGACCCGAGTCATTATCACCTCTCCATACACAGATTATTACACCATGTGCTATGACACAGACCCAGGGACTGGATAATGGGGGACAGACCCCAGTCATTATCACCTCTCCATACACAGATTATTGCACCATGTGCTATAACACAGACCCAGGGACTGGATAATGGGGGACAGACCCCAGTCATTATCACCTCTCCATACACAGATTATTACACCATGTGCTATGACACAGACCCAGGGACTGGATAATGGGGGACAGACCCCAGTCATTATCACCTCTCCATACACAGATTATTGCACCATGTGCTATGACACAGACCCAGGGACTGGATAATGGGGGGACAGCCCCCAGTCATTATCACCTCTCCATACATAGATTATTGCACCATGTGCTATGACACAGACCCGGGGACTGGATAATAAGGGGACAGCCCCCAGTCATTATCTCCTCTCCATACACAGATTATTGCACCATGTGCTATGACACAGACCCAGGGACTGGATAATGGGTGACAGCCCCCAGTCATTATCTCCTCTCCATACACAGATTATTGCACCATGTGCTATGACACAGACCCGGGGACTGGATAATGGGGGACAGCCCCCAGTCATCTCCTCTCCATACACAGATTATTGCACCATGTGCTATGACACAGACCCGGGGACTGGATAATGGGGGACAGCCCGCAGTCATTATCTCCTTTCTATACACAGATTATTGCACCATGTGCTATGACACAGACCCAGGGACTGGATAATGGGGGGGACAGACCCCAGTCATTATCTCCTCTCCATACACAGATTATTGCACCATGTGCTATGACACAGGGACTGGATAATGGGGGATAGACCGCAGTCATCTCCTCTCCATACAGATTATTGCACCATGTGCTATGACACAGACCCAGGGACTGGATAATGGGGGGACAGCCCCCAGTCATTATCTCCTCTCCATACACAGATTATTACACCATGTGCTATAACACAGACCCAGGGACTGGATAATGGGGGACAGTCCCCAGTCATTATCTCCTCTCCATACACAGATTATTGCACCATGTGCTATGACACAGGGACTGGATAATGGGGGATAGACCGCAGTCATCTCCTCTCCATACAGATTATTGCACCATGTGCTATGACACAGACCCAGGGACTGGATAATGGGGGGACAGCCCCCAGTCATTATCTCCTCTCCATACACAGATTATTACACCATGTGCTATAACACAGACCCAGGGACTGGATAATGGGGGACAGTCCCCAGTCATTATCTCCTCTCCATACACAGATTATTGCACCATGTGCTATGACACAGGGACTGGATAATGGGGGACAGCCCCCAGTCATTATCTCCTCTCCATACACAGATTATTGCACCATGTGCTATGACACAGGGACTGGATAATGGGGGGACAGCCCCCAGTCATTATCTCCTCTCCATACACAGATTATTGCACCATGTGCTATGACACAGGGACTGGATAATGGGGGGACAGCCCCCAGTCATTATCTCCTCTCAATACACAGATTATTGCACCATGTGCTATGACACAGGGACTGGATAATGGGGGACAGCCCCCAGTCATTATCACCTCTCCATACACAGATTATTGCACCATGTGCTATGACACAGACCCAGGGACTGGATAATGGGGGGACAGCCCCCAGTCATTATCTCCTCTCCATACACAGATTATTGCACCATGTGCTATGACACAGGGACTGGATAATGGGGGACAGCCCCCAGTCATTATCTCCTCTCCATACACAGATTATTGCACCATGTGCTATGACACAGGGACTGGATAATGGGGGGACAGCCCCCAGTCATTATCTCCTCTCCATACACAGATTATTGCACCATGTGCTATGACACAGGGACTGGATAATGGGGGGACAGCCCCCAGTCATTATCTCCTCTCAATACACAGATTATTGCACCATGTGCTATGACACAGGGACTGGATAATGGGGGACAGCCCCCAGTCATTATCACCTCTCCATACAGATTATTGCACCATGTGCTATGACACAGACCCAGGGACTGGATAATGGGGGGACAGCCCCCAGTCATTATCTCCTCTCCATACACAGATTATTGCACCATGTGCTATGACACAGACCCAGGGACTGGATAATGGGGGACAGTCCCCAGTCATTATCTCCTCTCCATACAGAGATTATTGCACCATGTGCTATGACACAGACCCGGGGACTGGATAATGGGGGACAGCCCGCAGTCATTATCTCCTTTCTATACACAGATTATTGCACCATGTGCTATGACACAGACCCAGGGACTGGATAATGGGGGGACAGACCCCAGTCATTATCTCCTCTCCATACACAGATTATTGCACCATGTGCTATGACACAGGAACTGGATAATGGGGGACAGACCGCAGTCATCTCCTCTCCATACAGATTATTGCACCATGTGCTATGACACAGACCCAGGGACTGGATAATGGGGGGACAGCCCCCAGTCATTATCTCCTCTCCATACACAGATTATTACACCATGTGCTATAACACAGACCCAGGGATGGGATAATGGGGGACAGTCCCCAGTCATTATCTCCTCTCCATACACAGATTATTGCACCATGTGCTATGACACAGGGACTGGATAATGGGGGACAGCCCCCAGTCATTATCTCCTCTCCATACACAGATTATTGCACCATGTGCTATGACACAGGGACTGGATAATGGGGGGACAGCCCCCAGTTATTATCTCCTCTCCATACACAGATTATTGCACCATGTGCTATAACACAGACCCAGGGACTGGATAATGGGGGACAGTCCCCAGTCATTATCTCCTCTCCATACACAGATTATTGCACCATGTGCTATGACACAGACCCGGGGACTGGATAATGGGGGGACAGCCCCCAGCCATGATCACCTCTCCATACACAGATTATTCCACCATGTGCTATGACACAGACCCAGGGACTGGATAATGGGGGACAGACCCCAGTCATCTCCTCTCCATACACATATTATTACGCCATGTGGTATGACACAGACCCAGGGACTGGATAATGGGGGACAGCCCCCAGTCATTATGACCTCTCCATACACAGATTATTACGCCATGTGCTATGACACAGACCCAGGGACTGGATAATGGGGGACAGCCCCCAGTCATTATCACCTCTCCATACACAGATTATTGCACCATGTGCTATCACACAGACCCAGGGACTGGATAATGGGGAGAGCCCCCAGTCATTATCTCCTCTCCATACACAGATTATTGCACCATGTGCTATGACAGACCCAGGCACTGGATAATGGGGGACAGACCGCAGTCATTATCTCCTCTCTTCCTCTCTATACACAGATTATTGCACCATGTGCTATGACACAGACCCAGGGACTACATAAGGGAGATTATTAACACTATTAGAATTGGGTTAGCCTTCTCTCTTTGTTAATATGATGCATGAGAACTATGGATACCATGAGAAAATAAGGAAGCATGGATCCAGCTGTGGATTAGCCCCAAAAGACGCAACGCTGCAATAAAATCAGCGGGGCAAATTCTGCGGAGGCCGGCCTAGCGATGCTGGAGGTGCTAAAGGTGACCAAATAATATCAGAGCAACTTCAGGGTACTGAATCTGTACGATAGCTGTGCACACAAGAGGGGAAATCGCCCACTACCATAGTTTAGAGGTGAAGGAAATGTATATTTTAAATGACACAGTATATGAGATTTAAATACGTCTTAGAACTCAGTTTCTATAACAGACAATGACTAATTTAATAAAACAAAATAAAATACATCCAACGAGGCTGTTGGCACTAAAAAGTCAGATAATAAATACAAACATTAATTAAAAGATAAGAAAATAATAACACTTACTTGGAATCTTGCAGCGTTTCACGGCTCAGTCGCTTCCTCAGGCCGCAGTGGGTGGTACAGGAATTCTGCCTTATTCTAGCAGCGGGTACAGTATGCGGGCATTACCAATTGCTTCTAAACAATCTATTCTGCCGGCATAAGACCATTTCTACAGCGCTGCCAGGACGGCTCCTCGTGATCGCATCACTAATTCCATGGTAGAAGTCAGTAGAATATGGATATTGGGGAATATATCCTGAGCATAGGGGACATAATCTGGCGTCTTTGTCTCTCATTTCCCTTCAGAGGCCATGATTCATATTTATAGCTTTATATTAATAATATTTGCCATTTAATTAAGGATTCATGTACAGTTTCTGTTTTTGATGTCGTGTCTAATTCCAAATGGGGTAAGTGTTTGGGTCCCAGGCCTGAGCCAACTCCTGCTCGTGGCCAATATGGTGGACACAGCGGAGTTAACCCTTACGCTGAGTCGCCATTCTGTGCCCAACAGTATAGCGCAAAACGCTGTTCTGTTCTCAGACTGTTCTGGATTGAGTCCAGTGTCTCCAAGCTAAAGCCCTCTGCCAGCTACCGAACAGGGCCCGGTCCATGGTGAGGGACACAGTGGGAAATAGACGACACTACCCAGGAGGTGTTGCAGCAGCGTGACCACACATACCCAGAAGTAAGGAGTTTCAGGTGCTAGTGTAGACGCCTGGGAGAAGTGCTTCCAGGTGCTGGTGTAGGACCCTGATGGTGGCAGTGACATACCCACCCACTATGCAGTCGTAGGAGTCAGTAACAGGCAGGGAATACCTAGGAGTGGTGAATTAAGGCCACTCATGTAACTCAGGACCGGGTAACCACCCTCTAATTCCATGTTGGTGAACAACAATCTGATATAGCGGGCGTAGCGATGTCATCCAGTCACAGGGTATTATTAAGCTTATATTATAGGGCTCAATGTAGAGCACAGTGACCAAGGCAACCTTAAATCGGCCATCGTTGCAGGGCTCTCGTCTTTCTTAGATGATCTATTAGGACCCTTTCTTCTCAAAGCTACATCTCAGTCACAATATCCCTCTTCCATAATGTCTCCTATAGATTCAGCTGCAGGATGACACTGTTCGATGGAAAGGGAACCTTTCCTCTTCTGCTCAATAAACTCATATACAAACTTATTAAAAGTTCTCACCAACTATTCCACTTTCAAACTAGCATGATCCCCAGTCAGGGAACGAAAATGTCGCCATCTTGTGGCCAAATTTGTGCAGTAATCCCTCTGAATAAGATCATGCAAGTCCCATTAGCAGCCAGTTGTGAGTGAGGACCAAGGATGGGACAGTGTGAAGAAACCACAGATCACACTCCCAAGATTATTCATACACACGTCACAGCCGTGTTGGAGTATCTGGTCCCCAGCTCCAAAGCACCGTAGTGGAATGAAAAGCAATTATTGTATTCTATTTGCAGTTGACACTGCATGCTGCCATATCTTTGTGAAAGTCTACCACATGCTGTTTATATTTGTAAATTGCCAATAAGTCAGCTGTAAATCTGTGCGATCCCGTTTGGGCTGCCCCATCTGGTTGCCAACTTTTTCAGGGGTTTTGGACATCAGTAATTTGCCAATAACGACCACTCGTACTGGCACCACTCACCAGCAGCATGGTCTCCACTATAGCAGGAGGGAACCACCCCATAGACCCACTTCCTCCTGGAATGTGTGTAAAGCTGCTGCACAACCCCTTTACTGACCATGAGCTTGCGCAAATTATCCATGACACTCATTGCTGGTACCATTATATGCAGCGCAGAGCTTTGTTTCCAATATGTAAGGACAGCCACTCAGGGACAGGGTGTATAATCCTCAGGGCAGGAAAGAACCAGCACCACGGACATGTTACCATGGCGACTAGCAACAATCTGCACATGGTCGCGGGCAAAAACAAATTAAGTAATATTTCAGCTGCAGTCCACCCACGGCTCTGGTGAAAAATGTCTGGCCTAGCGCTCGCTGCCAGCCGGGGTCATCCCTGGGCACAAGAGAGGAGACGGATTAATGTTTTCTATTTCTCACAGCAACTAATATATATTGCGGTCAGGAAGCTTGTTGGTGGCGGTGGGGGGAGGAAGCGTCTCACGTTAACCACTTAGGAAGCTGGAGAGACTGGAATAGCCCCATTCAGACGGCAAAGGCACAGATATTAGTCTCCAAAAATCTCAAGCTGTGGCACCACATGGGTCTAGCCCCAGATCAAAGCTCACCTAATTCTTACCACCAATCCATTCCCCCCAGAAAGTTCACAAAAAAAACAAGAGATATGGTAAGAACTTACCTTTGTTATCTCTGTTTCTACGAAGTCCATAGGGTCCACAGGGTTGACCTTGGGGTATAGGTTGGGAACCAAATCCGGGCACCACGCAGTTAAAGCTTTTAGCTCCCAGGATGCACTTGGGTCCACTCTCCCTATAACCCCACCCCCCAGCCAGAGGCACCTCAGTTTGTAAGTAGCCAAAGGCCGGAGGAGGAGAGAAAAAGAGAGAGAAAACTGGAACACTCGATAACCATACTCACAGAAATGGGTGACGGAAAACCGGTGACCAGCCACACAGCCCATTCGAAGCCAGGTGCGTCAGGGCGGGCGCCCTGTGGACCCTATGGCCTTCGTAGAAACAGAGATAACAAAGGTAAGTTCTTACCATATCTCTTGTTTTCTACTTCAGGGTCCATATGGGGTCCACAGGGTTGACCTTGGGGATGTCCCAAAGCAGTTCAACCAAGGGAGGGGACGCTCCTGTGCTGAGAGAAGAATCCGCCGCCAAAAAGGAAGCATCCGGAGAGGCAAAGGAAACCAATGCCTAGAACCTTAAAAAGGTGTGGACAGAAGACCACGTGGCCATCTAGCAAGGCAAAACAGCCAAGGCGCCACAGCGAGCCACCCACGAGGGTTACATGGCCAGAGAAAAAACAAGCATCAACAACAGAAAGGCCTACCCATGGGTAGGCCCCTGAAGAAGACATACGAGGCCGTCCAGGCAACATTTGGCCATAGGCCGGCCATCCTTTCCTGTTAAAACCAGAAATCTCAGACCACCAATAAGGAGTCCGATTTCCGTAAGGAACCTGAACGGATCACATAAATCCAAAGAGGCCGGACCACAGTCAATGAGGCCACACCAGCCGAGAGGACTGGGGACTGAATGGCCTCACCATAAGTTCCAGAATAATATGGAACCTGAAAATCACTAAGAAGAAACACAGGGTGAGAGCAACTCACACCCTGACAAGATGCCCTCCAGAAGAGGGAGCCACATGAGAACGCTCCCAATTCCGACACTCACCTGGGTGATATAAACTCCCTGAGAGAAAGAGAGAAAGCCAAAGCAATAGACCATGTAATGGCTATCACAACCAGCGGTTCCATTAACTTTCCCCGGAGTTAACGAAGAACCACTACTAACTCCCAAGGAGTCCCTAGGGAGGACAAATGGAGGCATAATCCAGAAAACACTCCAAAGGATGAACTGGATATCAGAGCGGAGCAATTCCATATCTTAATCATACTGACAGTGTAGAGATCCGCACTGTCAGGAAGGCCAGGCCGAGGGTGAAACCCAAGGCAGCCGGAAGGAATGCCAGAATATCTGGAAATCCTGGACCCCAGAAGATCATATCGACAGGTATAATACCATAAGATTTATGGCTGCCACAGTTTGTGGTAGGTCCCAGCAAAAGCTGATCCATGTGCTCTAATTATTCCAATGATGACAAAGCCAGGGAAGCCGTAAGACCACTGTAGGGACGCAGTCAAAGACAAACTACCCAGGTCTAAGGCAAACCCCAGGACCCTGAGAAAACAGGTCTGGGCAGTGAAGCATCAGGAATGGAGTATCGATGGAGAGACTCCGAAAAACCAAGTACCCCTGACATCTGGGGCAATCAGGAGCCACCAGCAGGAAAGCATCTCCGTCTCGATTGAAACACTTCCCTCGAGGAAGAATGGAGACCGGAGAACACAGGTACGCAAATTGGAAGAACCACTTCACCGACAAAGAGTCACTGAAGGTTGCTTCAGAATCCCCAGAGTTGGACTGTAACACCATAGTGTGATAGAGTCAGAAGGCCATGAGGGTCACCTCAGGGGGGCCCCCCCTGCTCACCAGGAGATGAAACCTCTCTTGGGGAAGAGACTAGTCCCCTGGATGCACGTCGTGATGGCTGAGGACTCCCGCTTCCCAATGGAGAGCACCTGAAATGAACACTGTCGAGATGGTCGGGAGGAGACCCTCAGACAATGTCCGAATGTATGACATACCTGACATTGCCACCCAACGAACAGTATTGCTAAAAAGGAAGCCACTGTTCTGACCCTGTCGGACTGAACTTTTTCAGGTTCACCGGGAAACAAGGGCTATGCCAGAGTGAAGGCCCAAGACAGGCTAAAGTTCCAACAAGTTAATTGACAGGGTGGAATCGACAGACATCCAACTGCACTGAAATGGATGCGAACCAGACACTGTCCTTAGCAAAGAATACCCTGGACGAGATGGCCATAGTCACCCGAAAAGGGACCGACTTGCCTCCGGGGAGAGCATCATCGTTTGAACAGTGATCAGACAGAAAAAACTTGTTCCATCTGGTTATAAGCCAATTATGGAAAGGCCTGGAATGGAACTAAGCCCATTCCACCCTTCCAAAGGCAGACACTGAATAGTGGACCATGCATCCCAGAGAGTAAAGACATATGTCGACTGCGCAGACATCCATG
Organism: Taudactylus pleione; assembly: GCA_031769625.1. Classification (NCBI taxonomy): domain Eukaryota; kingdom Metazoa; phylum Chordata; class Amphibia; order Anura; family Myobatrachidae; genus Taudactylus; species Taudactylus pleione. Next base: position 233,471 of record JAUIMM010000995.1, read on the forward strand.
TACTCCTAATGGAAGAGTGGAGATGCCGTCTTACGCCAGAAGAATTCTCAGATTCTGAGAATCCAGCAGGGCTCCTAGGTGAAGAATACCCAGAAAGGGATGCAGGGAGGACTTTTTCCCCATTGATTAAACGTCTGCACCCTGAAGAAGCCCCAGTCAGCAGGATCACCGGGGTACTTTACAGCCGGGTCAGGTTAAGAGCAGGAGGCCATCCAGATACAGGAGCATTGGGATATACTGAACAGAAGAACTGTCAGAAAATCCAAAACGCTGGTAAACCCCTGTGGGGCTGAGAGCAGTCCCAACAGGCAGAGCCCGAAAAATCGTAAGTGCTGTGATACAGCAAACCTCAGTCCATGCTGAGGTAAGGTCTCTGTAAGTACCCGTAGGCACGCGTCCTGTATATCCAGTGATACCATAAAGTCCCCAGGTTCCAAACAGTCCCTCGCTGAGAAAGTGGGGATGGCCCAATTAGCGCCGCTTACCGCAACAACTGTATAGCTTTCTGGATTTGTAAGGCCCTGTTCCGAATAAGGGCCTGAGTACCATCACATGGAAATAGGCCGCCTGAGCAAAGAGAGTGCGTACCCTCCTACCCATGTAGCTGCGACAACTAGACACTAGTACCGGGCAAACTGAGAAATCGCCATCTCCCAGTGGTAGGCCTGTCTCGTCAGGCTGACGATATATCCGTAGGTTCAGAAGCAGGATCGGCTGGCAGTCCAGGCCTGCTCGGAACTGGATATGTCTGCCCTTGTAAAGACCGACAGTCTATGAAGAAACAGACCTTTAGGCTGACCCAGAGGACAAAAAGACTTAATAGTCTGAGGCCCTATAGTGAGCATAGCTGACGGCGGGAAATTTGTACTGCCACTGTCAAGGTCAGGACCCAACAAGATATACCCTATAGATGGTATCTGCACCTCTGCATTCCCAGAGCGCAGCCATAGGGTATTACGGAGGATACCGTCGCAGCCGGAACTCTGAAAGTTAGGAGCTGGTATCCAATATAGGCATGTCCACCTATGACAACTGCATATATTACGTGAGCGACCAAATACATTTGAACCCCAGACGTGTTGGAGGGGAAAAAACATTACAAATGCATCAGCTCAGTATGCAATAGTATTAACCAACCATGCTATAGCCATGGTAGGATGGGTAACAACCCCTGAAAGCGAGTATACTGATTTCAGGCAGAGTTACCCCCTACGGATCAGAAGAATCCGACCACGCAGGAATGGGAGGCGTAGTAACGTCTGTAATCAGACGAGTAACACGCTCATCCACCCCAGGAGGGGCTCGTGATGACCCCCAGGGAATTTGGGACAGGAGACCAAACACTGTTGTAATACCTCATATCTGGCAATAGCCAGAGTCCCGCCATGCGATCCACCCGCTAGTCAGCAACAGGGACCCAGAAGGCACGTAATACTGAGGGTGTATGATACAGGTGCAGGTCAACATTCACTCTAACCAGAATGGACCTGCTACCAGCCCTAAAGCAGGGATAATAATACCTGAAATAGGCTTCCCCCGTGTAAGAGGGAAAGAGCCCCGAACAGTATCCAGTTCACGGTAGAGCCAAGTGGGAAGTAACCACAGGGCGTCACCCACGCCAATTTGCGTTTCATAGAAAAACGACATCCACCCAGTGTGGCTGTTGGGGTAATCCCTGCAAGGGGCATGACAGACTATTGTGGCACCAGGGGGAATTCATATACTCGAAAAACCCCTGTAGGGAGCGGTAGTCTGTGTCACAGGGGATGTGCAAGAAACTGCGAGATACCCTGAGATGAAAAAGGGCATTATGGTGAAGTAACCCCAAGTGAGGTACAACAATGGTGCTCGCCCGGCGATCCGCAATTAAGAGGATCCCGAGAAAACAAACCGCCCAAGGGGGTCGTGAAAGGGGCCGGCACCCGATGACGCCACATACAGAACCTTTTAAGAGTTAAATCCTCCGCACTAACACCTGCAGCACATGGCTTGCAGGATAGTAAAAATGGGTGCAGTATAACGCTCTCTCCCCTAGTCAGACATATCTGACCAAGCCTTGCGATCAAGCAGCACTATACTGGTCCTGACTGATACTAAAAATTAGCTGCAGGGACCCATTTTCAGCGTATGCAACACACAGTTCCACTCAAAATATGGCAACGTGCAGCACGCAACAGTATGTGACAAACCTCACAAATATTAACAAGTATATAAATGTGAGTCTCAGAACCACCCCAAGTACAGCTGTATTAGGGCAGATAAGGAAAGGGATAGATATACACTGACAGGTGAGAGAATAAAGTACAGTCAGCACTAGCATAAGTCACATACAATGCAGATATATACTTATATACATAAACATGTCATATAATATACTGCATGCAACTTACCCAGATTCAGTGTCTGGGATGGCTACAGCGCTGTGTACACTGACCTGATGGTGAGGTACGCAGGGGGACTGGGCTCACTGCCATCTCCGGAGATCTCTGCTGCACCACAGAGAAAATGGCCGCTGGAGACCTCAGAAGAAGCGTGGCCCGCGGAGGAAGCAGCTCAGCGACGCCAGACTATGGATACTGAAAGGCGCGCTGAGCTGAGGGGAGGAGCCGCTGTAACAGGGAAGGCTGTCTCCCCTGGCCGGCTATTAACCCCCGGGACGCCGGCTCCCTGCACCGAACACCAAGTCCCTGGTGGTCTAGTGGACACACGGGGTATGGGGGGCCCGCCGCCACTGCCGGCGCCTCCGGTCTGTCCCCAGAGACCGGAGGCACAGGACTGCATTTCAAATGCGCGGATCACCGCAAGCGGTGACCCGCGCCTTACCTGCTCCCCGTGGATCCGGCAGCAGTCCTGGGCGCCCGCAGAGTCCGGCTAGTACAGACTCTGGGGTCCCGCTGAGATCCCCAGATCTGTACTGGCGTCTCAGCGCCAGCGGGGTGACGGAGCGGCAGCTTAGACGTCCTATGGACAGTCTGACGCTGCCGCTCTGAAGAATCCAAAGTAAATATAAAAAAACTCTGTCCTTTAGAAAAAATAAAGCTTAGGGGCTGCTAATCAGCTCCCCACTGCACTAAACGGTGACCCCATTCCGGCCTGGCACCAACTTAAACTGAGGTGCCTCTGGCTTGGGGGTGGGGTTATAGGGAGAGTGGACCCAAGTGCATCCTGGGAGCTTAAAGCTTTAACTGCGTGGTGCCCGGATTTGGTTCCCAACCTATACCCCAAGGTCAACCCTGTGGACCCCCTATGGACCCTGAAGTAGAAAATTAAAATAAAAGAGACTCATGCACAAACACTGTACCCAGCTGGCGGGTATGGCGAGGCAGCTCCCAGGCTGTTCAGCTGTGGGCACCAGTGCAAGCTCCCATCCCCACAGCAGGATTGGTACAATGCAGCCAGCAGAGAAACACTAGTGGTGCAGTTCTCTTCCTATGGGGGAGTGGGGGCCACAGAGAGCATGTATTTCTGGTGATGCAATCAGCCTTGAGGTACTTGACTGATCAATCTTTCTATACAGGAACAGCTCTCCAGGATAAACACTCAAACTCCCAGGAACCAGGGATTAGAATTGGACAGTGCCACTTCCTGGACGGGAAACAGCCCTTAATAAGCCATAACCTTCTCCTGTGCCAACGCCTGCTGTAGAACCACACGTAAGCGCCCTCGGCACCAGATTACTGCTATGGCACGGCCAAGCCACGTTCAGTGACCGGCGCGCTCCTGTGTACCAAGTGCTGCAATAGCCCATAGGAATAGCACCAGTGTTATTGAGACTACGATCCCAGTAGTCTGTTCTTGAATGGTTTATACAAGTGAGGCTACATGTAAGCCCCAATCTTACTGGTCATTTCCGAATATCTGTTTGATAGTTATAACAAATAGTCATAAAAGACTTCGGTCCGGCGTGTAATCTTTGAGCCATATAAAAGCTCAAACAGACCATATCGGACCATAGTTGCCCCCACATCATAATGAAAGGGAAGAATTGTGGCTTATGCGACGTTAATCCACCGCTGCCTGGTGCAGAGGGAATGTAAGAGATGGAGCCAGAACCATCAGCTCCTGCACCAGGTAAGTCCTGCTTCTTATATTACTACACAGAAAGGGAATAAGGTAGCAGAGGACAGGCGCACACTTAGAAGGGATATTTATAAACCAGAACAGCTTAATGTAAGAACTTTTATTAGTCTGTTCATTAAAAGTCAGCAAAATAAAAGGAAATTAGTGTACAGGAAAATAAGGGGTTTAAAAATAATTCAGTGCAGTGTCCTTAATGAGCCATCATCCTATTTTCACTGGACTTTATTAGATACAGTATGAAAGACCTTGTAAAGGGAGTTTGGAACCTTCGTGGGCACCAGCTGTAAGAAATGTACACACAATGCTCAGTAATAAGACATAACGTGGTATAATTAGGAGTAAGTTCTGGCCCTCGCTCCTGCCTATGTAACAGCACCCGATGTTTAAGGCGCAGTTACTGAAGCGCGAGGCTCCTGGGCAGGATGATACAGTAGACAGGACTATGAATAGGCATCTGGGTATTATCGAGATTGTAGGCGCTACTCTCGTCACAAGATACAAATTGAACTTTAATGCAAATGGCCGGCACAGATCCATCATGAATAACGCTGCTAATGTTATCCGGTAGTAGATAAAGAACTGGAGCAGCCAGGCGACCTCAGGTAGAACGCTCTGATACTAACGTAAGATGATTATTCCCCTTCCAGAACATTGTCATATTGTTACACAAACACGTTGTAATGTGATTAAACCTGGTCATCACCAGATTGTGAGGGCAACATTTCAGTAAGAACAGAAACCAGCTGTAAAGACAAATGTAAGAGGGGCGCTAGATCTTACTCCTAATTATACTAGATTAGTTCACCCTTACGACTGTACATTGAGGCCATCTTTTCAACACCTGGCGCTCGAGCTACCAATCTTATGCAGAAGTTCTCCCAACAAGGCTCATGTACATCAATGGTCCTCTACTCCAGTCCAAGTACCACCAACAGGCCATGTTTTGTGGATGCCTTTAAGCATGCACAGGTGAGATACGCTGCATTCACACTGTCGGATGTTATTAAAGATATAAATAATTTTTACCATAGTTATCGTTCAGATCTTTGACATGTTAGACATGCATCGACCAACGAGGCACGTTCCCGCATGTCAGATAACGATATCGGACATCGACTGCTTGCAATAAGATTTGGACGATTTCATTCATTTTAATACTGTCAGAAATCGTTCACCAAAAATCGATGATCTGACAAATCTGACCGTGTGTATGCACCATTACTCTGTTGCTGGGTCAGTACTTAGACCACCTGCTTGCACAGACCATGACTTATAGGGGATACGCAAGGATTGAGAACCACCAAACATACTTTATGGAAGTCACTGGAATAAAGGACACGACTGACTGGCTCAGTGAGTATATAGCACAGAATGAATTCCTGCTCACCACTAATTTCCACATTCATTTTGCTGGTTTTAAATAATGCAGATAAAATGTTTTGCACTGTTTTATTTAAATAAACACATTTGCAATCCCATCTAAGTCTGCACCAATGTCCTGCTGATGCTTTCCCCTCTGCATACATAGTTCCGTTAGCTCCTTTCTGTGTCTGCCTTATGTGAGATCTGTGGTTCCTCCAATGTAAGATACAGTGACTGCTGCCGGTAACGCGCATTGAAGGGCAGTCATAAAGCCAGAAGGTACTTTAGCCCAGTGCTGCCCCCTATGGGCTACATCTTTACCCACCACCCATTTCCCCACTGGAGGGAGAAATCTGCACGCAGGCAGTAAATATACTCCAAACCCCTTTTGTGCATCTTCCACTGGCTGCATAGAGAAGTTAGGTGGCAACTGGGTGACGTCCCACAAACTCTTATGACACAATCCCAGGAGATCCCCCTTACAGGATAACTGAGCATTAGGCAGAACCTCCCAAGTTATGTATCTTATCTGCTGTCAGCACCGTACCTGGCCAAACCCACAGGGACAACACCAAACACCTATGTCACCACCCACTGACGAGTCCCAGACTGATCGAATGGTGGAAATAAAAATTTATTGTCTGCATGAAATTGCTACAGTATAAAATAAGTCACAACACAAGCTGGGAACACAAACACTGAGGGGGGATTGGTCCAGAAATAGACCCGGTAACTTCTGCCCCTTGGGCTGGGGGATCAATTAACTCCAGAACCTGGAAAAAGAAAAATCCTTCAGTAACTAAGATGGCGGAATTAGGCGCACTGCCTGCGTTGCAGAGAAACTGTCGTCACCTGGTCCGGTCACTCCTGGGTCTCCATGTTCTCCTCCTCTGCACCCTCTGGGATATCCTGGCTCTCCTCATCCTCCCCCTCCTTCCTCTCCGGCAGCCTCTCGTAGGCCTTCTCTGAGGGTGTCACAATCACACCATCCCAGGTGGACATATCGGTGGCGAGAACTATAACAAGAGAAGAGATGAGGACGCAGAAGCAGACACAAGAGAGCAGGATCCCTGCTGCCCATCGGCCCACTTACCGCTTGCATCTCCTTCCAGGCCGAGGATCTTCCGGAAACCTCCATGAGACAGGATGCGAATTAGAGTCTGCGCCGTGTAACACACCATGTCCTAGGGGGGAGCCAGAGGAGGCGCTCATTAGGCAGCAGAGAAATCTTGGCCAAGAGGCACCTGAACCTCATGCAGCAGACAACCTCATATTGGGAGGGAAGGAGGGATTCCACCATTGCAAGAACATCATTCAGGTTACAGCCACTCACCTGTTGCTCCAGGGTCATCACTGTGTGAACTCTGAAGTTCCCGCTCTCACAGGGATCTGTAATCCCAACAGAGCCTGGAAGGAAGAGGCCGGCTGCCAGGATCTGAAGGCATCGCCTGCATGGGAGAGCTTTCATTATATCACACCGGACACGGCGATAACGCACACCGCCATCACCATGTGCCCAGCACCTTACCTGTAACCAACATTCAGTGCCAGCGGCTGCCTGGAGGGATTGTTCATGACGGCATAGTGTCCCTGCAAGTAACACATGGTTAATGCCACACACATACCAGGTAAGCCATCAAACTATGCTGCCGGGAGAAGACCTACCAAGAGATCAACAATCCAGGGGGTCAGAGGCTCAAACCCAGGGAATCGACCCTTCAGATCTTTTAATAATCGGACCAAAACTTTGACGCTGAAAGGAGAGAAACTGGACTGTCAGACATAAGCCGATTACAGGCAAACGCCCCAATATGGAGGTGAAGATCCAACAATTTGACATTCCGCGCTTAACCAAATCTCATCTTACGTGGAATGGGAAGCATTCTCCTCGAACCAGCGGGCATGTCTGATGGCAGCCAGTGCGCTCTGCAGGACCTTGATGTCCACTACAATAGAGAAGAGGATTAGCGGCCGCACAGGAGCAGCAGAAGGCAGCGCAGGCGAAAAGAAACTTACAATGCAGTTCCGGGTCCAGTTTGCGCAGATTGGGGGGTATTGTGGTGATAAGAACCTTCACTGTGGCATCAGCGGAGCTTATCTCAAAGCCGGTTTCGTTTGTGAGCATGGTGAGAACTAGGAGGAGACATTTGGGCGGTTATTCTCTAGATAGCGGGTCTCCCGCACATTGAGCAGAGAGATCTGTGGTGGGGGCGGGAAGACCCAGAAGACTCACCTTCAGCGGGATCTTGTGTTCTGAGCGTCTCCACTACTTTTGTACCCAAGGCCGAGACAGCTTCCACTGAAAGGAAAAAACAGGGGAGGGGGGGGGGGGGGGGGGTGTCTCAGTATACCGAGGCCAAGGAGTGTTCTCCGATCTCATAGCACAAAATAGCCAGCTACTCACATGTTGGGAGGATCTTCAGGATGACAACGAGATCTGCCACATTGTGCCCAGCGGTCATTGTCCCCTTCTTGTAGGAGCCCACCTGCCGCACCTCTTCTATTTGCTGCAGGAGTAGAGACCGCCATACATCACTAAACTGGTCATTACATGTCATGCTACCCCCCCCCTCCCTGCTGAACACATAACTTATGCTAAAGGGCACTAAGGAGCATAGTCAGTACAGAACACCCAATACAGTACAAGAGCTAGTGTCAGCTCTGCCATCGTAAGGGGCACGGTCACACGCCATTGACCGAGGCTGCGCCAAGCTGTATCATTTGGCGAGTCGGCAGCTCCTCACTCCCAGCATTACATGATGGGCACTAGTGCGGGGAACAAGACAGTCATGGCTGCACCAATTAGGTAGCTGAGAATGTAATTGTACCCCGCTCAGCTACATTAAAGCCTGACCTTCCTTTATGGCACAAGGCAATGTCACAACCTGTTTACAGGGTCAGCCAGTATCTGACCTACAGGTTGTCTCCCATATCTAAAATGCTCAGGACCAGGGGTATTTCGGATATCGGAAAATATTCCGTAATTAGGAATATTTGCATATTATAATGAGATCTTGGGAATGGGACCCAAATCTAAACACAGAATGCATTTGTTTTATATACACCTTAATCACAGCCTGCAGGTCATTTTATACAGATTTAATAATTATGCCTTAAAGTTTGTGTACATTAAACCATCAAAAAGCAAAGTTTTCACTGTTATGCTAAAAATATTCCATATTTCAGACTATTCCATATTTCAGAATATTAGGATATGGGAGACTCAACCTGTAATGGAATAAGAACGTTCTGTTTGTTCCAAGTTGGCACAAAATCTACTGAACCAATTTCCGTGAGAACTGCCTCATTATGTAGAGGAAATCCCTAGAAATAACCTGCACTTTGTTTCATCTTCAGCCATCATATTACAGCCGAGAAACAAAATTTCACATCAATGCAGAAGATAGGTGTGGCGCCATGTGCGTGGCGAGAGGGGCTTTGTGGTCACATGACTGGGATAGGCTACATAGTCTGCACACAGTGACCGTGTGGTGGCAGCAGCACCTTCACCCACCAGTCTGCTGGTCACATGGGCTACTGCAACGACACTGTCCCTGTGCAACGCAACACAACTAGAACACATCAAATAAAGAATAAACTGGCAGAAACAATTGTGGGCAAAACAACGGGCAACAGCTACTATAACATTTTATAATATATATATTTTTTTTGTGCTTTATTTATTTTTTTATTTTTTTTTAATTAGACAGGAGAGGGATACTTACTACTTCAAAGTTTCCTGGTGCCACAATCAGGTTGTCAATGACGTTGTTTATCTTAGTTACTAGTGAGAGGATGGATGCCTAGAAGAGCGAGAGGGGACACAAATTCCCATTAGTCAGTGTTTGACGCCCATCACTGCCCAGTGTATGAGGATAGACAGCAATCAGCTGCGGACCAGGCTCATTCCTGCCTTACTGGCAGATACGTTATAGCTTCTAACACTTATATACATGACTTCTGTTACAGACTGACCTCTGATTACACATATGGTTACAACTTATTGAGGAGATTAAGGTAATGTGGGTGTCACATGCACAGTTCCTGCAATGCATCAGGTACCAATCACTGACATAGGGTGAAGTCTGTACCCATAAACCATCTGTAGAAGATATCAAAACTGCAGCACAGCCCCCGTATTAGCATACAGTAATGTTTTGTAGTCACTGGAGAGGTCTGGAGTTTCGGTTTACATTACTAACAAATTCCTGTGCACAGCGAACTTACGGTCTTTGAGGAGCCCGTGGGACTGTTACCAGAGTAACCCAAGCTCTACTGGTATAACTGCAGCTATATGGTTTTACCTGCTCAGCTGGCGTTGGGGCGAGGTCTTGGTTACGTTTCAGCAGAGCTTCGCTGAAGGGGGTCTCATCCGGGGCTGGTTTGACGCGTGGAAACGCCATCTCGCACTGAGGGAATGAGAAACGTTAGTCACAGGAATCACCAGCGACAATATATAAAGCACTGAGCAGACGGTAAATCACTCACCACATGGAAGTCGAAGGGGATGTGCGGGACGAAGGGCCTGAAACTGAGAAAGAGGAGAGTTATACACAGCCCCCAGGTCTGTTATTTGGGAAGGGTGGGCACACATAGTAGACACTTACCCTGCCCCTGGGCCCACTCTGGATCCAAAGCGTCCACGTCCGCGACCTCGTTCACCCCTGGGAGTAAGAACAAAAGTTAGGCATCCGTACAGTGAGACAGCGGGAGATACAGGCTACAGGGTGCCCCCAGACCCAATGTGATCAAATCAAGCCCCTGTACAGCATCAGGAAACATGATGGACCGTGGCTGGAGATTATAGGAAGGACATGAGGTCTCTGCAGTCATCCTACACATCATAGCTGGGGGGGGTTGGGGGGGAGAAGTCTATAGGCACATAATGTACAGTATATCAGTGTGATACCATCTTACTCAGCTGCTATTGTACTGATAATCATAACCTGCCCCCTGTATGAGGGACAACATACATCACATATAATCTGTGCTGCATTACAGGGGATTATCAGTGAGGTTTGCAAGTCCCAGATACTTGGAGAGGTGGTCTGTGGTTATGGAAGGGGTAATGGGGAGGGGGTGTACAGACATCAGTGAGGGGGTAATGGGGAGGGGGTGTACAGACATCAGTGAGGGGGTAATGGGGAGGGGGTGTACAGACATCAGTGAGGGGGTGTACAGACATCAGTGAGGGGGTAAAGGGGAGGGGGTGTACAGACATCAGTGAGGGGGTAAAGGGGAGGGGGTGTACAGACATCAGTGAGGGGGTAAAGGGGAGGGGGTGTACAGACATCAGTGAGGGGGTAATGGGGAGGGGGTGTACAGACATCAGTGAGGGGGTAATGGGGAGGGGGTGTACAGACATCAGTGAGGGGGTAATGGGGAGGGGGTGTACAGACATCAGTGAGGGGGTAATGGGGAGGGGGTGTACAGACATCAGTGAGGGGGTGTACAGACATCAGTGAGGGGGTAATGGGGAGGGGGTGTACAGACATCAGTGAGGGGGTAAAGGGCAGGGGGTGTACAGACATCAGTGAGGGGGTAAAGGGCAGGGGGTGTACAGACATCAGTGAGGGGGGTAATGGGGAGGTCACAATTATTGGGGAGGGGATGTACAGACATCAGTGAGGGGGGTAATGGGGAGGTCACAATTATTGGGGAGGGGGGTGTACAGACATCAGTGAGGGGGGTAATGGGGATGTCACAATTATTGGGGAGGGGGGTGTACAGACATCAGTGAGGGGGTAATGGGGAGGTCACACAATTATTGGGGAGGGGGGTGTACAGACATCAGTGAGGGGGTAATGGGGAGGTCACACAATTATTGGGGAGGAGGGGTGTACAGACATCAGTGAGGGGGTAATGGGGAGGTCACAATTATTGGGGAGGGGGGTGTACAGACATCAGTGAGGGGGTAATGGGGAGGTCACACAATTATTGGGGAGGAGGGGTGTACAGACATCAGTGAGGGGGTAATGGGGAGGTCACACAATTATTGGGGAGGAGGGGTGTACAGACATCAGTGAGGGGGTAATGGGGAGGTCACACAATTATTGGGGAGGGGATGTACAGACATCAGTGAGGGGGTAATGGGGAGGTCACACAATTATTGGGGAGGGGGTGTACAGACATCAGTGAGGGGGTAATGGGGAGGGGGTGTACAGACATCAGTGAGGGGGTAATGGACGGTTGCTGGAAGCTCCCAGGGCAGCGGCAGGTCACCACACAGAGGCGGCTTCGGAACTCTCCCAACCCCTCAGCCACATATAGCAGACACACGGCCTAGCTCCCCGCCAGCGCCCCGGCCTTTCTTACCTCATGTCTCCGCTTTCGGTTCCTCACGCTCCCGGACAATGAAAACCCGCTCTACCCGCGAGGCAGAGACACTGGAAAGTCTGGACCAACAATCCGGCGTGCAATTGGCTATAAGCGCCGGGTAGCCGCCCAATCACAGCCGCTCTTATTGAAGCACCACCCCACTAACGCTTTGCCACCAATCACGAGCACTGGAGTGACCCGGTCCCTGTAACGGACATTACCCCTGTCCAACCAAACGGCGGCATCACAGCCCCGCCTACACGAGCTTCTCCGCTGCAGTGGCGGCGGATTCAGCAACAAGGAAAAACTTTATTGATGTTAGACCCTCTGTACACGAACAACCCACAATGTGTGAAAATCAGATGTGGGACTACAAGTGCCAGCAAGCCCTGCCTGTTATGAAGGGAGCCAGCACCAGGCTCCAGCCTCTTTGCTGCTGCTCTATGGGGAATAAAAAGGGGGGGGAGGAAATGGTGGATAGTAAATGATAGCAGCTGCCTCATGACAGGCCCCCTCCCATCCCTGACATTATTATATTATTATTCTCCTCATAGGGGTTTATTTATCAAACTAATTCTGACCCTTAAACATCTGGCAACAGCTGCGTCCATGTTGTAGGCAGAATAAAGTAAAGCGATAGTAATGGCGTTCGTCGCAATCGCCCTCATACTTCACTATGGGCCGGATATTTAGCCATCTCCGAAAAACTTTGTGGTGTCTAGCGCGTTAACCCACTGTTCCCTATGGTGAAGCCCAGCTCGAGCAGGATCCTACGATCCCTCCCAGTCGGCTGGAGAGTCTGCGATGGCCGCCACAACTTTTTCATGCGTGTGTAGTTTCGCGGTCAGGTCCAAACCCATAGCGAAGGTGATCGCGTTACTGACCACCGGGATGGCTCCTATAGAGGGCCGTGCCACGGCGACTTCACAGAGGTAAAGGCCACCGAAGATATATTCCTTATTGCTGTGATACACCGACATAAGGATCGGTCATTTTCAGGGGCTCATATATTATTTTTAATAGTGGTTACAGGGGGTCCACAAACAGGACCACAGCAATATCACATGAGGCGACAACAAGGTCACACACTGCTGAGTAATGGCGGTAATACAAGTCTATTCCCAGCACCGCACCTCCTATTGTCTCTCTCTGTACCAGAGCTCAGCACATCCCCCCTCTGACTGAAGGGTCACAATGGGTCTGATTCAGGTTGGAGTAATATCAAAAGAAAAAACAAACAAAAGAGCAATTTACACCTTGGGAAAACCCGGTTACTGTGCAGGTGCGGCAGATGTAGGATATGCAGAGAGATAGGGATGTATATACACAAAGCAGCTGCTTTTTGCAGGGCCATCGCCACTGAAGGGGATTTGAGCTCCAAATTGAAAGCGGCACTAATATATACTGCAATAAACGCCAGGCTTTGTACTTATCATTATATGTCAGAACAAAGTATGTAATGGTGCCGGCAGTTCTTTCATGTAGTAATAGGAAGATTGTTACCATGACAAATGTATTACAGGTTGAGTCTCCCATAACCAAAATGCTTGGGACCAGGGGTATTTTGGATATCGGAATATTCCGTATTTTGGAATAATTGCATATCATAATGAAATATCTTGGGAATGGGACCCCAATATACACACAGAATGCATGTATGTGTTATATAGACCTTATACACACAGCCTGCAGCTCATTTTATACAATATTTTCAATAATTTTGTGGCTCAAGCAAAATTTGTGTACATACATAAAATACATTTGTTTCATTTACACCCTATACACACAGCCTAAAGGTAATTTTATACCATATTTTTAATAATTTGTACCTTAGACAAAGTTTGTGTACATTGAACCATCAAAAATCAAAGGTTTTATTATCTCAGTCATGCCAAAATTATTCCGTATTTCGGAATATTTGGATATGGGAGACTCAACCTGTATATATGTATATATTCCTAACATCCACTTTTCTTCTTACAGGGAACAAATATTGCTTATTACAGAATACCAAACCCAGTTACTGCAGTTTAACAGTCGGGGGGAAATATTCCATCACAGCAAATGCTGAGTTATATTTCTCATTACAGAAATAAATTGCTCCAGTCCTGACCTAAATTAGGTTTAACCACCAGCTACAAATTATTGTACCCAAAACATCACTTCCTTCATACATTGATTTTCTGCTGCCATCTGTGACAATAAGATTACACTGCCGGCCCTACCCCCACCAGACTACGCTGCACAACATGCAAATACTCTGACGTCTATTGCGTTTTATCGGCACTTGTGACCATTCATTCAAAGCTACCAGCGTGGCGATGTCACTCACAGACATTAGGAACGTAGCGCCCAAGTTGCTTCGCACAATATGTCTTCATGAATATTTCCTCCGAGTTATTAAGTGCCGCACAATAGAAGAATACAGACTTCAGATGGGAGCAGCCATGCGGAATAAACACTGATTTGCAGCAAAAGGGGTTCCCTGGCCAGTGTGAGGGGATCGTTCTTTAATGTAATGGTTTCATCGACCCCCTCCTTGCATTAGAATGCAAGCACAACAAGGCCAGTGGGTACGCAGCCATCCATTCACTATGGAACTACAAGAACCAGCACGGGATGGAACTCACTGAAAGAGGATTGAGCCCTGAGAGTCTCAGCACAAGAGTGGGACCACCTGCAAGATGCTACAACGTGGGAGACGATGGTCACTTGGTGCCTCCGTTAAGCAGCAATTAGCGTAGATTTTAAGTGAATAGCCGACACCCAGCCCATCAGCCCCTGCCAGGTAACTGTGCCCACATTAACGAACCACCACATCTGAAAGAAAGTATTATTTTGTGGCATGTTATTGTGCAGCAGTACAGGGTTGGTGGAATACTGTACACCGCTATCGTAACAGCATGAAACCGTGGGCGTAGGCAAAGAACCGCCATCTGCTCTAATGGGGAAACTGCGATGTTCATGATTTCCACATACGCAACTTACACAAAAGGAATATATATTCACAAACAGATTCAGGCAATGCTTTAGCTGATAACATTTATTGAGATACAAGAGCAGAGATCAGGCAGAGCAGCCACAAGCTGGATATCACAGTACAAAAGATGGGGTCAGCCATGGGATACAATTTATTGCACGATCAAGATGAGGGGTACACCCCACGCACGGACTGTAAACATCCTCCAATGTACTTCGTCTCGGATCACAGCTCTAACCCCCGGTAACGTGACTAACGCAACTGTATACATAACACACTGCTCTACGCAGGACGAGAGGCCGCCTAGCGCACCATTCCCTGTGTGCGGATCACGGGACGCAGGCTAAATCCAGACATACAAATGGAATGCTGGGAAATGCGACAGAATTCTCAGGAACGTCTGATTGGCAGCTGGAGGACAAAGCACCACGCCCCTCTATTGCCATGGGAACGATGATGATTGCTACAATATTAGGTATCATGCATCACACCGGAATATAATTCTCCTAGTGCTGGCAGTTGATCGATTCGGCAGTTGTTGCCCCCCACATTGGGCTGCTAAGCGTTTGGCCCCCTGGAAGGGGTAACAGAGGGCCGCCTGCACACACACCGGGGCTGGCAGAAATCTTATCCACCGATGTTAAAGAGAGAGATGGTGCAGCGCCAGGATTCCCCCCTCTGCCTCATTTGTTAGGGGACGTTGGGGAGGGATGGCCTCCAGAATCCAGCATTGCCCTTCTCCGGGCCGTCTCTTTCGCCACACTGTGATTGAGACGCCTCAGTCTCTCCTACGAGGATAGAGAAACACAGGTATAATGTTAGGGGGTCATAGGAGACGGCTACTCGGGGTCCGAGCTGAGTCCCCCTGGCGCCCAGCCATTACGCACCTGACCAGGCCATGCCCTGTGGTATCAGCCTTACCTGCGCGTTCTGCAGGATGTTATTCACTAAGACGACTCGACGACGTGCGTTTAGCAGCTTTTTCACGTACGGGTCCAGGTCCAGAGCCACCTTTTGGTCCTCATTAATCTTGCAGAGCTCTAAAAGAAGGGAGACATGTATGTTCTGACAAGCGGCGGCACCTGTGTGTACCCTCACAAAGCCACAAGCACTGAGAGGTTGCCCCTAGGTGACGCACTGGGACAATATATGTCGCGGTCAGGCTGGGTCCCATGTTGGTGATCTCCCCGGACTCGCACTCACCTGACGCCAAGCTGTCAATGTGCTCTCGCAGGTCCACCTGGCTCTCTCTGCAAACAGAGGGAAAATAGTAATACAACCAAAACGTACTTATGTGGGGGACACTGGAAGACCCCAAGTCCTGTTTTTGTGAAAATTTGGTCTCATCAAAGGTGGAAGATTTGGGATAGATGATGATAAAGTAATTCCCCAGCAAATATAAACTTGATGGCTGACACCTACCTCTTCACCAGGTGGCACCCTAGCGTTCTCTGTAACCCCCCACACATCATTAGAATAGACAACCCCACCCTCATTTCTTATAACAGGGTTACACAGTGCAAACACCTCATTACAAGTGGACACAGCGCTTTCATCATTCCTCATCACAGTACTCCTCATTACCGGGGGGGACACACCGTCACCAGCACTCCTCATTACCGGGGTACACACAGTCACCAGCACTCCTCATTACGGGGGGACACACTACCAGCACTCCTCATAAACAGGGGGACACACTGTCACCAGCACTCCTCATTACGGGGGGATACACTGTCACCAGCACTCCTCATTACGAGGGGATACACTGTCACCAGCACTCCTCATTACGGGGGGATACACTGTCACCAGCACTCCTCATTACGGGGGGATACACTGTCACCAGCACTCCTCATTACGGGGGGATACACCGTCTCCAGCACTCCTCATTACAGGGGGGGATACTGTCACCAGCACTCCTCATTACGGGGGGATACTGTCACCAGCACTCCTCATTACAGGGGGGATACACTGTCACCAGCACTCCTCATTACAGGGGGATACACCGTCTCCAGCACTCCTCATTACGGGGGATACACCGTCTCCAGCACTCCTCATTACAGGGGGGGATACTGTCACCAGCACTCCTCATTACAGGGGGGGATACTGTCACCAGCACTCCTCATTACGGGGGGATACACTGTCACCAGCACTCCTCATTACAGGGGGGGATACTGTCACCAGCACTCCTCATTACAGGGGGGGATACTGTCACCAGCACTCCTCATTACAGGGGGGGATACTGTCACCAGCACTCCTCATTACAGGGGGGGATACACCGTCACCAGCACTCCTCATTACAGGGGGGGATACACCGTCACCAGCACTCCTCATTACGGGGGGATACACTGTCACCAGCACTCCTCATTACAGGGGGGGATACTGTCACCAGCACTCCTCATTACAGGGGGGGATACTGTCACCAGCACTCCTCATTACGGGGGGATACTGTCACCAGCACTCCTCATTACAGGGGGGATACACTGTCACCAGCACTCCTCATTACAGGGGGATACACCGTCTCCAGCACTCCTCATTACGGGGGATACACCGTCTCCAGCACTCCTCATTACAGGGGGGGATACTGTCACCAGCACTCCTCATTACGGGGGGATACTGTCACCAGCACTCCTCATTACAGGGGGGGATACTGTCACCAGCACTCCTCATTACGGGGGGATACACTGTCACCAGCACTCCTCATTACAGGGGGGGATACTGTCACCAGCACTCCTCATTACAGGGGGGGATACTGTCACCAGCACTCCTCATTACAGGGGGGGATACTGTCACCAGCACTCCTCATTACAGGGGGGGATACACCGTCACCAGCACTCCTCATTACAGGGGGGGATACACCGTCACCAGCACTCCTCATTACGGGGGGATACACTGTCACCAGCACTCCTCATTACAGGGGGGGATACTGTCACCAGCACTCCTCATTACAGGGGGGGATACTGTCACCAGCACTCCTCATTACGGGGGGATACACCGTCACCAGCACTCCTCATTACAGGGGGGGATACACTGTCACCAGCACTCCTCATTACAGGGGGATACACCGTCTCCAGCACTCCTCATTACGGGGGGATACACCGTCTCCAGCACTCCTCATTACAGGGGGGGATACTGTCACCAGCACTCCTCATTACAGGGGGGGATACTGTCACCAGCACTCCTCATTACAGGGGGGGATACTGTCACCAGCACTCCTCATTACAGGGGGGGATACACCGTCACCAGCACTCCTCATTACAGGGGGGGATACACCGTCACCAGCACTCCTCATTACGGGGGGATACACTGTCACCAGCACTCCTCATTACAGGGGGGGATACTGTCACCAGCACTCCTCATTACAGGGGGGGATACTGTCACCAGCACTCCTCATTACGGGGGGATACTGTCACCAGCACTCCTCATTACAGGGGGGATACACTGTCACCAGCACTCCTCATTACAGGGGGATACACCGTCTCCAGCACTCCTCATTACGGGGGATACACCGTCTCCAGCACTCCTCATTACAGGGGGGGATACTGTCACCAGCACTCCTCATTACGGGGGGATACTGTCACCAGCACTCCTCATTACAGGGGGGGATACTGTCACCAGCACTCCTCATTACGGGGGGATACACTGTCACCAGCACTCCTCATTACAGGGGGGGATACTGTCACCAGCACTCCTCATTACAGGGGGGGATACTGTCACCAGCACTCCTCATTACAGGGGGGGATACTGTCACCAGCACTCCTCATTACAGGGGGGGATACACCGTCACCAGCACTCCTCATTACAGGGGGGGATACACCGTCACCAGCACTCCTCATTACGGGGGGATACACTGTCACCAGCACTCCTCATTACAGGGGGGGATACTGTCACCAGCACTCCTCATTACAGGGGGGGATACTGTCACCAGCACTCCTCATTACGGGGGGATACACCGTCACCAGCACTCCTCATTACAGGGGGGGATACACTGTCACCAGCACTCCTCATTACAGGGGGATACACCGTC
The DNA here is from genome assembly GCA_031769625.1 of Taudactylus pleione. Classification (NCBI taxonomy): domain Eukaryota; kingdom Metazoa; phylum Chordata; class Amphibia; order Anura; family Myobatrachidae; genus Taudactylus; species Taudactylus pleione. The sequence goes on from JAUIMM010000995.1 coordinate 252,235, forward strand.
TCCAGCACTCCTCATTACGGGGGGATACACCGTCTCCAGCACTCCTCATTACAGGGGGGATACTGTCACCAGCACTCCTCATTACGGGGGGATACTGTCACCAGCACTCCTCATTACAGGGGGGGATACTGTCACCAGCACTCCTCATTACAGGGGGGGATACTGTCACCAGCACTCATTACAGGGGGGGATACTGTCACCAGCACTCCTCATTACAGGGGGGGATACACCGTCACCAGCACTCCTCATTACAGGGGGGGATACACCGTCACCAGCACTCCTCATTACGGGGGGATACAGGGAACATAGCACACCTCCCAACCCTCATCACAGGAAGACACAGTACTTCCTCTACCCCTCATTACGGGGGCACACACCACATCCCCCGCCCCTCATTACACCCTACCACCACTAATTACAGGGGAACACCCCCTGATGGAGGCTCGGGGCTCCCCGCACCTCACGGCGTGCACATGGGAGTCCAGCTGCTGCACCGCCGGCTTCAGCAGCTCCAGCAGCCCCTCCGCGAACACATCCCGCCCCGGGGACACCGGCACCGCCATCCTGCACCGGACCGGAAATGACATCACACCACCGGGAGCTCCGGGTGACGCGGTCACTAGAGTACCCTGTCTCCTGTTTCCGCTGCCGCCGCCGCCATCTTGTGGCCCGGAGACCGCTGTCAGCGCAGGAGAGACGTCTACACAAACATGGCGGCGCCGCGCTGAGAGCTGGCAATGCCCGCAGGACACCCCCTCCCCCACACACACTCTGCTTCTCCCACTTCTTTCCTTAATGCAGAAACCGATAATACAGGGGTTCATGTAGAGGTTCCTAAATGCGGTCCTGCAGGCACCCCAACAGTTCAGGTTTTAGAGATATCCCTGGTTGGGCACTAAATGGGTCACCTGTGGTCAAGCATGGATATCCTTAAAACCTGTCCTGGACTGCTAAGCCCCGTACACATTGGATGATGTGTGTATCTGAACGATATAGTCATCGGCGGGCCTGTTGGGGGTGCCAACATGATTACAGCGTAGATGTACCCTGACGCCATCAGTTACTGTCCAACGTCATTCCCTAACATCCGTGTGGGCATAGAGGGGGAATATACTCTTGTAGCGAGAACCGTACATCCGCCCTCACTTATGTCACTTCCAGGTATAAAATCAATAGGGGAAATATACCTTACCGTGCCGGCATTGGCAAGTGCATCCACACCTGCCGATGCTGGCAACGTCGATCATCGACAGCGGGGGAGCGGAGCCATGCTGCGTTCGGCAGCATGGCATTGTTATCGATATCCCCAGATAGGACCGAATGTACAGACAACTGGGGATATCATTAACGACTCGCAGGAGCACGCATTGTCCATTGTTTACTGCATATACACTCAATGATATATCGTTATCGTTCATATAGTTCATAGGAATCGTCCAGTGTGGACGGGGCTTTAGGGTGCCTTGAGGACCAAGTTTGGGAACCTCTGGGCTAGTGTCAAATGCCTGTAACTTCCATTCACTCTCCTGTCTCCTAACATGGCACATTCCTGGACTCCCCCTACATCTGCGACGGATTGGTGGGCGATCAGAAATTTCCGATCACGTCCCTGCATCGTGGCGATCGGTCGCAGCTTAATGTATGATTGTAGCCACCTGTGGGGACCTAGGTCATTGATGAGACAGGTGTTCCCCCACAGGTGGAACATCGGGGAAATGCCCGAATAACGGGACTGTCCCACTGAAATTGTGAGGGGTGCGTGCTCTATGGGGTGGCGCCCCTGTACGACCGCACTGGTCGAACTTGCCTTGAGCCGGCCCTGGTAATCAGTCCCCTTAATTATCCTTACGTCACAGCCGTTTACATCACAGGTTCTCAAACTCGGGCCTCAAGACCCCAAACAGTGCATGATGTTCAAGTCTCCTATCAGAATCACAGGTGTAATAATTATCTCCACTTGTGGATCTTTTAAAATATGTCAGTGAGTAATGACTACACCTATGCACCTGCTGGGTGACCTGGGATATGTGTCAGTGATTAATGACTACACCTGTGCACCTGCTGGGTGACCTGGGATATGTGTCAGTGAGTAATGACTACACCTGTGCACCTGCTGGGTGACCTGGGAAATGTGTCAGTGAGTAATGACTACACCTGTGCTCCTGCTGGGTGACCTGGGAAATGTGTCAGTGAGTAATGACTACACCTGTGCACCTGCTGGGTGACCTGGGATATGTGTCAGTGAGTAATGACTACACCTGTGCACCTGCTGGGTGACCTGGGAAATGTGTCAGTGAGTAATGACTACACCTGTGCACCTGCTGGGTGACCTGGGAAATGTGTCAGTGTGTAATGATTACACCTGTGCACCTGCTGGGTGACCTGGGAAATGTGTCAGTGAGTAATGACTACACCTGTGCACCTGCTGGGTGACCTGGGAAATGTGTCAGTGAGTAATGATTACACCTGTGCACCTGCTGGGTGACCTGGGAAATGTGTCAGTGAGTAATGACTACACCTGTGCTCCTGCTGGGTGACCTGGGAAATGTGTCAGTGTGTAATGATTACACCTGTGCTCCTGCTGGGTGACCTGGGATATGTGTCAGTGAGTAATGAGTACACCTGTGCACCTGCTGGGTGACCTGGGATATGTGTCAGTGAGTAATGATTACACCTGTGCACCTGCTGGGTGACCTGGGAAATGTATCAGTGAGTAATGACTACACCTGTGCACCTGCTGGGTGACCTGGGAAATGTGTCAGTGAGTAATGACTACACCTGTGCACCTGCTGGGTGACCTGGGAAATGTGTCAGTGAGTAATGATTACACCTGTGCACCTGCTGGGTGACCTGGGAAATGTGTCAGTGAGTAATGACTACACCTGTGCTCCTGCTGGGTGACCTGGGAAATGTGTCAGTGTGTAATGATTACACCTGTGCTCCTGCTGGGTGACCTGGGATATGTGTCAGTGAGTAATGAGTACACCTGTGCACCTGCTGGGTGACCTGGGAAATGTGTCAGTGAGTAATGACTACACCTGTGCTCCTGCTGGGTGACCTGGGAAATGTGTCAGTGAGTAATGAATACACCTGTGCACCTGCTGGGTGACCTGGGAAATGTGTCAGTGAGTAATGATTACACCTGTGCACCTGCTGGGTGACCTGGGATATGTGTCAGTGATTAATAATTACACTTGTGCACCTGTTGGGTGATCTGGGGAATGTGTCAGTGAGTAATGGACTACACCTGTGCATAGCATATAGGGTCTCATTCAGACCCGGTCGCAATCGCTGAGCGCTCGCAACCGAGTCGATGTTAAGGCCCTGGGCACGCGTAGCGGCCGCACTGCGCGTGTGGAAGCCCCGGAGCGAGAGAGAAATTCTCTCGCTCCGGAGCTCACTACAAAAGGGGCGGCTGTCGATGTTGATCGACAGCTCGCCCCGTTTTGTAGGCGGGGCTGGGGGTTCCTGACAGAACGCCTGCCGTTTTGTGGGCGGCCGCACTGACATCAGCAGTGATGTCAGTGAGGAGCTTCCTGCTCGATCAGAGCAGGAAGCTCCCTGGGGCTTGCGGTTGCCGAGACCCAACCTTAGGGTCTCATCGCAAGCCCCGATGGACGCGATGGTCTTGACCATCGCGACCATCACCCTGGTCGGTCGTTAAGCTGTGGCTGGTAACCCACAGCTTAGCTAGCGACCAGGCGGCCCCACTTGAAAGGGCAAGAGGCCGCCCTCATTCAGAACGAGCGGTCACTTCTTGCGATCGCCTAGAATGAGGGCCATAGTCCTGAGCATAGAGTTTGAGAACCACTGGTCTAGATCACAGGACTGCACTGCTTTTCCGACACCGTCCCTCCGTACCACCCAGAGGCCTCAGTGTTGGGGGCATTCACAGAGCAGGGAGAGAGGCTGGGGGAAGCACAAGGCACAACTCCAGCGTGACGAGAGACCGTGGTGTGATGCGTGGGCACAGCCACTGCTTGGTGATTCACAATTTGCCAATCCCAATAGTAGGGATGACCATCAAAGGCTCTGCCATAGGTTTTATCCATCATGGTTAAGCCACCATTGCTTTATTTCTGAGCATGCACAGATGGTGCCCACAGCCGGCACTGACCATCTGTGGGTCCCCATCAATGGTGAAAACCCCACCCGGCCGTTGATGGCCAACACTACACAAGAGTTGGGAGGTATGTACCCCCCATATAGCAGGGATCGACCAGTGATAGGCAACATGTGGGCGGCAGCTCCTTAATGCTTTGCCTGCTGGTGTGTTATTATAGATAAGGGTCTTTTCCATTGATGTCCTTAAATACAATTTACATTAACTTTGCAATAGAGATTAAGATCAATGTGCCGGCCAGTGTGCCCTTCCACTGTGTATCTGGTTGTGCCGGCCAGTGTGCCCTTCCACTGTGTATCTGGTTGTGCCGGCCAGTGTGCCCTTCCACTGTGTATCTGGTTGTGCCGGCCAGTGTGCCCTTCCACTGTGTATCTGGTTGTGCCGGCCAGTGTGCCCTTCCACTGTGTATCTGGTTGTGCCGGCCAGTGTGCCCTTCCACTGTGTATCTGGTTGTGCCGGCCAGTGTGCCCTTTCACTGTGTATCTGGTTGTGCCGGCCAGTGTGCCCTTCCACTGTGTATCTGGTTGTGCCGGCCAGTGTGCCCTTCCACTGTGTATCTGGTTGCCTATCACTGGTCCTGGCATGCGTTTGGTGCTTGTGGGAAAGCGTGTCTACAGTCAGAGGTGAGGCTACGCCGCCCCCCCCCCCGGTGCGCTAGTTATTTAATAACTTATACGTTGTGTGCCACTGTGAAGTGGCGTTGTATGCACTGGGGGAGTGGCCACAGCCAAGTGGGGGTGTTGCTATGCCCCCCTGCATTCACAGGCCCCTATAGAGACCTAGGCCTGCGTAAACCTACCCATCTCCCTCTCGGCTCCCCTGTCACTGGTTTAGAGTCACATCTTCTGATCTTGGTCCCATTAACACACTAGTGCAAAGAGGTGGCAAAGCACTGCCTATTTCACAAAAGATGGGATGTGTTAGTATTACAGCAGGAGTACCCAGTGCTCCCAAAATACTAGTTTGCAGCCCAATATATTGTGATACACAATAAAATGAAAGTCATTCCCCAAGCCACCACAAGATGGGGCAAAAACGACGTCAGGAATATCACGCTTTACACATGAGGAGACCTGTGAGGGTTATATAGCGCTGGACACATGAAGAAGAGACCTGTGAGGGTTATATAGCGCTGGACACATGAAGAAGAGACCTCTGAGGGTTATATAGCGATGGACACATGAAGAAGAGACCTATGAGGGTTATATAGTGCTGGACACATGAAGAAGAGACCTGTGAGGGTTATATAGTGCTGGACACATGAAGAAGAGACCTGTGAGGGTTATATAGTGCTGGACACATGAAGAAGAGACCTGTGAGGGTTATATAGTGCTGGACACATGAAGAGACCTGTGAGGGTTATATAGTGCTGGACACATGAAGAAGAGACCTGTGAGTGTTATATAGTGCTGGGCACATGAAGAAGAGACCTGTGAGGGTTATATAGCGCTGGGCACATGAAGAAGAGACCTGTGAGGGTTATATAGTACTGGACACATGAAGAAGTGACCTGTGAGGGTTATATAGTGCTGGACACATGAAGAAGAGACCTGTGAGGGTTATATAGTGCTGGACACATGAAGAGACCTGTGAGGGTTATATAGTACTGGGCACATGAAGAAGAGACCTGTGAGGGTTATATAGCGCTGGGAGCATGAAGAAGAGACCTGTGAGGGTTATATAGTGCTGGACACATGAAGTAGAGACTTGTGAGGGTTATATAGTGCTGGGTACATGAAGAAGAGACCTGTGAGGGTTATATAGTGCTGGGCACATGAAGAAGAGACCTGTGAGGGTTATATAGCGCTGGGCACATGAAGAAGAGACCTGTGAGGGTTATATAGTACTGGACACATGAAGAAGTGACCTGTGAGGGTTATATAGTGCTGGACACATGAAGAATAGACCTGTGAGGGTTACATAACGCTGGGTACATGAAGAAGAGACCTGTGAGGGTTATATAGTGCTGGACACATGAAGAAGAGACCTGTGAGGGTTATATAGCGCTGGACACATGAAGAAGAGACCTGTGAGGGAAATATAGTCCACACCCGATAGGACAATGTAATGCATTGAAGTCATCCTTAAAACGGTAACATAATCCTCAAACTTCTTGCTATCAAATCATGTTAGACCGTGACAAAAGAAGGGTCCAAGAGTAGGACCTGCTGACGTGGATCAGAGATGGCAGCAGTGATTAGTTTTGTTTACCAGGACCATCTGGGACCTAAATTCTAGCTGATGAATAATAACCGCATCACTTATTGCCGGGGGTAGGATCCAAGGAATGAACAAGGTCAGGGTAGAATAGATATATAAACTGGAATGGCAACATAAGTGCCAGTGCGGCAACGAGATATGCCACCAGGTTCAAGCGACAAAGAGGGGAAACTTGTGATTTAGTATCAAACAACAAGAGAGCCAAGTCTAGGGACCACCAGATCAGGAGGGTCCATGCAGTCTGAATATCCGCTCTTTGAATGTAGGTTGCGGATGTAGTAGGAACAAATTGTTCTGTGCACGGTCGGATAGAGAAATCACCATTACAGCATTGTAGACACTGACTGCTCAGTGCTTGTGGGATGTCAGTAAGGTGGACTCCTGAGAAGACCGTGGCACCCGGACACATATGAAAAATTCATTGCTCTCCATCCCAGGAGACTGGCTTCCATAGTGACTTCCTGCTACACTAGAATATGGAAGGATCTTCCTACCCCTCTCCACCCACTACCAAGCAGAGGTAACCATCCTTGCAAAACAGCCAAGTGGGACTCTCAAGATGGCCAACAACGTGTTCTACAAAACAGGAAGCCATTTTGAATGGAGTATATGTGGAATTACATGTAACACACTGCTTCCATAATGAAGACTACGGTCGCCATGTCCATCATACTGCACTGCGCAGGGTTAGCCAGAAGTGGGGATATTGGCGGCTCTAGGGAGTTCCATGTTAAAACGGAGATCCAGGAGCACCCTGGGAGGTAGACAGGGGCTGTGAAGATTTGGGAGGGTTTATGATGCAGCTGTGTGTCTTCTAGGGGTGCATAGAAAGCGGGAGATGGTGAGCTGCCAGCTCCCTGAATTAGGTTTTCACCTGAATATTGCCTATGCATGGAACAATCATGGCTCACTGATGACACAAATGACCCTTGGTTCTAGCTGGTGGTCAACAGGACTTGCTAAGGCCGCCATTGTTTGTGAATCCAGAAACGTACTTTATAGAGATTTGCTGCTCTCAAGGAGGTGACGGAGTAAAAGGAGCTCTACGAACATGAAGTAGTTTAGGCTTATTCTGAGGAAGAAACGGTTCTCACACATTGCATCTCTATCTTCTCCAGTTATGGTCCAAAGAAGAACTTCCATTAAAATAAAAAATACAGTAGAACATCAAAGTATTGTTCACTGACCCACAGGAATTTGTGCACCACCACTAAGCTAAGCCAGGATTTGGCCGCTAGTCTGGCAGAACTATGACCTGCTCTCTCTGTGTGGTTGGGAGAGAATTCGCTCTGCTCCTGGATAGCTGCGAGAACTGCGGGATAGTATAGCATTTCCACAAACTTATGGAGAACATGTTCAAGTTCCGCTGAATAGCATGGAGACCATAAATCCTAGCAGCTGTTTGGGTCTGCAGTCTCAGCACATGCCGTAATGCAATCTGCTTGTCTAGGCAACCCAGGGGAAAACCGTGTACGTCCCGCTTTACGGTGTTTTGCTTCGAAGCGTGGATCTCACTACTGCTTACACGAAGAGCAGAGGCGCGCAGGGAACCAGCATCAATGATCCCACGCCTGCAAACTGGTTCTCTCGCATAGCGTTCCATAAAGAATGCAGCAAGAAAAAGCTAGAGAAATGTCAACTTTTACCCCAATTGTTATAGAGCTTTTCTGCCTGGAAGTAAAACTGGTTATTCTACTGTGCACGGTCACACAGAACACGATGATTTGACCCAGATACGTCTGAAGCGGGCAACGTTACACAGGGTGCTTGTGTAGGCGGCTCTCCCCATCTTTCAAAGGCTTCAGAAAGTGATGGGAGGCTATCGGTAGGCACTAGTGTGGTGTTGCTTTTTATCTCATTATTATTAGGTCTCATCCACTGGAGCCGATTCCGAGTTGGGAGCAAAGCATACCAAGCAGTAACTTTGCTCCTGGACAAACCATTTTGCAACATGAGGGAGTGAATGCTGGCGGCTTTGCATGTAGCCCACAGATGCTGGACATCCTTATTCTTACACAGCAATTTAGATCTGAGTTTGGACACACCATCCTACGTCTAATCTCTGCACATTATATATTACCCCCCCCCCCCCCCCCTGCAGTGCAGTACGATGTTGCCAAGGGGCAAAATTACTCCTCTCTTAGCTTTGCTCCCAACTCAGAATGAGCCCCTTTATATCTACGCCCCCTCCTCACCCCTGAGCGCAATAAAAGCAAATACAAACAAAAACACACATACCGAGCATCAGATCTGTAAGCAATGGTACATAAATAGTTTATTTACGATATGTTAGTTTGTACGTGGAAATCTTTTCTTTATATAAAAAAAAAAACAGATTACTCTCCTCGCTGCGTACTCACTTCGTCTCTGCAATTTTTGGTTGTTTGTTTTTTTCTTTTTGGCCTTGCAGTCGTCTTCATGATAAGACGCAGTCCCCACCGCCCCCCGTAAAACTGACAAAATAAAATTGAAGAAGAGGTGGAAAAGAACAGCGGCCCTCCGACTAAAAAGGTTGGTCTTTAGAGGAACATGTAGGGAGAGACTGCAACTGAGGTAGCCACAAAACAGTCTTTGTAACGGCATATAAAAAGAGAGAATTAACTATAGCAGAAGTCAGAGAGTCTGTTCCCACCAGACGCGTGAAATCTTGTACAGGTTTTTATCTGGCTAGGAAGGGGTTCCACCCGTAGGGGAACGGGATAGAAGGAACCAGCCTCTCTCGAGCGGCGTACATCCATACAGCGACGAGGGGGCAGGTACCACATATCAGAGCCACTGAAGTCTTTGCAGGAGTTGGCAGTCAGTCGTCATTTCAAAAGCGATCCAAAGACGGGCAGAACTTGCTGGCAGTGTTACAGCAGAGCGCGCCAACCTCTGGAATTTAGAGTTCCCTCATTAAGGTAAAAAAAACTAATTGAACTACCCGCAGTGACTGGGTATACGCCATCACAAATATCATTTGGCAGAGATAAGCCCCTGGCAGCCTACAGTTCACCTCTCGCTCGCCGACACCTCTGTGACCAGTGCTAGTTCACCGAATTGGGATCTGCCATTGGCAAAGTATGTAGGACCTCGTCCAGAAGCTGCAGGGCCCGATGGAGATGAACCTCTATCCAACATGGGGTCTGCTTGATGCTCTGCCGCGGATAATCCGGGCCCCAGCCCTTGACGAAACTGAGCCGCAAGATGCATAGGCGGCGGAGATCGTCGACGCCAATTCCTGCCGCTGCCGACAGACCTGGTGAGAGAACCAACTTCAGACTTGTACACTGCGACATATGGGCAACATTTGTGCATGACGCGGCCTACTCCCCCAGAGACACCCTGTACTCACTGACAGCGGGCGCGATGCCGCCCACAGATCCAGGACCGGGGATGGTTCCGGCCACGGCCGCTGCCTGTGCTGCCGCCGCTGCCTGCGCTGTGGCCGCTTGCTGCTGCATTTGGCGGTGACACTGTCGCAGGTCAAACACCTTAAAAAGAAAAATGAAAGGAAATCAAATTACCAATATACAGTCAGGGGCATAAATATTGGGACAGTGACAGAATTGTCATATTTTGGCCTCTAGTCACCACCACAATGGCTTTGAAATGAAACAAACAAGATGTGATTTACCTGCAGACTTTCAGATTTAATTTGAGGGTAATTACATCCATATCAGGTGAACGGTGTAGGAATTACACCGGTTTCTATATGTGCCTCACACTTTTTAAGGGGCCAAAAGTAATGGGACAAACTAAACAATCCTAAATCTAACTTTCACTTTTTAATACTTTGTTGCAAATCCTTTGCAGGCAATTACAGCCTGAAGTCTGGAACGCATAGACATCACCAGACGCTGGGTTTCATCCCTGGTGATGCTCTGCCAGGCCTCTACTGCAAATGTCTTCAGTTCCTGCTTGTTCTTGGGGCATTTTCCCTTCAGTTTTGTCTTCATCAAATGAAATGCATGCTCAATCGGATTCAGGTCAGGGGATTGACTTGGCCATTGCATAACATTCCACTTTTTAGCCTTAAAAAACTCTTTGGTTGCTTTTGCAGTATGCTTCGGGTCATTGTCCATCTGCACTGTGAAGTGCCGTCCAATGAGTTCTGAAGCATTTGACGGAATATGAGCATATAATATTGCCCGAAACACTTCAGAATTCTTTCTGCTGCTTTTGTCAGCAGTCACATCATCAATAAATACAAGGGAACCAGTTCCATTGGCAGCCATACATGCCCACGCCACGACACTACCACCACCATGCTTCACTGATGAGGTGGTATGTTTTGGATCATGAGCAGTTCCTTTCCTTCTCTTCCCATCACTCTGGTACAAGTTGATCTTTGTCTCATCTGTACATAGGATGTTGTTCCAGAACTGTAATGGCTTTTTAAGATGTTGTTTGGCAAACTCTAATCTGGTCTTCCTGTTTTTGAGGCTCACCAATGGTTTACATCTTGTGGTGAACCCTCTATATTCACTCTTGTGAAGTCTTCTCTTGATTGTTGACTTTGACACATATACACCTACCTCCTGGAGAGTGTTCTTGATTTGGATAACTGTTGTGAAGGGGTTTTTCTTCACCAGGGAAATAATTCTTCTGTCATCCACCACAGTTGTTTTCCGTGGTCTTCCGGGTCTTTTGGTGTTGCTGAGCTCTCCGGTGCGTTCTTTCTTTTTAAGAATGTTCCAAACAGTTGATTTGGCCACACCTAATGTTTTTGCTATCTCTGTGATGGGTTTGCATTGATATTTCAGCCTAATGATGGCTTGCTTCACTGATAGTGACAGCTCTTTGGATCTCATATTGAGAGTCGACAGCAACTGATTCCAAATGCAAATGTCACACCTAGAATCAACTCCAGACCTTTTACCTGCTTAATTGATAATGAAATAACGAGGGAATAGCCCACCTGTCCAGGAAATAGCTTTTGAGTTGATAGTCCCATTACTTTTGGCCCCTTAAAAAGTGGGAGGCACATACAGAAACCATTGTAATTCCTACACCGTTCACCTGATTTGGATTTAATTACCCTCAAATGAAATCTGAAAGTCTGCAGGTAAAGCACATCTTGTTTGTTTCATTTCAAAGCCATTGTGGTGGTGACTAGAGGGCAAAATATGACAATTCTGTCAATGTCCCAATATTTATGCACCTGACTGTATAAATTAATATTATCCTGACAATAACAGCACCCGTAAAAGCAAAGAGATCTGTATTACAGTACCCTAAAGGAAAGATTTAATGTCACCGAGATTTATGTACAACATATATGGATTATTCCCGTATGCGCTCGGTGTATTCTACAATAGTCGGTCGCTGCTGCGCTAAATGAGGTGACAGTTTCCCAGGACATTCAACACCTGTGTGATCAATGCTGACAGTACCGGGGTTTTACAACTCGGGGGCATGGAGGGGGGTGTTACACAACAGCAGAAATAAGATGCGCTGTGCTTCCCGTATTATAGCAGACGCTTGGTCATGGTTGAACACACTGGATTACGATGCTTGATGGCACCATCTTCATTTTCTCATACAATTATAAATGAAGCCAATGCAAGGGACACGGGCAAGGTGTGATTTACCCCCCAGCTGTATAGAAGCAGCCGTGGACCACGGCGTTACTGGGTGCGGGGAGCAGTAAAATGTAACGCAGAGGAAATAACAGAATCACCTTAATATAAGCTCCGGGGTAGATTTTATGTACAGCGTCCCCCGGTGCTCGTCCTGCTTCCCTATCCAGATAGTAACTCTGCACAAAGACAGCGTGGTCACTGAGGCACTTCATCCAGACGTCGCCCTCTCCGCGGCACTCCAGCTGAACGCCCTTCCCGATATGCAGCCTGGAACGAGGGAGCTTACAATCAGCCGAGTGCAAAGTGATCCTTTCTGTCCCCTCGAGAGCAGCACTGCGACACGGGAACCAGCAGAGCTGGCGGCCATAAGCAGTACAGCGCGGCCGTCTCACCTCGCTCGCTCGCTCGTGTCTGTACGATGCACATTGGACAGCTGCCCTAGGCAGAACCGGTCACCTCCAGAGGGGTCCACATATCCGTCCACCGTCACCACCGGGCAGTTTGCCGGCACCTTAAATATCTCTCCGACCTGGACGTCCATCTCAAAGTAGGCGACAGAGCACCAGAACTCGGGTCCTGTCAAGGAAAATGAGCAGATTTAAAAGCTGGTGGAACAGAGATCGAAAGATGTGCCCTAAACTCCGGCAGGGGGCACCTACCTGGGTGATTGGATACAGGGTGCTGGAACGGGGGTGAGCTCTGATGGAGAGACCCTACAAGGACACAGAGGACAGTGAAATGTAGCCTTGGCGCAGGGCAGGGGGTATATTAGAGAGTGCGGTGCAGAAAGACGTACAGTACTGGTTTGGGTGGTGAAGCGGAGGCTGCTGGCTTCCCCTGCCATTGGGCTGGGACACCGGGTTGGGGGTATATGCCGCTGTGCTGTTTCCCGTCCAGGTAGCTGTGGAGGAAGAAATGGACATTCGGTAAAACCAAGAACGCCAAGCAGGTCTCACCGATGTCACCGCCTCATGACCAGTCAGAAATACGTACTGTGGTAAGGCTGCTTGGGGGGCGACGAGTACCCGTTGCTCTGCGAGCTTTGGTTTGGTGTGGACGGTGGAGATGTGGAGACCATCTGCTGCGGAGAAGCGATTGATAGGAGCCCTTCACCATGTGTGAGAGGGGCAAGGGGGCAGCCAGAAGCCACTGTGACATAGGGAGACCACATCAGCATAATCACTGTAGCAACATACAATGCCTAGTCCGACTAGAGGTAGCACCAAACTCTACTCAAGCAGATCCCTAGGGGGTACATTTACTAAAGTGACAGTTTTTAGAAGTGGAGATGTTGCCCATAGCAACCAATCAGATTCTAACAACTCTCACTTTGGTAAATTTACCTCCTATACTCTGGGACAAGGGTATTCAATCCTAACCGTCCCTAAGTGCCTAACCCTGTGCCTATACCCCCTGCTTCAGAGATCTTGCACCTCTCCTCCTACAGATCCCTATATGAGGTCTTACCAGTGATAGCACCTCTCTACCTCTCCTCCTACAGATCCCTATACTCTATATGAGGTCTTACCAGCGATCGCACCTCTCTACCTCTCCTCCTACAGATCCCTATACTCTATATGAGGTCTTACCAGCGATCGCACCTCTCTACCTCTCCTCCTACAGATCCCTATACTCTATATGAGGTCTTACCAGTGACAGTACCTCTCTACCTCTCCTCCTACAGATCCCTATACTCTATATGAGGTCTTACCAGCGATCGCACCTCTCTACCTCTCCTCCTACAGATCCCTATACTCTATATGAGGTCTTACCAGTGACAGTACCTCTCTACCTCTCCTCCTACAGATCCCTATACTCTATATGAGGTCTTACCAGCGATCGCACCTCTCTACCTCTCCTCCTACAGATCCCTATACTCTATATGAGGTCTTACCAGTGACAGTACCTCTCTACCTCTCCTCCTACAGATCCCTATATTCTATATGAGGTCTTACCAGCGATCATACCTCTCTAATTCTCCTCCTACAGATCCCTATACTCTATGAGGGTGATAGCACCTCTCTCTCTTCCTACAAATCTCTGGGCCTGATTCAGAGCCGGACGCTCTGAACGAGTGCCCGCTCTGAATCAGGGCGTTTTTTGGTTTTTTTTGGAGCGTCCTCCTGGACGCTCACATAGCTGTGGGTTACCACCCACAGCTTATGCGAGCGTCCATGATGATGGTCGCGGTGGTCAAGACCATCGCGACCATCAGGCTTGATACGAGACCCTGCGGTAGGGTCTTGGTGACCGCAAGCCCTGGAGTGATTTTGGCTCTATCAGAGCCAAAATCACTCCCACTGACATCACTAGTGATGTCAGTGGGGCTGGACCCAGACGGTAGGCGTTCCCATGGGAACGCCTCCGTCTGGCAGCCACGCCCCCGGCACGCCCACCAAAGGGGGCGTGCTGTCACTCAACATGGCTTGGCTGTCGCTATCTGGGTCTCGCGCATGCGAACGACGGAGCTCCCTCCAACGTGCGCATGCGCACTAGGGCACCATCGACCCGCTTGCGAGCGGGTCTGAATCAGGCCCTGTATACGCTATATGAGGTCTTACCAGCGATAGCACCTCTCTAACTCTCCTCCTATAGATCCCTATAATCTATGAGGGTGATAGAACCTCTCTAACTCTCCTCCTACAGATCCCTATAATCTATATGAGGTCTTACCAGTGATAGCACCTCTCTATCTCCTCCTACAGATCCCTATACTCTATATGAGGTCTTACCAGCGATAGCACCTCTCTAACTCTCCTCCTACAGATCCCTATACTCTATATGAGGTAATACCAGTGACAGCACCTCTCTTTCCTCCTACAGATCCCTATACTCTATATGAGGTCTTACCAGTGATAGCACCTCTCTACCTCTCCTCCTACAGATCCCTATACTCTATATGAGGTCTTACCAGCGATAGCACCTCTCTAACTCTCCTCCTACAGATCCCTATACTCTATATGAGGTCTTACCAGTGACAGCACCTCTCTATCCTCCCGCCAATCTTACCAGTGAGGTATATAGTGATATCCCTCCCTCTGTGTATAGAACTAATCACTATACTCCAAGGTTACGGCAGGGAAAATGAAACAAGGTCTTACCAGAGGGTGAAATGGGTACCGGTATATTAGGGTACATGCCGATGGCCGTCTGAGGGCTTTTGGGCAATGTGAGAGGAGGTAAGGGCTGTCTGTAGGTGTCTGAAGGGGGCATTTGAGGTAGGGGCACACGTGTAATGGGTGGTTGGAGTTCTTGGGATGTGGAGAGGCACAAGGGGGCTTCCATCTCACAGTCATTTGTAAACTCCTCTTTTACCGAGCGGCATGGCGTGACTACAAAAGGAAAAGAAAATCCTAAGAAATAATTGGAGAAAAGAGTTGGCGGCTTACTGAGGACTAGAGGAGCACAGAGAGCGAGCGGGAGGTCGGCGACCCACACTTACCCGAG
Source organism: Taudactylus pleione (assembly GCA_031769625.1). Classification (NCBI taxonomy): domain Eukaryota; kingdom Metazoa; phylum Chordata; class Amphibia; order Anura; family Myobatrachidae; genus Taudactylus; species Taudactylus pleione. Next base: position 267,589 of record JAUIMM010000995.1, read on the forward strand.
CTGGGGATACTCAGCCCTGCAATGCAACAAAGTCATACTTTAGTTTACATGTAACGTCAAGGTAATAACACCGCACCCCCCACTCTCCGAGGACCCTGGGACTTACCGATGCCCGGGGACACCACTCTCTCGTAGTGATAAGGGTTCACGCACACGCTGTCGTACTTCAGGTCAAACGCATACTGACAGAACTTAACGTGTTTCAGCTCGTTCTTGTGCAGGTCCGGCCAGCGCCACAAGCGGGCGTAGATGACATGGGGAAAGCCCTTCCTGCCGGCCACCTACAGAAAAGGGAACAGTCCAAGTTACCGGCAGCCTGGAATGCGTGTACCGTGTACCTGACACGCCATTCACAGTCACGCAGCTGACAGGGATAATTCACGCGTGCGCGATGGAGTTTTGCATTGGAGGGACCCTAGACATGGGCGCAGGAGTTGGGCAGCCATTACCGACTGCCTTCAAACACGGAAGCTAAAGGAGGGAGTGATCCCTACATGCACACGCTGCCTCCCCCATACAATACACTACTGGCATGTAAGCCGTGACGTCACAGGATTTTGCCTGTGAAAGTGGACGCACGCATTAAAAATACATGCCAGGCAAATGAAGTCGTTCCCAAAGCAAAACATTTTGTTTTTAGCCATCATTACAAATTACATTTTATTTTAACTACCACTATACCGACGCCTAAGGGCCACTGTGCCGCAGGAACTTACATCTGCCGCACACATGCAAATCGCCATACTTCTCATGAGGGCGGCTACAGGGAAAAACAATGGTAAAGTCAGCGATGGAGTGGCGCCAATAATTCATTACAGCTGTATAGCGTTGCTCTAACACTTAGGGCCGGATTCAATTAGTCGCCAAAAGTGCCGTTTGGAGATGAGTTATCGCCGATTTGCGCTTTTCGCCTGTTTTCCAAGTATCTCCGTATTCAATTCCCCGGAGTTTTGGCCTACGCGAAAAACTCCGTAGTCAAAAACAGCCGAAAAAGTTTCTCCAGCAAAAGGCAGGAGAAGAGAAGCGCAAAATCCATATTTTGGGGGACAAATGTGGGGACTCACTCGCTAAGCTGCGTTCGCACGCTGCTGGCCGATTTTCGCTATCTGTGCATGCGTACGCATTACAGTGTGTGAACCAGTATGAGCGATTAGGAAGCGTATGCTGGCTGCGCATAGACTGCTCGGCTGACAGTGACAGGAGAAGCCGTTTGTGCGTGGTGACTGAGGCTGGCCACTAGAAACGGGGGAGCGGAAGTGCGAACGCAGGCGTGCCTGAGCGCCTTAACGCCGATGCAGACGCGTGCATAATTAACAGGCAGCGTCATATTACATCTCACCTGCTTGTATTTCACACTGAAGTGACCGCAGTGCTTGCGGTAGGGTATGGTCAGCCAAAAGCGCTGCGTTCGCTGCCGATGATACTTGATGTACTACCGATGGTTGCATACACTTCCTGGAGATGACGTGCGCAAGTGGGCGTCTTAAGACAGTCTGGTGGGCGTCTCCATACACAATGTGATCGCACGCTGAGACATAGTGGGCGTGCTAATGCCTTACGTGCGATCTCTTGCCTTGGCCAAATTTGCATACGTATCTAGCGTGCAAACGCATCTAGCGAGCGTGTCCGATTCGAGCCCTTGGCTCAGAACCCTTTGGACAGCCTCCTAATGACTAATCCAAAAAATTATATATCTTAATTCACCCCCCCCCCCCCCCCCCCAAAAAAAATAAAAAACCATATGTCATTTTTGGGGCGAAAATGTAAAAAGTGTTGGAAAATGGATAAAAAGTGGGGGTCCTGGTATTTTGGGGGGCTGTATGAAAGAGAGAGGCGATTTTGGGATTGCAGGAGGCAGCAGGTGGTTTTTTGAGATTTTTTAAATCTTCATTGTAGAGACATGAAAATATACACGTACCCCAATGTAACCTCAGTCCTTATTGTTCAGAGAGAACATTGCTTTCTATCATTTTCCCACACATAGGCATAGAACAGCCCTTTGCAACAAAATAAGCTCCCTAAATACCTTTATTAGGGCTACTAGTACTATTCTACACTGATTCCCAGGGTCACAGAGGCTTTCTCTGGGCTACAGACTGATTTCCCCCCCAAAAATGTCCTTTTCGGTAGTTTCCTTTGTAAAATATTCACCTATCCGCGTTTTCGCCAGTTTTACAATTGAATAGGGCAAAAATCCGGGATGCGCATGGAGACGACATTGCGTCAGAACAGGCGAATGAGGCGAATTCAGTCCACTTTTCACCAGACTGCACTTTTCGGCAGCTAGTTGAATTCAGCCCTTAATACCACCCCCTCTGCACTAATATTAATAAGGGATAATCTGCACTAATATTAATGGGGATAATCTGAATGGCACCCCCTCTGCACTAATATTAATGGGGATAATCTGAATGACACCCCCTCTGCACTAATATTAATGGGGATAATATGTATGACACCCCCCTCTGCACTAATATTAATGGGGATAATCTGAATGACACCCCCCCCTCTGCACTAATATTAATGGGGATAATCTGAATGACACCCCCCTCTGCACTAATATTAATGGGGATAATCTGAATGACACCCCCCCTCTGCACTAATATTAATGGTGATAATCTGAATGACACCCCCTCTGCACTAATATTAATGGGAATAATCTGTATGACACCCCCCTCTGCACTAATATTAATGGGAATAATCTGTATGACACCCCCCTCTGTACTAATATTAATGGGGATAATATGAATGACACCCTCTCTGCACTAATATTAATGGTGATAATCTGAATGACATCCCCCTCTGCACTAATATTAATGGGGATAATCTGAATGACACCCCCTCTGCACTAATATTAATGGGAATAATATGTATGACACCCCCCTCTGCACTAATATTAATGGGGATAATCTGAATGACACCCCCCCCTCTGCACTAATATTAATGGGGATAATCTGAATGACACCCCCCTCTGCACTAATATTAATGGGGATAATCTGAATGACACCCCCCCTCTGCACTAATATTAATGGTGATAATCTGAATGACACCCCCTCTGCACTAATATTAATGGGAATAATCTGTATGACACCCCCCTCTGTACTAATATTAATGGGGATAATATGAATGACACCCTCTCTGCACTAATATTAATGGTGATAATCTGAATGACATCCCCCTCTGCACTAATATTAATGGGGATAATATGAATGACACCCTCTCTGCACTAATATTAATGGGGATAATATGAATGACACCCCCCTCTGCACTAATATTAATGGGGATAATATGTATGACACCCCCCTCTGCACTAATATTAATGGGGATAATATGTATGACACCCCCTCTGCACAAATATTAATGGGGATAATATGAATGACACCCCCCTAGGCACTAATATTAATGGGAATAATCTGAATGACACCCCCCTCTGCACTAATATTAATGGTGATAATCTGAATGACACCCCCCTCTGCACTAATATTAATGGGGATAATCTGAATGACACCCCCTCTGCACTAATATTAATGGGGATAATATGAATGACACCCCCCTCTGCACTAATATTAATGGGGATAATATGAATGACACCCCCTCTGCACTAATATTAATGGGAATAATCTGAATGACACCCCCCTCTGCACTAATATTAATGGGGATAATATGGATGACACCCCCCTCTGCACTAATATTAATGGGGATAATATGAATGACACCCCCCTCTGCACTAATATTAATGGGGATAATATGAATGACACCCCCCTCTGCACAAATATTAATGGGGATAATATGAATGACACCCCCCTCTGCACTAATATTAATGGGAATAATCTGAATGACACCCCCCTCTGCACTAATATTAATGGGGATAATATGGATGACACCCCCCTCTGCACTAATATTAATGGGGATAATATGAATGACACCCCCTCTGCACTAATATTAATGGGGATAATATGAATGACACCCCCCTCTGCACAAATATTAATGGGGATAATATGAATGACACCCCCCTCTGCACTAATATTAATGGGAATAATATGAATGACACCCCCCTCTGCACAAATATTAAAGAGGATAATCTGAATGACACCCCCCTCTGCACTAATATTAATGGGGATAATCTGAATGACACCCCCCCTCTGCACGAATATTAATGAGGGATAATCTGAATGACACCCCCCTCTGCACGAATATTAATGGGGATAATCTGCACTAATATTAATGGGGATAATCTGAATGACACCCCCCTCTGCACTAATATTAATGGAGATAATCTGAATGACACCCCCTCTGCACTAATATTAATGGGGATAATCTGAATGACACCCCCCCTCTGCACTAATATTAATGGAGATAATCTGAATGACACCCCCTCTGCACGAATATTAATGGGGATAATCTGAATGACTTCCCCTCTGCACTAATATTAATAAGGGATAATCTGCACTAATATTAATGGGGATAATCTGAATGACACCCCCCTCTGCACTAATATTAATGGAGATAATCTGAATGACACCCCCTCTGCACTAATATTAATGGGGATAATCTGAATGACACCCCCCTCTGCACTAATATTAATGGGGATAATCTGAATGACACCCCCCTCTGCACTAATATTAATGGGGAAAATCTGCATGACACCCCCTCTGCACTAATATTAATGGGGATAATCTGAATGACACCCCCCTCTGTACTAATATTAATGGGGATAATCTGAATGACACCCCCCTCTGCACTAATATTAATGGGGAAAATCTGCATGACACCCCCTCTGCACTAATATTAATGGGGATAATCTGAATGACACCCCCCTCTGTACTAATATTAATGGGGATAATCTGAATGACACAACCCCCTCTGCACTCATATTAATAAGGGATAATATGAATGACACCCCCCTATGCACAAATATTAATGAGGGATAATCTGTATGACACCCCCTCTGCATGAATATTAATGGGGATAATCTGAATGACACCCCCTCTGCACTAATATTAATGGGGATAATCTGAATGACACCCCCCTCTGCACGAATATTAATAAGGGATAATCTGCACTAATATTAATGGGGATAATCTGAATGGCACCCCCTCTGCATAAATATTAATGGGGATAATCTGAATGACACCCCCCTCTGCACTAATATTAATGGGGATAATCTGAATGACACCCCCCTCTGCATAAATATTAATGGGGATAATCTGAATGACACCCCCCTCTGCACTAATATTAATGGGGATAATCTGAATGACACCCCCCTCTGCACTAATATTAATGGGGATAATCTGAATGACACTCCCCTCTGCACGAATATTAATGGAGATAATCTGAATGACACCCCCCTCTGCACTAATATTAATGGGGATAATCTGAATGACACCCCCCTCTGCACGAATATTAATGGGGATAATCTGAATGACATCCCCCTCTGCACGAATATTAATGGGGATAATCTGAATGACACCCCCCTCTGCACTAATATTAATGGGGATAATCTGAATGACACCCCCCTCTGCACTAATATTAATGGGGATAATCTGAATGACACCCCCCTCTACACGAATATTAATGGGGATAATCTGAATGACTTCCCCCCTCTGCACTAATATTAATGGGGATAATCTGAATGACACCCCCCTCTGCACTAATATTAATGGGGATAATCTGCATGACACCCCCCTCTGCACTAATATTAATGGGGATAATCTGAATGACACCCCCCTCTGCACTAATATTAATGGGGATAGTCTGAATGACACCCCCCTCTGCACTAATATTAATAAGGGATAATCTGCACTAATATTAATGGGGATAATATGAATGACACCCCCTTATGCACAAATATTAATGAGGGATAATATGAATGACACACCCTCTGCATGAATATTAATGGGGATAATCTGAATGACACCCCTCTGCACTAATATTAATGGGGATAATCTGAATGACACCCCCCTCTGCACGAATATTAATAAGGGATAATCTGCACTAATATTAATGGGGATAATCTGAATGGCACTCCCCTCTGCACTAATATTAATGGGGATAATCTGAATGACATCCCCCTCTGCACTAATATTAATGGGGATAATCTGAATGACACCCCCCTCTACACGAATATTAATGGGGATAGTCTGAATGACACCCCCCTCTGCACTAATATTAATGGGGATAATCTGAATGACACCCCCCTCTGCACGAATATTAATGGGGATAATCTGCATGACACCCTCTCTGCACTAATATTAATGGGGATTATCTGGATGACACCCCCCTCTGCACGAATATTAATGGGGATAATATGAATGAAACCCCCCTCTGTACTAATATTAATGGGGATAATATGTATGACACCCCCCTCTGCACTAATATTAATGGGGATAATATGTATGACACCCCCCTCTGCACTAATATTAATGGGGATAATCTGAATGACACCCCCCTCTGCACTAATATTAATGGGGATAATCTGAATGACACCCCCTCTGCACGAATATTAATGGGAATAGTCTGAATGACACCCCCTCTGCACGAATATTAATGGGGATAATATGAATGACACCCCCTCTGCACTAATATTAATGGGGATTATCTGAATGACTTCCCCTCTGCACTAATATTAATGGGGATAATATGAATGGCACCCCCCTCTGCACAAATATTAATGGGGATAATATGAATGACACCCCCCTCTGCACTAATATTAATGGGGATAATATGAATGACACCCCCCTCTGCACTAATATTAATGGGGATAATATGAATGACACCCCCTCTGCACTAATATTAATGGGGATAATATGAATGACACCCCCTCTGCACTAATATTAATGAGGATTATCTGAATGACACCCCCTCTGCACTAATATTAATGGGGATAATCTGTATGACACCCCCCTCTGCACTAATATTAATGGGGATAATCTGAATGACACCCCCCTCTGCACTAATATTAATGGGGATAATATGAAAGACACCCCCTCTGCACTAATATTAATGGGGATAATATGAATGACACCCCCTCTGCACTAATATTAATGGGGATAATCTGAATGACTTCCCCCCTCTGCACTAATATTAATGGGGATAGTCTGAATGACACCCCCCTCCGCACTAATATTAATGGGGATAATCTGAATGACTTCCCCCCTCTGCACTAATATTAATGGAGATAATCTGAATGACACCCCCCTCTGCACTAATATTAATGGGGATAATCTGAATGACACCCCCCTCTGCACTAATATTAATGGGGATAATCTGAATGACTTCCCCTCTGCACTAATATTAATGGAGATAATCTGAATGACACCCCCCTCTGCACTAATATTAATGAGGATAGTCTGAATGACACCCCCCTCTGCACTAATATTAATAAGGGATAATCTGCACTAATATTAATGGGGATAATATGAATGACACCCCCTTATGCACAAATATTAATGAGGGATAATCTGAATGACACCCCCTCTGCATGAATATTAATGGGGATAATCTGAATGACACCCCCCTCTGCACTAATATTAATAAGGGATAATCTGCACTAATATTAATGGGGATAATATGAATGACACCCCCCTCTGCACGAATATTAATGGGGATAATCTGAATGACACCCCCCTCTGCACGAATATTAATGGGGATAATCTGAATGGCACCCCCTATGCATAAATATTAATGAGGGATAATATGAATGACACCCCCTCTGCACTAATATTAATGAGGGATAATATGAATGACACACCCTCTGCATGAATATTAATGGGGATAATCTGAATGACACCCCTCTGCACTAATATTAATGGGGATAATCAGAATGACACTCCCCTCTGCACTAATATTAATGGGGATAATCTGAATGACATCCCCCTCTGCACTAATATTAATGGGGATAATCTGAATGACACCCCCCTCTAAACGAATATTAATGGGGATAGTCTGAATGACACCCCCCTCTGCACTAATATTAATGGGGATAATCTGAATGACACCCCCCTCTGCACGAATATTAATGGGGATAATCTGCACTAATATTAATGGGGATAATCTGAATGGCACCCCCTCTGCATAAATATTAAAGGGGATAATCTGTATGACACTCCCCTCTGCACTAATATTAATGGGGATAATCTGAATGACATCCCCCTCTGCACTAATATTAATGGGGATAATCTGAATGACACCCCCCTCTACACGAATATTAATGGGGATAGTCTGAATGACACCCCCCTCTGCACTAATATTAATGGGGATAATCTGAATGACACCCCCCTCTGCACGAATATTAATGGGGATAATCTGCATGACACCCCCCTCTGCACTAATATTAATGGGGATAATCTGAATGACACCCCCCTCTGCACTAATATTAATGGGGATAATCTGAATGACACCCCCTCTGCACGAATATTAATGGGAATAGTCTGAATAACACCCCCCTCTGCACGAATATTAATGGGGATTATCTGAATGACAACCCCCTCTGCACTAATATTAATGGGGATTATCTGAATGACACCCCCCTCTGCACTAATATTAATGGGGATAATCTGTATGACACCCCCCTCTGCACTAATATTAATGGGGATAATATGAATGACATCCTCCTCTGCACTAATATTAATGGGGATAATATGAATGACACCCCCCTCTGCACTAATATTAATGGGGATAATATGAATGACACCCCCCTCTGCACTAATATTAATGGGGATAATATGAATGACACCCCCTCTGCACTAATATTAATGAGGATTATCTGAATGACACCCCCTCTGCACTAATATTAATGGGGATAATCTGTATGACACCCCCCTCTGCACTAATATTAATGGGGATAATCTGAATGACACCCCCCTCTGCACTAATATTAATGGGGATAATATGAATGACACCCCCTCTGCACTAATATTAATGGGGAGAATATGAATGACACCCCCTCTGCACTAATATTAATGGGGATAATCTGAATGGCACCCCCTATGCATAAATATTAATGAGGGATAATATGAATGACACCCCCTCTGCACTAATATTAATGAGGGATAATATGAATGACACACCCTCTGCATGAATATTAATGGGGATAATCTGAATGACACCCCTCTGCACTAATATTAATGGGGATAATCAGAATGACACTCCCCTCTGCACTAATATTAATGGGGATAATCTGAATGACATCCCCCTCTGCACTAATATTAATGGGGATAATCTGAATGACACCCCCCTCTAAACGAATATTAATGGGGATAGTCTGAATGACACCCCCCTCTGCACTAATATTAATGGGGATAATCTGAATGACACCCCCCTCTGCACGAATATTAATGGGGATAATCTGCACTAATATTAATGGGGATAATCTGAATGGCACCCCCTCTGCATAAATATTAAAGGGGATAATCTGTATGACACTCCCCTCTGCACTAATATTAATGGGGATAATCTGAATGACATCCCCCTCTGCACTAATATTAATGGGGATAATCTGAATGACACCCCCCTCTACACGAATATTAATGGGGATAGTCTGAATGACACCCCCCTCTGCACTAATATTAATGGGGATAATCTGAATGACACCCCCCTCTGCACGAATATTAATGGGGATAATCTGCATGACACCCCCCTCTGCACTAATATTAATGGGGATAATCTGAATGACACCCCCCTCTGCACTAATATTAATGGGGATAATCTGAATGACACCCCCTCTGCACGAATATTAATGGGAATAGTCTGAATAACACCCCCCTCTGCACGAATATTAATGGGGATTATCTGAATGACAACCCCCTCTGCACTAATATTAATGGGGATTATCTGAATGACACCCCCCTCTGCACTAATATTAATGGGGATAATCTGTATGACACCCCCCTCTGCACTAATATTAATGGGGATAATATGAATGACATCCTCCTCTGCACTAATATTAATGGGGATAATATGAATGACACCCCCCTCTGCACTAATATTAATGGGGATAATATGAATGACACCCCCCTCTGCACTAATATTAATGGGGATAATATGAATGACACCCCCTCTGCACTAATATTAATGAGGATTATCTGAATGACACCCCCTCTGCACTAATATTAATGGGGATAATCTGTATGACACCCCCCTCTGCACTAATATTAATGGGGATAATCTGAATGACACCCCCCTCTGCACTAATATTAATGGGGATAATATGAATGACACCCCCTCTGCACTAATATTAATGGGGAGAATATGAATGACACCCCCTCTGCACTAATATTAATGGGGATAATCTGAATGACTTCCCCCCTCTGCACTAATATTAATGGGGATAGTCTGAATGACACCCCCCTCTGCACTAATATTAATGGGGATAATCTGAATGACTTCCCCCCTCTGCACTAATATTAATGGAGATAATCTGAATGACACCCCCCTCTGCACTAATATTAATGGGGATAATATGAATGACACCCCCCTCTGCATAAATATTAATGGGGATAATCTGAATGACTTCCCCTCTGCACTAATATTAATGGGGATAATATGTATGACACCCCCTCTGCACTAATATTAATGGGGATAATATGTATGACACTCCCCCTCTGCACTAATATTAATGGGGATAATCTGAATGACACCCCCCTCTGCACTAATATTAATGGGGATAATCTGAATGACACCCCCCTCTGCACTAATATTAATGAGGATAGTCTGACTGACACCCCCTCTGCACTAATATTAATAAGGGATAATCTGCACTAATATTAATGGGGATAATATGAATGACACCCCCCTATGCACAAATATTAATGAGGGATAATCTGAATGACACCCCCTCTGCATGAATATTAATGGGGATAATCTGAATGACACCCCCCTCTGCACTAATATTAATGGGGATAATCTAAAAGACACCCCCCTCTGCACGAATATTAATAAGGGATAATCTGCACTAATATTAATGGGGATAATCTGTATGACATCCTCCTCTGCACTAATATTAATGGGGATAATCTGAATGACATCCTCCTCTGCACTAATATTAATGGGGATAATATGAATGACACCCCCCTCTACACGAATATTAATGGGGATAGTCTGAATGACACCCTCTCTGCACTAATATTAATGGGGATAATATGAATGACACCCCCTCTGCACGAATATTAATGGGGATAATATGAATGACACCCCCTCTGCACTAATATTAATGGGGATAATCTGAATGACACCCCCCTCTGCACTAATATTAATGGGGATAATATGAATGACACCCCCTCTGCACAAATATTAATGGGGATAATCTGCATGACACCCTCTCTGCACTAATATTAATGTGGATAATAAGAATGACTTCCCCCCTCTGCACTAATATTAATAGGGATAATATGAATGACACCCCCTCTGCACTAATATTAATGGGGATAATCTGTATGACACCCCCCTCTGCACTAATATTAATGGGGATAATCTGAATGACACCCCCCTCTGCACTAATATTAATGGGGATAATATGAATGACACCCCCTCTGCACTAATATTAATGGGGAGAATATGAATGACACCCCCTCTGCACTAATATTAATGGGGATAATCTGAATGACTTCCCCCCTCTGCACTAATATTAATGGGGATAGTCTGAATGACACCCCCCTCTGCACTAATATTAATGGGGATAATCTGAATGACTTCCCCCCTCTGCACTAATATTAATGGAGATAATCTGAATGACACCCCCCTCTGCACTAATATTAATGGGGATAATATGAATGACACCCCCCTCTGCACTAATATTAATGGGGATAATATGAATGACACCCCCCTCTGCATAAATATTAATGGGGATAATCTGAATGACTTCCCCTCTGCACTAATATTAATGGGGAAAATCTGCATGACACCCCCCTCTGCACTAATATTAATGGGGATAATCTGAATGACACCCCCCTCTGCACTAATATTAATGGGGATAATCTGAATGACACCCCCCTCTGCACTAATATTAATGAGGATAGTCTGACTGACACCCCCTCTGCACTAATATTAATAAGGGATAATCTGCACTAATATTAATGGGGATAATATGAATGACACCCCCCTATGCACAAATATTAATGAGGGATAATCTGAATGACACCCCCTCTGCATGAATATTAATGGGGATAATCTGAATGACACCCCCTCTGCACGAATATTAATAAGGGATAATCTGCACTAATATTAATGGGGATAATCTGTATGACATCCTCCTCTGCACTAATATTAATGGGGATAATCTGAATGACATCCTCCTCTGCACTAATATTAATGGGGATAATATGAATGACACCCCCCTCTGCACTAATATTAATGGGGATAATATGAATGACACCCCCCTCTACACGAATATTAATGGGGATAGTCTGAATGACACCCTCTCTGCACTAATATTAATGGGGATAATATGAATGACACCCCCTCTGCACGAATATTAATGGGGATAATATGAATGACACCCCCTCTGCACTAATATTAATGGGGATAATATGAATGACTTCCCCCCTCTGCACAAATATTAATGGGGATAATCTGAATGACACCCCCCTCTGCACTAATATTAATGGGGATAATATGAATGACACCCCCTCTGCACTAATATTAATGGGGATAATATGAATGACTTCCCCCCTCTGCACAAATATTAATGGGGATAATCTGCATGACACCCTCTCTGCACTAATATTAATGGGGATAATCTGAATGACACCCCCCTCTGCACTAATATTAATGGGGATAATATGAATGACACCCCCTCTGCACTAATATTAATGGGGATAATATGAATGACTTCCCCCCTCTGCACAAATATTAATGGGGATAATATGAATGACACCCTCTCTGCACTAATATTAATGGGGATAATCTGAATGACACCCCCCTCTGCACTAATATTAATGGGGATAATATGAATGACACCCCCCTCTGCACTAATATTAATGGGGATAATATGTATGACACTCCCTCTCTGCACTAATATTAATGGGGATAATATGAATGACACCCCCTCTCTGCACTAATATTAATGGGGATAATATGAATGACACCCCCCTCTGCACTAATATTAATGGGGATAATATGAATGACTTCCCCCCTCTGCACAAATATTAATGGGGATAATCTGAATGACTTCCCCCCTCTGCACAAATATTAATGGGGATAATCTGCATGACACCCTCTCTGCACTAATATTAATGGGGATAATATGAATGACACCCCCCTCTGCACTAATATTAATGGGGATAGTCTGAATGACACCCCCCTCTGCACTAATATTAATGGGAATAATCTGAATGACACCCCCCTCTGCACTAATAATAATGGGGATAATATGAATGACACCACCCTCTGCACTAATATTAATGGGGATAATATGAATGACACCCCCCTCTGCACTAATATTAATGGGGATAATATGTATGACACTCCCCCTCTGCACGAATATTAATGGGGATAATATGAATGACACCCCCCTCTGCACTAATATTAATGGGGATAATATGAATGACACCCCCTCTGCACTAATATTAATGGGGATAATATGAATGACACCCCCCTCTGCACTAATATTAATGGGGATAATATGAATGACACCCCCCTCTGCACTAATATTAATGGGGATAATATGAATGACTTCCCCCCTCTGCACAAATATTAATGGGGATAATCTGAATGACACCCCCCTCTGCACTAATATTAATGGGGATAATATGAATGACACCCCCCTCTGCACTAATATTAATGTGGATAATAAGAATGACTTCCCCCCTCTGCACAAATATTAATGGGGATAATATGAATGACACCCCCCTCTGCACTAATATTAATGGGGATAATATGTATGACACTCCCTCTCTGCACTAATATTAATGGGGATAATATGAATGACACCCCCCTCTGCACTAATATTAATGGGGATAATATGAATGACACCCCCCTCTGCACTAATATTAATGGGGATAATATGAATGACTTCCCCCCTCTGCACAAATATTAATGGGGATAATCTGAATGACACCCCCCTCTGCACTAATATTAATGGGGATAATATGAATGACACCCCCCTCTGCACTAATATTAATGTGGATAATAAGAATGACTTCCCCCCTCTGCACAAATATTAATGGGGATAATCTGCATGACACCCCCCTCTGCACTAATATTAATGGGGATAATCTGCATGACACCCCCCTCTGCACTAATATTAATGGGGATAATCTGCATGACACCCCCTATGCATAAATATTAATGGGGATAATCTGTATGACGCTCCCTCTGCACTAATATTAATGGGGAAAATCTGAATGACACCCCCTCTGCACTAATATTAATGGGGATAATCTGAATGACACCCCCCTCTGCACTAATATTAATGGGGATAATCTGAATGACACCCCCTCTGCACTAATATTAATGGGGATAATCTGAATGACACCCCCCTCTGCACTAATATTAATGGGGATAATCTGAATGACTTCCCCTCTGCACTAATATTAATGGGTATAATCTGAATGACTTCCCCTCTGCACTAATATTAATGGAGATAATCTGAATGACACCCCCCTCTGCACGAATATTAATGGGGATAATCTGAATGACACCCCCCTCTGCACTAATATTAATAAGGGATAATCTGCACTAATATTAATGGGGATAATATGAATGACACCCCCCTATGCACAAATATTAATGAGGGATAATCTGAATGACACCCCTCTGCACTAATATTAATGGGGATAATCTGAATGACACCCCCCTCTGCACGAATATTAATAAGGGATAATCTGAACTAATATTAATGGGGATAATCTGTATGACACTCCCCCTCTGCACTAATATTAATGGGGATAATCTGTATGACACTCCCCCTCTGCACTAATATTAATGGGGATAATCTGAATGACATCCCCCTCTGCACTAATATTAATGGGGATAATCTGAATGACACCCCCCTCTACACGAATATTAATGGGGATAGTCTGAATGACACCCCCCTCTGCACTAATATTAATGGGGATAATCTGACTGACACCCCCCTCTGCACTAATATTAATGGGGATTATCTGGATGACACCCCCCTCTGCACTAATATTAATGGGGATTATCTGGATGACACCCCCCTCTGCACTAATATTAATGGGGATTATCTGGATGACACCCCCCTCTGCACTAATATTAATGGGGATAATCTGAATGACACCCCCCTCTGCACTAATATTAATGGGGATTATCTGGATGACACCCCCCTCTGCACTAATATTAATGGGGATAATATGAATGACACCCCCCTCTACACGAATATTAATGGGGATAGTCTGAATGACACCCTCTCTGCACTAATATTAATGGGGATAATATGAATGACACCCCCCTCTGCACGAATATTAATGGGGATAATATGAATGACACCCCCTCTGCACTAATATTAATGGGGATAATATGAATGACTTCCCCCCTCTGCACAAATATTAATGGGGATAATCTGAATGACACCCCCCTCTGCACTAATATTAATGGGGATAATATGAATGACACCCCCTCTGCACTAATATTAATGGGGATAATATGAATGACTTCCCCCCTCTGCACTAATATTAATGGGGATAATCTGTATGACACCCTCTCTGCACTAATATTAATGTGGATAATAAGAATGACACCCCCTCTGCACTAATATTAATGGGGATAATATGAATGACACCCCCTCTGCACTAATATTAATGGGGAGAATATGAATGACACCCCCTCTGCACTAATATTAATGGGGATAATCTGAATGACTTCCCCCCTCTGCACTAATATTAATGGGGATAGTCTGAATGACACCCCCCTCTGCACTAATATTAATGGGGATAATCTGAATGACTTCCCCCCTCTGCACTAATATTAATGGAGATAATCTGAATGACACCCCCCTCTGCACTAATATTAATGGGGATAATATGAATGACACCCCCCTCTGCATAAATATTAATGGGGATAATCTGAATGACTTCCCCTCTGCACTAATATTAATGGGGAAAATCTGCATGACACCCCCCTCTGCACTAATATTAATGGGGATAATCTGAATGACACCCCCCTCTGCACTAATATTAATGGGGATAATCTGAATGACACCCCCCTCTGCACTAATATTAATGAGGATAGTCTGACTGACACCCCCTCTGCACTAATATTAATAAGGGATAATCTGCACTAATATTAATGGGGATAATATGAATGACACCCCCCTATGCACAAATATTAATGAGGGATAATCTGAATGACACCCCCTCTGCATGAATATTAATGGGGATAATCTGAATGACACCCCCCTCTGCACTAATATTAATGGGGATAATCTAAAAGACACCCCCCTCTGCACGAATATTAATAAGGGATAATCTGCACTAATATTAATGGGGATAATCTGTATGACATCCTCCTCTGCACTAATATTAATGGGGATAATCTGAATGACATCCTCCTCTGCACTAATATTAATGGGGATAATATGAATGACACCCCCCTCTACACGAATATTAATGGGGATAGTCTGAATGACACCCTCTCTGCACTAATATTAATGGGGATAATATGAATGACACCCCCTCTGCACGAATATTAATGGGGATAATATGAATGACACCCCCTCTGCACTAATATTAATGGGGATAATATGAATGACTTCCCCCCTCTGCACAAATATTAATGGGGATAATCTGAATGACACCCCCCTCTGCACTAATTTTAATGGGGATAATATGAATGACACCCCCTCTGCACTAATATTAATGGGGATAATATGAATGACTTCCCCCCCTCTGCACAAATATTAATGGGGATAATCTGCATGACACCCTCTCTGCACTAATATTAATGGGGATAATCTGAATGACACCCCCCTCTGCACTAATATTAATGGGGATAATATGAATGACACCCCCCTCTGCACTAATATTAATGGGGATAATATGTATGACACTCCCTTCTCTGCACTAATATTAATGGGGATAATATGAATGACACCCCCTCTGCACTAATATTAATGGGGATAATATGAATGACTTCCCCCCTCTGCACAAATATTAATGGGGATAATATGAATGACACCCTCTCTGCACTAATATTAATGGGGATAATCTGAATGACACCCCCCTCTGCACTAATATTAATGGGGATAATATGAATGACACCCCCCTCTGCACTAATATTAATGGGGATAATATGTATGACACTCCCTCTCTGCACTAATATTAATGGGGATAATATGAATGACACCCCCTCTCTGCACTAATATTAATGGGGATAATATGAATGACACCCCCCTCTGCACTAATATTAATGGGGATAATATGAATGACTTCCCCCCTCTGCATAAATATTAATGGGGATAATCTGAATGACACCCCCCTCTGCACTAATATTAATGGGGATAATATGAATGACACCCCCTCTGCACTAATATTAATGGGGATAATATGAATGACTTCCCCCCTCTGCACAAATATTAATGGGGATAATCTGCATGACACCCTCTCTGCACTAATATTAATGGGGATAATATGAATGACACCCCCCTCTGCACTAATATTAATGGGGATAGTCTGAATGACACCCCCCTCTGCACTAATATTAATGGGAATAATCTGAATGACACCCCCCTCTGCACTAATATTAATGGGGATAATATGAATGACACCCCCCTCTGCACTAATATTAATGGGGATAATATGAATGACACCCCCCTCTGCACTAATATTAATGGGGATAATATGTATGACACTCCCCCTCTGCACGAATATTAATGGGGATAATATGAATGACACCCCCCTCTGCACTAATATTAATGGGGATAATATGAATGACACCCCCTCTGCACTAATATTAATGGGGATAATATGAATGACACCCCCCTCTGCACTAATATTAATGGGGATAATATGAATGACTTCCCCCCTCTGCACAAATATTAATGGGGATAATCTGAATGACACCCCCCTCTGCACTAATATTAATGGGGATAATATGAATGACACCCCCCTCTGCACTAATATTAATGTGGATAATAAGAATGACTTCCCCCCTCTGCACAAATATTAATGGGGATAATATGTATGACACTCCCTCTCTGCACTAATATTAATGGGGATAATATGAATGACACCCCCCTCTGCACTAATATTAATGGGGATAATATGAATGACACCCCCCTCTGCACTAATATTAATGGGGATAATATGAATGACTTCCCCCCTCTGCACAAATATTAATGGGGATAATCTGAATGACACCCCCCTCTGTACTAATATGAATGGGGATAATATGAATGACTTCCCCTCTGCACTAATATTAATGGGGATAATATGAATGACACCCCCCTCTGCACTAATATTAATGTGGATAATATGAATGACACCCCCCTCTGCACTAATATTAATGTGGATAATAAGAATGACTTCCCCCCTCTGCACTAATATTAATGGGGATAATCTGAATGACACCCCCCTCTGCACTAATATTAATGGGGATAATCTGAATGACTTCCCCTCTGCACTAATATTAATGGGTATAATCTGAATGACTTCCCCTCTGCACTAATATTAATGGAGATAATCTGAATGACACCCCCCTCTGCACGAATATTAATGGGGATAATCTGAATGACACCCCCCTCTGCACTAATATTAATGGGGATAATCTGAATGACACCCCCCTCTGCACTAATATTAATGGGGATAATATGCATGACACCCCCCTCTGCACTAATATTAATGGGGATAATCTGAATTACACCCCCCTCTGCACTAATATTAATGGGGATAGTCTGAATGACACCCCCCTCTGCACTAATATTAATAAGGGATAATCTGCACTAATATTAATGGGGATAATATGAATGACACCCCCCTATGCACAAATATTAATGAGGGATAATCTGAATGACACCCCTCTGCACTAATATTAATGGGGATAATCTGAATGACACCCCCCTCTGCACGAATATTAATAAGGGATAATCTGAACTAATATTAATGGGGATAATCTGTATGACACTCCCCCTCTGCACTAATATTAATGGGGATAATCTGTATGACACTCCCCCTCTGCACTAATATTAATGGGGATAATCTGAATGACATCCCCCTCTGCACTAATATTAATGGGGATAATCTGAATGACACCCCCCTCTACACGAATATTAATGGGGATAGTCTGAATGACACCCCCCTCTGCACTAATATTAATGGGGATAATCTGACTGACACCCCCCTCTGCACTAATATTAATGGGGATTATCTGGATGACACCCCCCTCTGCACTAATATTAATGGGGATTATCTGGATGACACCCCCCTCTGCACTAATATTAATGGGGATTATCTGGATGACACCCCCCTCTGCACTAATATTAATGGGGATAATCTGAATGACACCCCCCTCTGCACTAATATTAATGGGGATTATCTGGATGACACCCCCCTCTGCACTAATATTAATGGGGATAATATGAATGACACCCCCCTCTACACTAATATTAATGGGGATAATATGTATGACACCCCCCTCTGCACTAATATTAATGGGGATAATATGAATGACACCCCCTCTGCACGAATATTAATGGGGATAATATGAATGACACCCCCTCTGCACTAATATTAATGGGGATAATCTGCATGACACCCTCTCTGCACTAATATTAATGGGGATAATATGAATGACACCCCCTCTGCACTAATATTAATGGGGATAATCTGAATGACACCCCCCTCTGCACTAATATTAATGGGGATAATCTGCATGACACCCCCCTCTGCACTAATATTAATGGGGATAATCTGCATGACACCCTCTCTGCACTAATATTAATGGGGATAATATGAATGACACCCCCCTCTGCACTAATATTAATGGGGATAATATGTATGACACCCCCTCTGCACTAATATTAATGGGGATAATATGAATGACATCCCCCTCTGCACTAATATTAATGGGGATAATATGAATGACACCCCCTCTGCACAAATATTAATGGGGATAATATGAATGACACCCCCCTCTGCACGAATATTAATGGGGATAATATGAATGACACCCCCTCTGCACAAATATTAATGGGGATAATATGAATGACTTCCCCCCCTCTGCACAAATATTAATGGGGATAATCTGAATGACACCCCCCTCTGCACTAATATTAATGGGGATAATATGAATGACACCCCCTCTGCACTAATATTAATGGGGATAATATGAATGACTTCCCCCCTCTGCACAAATATTAATGGGGATAATCTGCATGACACCCTCTCTGCACTAATATTAATGGGGATAATCTGAATGACACCCCCCTCTGCACTAATATTAATGGGGATAATATGAATGACACCCCCCTCTGCACTAATATTAATGGGGATAATATGTATGACACTCCCTCTCTGCACTAATATTAATGGGGATAATATGAATGACACCCCCCTCTGCACTAATATTAATGGGGATAATATGAATGACTTCCCCCCTCTGCACAAATATTAATGGGGATAATCTGTATGACACTCCCTCTCTGCACTAATATTAATGGGGATAATATGAATGACACCCCCTCTGCACTAATATTAATGGGGATAATATGAATGACACCCTCTCTGCACTAATATTAATGGGGATAATATGAATGACACCCCCCTCTGCACTAATATTAATGGGGATAATATGAATGACACCCCCCTCTGCACTAATATTAATGGGGATAATATGTATGACACTCCCTCTCTGCACTAATATTAATGGGGATAATATGAATGACACCCCCTCTCTGCACTAATATTAATGGGGATAATATGAATGACACCCCCCTCTGCACTAATATTAATGGGGATAATATGAATGACACCCCCCTCTGTACTAATATTAATGGGGATAATATGAATGACACCCCCCTCTGCACAAATATTAATGGGGATAATCTGAATGACACCCCCCTCTGCACTAATATTAATGGGGATAATATGAATGACACCCCCTCTGCACTAATATTAATGGGGATAATATGAATGACTTCCCCCCTCTGCACAAATATTAATGGGGATAATCTGCATGACACCCTCTCTGCACTAATATTAATGGGGATAATATGAATGACACCCCCCTCTGCACTAATATTAATGGGGATAATATGAATGACACCCCCCTCTGCACTAATATTAATGGGGATAATATGTATGACACTCCCTCTCTGCACTAATATTAATGGGGATAATATGAATGACACCCCCCTCTGCACTAATATTAATGGGGATAATATGAATGACACCCCCCTCTGCACTAATATTAATGGGGATAATATGAATGACACCCCCCTCTGCACTAATATTAATGGGGATAATATGAATGACACCCCCCTCTGCACTAATATTAATGGGGATAATATGTATGACACTCCCTCTCTGCACTAATATTAATGGGGATAATATGAATGACACCCCCTCTCTGCACTAATATTAATGGGGATAATATGAATGACACCCCCCTCTGCACTAATATTAATGGGGATAATATGAATGACACCCCCCTCTGTACTAATATTAATGGGGATAATCTGAATGACACCCCCTCTGCACAAATATTAATGGGGATAATCTGAATGACACCCCCCTCTGCACTAATATTAATGGGGATAATATGAATGACACCCCCTCTGCACTAATATTAATGGGGATAATATGAATGACTTCCCCCCTCTGCACAAATATTAATGGGGATAATCTGCATGACACCCTCTCTGCACTAATATTAATGGGGATAATATGAATGACACCCCCCTCTGCACTAATATTAATGGGGATAATATGAATGACACCCCCCTCTGCACTAATATTAATGGGGATAATATGTATGACACTCCCTCTCTGCACTAATATTAATGGGGATAATATGAATGACACCCCCCTCTGCACTAATATTAATGGGGATAATATGAATGACACCCCCCTCTGCACTAATATTAATGGGGATAATATGAATGACTTCCCCCCTCTGCACAAATATTAATGGGGATAATCTGAATGACACCCCCCTCTGCACTAATATTAATGGGGATAATATGAATGACACCCCCCTCTGCACTAATATTAATGGGGATAATATGTATGACACTCCCCCTCTGCACGAATATTAATGGGGATAATATGAATGACACCCCCCTCTGCACTAATATTAATGGGGATAATATGAATGACACCCCCTCTGCACTAATATTAATGGGGATAATATGAATGACTTCCCCCCTCTGCACTAATATTAATGGGGATAATATGAATGACACCCCCCCTCTGCACAAATATTAATGGGGATAATCTGAATGACACCCCCCTCTGCACTAATATTAATGGGGATAATATGAATGACACCCCCCTCTGCACTAATATTAATGTGGATAATAAGAATGACTTCCCCCCTCTGCACAAATATTAATGGGGATAATATGAATGACACCCCCCTCTGCACTAATATTAATGGGGATAATATGTATGACACCCCCTCTGCACAAATATTAATGGGGATAATATGAATGACACCCCCCTCTGCACTAATATTAATGGGGATAATATGAATGACACCCCCTCTGCACTAATATTAATGGGGATAATATGTATGACACCCCCCTCTGCACTAATATTAATGGGGATAATATGAATGACACCCCCCTCTGCACTAATATTAATGGGGATAATATGAATGACTTCCCCTCTGTACTAATATTAATGGGGATAATATGAATGACACCCCCCTCTGCACTAATATTAATGGGGATAATATGAATGACTTCCCCCCTCTGCACAAATATTAATGGGGATAATCTGAATGACACCCCCCTCTGCACTAATATTAATGGGGATAATATGAATGACACCCCCCTCTGCACTAATATTAATGGGGATAATCTGAATGACACCCCCTCTGCACTAATATTAATGGGGATAATATGAATGACTTCCCCTCTGTACTAATATTAATGGGGATAATATGAATGACACCCCCCTCTGCACTAATATTAATGGGGATAGTCTGAATGACACCCCCCTCTGCACTAATATTAATGGGGATAATCTGAATGACACCCCCCTCTGCACTAATATTAATGTGGATAATAAGAATGACTTCCCCCCTCTGCACAAATATTAATGGGGATAATCTGCATGACACCCCCCTCTGCACTAATATTAATGGGGATAATCTGTATGACACCCCCCTCTGCACTAATATTAATGGGGATAATATGAATGACACCCCCCTCTGCACTAATATTAATGGGGATAATATGAATGACACCCCCCTCTGCACTAATATTAATGGGGATAATATGAATGACTTCCCCCCTCTGCACAAATATTAATGGGGATAATCTGAATGACACCCCCCTCTGCACTAATATTAATGGGGATAATATGAATGACTTCCCCCCTCTGCACAAATATTAATGGGGATAATCTGAATGACACCCCCTCTGCACTAATATTAATGGGGATAATATGAATGACACCCCCCTCTGCACTAATATTAATGGGGATAATATGAATGACACCCCCTCTGCACTAATATTAATGGGGATAATATGTATGACACTCCCTCTCTGCACTAATATTAATGGGGATAATATGAATGACACCCCCTCTGCACTAATATTAATGGGAATAATCTGAATGACACCCCCCCTCTGCACTAATATTAATGGGGATAATATGAATGACACCCCCCTCTGCACTAATATTAATGGGGATAATATGAATGACACCCCCTCTGCACTAATATTAATGGGGATAATATGTATGACACTCCCTCTCTGCACTAATATTAATGGGGATAATATGAATGACACCCCCCTCTGCACTAATATTAATGGGGATAATATGAATGACACCCCCCTCTGCACAAATATTAATGGGGATAATATGAATGACTTCCCCCCTCTGCACAAATATTAATGGGGATAATCTGAATGACACCCCCCTCTGCACTAATATTAATGGGGATAATATGAATGACACCCCCTCTGCACAAATATTAATGGGGATAATATGAATGACACCCCCCTCTGCACTAATATTAATGGGGATAATATGAATGACTTCCCCCCTCTGCACAAATATTAATGGGGATAATATGAATGACTTCCCCCCTCTGCACAAATATTAATGGGGATAATATGAATGACACCCCCCTCTGCACAAATATTAATGGAGATAATCTGAATGACACCCCCCTCTGCACTAATATTAATGGGGATAATCTGAATGACACCCCCCTCTCTGCACTAATATTAATGGGAATAATCTGAATGACACCCCCTCTGCACTAATATTAATGGGGATAATATGTATGACACCCCCCTCTGTACTAATATGAATGGGGATAATATGAATGACACCCCCTCTGCACTAATATTAATGGGAATAATCTGAATGACACCCCCCCTCTGCACTAATATTAATGGGGATAATATGAATGACACCCCCCTCTGCACAAATATTAATGGGGATAATATGAATGACTTCCCCCCTCTGCACAAATATTAATGGGGATAATCTGAATGACACCCCCCTCTGCACTAATATTAATGGGGATAATCTGAATGACACCCCCCTCTGCAGAAACAGTGAGAGATGGGGGTACGCCTTTACGCTGCTCTGTTTATATGATCCCTGAGAGCTCAGCACCAGCCCCTCCCTCACACTCTTCCCCCTGGAGGGTTCTACACAGTCAAAACATCCCCCTCCGCCCTGCCAGACAGTGACTCATCAGTACAGCAATGCAGACCCTAATTACAGGAGGCGGCTGCCACAGCCGGGGGAGGCCATGGAAGAGACAGGGACCGGATAGAGAGAGACAGGAGACAGAAACAAGAGAGAGAGAGAGAGAGCTGAAAGAAAAGAAAGGATACAGGGAGACAGAGACGAGAGAGGATGGCAATCACTGATGGAACGCCCACCAATGGCCATCCCTAGACAGAGGACAGAGAGCAAGTGACAGACGACAGAGAGAGAGAGAGGACGGGGAGAGAGAGAGAGAGAGAGAGAGAGAGAGAGAGAGAGAGGAGAGAGAGAGGGAGAAAGAGAGAGAGAGAGAGGAGAGAGAGAGGGAGAAAGAGAGAGACGAGAGAGGAGAGAGAGAGGGAGAAAGAGAGAGACGAGAGAGGAGAGAGAGAGGGAGAAAGAGAGAGACGAGAGAGGAGAGAGAGAGGGAGAAAGAGAGAGACGAGAGAGGAGAGAGAGAGGGAGAAAGAGAGAGACGAGAGAGGAGGGGGACAGACAGAGACGAGAGACGAGGGGGACAGACAGAGACGAGAGAGGAGGGGGACAGACAGAGACGAGAGAGGAGGGGGACAGACAGAGACGAGAGAGGAGGGGGACAGACAGAGACGAGAGAGGAGGGGGACAGACAGAGACGAGAGAGGAGGGGGACAGACAGAGACGAGAGAGGAGGGGGACAGACAGAGACGAGAGAGGAGGGGGACAGACAGAGACGAGAGAGGAGGGGGACAGACAGAGACGAGAGAGGAGGGGGACAGACAGAGACGAGAGAGGAGGGGGACAGACAGAGACGAGAGAGGAGGGGGACAGACAGAGACGAGAGAGGAGGGGGACAGACAGAGACGAGAGAGGAGGGGGACAGACAGAGACGAGAGAGGAGGGGGACAGACAGAGACGAGAGAGGAGGGGGACAGACAGAGACGAGAGAGGAGGGGGACAGACAGAGACGAGAGAGGAGGGGGACAGACAGAGACGAGAGAGGAGGGGGACAGACAGAGACGAGAGAGGAGGGGGACAGACAGAGACGAGAGAGGAGGGGGACAGACAGAGACGAGAGAGGAGGGGGACAGACAGAGACGAGAGAGGAGGGGGACAGACAGAGACGAGAGAGGAGGGGGACAGACAGAGACGAGAGAGGAGGGGGACAGACAGAGACGAGAGAGGAGGGGGACAGACAGAGACGAGAGAGGGGGGGGACAGACGAGAGAGGGGGGGACAGACGAGAGAGGGGGGGACAGACGAGAGAGGGGGGGACAGACGAGAGAATAAAGAGAGGAAGGAGACAGTGAGACAAGGATTGGGAGGCAGTGGGGAAGAGAGAGAGAGATATGGAGGAAAGGTAAAGAAAGTGAGGAGGAGAGAGGGACAGAAAGATACAAAGGAGAGAGAGAGAGGGACAGAGGCAGACAAATGGGCGACAGAGGGGAGACCGAAGGGGCGGGGCGACAGAGGGGAGACCGAAGGGGCGGGGCGACAGAGGGGAGACCGAAGGGGCGGGGCGACAGAGGGGAGACCGAAGGGGCGGGGCGACAGAGGGGAGACCGAAGGGGCGGGGCGACAGAGGGGAGACCGAAGGGGCGGGGCGACAGAGGGGAGACCGAAGGGGCGGGGCGACAGAGGGGAGACCGAAGGGGCGGGGCGACAGAGGGGAGACCGAAGGGGCGGGGCGACAGAGGGGAGACCGAAGGGGCGGGGCGACAGAGGGGAGACCGAAGGGGCGGGGCGACAGAGGGGAGACCGAAGGGGCGGGGCGACAGAGGGGAGACCGAAGGGGCGGGGCGACAGAGGGGAGACCGAAGGGGCGGGGCGACAGAGGGGAGACCGAAGGGGCGACATGCAGAGAAAGCTTATGATCAGAGAGAGACAGGTTAGGAAGGAGGAGAGAAATGCAGAGATTTGGGTACAGAGAGAATCTTCCTGACTTATGTGCAGAAGAAAAAAGGAGACTGTCATAAAGAGGAAAAGGACACACACAGACACACACAGCCAATACACACACACACAGCCAATACACACACAGCCAATACCTGCAGCCGCCCGTCCAGCGTGCGCTGGATGGTAACACACTTGCTGGGGTGCACCCCGTTGGTGGTGATGGCAGTGATGAGAGAGTCCAGCTCGTCCTTCTTCTCCTTCAGCTTCTTCACCAAACTCTCGATGGCTCGCTTGGCAAAGCCCTCATTTTCCCCCCCCTGCCGATGGCACATCAGACTGTGCACGATACTCAGACAGGCATCGTTACTGTTGGGGGGGGTGAGTGACATGGCGGGGATGGCCTGCAACATACGCACAATTAGGATCCAGGACCATTATACACAGCAGCAGCCCCTGAGCGCTGACCCCACACACATGCCTCCATTCCTGATCTGCACGGAGCGAATGGAGGATTTCTCAGTGAGTCACCCAGCCCCAATGCACAGCAGGATTGTACCAAGGCACACTTCCTAACAAGCCCCCTGCCATACAGCCAGAGGCCGAGGGCCAAAGAGCTTACAATCAACTAGGCATTTATGGGAAGAACGTCATTGTACTAGTCTATGAGAGAACCCCATGCCGGCAACAAGAGTGCACCCATCCCCAAAATGCAGTACAACCAGCTCTTTTCAAATCGGTGAAACTGCTGCATCACTGAGGCATGAGGCACTTACACCTCATGCCTCAGTGAGGACAATAGTCTGTAGCCAAATCACAGGCTGCATTCTCATGTACTCTGGTCCAGCCCACCAAATGCTAGGTGACGCAAACGCTGTATGGGGGTGGGGGGAGAGGCAGACTGACTGGAGAGGGGGAGAGACACATAGGGAACATGAGGAAATGCCAACGAGAGAACAGACAGACAGAGCCAGCCGCAGACAACACAATTCAGCACAGCAGGGAATATCCGGCATGTAACCAGTGCCCCAGGAGCTTACAATCTTAGGGTAAAATACGAGACCTTGCAGTTTAGAGGAGTAATATATATATATATATATATATATATATATACACACACACAGCTCACAATATACTGGTTATATAATCCCCTGGTTACAATGTACAGACAGGCGTTTCTGAGGATGTGTTAGCCCGGGAATCTTGTCCCAAGAACTTACCATACAGCTTTGCTATTAGAGTCCCCAGGCCAGAGGGGCTTACAATGGAGTGTCCCGGATATGTCTGCGCTCTGTAGAACACGAGAGGCACAGTCGTCTACCCCCACTCTCCTTAATATTTATTATTTTTAATGCAGGTTTTCTCTTGCCGAGAAGGGGGATGGGGGTCCGAGGAATGTGCTAGGAGCAGTAGTGTGTAATAATATGACTAAAGGAGGACAGGGACCACACACAAACCAGGGACTCTCTCCTAGGACTGATAGAGGCAGCAGTCAGTGACTAGGGACACAAGGCCTGGCACACATAGCTATCATACAATCCTGTAATCCAGCACTGTGCCGTGACACAACTAATAACCAATGTGTAATAAGTGTATACTGGGACTAAAGAACCACACGGCCCCCACAGGTGATAATAGCATACAGAGCAACACACAATAATTATATATATATACACACAGAGAGAGTCTTACCCCTTCAGAGAGACCTTCCCCAAATATCTCCTCATCGGGGCAAGCTGCCGGCAGCTGCCCCCCCACGTCTAGGCTCATGTATGACATAGTCTGTTG
Organism: Taudactylus pleione; assembly: GCA_031769625.1. Classification (NCBI taxonomy): domain Eukaryota; kingdom Metazoa; phylum Chordata; class Amphibia; order Anura; family Myobatrachidae; genus Taudactylus; species Taudactylus pleione. The sequence continues at coordinate 296,085 of JAUIMM010000995.1, forward strand.
CATTACACGTGTGACATTACCATGACACACGCAGTGTCCTCATAGCATGAAAATAAAGAAGGGAGAGAGAGGCAGGCGCCCAGCCCTGACACAAGTGGCCTCAGGTGATCCCAATCACCCCCTCTGACACTTAACCCTTTGGTGCAGCCAGGATAGGCCGGTGGGGGTAACATGCCTGGGGTAGTATATCACAGCTGCTAAGGCCTTGGCCCTATTGGCGGAAGCTGTGGTCAGCGCGGAATAGGGAACGCTGGGGCTGATTCAGATGCGAAAGCTCGTAGCTGGCCGATAGTCGCTTTCTGCATACACATCGCAGTGCGCGAACCAGTGCGAGAGATCGGGAAGCGTTCGCTCGTTGCGCACAGACAGCCCAGCAGAGTGAGTGACAGGAGAGGCCGTTTGTGGGTGGTAACGGGGGCTGGCCACTATAAACGGGGGAATGGAGGTGTGAACGCAGGCGCGCCTGAGCGTCTCAACGCCGTATAAGAGGCGTGCATAATTACCAGACAGCGTCATAGTACACGTCACCGGGTGGGATTTCACTCTGAAGTGATCGCAGTGCTTGCGGTAGGGTATAGTCAACCTCAAGCGCTGCGTTTGCTTCCGATGGTTCCCGATGTACCGATGGTTGCATACACTTCCTGGAGATGACGTGCGCTAGTGGGCGTCTCCATACACAAAGCGATGGCACGTGCTTATGCCTTGCCGTGCGATTGCCTGCCATGCCGTCACTTAGCCGGATTTGCATACGCTGGGTGCGAGCGGGTCTGAATGAGCCCCTCTGATACCTACAGTAGATGCGCTGGTTTGGGAGCCCAGCTTACTCTGTGCGTGAGTTTGGTTATACATGCGGTAAGTAAATAGCAGGTGCCTGCACGTGTATGTGTAGGTGCTAAACAGGCATGTAAGAGGCCTCACATACAACAAGATTAGGATAGATGGCTGTTTTACGTACAAGAGGTCAGGAGGAAGCCATGCCCTGCTGTATATAACGCTGTCTACAGGGCATCTAATTTACTGTTACATCAACTACTGGAGAAATATGGCAGCACGCGAGGAGCAACTTACAACAATTTATTTATACTTCAAGACAACCATGCGTGTTCTCCACAAGAAGACCTGTATCGCCTGGGTCCCGTCATTCCGCGGATTATTGGGGCACTTCTACATAATACAGTGGGAGGGACACTCATATAATATTTATTCTGTGAGTCTATCTATACATACACAGGAAGCAGTTATTAGGGAATAAAGTACAATGCAATCAGCTCTGGCTTCAGCAATGGAGAGTGTACATAATATCATCTCACTAACCGTCATCTGACATTTCTCATTGTATACTATCAGCAATGATAGGGGGGGGGGGAGGGGGACTGAGGAGAGAGGAGGGGGGGAGGGATAGGGACTGAGGAGAGAGGAGGAGATGGAGTAGGGACTGAGGAGGAGATACAGATGGAGTAGGGACTGAGGAGAGAGGAAGAGATACAGATGGAGTAGGGACTGAGGAGAGAGGAGGAGATACAGATGGAGTAGGGACTGAGGAGGAGATGGAGATGGAGTAAGGACTGAGGAGAGAGGAGGAGATGCAGATGGAGTAGGGACTGAGGAGAGAGGAGGAGATGCAGATGGAGTAGTGACTGAGGAGAGAGGAGGAGATGCAGGTGGAGTAGGGACTGAGGAGAGAGGAGATGCAGGTGGAGTAGGGACTGAGGAGAGAGGAGGAGATACAGATGGAGTAGGGACTGAGGAGAGAGGAGGAGATGCAGATGGAGTAGGGACTGAGGAGAGAGGAGGAGATGCAGATGGAGTAGGGACTGAGGAGAGAGGAGGAGATGCAGGTGGAGAAGGGACTGAGGAGTGAGGAGATACAGATGGAGTAGGGACTGAGGAGAGAGGAGGAGATGCAGATGGAGTAGGGACTGAGGAGAGAGGAGGAGATGCAGATGGAGTAGGGACTGAGGAGAGAGGAGGAGATGCAGATGGAGTAGGGACTGAGGACAGAGGAGATGCGGATGGAGTAGGGACTGAGGAGAGAGGAGGAGATGCAGATGGAGTAGGGACTGAGGAGAGAGGAGGAGATGGAGATGGAGTAGGGACTGAGAGAGGAGATGCAGATGGAGTAGGGACTGAGGAGAGAGGAGATGCAGATGGAGTAGGGACTGAGGATAGAGGAGGAGATGCAGGTGGAGTAGGGACTGAGGAGAGAGGAGGAGATGCAGATGGAGTAGGAACTGAGGAGAGAGGAGGAGATGCAGATGGAGTAGGGACTGAGGAGAGAGGAGGAGATGCACATAGAGTAGGGACTGAGGAGAGAGGAGGAGATGCAGGTGGAGTAGGGACTGAGGAGAGAGGAGGAGATGCAGGTGGAGTAGGGACTGAGGAGAGAGGAGGAGATGCAAATGGAGTAGGGACTGAGGAGAGAGGAGGAGATGCAGGTGGAGTAGGGACTGAGGAGAGAGGAGGAGATGCAGGTGGAGTAGGGACTGAGGAGAGAGGAGGAGATGCAGATGGAGTAAGGACTGAGGAGAGAGGAGGAGATGCAGATGGAGTAGGGACTGAGGAGAGAGGAGGAGATGCAGATGGAGTAGGGACTGAGGAGAGGAGGAGATGCAGATGGAGTAGGGACTGAGGAGAGAGGAGGAGATGCAGATGGAGTAGGGACTGAGGAGAGAGGAGGAGATGCAGATGGAGTAGGGACTGAGGAGAGAGGAGGAGATGCAGATGGAGTAGGGACTGAGGAGAGAGGAGGAGATGCAGATGGAGTAGGGACTGAGGAGAGAGGAGGAGATGCAGATGGAGTAGGGACTGAGAGAGGAGGAGATGCAGATGGAGTAGGGACTGAGGAGAGAGGAGATGCAGATGGAGTAGGGACTGAGGAGAGAGGAGGAGATGCAGATGGAGTAGGGACTGAAGAGAGAGGAGGAGATTCAGATGGAGTAGGGACTGAGGAGAGAGGAGATGCAGATGGAGTAGGGACTGAGGTATAGGAGGAGATGCAGATGGAGTAGGGACTGATGAGAGAGGAGGAGATGCAGATGGAGTAGGGACTGAGGAGATAGGAGGAGATGCAGATGGAGTAGGGACTGAGGAGAGAGGAGATGCAGATGGAGTAGGGACTGAGGAGAGAGGAGGAGATTCAGATGGAGTAGGGACTGAGGAGAGAGGAGATGCAGATGGAGTAGGGACTGAGGTATAGGAGGAGATGCAGATGGAGTAGGGACTGATGAGAGAGGAGGAGATGCAGATGGAGTAGGGACAGAGGAGATAGGAGGAGATGCAGATGGAGTAGGGACTGAGGACAGAGGAGATCCAGATGGAGTAAGGACTGAGGAGAGAGGAGATGCAGATGGAGTAGGGACTGAGGAGAGAGGAGATGCAGATGGAGTAGGGACTGAGGTATAGGAGGAGATGCAGATGGAGTAGGGACTGATGAGAGAGGAGGAGATGCAGATGGAGTAGGGACTGAGGAGATAGGAGGAGATGCAGATGGAGTAGGGACTGAGGAGATAGGAGGAGATGCAGATGGAGTAGGGACTGAGGACAGAGGAGATCCAGATGGAGTAAGGACTGAGGAGAGAGGAGGAGATGCAGATGGAGTAGGGACTGAGGAGATAGGAGGAGATGCAGATGGAGTAGGGACTGAGGAGAGAGGAGATGCAGATGGAGTAGGGACTGAGGAGAGAGGAGGAGATGCAGATGTAGTAAGGACTGAGGAGAGAGGAGGAGATGCAGATGGAGTAGGGACTGAGGAGAGGCAGGATAGGAGAGGATGCAGCGGGAGAAGGTGGGACAGGAGAGAGGAGAGGATGCAGCGGGAGAAGGTGGGACAGGAGAGAGGAGAGGATGCAGCGGGAGAAGGCAGGACAGGAGAGAGGAGGGGATGCAGCGGGAGAAGGCAGGACAGGAGAGAGGAGGGGATGCAGCAGGAGAAGGCAGGACAGGAGAGAGGAGGGGATGCAGCGGGAGAAGACAGGAGAGGAGAGAGGAGAGGATGCAGCGGGAGAAGGGAGGACAGGAGAGAGGAGGGGATGCAGCTGGAGAAGGCAGGACAGGAGAGAGGAGAGGATGCAGTGGGAGAAGGTGGGACATGAGAGAGGAGAGGATGCAGCGGGAGAAGGCACGACAGTAGAGAGAATAGGATGCAGCGGGAGAAGGCAGGACAGGAGAGAGGAGAGGATGCAGCGGGAGAAGACAGAAGAGAGGAGAGGATGCAGCGCGAGAAGGCAGGACAGGAGAGAGGAGAGGATGCAGCGGGAGAAGGCAGGACAGGAGAGAGGATGCAGCGGGAGAAGGCAGGACAGGATAGAGGAGAGGATGCAGTGGGAGAAGGCAGGACTGGAGAGAGGAGAGGATGCAGCGGGAGAAGGCAGGAGAGGAGAGAGGAGAGGATGCAGCGGGAGAAGGCAGGACAGGAGAGAGGAGGGGATGCAGCGGGAGAAGGCAGGACAGGAGAGAGGAGGGGATGCAGCGGGAGAAGGCAGGACAGGAGAGAGAAGAGGATGCAGCGGGAGAAGGCAGGACAGGAGAGAGGAGAGGATGCAGCAGGAGAAGGCAGGACATGAGAGAGGATGCAGCGGGAGAAGACAGGAGAGAGGAGAGGATGCAGCAGGAGAAGGCAGGACAGGAGAGAGGAGAGGATGCAGCGGGAGAAGGCAGGACAGGAGAGAGGATGTAGCGGGAGAAGGCAGGACAGGATAGAGGAGAGGATGCAGCGGGAGAAAGCAGGAGAGGAGAGAGGAGAGGATGCAGCGAGAGAAGGCAGGACAGGAGAGAGGAGGGGATGCTGCGGGAGAGGGCAGGACAGGAGAGAGGAGGGGATGCAGCGGGAGAAGGCAGGACAGGAGAGAGAAGAGGATGCAGCGGGAGAAGGCAGGACAGGAGAGGAGAGGATGCAGCGAGAGAAGGCAGGACAGGAGAGGAGAGGATGCAGCGGGAGAAGGCAGGACAGGAGAGGAGAGGATGCAGCGGGAGAAGGCAGGACAGGAGAGAGGAGGGGATGCAGCAGTAGAAGGCAGGACAGGAGATAGGAGAGGATGCAGCGGGAGAAGGCAGGACAGGAGAGGATGCAGCGGGAGACGCAGGACAGGAGAGGATGCAGCGGGAGAAGGCAGGAGAGGAGAGAGGATGCAGCGGGAGAAGGCAGGACAGGAGATAGGAGAGGATGCAGCGGGAGAAGGCAGGACAGGAGAGAGAAGGGGATGCAGCGGGAGAAGGCGGGACAGGAGAGAGAAGGGGATGCAGCTGGAGAAGGCAGGACAGGAGAGAGAAGGGGATGCAGCGGGAGAAGGCAGGACAGGAGAGAGGAGGGGATGCAGCAGGAGAAGGCAGGACAGGAGAGAGGAGGGGATGCAGCGGGAGAAGGCGGGACAGGAGAGAGGATGCAGCGGGAGAAGGCAGGACAGGAGAGAGGAGAGAATGCAGCGGGAGAAGGCGGGACAGGAGAGAGGATGCAGCGGGAGAAGGCAGGACAGGAGAGAGGATGCAGCAGGAGAAGGCAGGACAGGAGAGAGGATAGGATGCAGTGGGAGAAGGTAGGACAGGAGAGGATGCAGCGGGAGAAGGCAGGACAGGAGAGAGGATAGGATGCAGTGGGAGAAGGTAGGACAGGAGAGGATGCAGCGGGAGAAGGCAGGACAGGAGAGAGGATAGGATGCAGCGGGAGAAGGCAGGACAGGAGAGAGGAGGGGATGCAGCGGGAGAAGGTAGGACAGGAGAGAGGAGGGGATGTAGATAATCAGGAGAGCAGCAGGTGCTGACATACACTGTTGTATAGGTGCAATATATATAGAAATGTGCTGGATGTATCATGCTGTACTCACGTTTCGGACAGCTTCCCTCCCTCAGCTGGCTGAGCCAGAGACCCAGAACATTGTTACATGTAGAGCATTCCCCTATCACCCCCTCCAAGTCTCTGGCTGGATTTCTACCCTCGCACACTTTCTCTATCCCTTCCTACCTGCTCACTTCTTTCTCTGCCCTGAGAGTCCCTCTGCTGCGTCTCTGCCCTGAGCGTCCCTCTGCTGCGTCTCTGCCCTGAGCGTCCCTCTGCTGCGTCTCTTCCCTGAGCGTCCCTCTGCTGCGTCTCTGCCCTGAGTGTCCCTCTGCTGCGTCTCTTCCCTGAGCGTCCCTCTGCTGCGTCTCTTCCCTGAGCGTCCCTCTGCTGCGTCTCTTCCCTGAGCGTCCCTCTGCTGCGTCTCTGCTCTGAGCGTCCCTCTGCTGCGTCTCTGCCCTGAGCGTCCCTGTCCTGAGCTCTACTCCGCTATCTCTGCCCCGTGCTTGTCTCTGCCTTCTTTCTGTTTTATTGCTCTCCCAATACACAGCCTAACCTTTCTCCTCCAGCACCTGTGTAACCAGTTCTTCCCTCTCTTACCCCTCAGTGCCCCCCGTAGTACCCTGCTTGAGTCTGTGACGTACCCTGAGCCTGTCACTCCACCATAGTCTACAAACCTACATTGTGTCTCCTGTCTTCTCAATTCTCTGGCCTCCCCAGACTCGGTCTCTCCTGTCTCCCCCTTTTAGACAGCCTCGTATGTGTCCCCCACACTCCCCCTCCGGTCTCCTCCAGTCACAGCCTAACCCAGAGTCAGCCTCTTCTGTCTCCCCCAGACTTAGACTTACGTCTACCCCGGTCTCAGCCTTCTCTCCTCAGTGTCCCCCAGATTCAGCCTCCTCTCCCCCAGACTCAGCCTTCTCTCCTCAGTGTCCCCCAGATTCAGCCTCCTCTCCTCAGTGTCCCCCAGATTCAGCCTCCTCTCCTCAGTGTCCCCCAGATTCAGCCTCCTCTCCTCAGTGTCCCCCAGACTCAGCCTCCTCTCCTCAGTGTCCCCTAGGTTCAGCCTCCTCTCCCTCAGACTCAGCCTCCTCTCCTCAGTGTCCCCCAGATTCAGCCTCCTCTCCCTCAGACTCAGTCTCCTCTCCTCAGTCTCCCCCAGACTCAGCCTTCTCTCCTCAGTGTCCCCCAGATTCAGCCTCCTCTCCTCAGTGTCCCCAGACTCAGCCTTCTCTCCTCAGTGTCCCCCAGATTCAGCCCTCTCTCCTCAGTCTCCCCAGATCCAGCCTCCTCTCCTCAGTGTCCCCAGACTCAGCCTCCTCTCCTCAGTCTCCCCCAGACTCAGCCTCCTTAGTCTCCCCCAGACTCAGCCTCCTCTCCTCAGTCTCCCCCAGTCTCAGCCTCCTTAGTCTCCCCCAGACTCAGCTCTTCCCTCTCCTCAGTCTCCCCCAGACTCAGCCTCCTCTCCTTAGTCTCCCCCAGACTCAGCCTCCTCTCCTCAGTCTCAGCCTCCTTAGTCTCCCCCAGACTCAGCCTCCTCTCCTCAGTCTCAGCCTCCTTAGTCTCCCCCAGACTCAGCCTCCTCTCCTCAGTCTCAGCCTCCTTAGTCTCCCCCAGACTCAGCCTCCTCTCCTCAGTCTCAGCCTCCTTAGTCTCCCCCAGACTCAGCTCTTCCCTCTCCTGAACTTGTTTTTGCTCCGCTACAACAATAGGTGAAGCCGGGGTTCGCGTCAGTCGCATCTCTGGAGTCTGCAACCAATCAGAACAAGGCTTCGATCCGTTAGATGCTCCCTCGTCCAATCACAGAGCTCGTTTCATACGGGTGCTGACTGACTGACTGACGCGGCTCGCGCTTGTTTACTGTAAATTTAAGGTGGAACCGAGAGAATCAGCGTGATATAGATATAGTGCGGGGGCTATAGGTGTCCTATATGTACACTGGGTGGGGGGCTATAGGTGTACTATATGTGCACTGGGTGGGGGGCTATAGGTGCCCTACATGTACACTGTGCGGGGGCTATAGGTGCCCTACATGTACACTGTGTGGGGCTATAGGTGTCCTATATGTACTGTGCGGGGGCTATAGGTGCTCAACATGTATACCTGTGCTGGGTAGCTATAGGTGCCTACACGTACACTGTATGTGCTATAGGTGCCCTACATGTATACTGTGCGGGGGCTATAGGTGCCCTAAATGTATACTGTGGGGGGCTATAAGTGCCCTACATATATACTGTGCAGGACTATAGGTGCCCTACATGTACACTGTGTGGGGAGCTATAGGTACCCTACATGTACACTGTGGGGGCTACAGGTGCCCTACATGTATACTGTGCAGGACTATAGGTGCCCTACATGTACACTGCGGGGCTATAGGTGCCCTACATGTACACTGCGGGGGGGCTATAGGTGCCCTACATGTACACTGTGCGGGGGGGCTATAGGTACCCTACATGTACACTGTGGGGGCTACAGGTGCCCTACATGTATACTGTGCAGGACTATAGGTGCCCTACATATACACTGCGGGGCTATAGGTGCCCTACATGTACACTGCGGGGGGGCTATAGGTGCCCTACATGTACACTGTGCGGGGGCTAGATACTGTGTGGGGCTATAGGTGTCCTACATGTACACTGTGCTGGGGCTATTGGTGTAGTATATATACCGTGGGGACTATAGGTGTCCTATGGGGAGTATTCAATTACAGGTGAAGTGTCAGAGGATGGACTTTTCGCCATCATCGCTGCTTTTTCTGGGATAAAGTATCGGGCACGTGCCCGCCTTATCCCAGTATTCATTTAGGATCCGGCGAAAACAGGACCCAGCGGAAAGGTAAGTATCGAAAAAAGTCCTGGGAATTTTCAGGTATTCATCCTGGCACCTCCCCTAAAAATGGTCTGAGATGTGGGATCACTACAGGTACCCCCGATATGGCCTGCTGAAGGTAGTCTGGGTTTTAAAATAGCCGCGGCAGGTGCATAAATGCGCCTGTGAAGGGGTTAATAGCATTTAGCTTTATTTTATGTATTGTTTTAAATAACTATGCCCATCAAATTTGGGGTACATGAATATAGGTGCAACCATATTTTGAAGTCCCTAAAGTTATTTTTTAAAATTCTTCAAAAATGCACCTGCCGCACGCACCTGCAATGAAGAAAACACCGGCCACATATGTGGGGAACCCCCCTGAATCAATTTCGCTAGTTTAAAACTTTGTTCCCCAATATATATTTTCTTCACCCCCAAAATGAAAACATTTTTTGGGGTGTCCTCAGCATTTTTTTTTTACACAGATTACTTTTAGAGGACACACCCAGGGCTGCAGGCTATTTTATTTAAACGCACCCCTACACCCCAATACTGCACTTTCTTCGCTATGTATTACATGGTGAAAACTTGTCCCTGTTTTTTAACAAAGACTTTGTAACTGAATATGGGGATAAGTGATACAGGCGAAAATGACGTCATCGGTGATAAATTATCGCCGATAACCCATTTTCGCAGCCTAATTGAATATGGCTGTGTGTCTAAGGATTATAAGAGACTTATACCTGGTGTACAGAGTATTGGTGCCTTCTACATGAAGACACTATAGGTGCCTCATCTTGTGTGTACAGCGATTACAGGTGCCGTATACATGTATAGACTTTATAGGTGCCTTGTCTTGGATGTACAGAGACTATATGTCACATACCAGGTGTAGAGACACTGTAGAAGCCTTGTTCCTGGTGTACAGACTATTGGCGCCCTATACCTGGTTTATAGAGACTATACAGGACTCATAGGCTCATACCAGGTGTACTGTCTATAGGGGCCACATACAGCATGTACAGGAATCATAAGCATTTATGGGTGCTTCATATCAAGTGTACTGTCATAAGCGCTTTATAGACAGTGTACACCTGGTATACTCATAATGGCTATACACAAGCTATAAGTGCCTTCCACCAGCTGTATATTCTATAGGTGCCTTAATCTCTGTATGTGACAGGTACTTTCTCTACATGCTATAGGGCCAGGTACAATAGGCTGAGATTTGCTGGTCCTGTGCCTGTTTGTGTCTTAGACCTAATCGCTGCTTTATCTCTGGCTAAATCCCCTGGATGGCGTAGAGACCAGCACACCTGAGCCTATAACATACCTAGGCGCCTTATAGAGACACTATGGGCCTGACTCTCAGCCCCAGGCAATGTCGCTGATGATTACGTAGTGGAGCGATTAGTTTGTTACGGCACGTGTCATGCAGCGCGCACAGCCGCTGCTGTGGTAACACTGCGCGGCATCAGAAGTGTCCTTGGGCGTTCCTGGGAGGTGGTTTAGCGCACGCACACGGAGATGCTATAGGTGCGGAATACGTACTTGCAGACTGTAGGTGCCGTGCACTGAATGTACATAGATAGCATGTGAGATATGTCTACAGATAGAGCACGCATATATATCTTGTACACTAAACCAATAGGTGCTATATACAGATTCTCATACTAACCCATACAATAGAGCTCCTGCTAAGCTGTTTTAGCGGCCCGATTTTGGAAGGGCAAAATGCACCCTGCCCTTTTATTGGTTCCCCACTAAAGCAGCCTGCCCTGCGCCATCCCCACCCGCAGGCTGGTGTCACCCACGGGTGGGATACATTTCTGAATTTGGCACCAGATTCACACCTGCTCCTATACAACCATAGTAGGAGGAGCTGGAATTGGATAGACCAATCACCAGCCTAGCACATTCTGCTTGTGTACATTTATAATGTGTACCTGTCCCCTTTATCTATGGACCTTATTTTACAATGGACAGAGCCTGCATGGTATTGTGTGAATTACTCTAGTCTACATGCCATAAAAACAGAACCGCAATTATACAAAGACATACTGCAGTGTACAGAACGAGAAGACGGGAGTGGTCCATGCTTTGGCCTTAGGGACAGATGATAGCCCACCTACCCTAGCCCCACCAATAGCAGGCATCTCACAGAATTAGGATAAGACCTATGTAAGGATCAGTGATCCCAAGTAACCCACTGCTGCCACCTGGGGGCGAGTGTAGACAATTCCTATATTATACAAGCATCAGATAACACCCAGCTAGTTAATGTCCTATATACTGCTCCTGGGCCTGTGCTGAAGATGGCTGTCACAGCACCCAGTCAGGGAAAACCTAAAAACCAGCACACCAAGAAAAGTCCTGCAATCCCTTCATATATATATATATATATATATATAGATGGTTCCACAAACATCCTGAGCGCCAGCTCCCTGACGACGAGGTCACAGCTGATGTGATGAAACTACTCCGCTAGATTACCCTGATCAATTTAATGGGCAACATTGGCAAAACGAAGCCTGAATCTGTATACAAAGTGCTACCATGCAGCAGCGCAGCTTTTTCTCACGCAAGGTACCGTTGCGCTTCTGCGACTGTACGCGTTTCTGTGCGGATAAAGTCACAACCCAGCGTCTGTAGTACAATGAGCAGAGTCTCCCCGCGTCTAATGTCGCAGAATTTAGAGTAAAAGACTGTACGCTACACCTCGCTGTATGGCGTATAGGTTTCTGGGGAGACATCTGTAACATGGGATTGCTTTATTTAGCTTACAGCACCTGTAGATCATATACCAGGTGTGTCCTTCTCCATCCCTGAAACCAATGGACGTTCGGAAGGTGGGCAAGCAGCAATATGTAATATATAACAGGTGCAGCCATGTACTTTACTCTCGTGCCAAGCGCAGGGTTTCATCTTTAGCGTTTTGCATACAAGTCCACCATTTTCATAACACTACGGCCACTAGGTGGCGCCTGGCCGGTAGCTGAACGCTCCTTTAGGCAGCACTCACGTGTAGCGTCACATGTAAGACAATGATCGGGTCAGATTTATTCAACGTGTTTAATGATTGTATAACAGTTCTAAATACAACACGACGGTGTTCTAGGTACCGCTTTCTTCACGGGAGGTACACCTCATTTTTGGGGAGGGGGCGTCTGAACATCAGATTTAAAACTCACTTTGCCAAACTCCCAGTAAAAACAGGGTCTGGAAAATAGGGATAGCTGTGAAAGATTTGGCAGTAATAACCACGGGAAGAAATGGTCTCCGCAGCAGTCAGCGGGAAAGTCAGGACCTCTCCATGGAGGAACGCAGGGGGGTGGATGGGGACGGGGACGGGACATCTTCATACATTCATTAATAAAATAAACTTAAAAAGAAAACCAAAAAAAAATAAAAAAAAAAATATAGAAGTTCAAAGTATCAAAAAAGTAAAAAGGAACTGGCAACACCCAGCCGCCGTGCCCCCGCTCAGGCAGGCGCTGGTAGAATGAGGTTCCTTACATACAAGTAAGCGCTTTATTCAAAAAAGTCAGTCGTTTGCCTCTGGGTCGGCCTGGGCCATGTATGCGTCGAGCTCTGCGTCCAGGTGACCCTTCGTCTTGGACATGTAGGCGTCCAGTTGGTTGTCTAGCTGCTCTCGGGTTAGCTTTGGGCGCACAGGCCCCCTTCCTCTCCCGCGTCCTCGCCCACGGCCAAAGCCTCCTCTCCCCCGGATCATCATGCCTCCGCGGCCTGTGAGTAGGGGACGATAAAGGGTCATTAGACTGGATGATTTCTACATACTAATACATGAAAGGAGAGGAAGACGCATGGTCATGGATACAGGATTAGTGAGCATAGGTTAGCACTGACCTCTCCCCGACATGCCTCCACGGCCCATTACTCCTCCTCCTCTCATCAGTCCTCGTCCGGGACCTCCACGGCCACGGATTCCTCCTCTCCTCAGTCCCATTCTGGGGACACCACCGCGCCCTCTGAGGTTTTGACCTGGACAGATTAGAACGTGTTAAAGACGTAGGAAAGCTGGACTCATTACATACAACGGATACCGGTGTGAAGTCACTGACCTCGCATCACCATGCCGCCCCTCTGCATGCCACGGCCTCCGCGGCCAATTCGCAACATCCCCCTCGGCGATCCCCGCATTCCCATTCCAGATCCTCTCATTCCCATTGGGCCGCGTTGAATCCCTCCCATCGGCCTTCCTAACCGCGCCTGGATGTTGCTCTTACCCAGCCGCTGTTTTAAGCTCTACCGAGAGAAAATAAGTGAATTACACTGGTGAAGCGTAACAACCTCCGCTGGCCAACTAACGACAGGACAGAGAAAATACAGTAGATAGACGTCCCGATGGCATGGTCCGGTATTGCCTATCAGAATAGAGAAATCAACCCTCATGAATTGGTTTAGGTCCATGTATCATACAAAAACCACTGCCCGAGGAAGCCTACTGGCTAATGTGTAAGACAGGTAAAATAATGTATACAATGATGCCGGGGACACTTCCCTACACAGCAGATTACAACTTAAGGGGTTGGGGGGTCTTTCAGGGACAAGTTTTGCAGCCCTTTAGTGTTGGATGTGCCAACCCAGAGATCTGACTCTTACAAAGAGCAGGATTTGTATGGGACAAATATCCACTGCTACTTGCTCCCATTAAGGCAATTTCAGGGGCCACATGGGAAGGCATTACTAGTCAATCCGTGCTGTCGGAATTGAGCGATTACTTATGCCTCAGACACTGTCAAAATGATAGTACAATTCCAGGAAATAACTAAAGTGCTGAGTGAACATCACCGCTGATAGAATAAAACCAACGCTCCGTTTCTCCATACAACCTGTAAATAAAGTTATTCCCATGAAACATCCTGGAGATGTGAAAGAATGGACCATCCCAATAAGCGTTACTGGCATACCTTCAGATGAAGGGCAAAGTGCTGCTCTTTATGTACCTGGTCAGTAAATGCAGCACTCAGACATCTGACGCGCAGGGTATCGCTCACATGCTTTCATTGCTCACTATGGTATCTGAGGATCACTGAGTTTAATTTTGTTCTTTCCTGATTGTACAGCGCTGCAGAGTGTTGGCGCCATGTGACAGGAGTAACAATACTGATGGTTTAACAAGTCTCATTTATACTGCTATAAATAATCTCCCCCAGTACCCTCCCACGTGCCAAGCTATCTCCCCCAGTACCCTCCCGCGTGCCAAGCTCACTCTCCTGCACCCTCCCGCGTGCCAAGCTCACTCTCCAGCACCCTCCCACGTGCCAAGCTCACTCTCCAGCACCCTCCCACGTGCCAAGCTCAGACTCTCCAGCACCCTCCCAAAAGCCAAGCTCAAAATCAGTAGGGACATGGGGGACAGAGGCTGGTGGGTGGATCAGGGAGTAGTACGTATAAGGAGTCCAGGACTCAGTAGAGACATGGGGATAGAGGCTGGTGAATCAGGGAGTAGTACGTATAAGGAGTCCAGGGCTCAGTAGACACCTGGGGGATAGAGGCTGGTGGATCAGGGAGTAGTACGTATAAGGAGACCAGAGCTCAGTAGAGACCTGGGGGACAGAGGCTGGTGGATCAGGGAGTAGTACGTATAAGAAGTACAGAGCTCAGTAGAGACCTGGGGGATAGACGCTGGTGGATCAGGGAGTAGTACGTATAAGGAGACCAGAGCTCAGTAGAGACCTGGGGGATAGAGTCTGGTGGATCAGGGAGTAGTACGTATAAGGTGTCCAGGGCTCAGTAGAGACCTGGGGGATAGAGTCTGGTGGATCAGGGAGTAGTACGTATAAGGTGTCCAGGGCTCAGTAGAGACCTGTGGGATAGAGTCTGGTGGATCAGGGAGTAGTACGTATAAGGAGACCAGAGCTCAGTAGAGACATGGGGAGAGGCGCTGGTGGATCAGGGAGTAGTACGTATAAGGAGACCAGAGCTCAGTAGAGACCTGGGGGATAGAGGCTGGTGGATCAGGGAGTAGTACGTATAAGGAGACCAGAGCTCAGTAGAGACCTGTGGGATAGAGTCTGGTGGATCAGGGAGTAGTACGTATAAGGAGACCAGAGCTCAGTAGAGACCTGGGGGATAGAGGCTGGTGGATCAGGGAGTAGTACGTACAAGGAGACCAGAGCTCAGTAGAGACCTGGGGGATAGAGGCTGGTGGATCAGGGAGTAGTACGTATAAGGAGACCAGAGCTCAGTAGAGACCTGGGGGATAGAGGCTGGTGGATCAGGGAGTAGTACGTATAAGGAGACCAGAGCTCAGTAGAGACCTGGGGGATAGAGGCTGGTGGATCAGGGAGTAGTACGTATAAGGTGTCCAGGGCTCAGTAGAGACCTGGGGGATAGAGGCTGGTGGATCAGGGAGTAGTACGTATAAGGAGTCCAGGGCTCAGTAGAGACCTGGGGGATAGAGGCTGGTGGAACATTTAGTAGTACGTATAAGGTGTCCAGAGCTCAGTAGAGGCTGGTGGATCAGGGAGTAGTATGTATAAGGAGTCCAGGGCTCAGTAGAGACCTGGGGGATAGAGGCTGGTGGATCAGGGAGTAGTACGTATAAGGAGACCAGAGCTCAGTAGAGACCTGGGGGATAGAGGCTGGTGGAATAGGGAGTAGTACGTATAAGGAGACCAGAGCTCAGTAGAGACCTGGGGGATAGAGGCTGGTGGAATAGGGAGTAGTACGTATAAGGAGTCCAGAGCTCAGTAGAGGCTGGTGGATCAGGGAGTAGTACGTATAGAGGGCAGGGTTCAGTAGAGGCTGGTGGATCAGGGAGTAGTACGTATAGAGGGCAGGGTTCAGTAGAGGCTGGTGGATCAGGGAGTAGTACGTATAGAGGGCAGGGTTCAGTAGAGGCTGGTGGATCAGGGAGTAGTACGTATAGAGGGCAGGGTTCAGTAGAGGCTGGTGGATCAGGGAGTAGTACGTATAGAGGGCAGGGTTCAGTAGAGGCTGGTGGATCAGGGAGTAGTACGTATAGAGGGCAGGGTTCAGTAGAGGCTGGTGGATCAGGGAGTAGTACGTATAGAGGGCAGGGTTCAGTAGAGGCTGGTGGATCAGGGAGTAGTACGTATAGAGGGCAGGGTTCAGTAGAGGCTGGTGGATCAGGGAGTAGTACGTATAGAGGGCAGGGTTCAGTAGAGGCTGGTGGATCAGGGAGTAGTACGTATAGAGGGCAGGGTTCAGTAGAGGCTGGTGGATCAGGGAGTAGTACGTATAGAGGGCAGGGTTCAGTAGAGGCTGGTGGATCAGGGAGTAGTACGTATAGAGGGCAGGGTTCAGTAGAGGCTGGTGGATCAGGGAGTAGTACGTATAGAGGGCAGGGTTCAGTAGAGGCTGGTGGATCAGGGAGTAGTACGTATAGAGGGCAGGGTTCAGTAGAGGCTGGTGGATCAGGGAGTAGTACGTATAGAGGGCAGGGTTCAGTAGAGGCTGGTGGATCAGGGAGTAGTACGTATAGAGGGCAGGGTTCAGTAGAGGCTGGTGGATCAGGGAGTAGTACGTATAGAGGGCAGGGTTCAGTAGAGGCTGGTGGATCAGGGAGTAGTACGTATAGAGGGCAGGGTTCAGTAGAGGCTGGTGGATCAGGGAGTAGTACGTATAGAGGGCAGGGTTCAGTAGAGGCTGGTGGATCAGGGAGTAGTACGTATAGAGGGCAGGGTTCAGTAGAGGCTGGTGGATCAGGGAGTAGTACGTATAGAGGGCAGGGTTCAGTAGAGGCTGGTGGATCAGGGAGTAGTACGTATAGAGGGCAGGGTTCAGTAGAGGCTGGTGGATCAGGGAGTAGTACGTATAGAGGGCAGGGTTCAGTAGAGGCTGGTGGATCAGGGAGTAGTACGTATAGAGGGCAGGGTTCAGTAGAGGCTGGTGGATCAGGGAGTAGTACGTATAGAGGGCAGGGTTCAGTAGAGGCTGGTGGATCAGGGAGTAGTACGTATAGAGGGCAGGGTTCAGTAGAGGCTGGTGGATCAGGGAGTAGTACGTATAGAGGGCAGGGTTCAGTAGAGGCTGGTGGATCAGGGAGTAGTACGTATAGAGGGCAGGGTTCAGTAGAGGCTGGTGGATCAGGGAGTAGTACGTATAGAGGGCAGGGTTCAGTAGAGGCTGGTGGATCAGGGAGTAGTACGTATAGAGGGCAGGGTTCAGTAGAGGCTGGTGGATCAGGGAGTAGTACGTATAGAGGGCAGGGTTCAGTAGAGGCTGGTGGATCAGGGAGTAGTACGTATAGAGGGCAGGGTTCAGTAGAGGCTGGTGGATCAGGGAGTAGTACGTATAGAGGGCAGGGTTCAGTAGAGGCTGGTGGATCAGGGAGTAGTACGTATAGAGGGCAGGGTTCAGTAGAGGCTGGTGGATCAGGGAGTAGTACGTATAGAGGGCAGGGTTCAGTAGAGGCTGGTGGATCAGGGAGTAGTACGTATAGAGGGCAGGGTTCAGTAGAGGCTGGTGGATCAGGGAGTAGTACGTATAGAGGGCAGGGTTCAGTAGAGGCTGGTGGATCAGGGAGTAGTACGTATAGAGGGCAGGGTTCAGTAGAGGCTGGTGGATCAGGGAGTAGTACGTATAGAGGGCAGGGTTCAGTAGAGGCTGGTGGATCAGGGAGTAGTACGTATAGAGGGCAGGGTTCAGTAGAGGCTGGTGGATCAGGGAGTAGTACGTATAGAGGGCAGGGTTCAGTAGAGGCTGGTGGATCAGGGAGTAGTACGTATAGAGGGCAGGGTTCAGTAGAGGCTGGTGGATCAGGGAGTAGTACGTATAGAGGGCAGGGTTCAGTAGAGGCTGGTGGATCAGGGAGTAGTACGTATAGAGGGCAGGGTTCAGTAGAGGCTGGTGGATCAGGGAGTAGTACGTATAGAGGGCAGGGTTCAGTAGAGGCTGGTGGATCAGGGAGTAGTACGTATAGAGGGCAGGGTTCAGTAGAGGCTGGTGGATCAGGGAGTAGTACGTATAGAGGGCAGGGTTCAGTAGAGGCTGGTGGATCAGGGAGTAGTACGTATAGAGGGCAGGGTTCAGTAGAGGCTGGTGGATCAGGGAGTAGTACGTATAGAGGGCAGGGTTCAGTAGAGGCTGGTGGATCAGGGAGTAGTACGTATAGAGGGCAGGGTTCAGTAGAGGCTGGTGGATCAGGGAGTAGTACGTATAGAGGGCAGGGTTCAGTAGAGGCTGGTGGATCAGGGAGTAGTACGTATAGAGGGCAGGGTTCAGTAGAGGCTGGTGGATCAGGGAGTAGTACGTATAGAGGGCAGGGTTCAGTAGAGGCTGGTGGATCAGGGAGTAGTACGTATAGAGGGCAGGGTTCAGTAGAGGCTGGTGGATCAGGGAGTAGTACGTATAGAGGGCAGGGTTCAGTAGAGGCTGGTGGATCAGGGAGTAGTACGTATAGAGGGCAGGGTTCAGTAGAGGCTGGTGGATCAGGGAGTAGTACGTATAGAGGGCAGGGTTCAGTAGAGGCTGGTGGATCAGGGAGTAGTACGTATAGAGGGCAGGGTTCAGTAGAGGCTGGTGGATCAGGGAGTAGTACGTATAGAGGGCAGGGTTCAGTAGAGGCTGGTGGATCAGGGAGTAGTACGTATAGAGGGCAGGGTTCAGTAGAGGCTGGTGGATCAGGGAGTAGTACGTATAGAGGGCAGGGTTCAGTAGAGGCTGGTGGATCAGGGAGTAGTACGTATAGAGGGCAGGGTTCAGTAGAGGCTGGTGGATCAGGGAGTAGTACGTATAGAGGGCAGGGTTCAGTAGAGGCTGGTGGATCAGGGAGTAGTACGTATAGAGGGCAGGGTTCAGTAGAGGCTGGTGGATCAGGGAGTAGTACGTATAGAGGGCAGGGTTCAGTAGAGGCTGGTGGATCAGGGAGTAGTACGTATAGAGGGCAGGGTTCAGTAGAGGCTGGTGGATCAGGGAGTAGTACGTATAGAGGGCAGGGTTCAGTAGAGGCTGGTGGATCAGGGAGTAGTACGTATAGAGGGCAGGGTTCAGTAGAGGCTGGTGGATCAGGGAGTAGTACGTATAGAGGGCAGGGTTCAGTAGAGGCTGGTGGATCAGGGAGTAGTACGTATAGAGGGCAGGGTTCAGTAGAGGCTGGTGGATCAGGGAGTAGTACGTATAGAGGGCAGGGTTCAGTAGAGGCTGGTGGATCAGGGAGTAGTACGTATAGAGGGCAGGGTTCAGTAGAGGCTGGTGGATCAGGGAGTAGTACGTATAGAGGGCAGGGTTCAGTAGAGGCTGGTGGATCAGGGAGTAGTACGTATAGAGGGCAGGGTTCAGTAGAGGCTGGTGGATCAGGGAGTAGTACGTATAGAGGGCAGGGTTCAGTAGAGGCTGGTGGATCAGGGAGTAGTACGTATAGAGGGCAGGGTTCAGTAGAGGCTGGTGGATCAGGGAGTAGTACGTATAGAGGGCAGGGTTCAGTAGAGGCTGGTGGATCAGGGAGTAGTACGTATAGAGGGCAGGGTTCAGTAGAGGCTGGTGGATCAGGGAGTAGTACGTATAGAGGGCAGGGTTCAGTAGAGGCTGGTGGATCAGGGAGTAGTACGTATAGAGGGCAGGGTTCAGTAGAGGCTGGTGGATCAGGGAGTAGTACGTATAGAGGGCAGGGTTCAGTAGAGGCTGGTGGATCAGGGAGTAGTACGTATAGAGGGCAGGGTTCAGTAGAGGCTGGTGGATCAGGGAGTAGTACGTATAGAGGGCAGGGTTCAGTAGAGGCTGGTGGATCAGGGAGTAGTACGTATAGAGGGCAGGGTTCAGTAGAGGCTGGTGGATCAGGGAGTAGTACGTATAGAGGGCAGGGTTCAGTAGAGGCTGGTGGATCAGGGAGTAGTACGTATAGAGGGCAGGGTTCAGTAGAGGCTGGTGGATCAGGGAGTAGTACGTATAGAGGGCAGGGTTCAGTAGAGGCTGGTGGATCAGGGAGTAGTACGTATAGAGGGCAGGGTTCAGTAGAGGCTGGTGGATCAGGGAGTAGTACGTATAGAGGGCAGGGTTCAGTAGAGGCTGGTGGATCAGGGAGTAGTACGTATAGAGGGCAGGGTTCAGTAGAGGCTGGTGGATCAGGGAGTAGTACGTATAGAGGGCAGGGTTCAGTAGAGGCTGGTGGATCAGGGAGTAGTACGTATAGAGGGCAGGGTTCAGTAGAGGCTGGTGGATCAGGGAGTAGTACGTATAGAGGGCAGGGTTCAGTAGAGGCTGGTGGATCAGGGAGTAGTACGTATAGAGGGCAGGGTTCAGTAGAGGCTGGTGGATCAGGGAGTAGTACGTATAGAGGGCAGGGTTCAGTAGAGGCTGGTGGATCAGGGAGTAGTACGTATAGAGGGCAGGGTTCAGTAGAGGCTGGTGGATCAGGGAGTAGTACGTATAGAGGGCAGGGTTCAGTAGAGGCTGGTGGATCAGGGAGTAGTACGTATAGAGGGCAGGGTTCAGTAGAGGCTGGTGGATCAGGGAGTAGTACGTATAGAGGGCAGGGTTCAGTAGAGGCTGGTGGATCAGGGAGTAGTACGTATAGAGGGCAGGGTTCAGTAGAGGCTGGTGGATCAGGGAGTAGTACGTATAGAGGGCAGGGTTCAGTAGAGGCTGGTGGATCAGGGAGTAGTACGTATAGAGGGCAGGGTTCAGTAGAGGCTGGTGGATCAGGGAGTAGTACGTATAGAGGGCAGGGTTCAGTAGAGGCTGGTGGATCAGGGAGTAGTACGTATAGAGGGCAGGGTTCAGTAGAGGCTGGTGGATCAGGGAGTAGTACGTATAGAGGGCAGGGTTCAGTAGAGGCTGGTGGATCAGGGAGTAGTACGTATAGAGGGCAGGGTTCAGTAGAGGCTGGTGGATCAGGGAGTAGTACGTATAGAGGGCAGGGTTCAGTAGAGGCTGGTGGATCAGGGAGTAGTACGTATAGAGGGCAGGGTTCAGTAGAGGCTGGTGGATCAGGGAGTAGTACGTATAGAGGGCAGGGTTCAGTAGAGGCTGGTGGATCAGGGAGTAGTACGTATAGAGGGCAGGGTTCAGTAGAGGCTGGTGGATCAGGGAGTAGTACGTATAGAGGGCAGGGTTCAGTAGAGGCTGGTGGATCAGGGAGTAGTACGTATAGAGGGCAGGGTTCAGTAGAGGCTGGTGGATCAGGGAGTAGTACGTATAGAGGGCAGGGTTCAGTAGAGGCTGGTGGATCAGGGAGTAGTACGTATAGAGGGCAGGGTTCAGTAGAGGCTGGTGGATCAGGGAGTAGTACGTATAGAGGGCAGGGTTCAGTAGAGGCTGGTGGATCAGGGAGTAGTACGTATAGAGGGCAGGGTTCAGTAGAGGCTGGTGGATCAGGGAGTAGTACGTATAGAGGGCAGGGTTCAGTAGAGGCTGGTGGATCAGGGAGTAGTACGTATAGAGGGCAGGGTTCAGTAGAGGCTGGTGGATCAGGGAGTAGTACGTATAGAGGGCAGGGTTCAGTAGAGGCTGGTGGATCAGGGAGTAGTACGTATAGAGGGCAGGGTTCAGTAGAGGCTGGTGGATCAGGGAGTAGTACGTATAGAGGGCAGGGTTCAGTAGAGGCTGGTGGATCAGGGAGTAGTACGTATAGAGGGCAGGGTTCAGTAGAGGCTGGTGGATCAGGGAGTAGTACGTATAGAGGGCAGGGTTCAGTAGAGGCTGGTGGATCAGGGAGTAGTACGTATAGAGGGCAGGGTTCAGTAGAGGCTGGTGGATCAGGGAGTAGTACGTATAGAGGGCAGGGTTCAGTAGAGGCTGGTGGATCAGGGAGTAGTACGTATAGAGGGCAGGGTTCAGTAGAGGCTGGTGGATCAGGGAGTAGTACGTATAGAGGGCAGGGTTCAGTAGAGGCTGGTGGATCAGGGAGTAGTACGTATAGAGGGCAGGGTTCAGTAGAGGCTGGTGGATCAGGGAGTAGTACGTATAGAGGGCAGGGTTCAGTAGAGGCTGGTGGATCAGGGAGTAGTACGTATAGAGGGCAGGGTTCAGTAGAGGCTGGTGGATCAGGGAGTAGTACGTATAGAGGGCAGGGTTCAGTAGAGGCTGGTGGATCAGGGAGTAGTACGTATAGAGGGCAGGGTTCAGTAGAGGCTGGTGGATCAGGGAGTAGTACGTATAGAGGGCAGGGTTCAGTAGAGGCTGGTGGATCAGGGAGTAGTACGTATAGAGGGCAGGGTTCAGTAGAGGCTGGTGGATCAGGGAGTAGTACGTATAGAGGGCAGGGTTCAGTAGAGGCTGGTGGATCAGGGAGTAGTACGTATAGAGGGCAGGGTTCAGTAGAGGCTGGTGGATCAGGGAGTAGTACGTATAGAGGGCAGGGTTCAGTAGAGGCTGGTGGATCAGGGAGTAGTACGTATAGAGGGCAGGGTTCAGTAGAGGCTGGTGGATCAGGGAGTAGTACGTATAGAGGGCAGGGTTCAGTAGAGGCTGGTGGATCAGGGAGTAGTACGTATAGAGGGCAGGGTTCAGTAGAGGCTGGTGGATCAGGGAGTAGTACGTATAGAGGGCAGGGTTCAGTAGAGGCTGGTGGATCAGGGAGTAGTACGTATAGAGGGCAGGGTTCAGTAGAGGCTGGTGGATCAGGGAGTAGTACGTATAGAGGGCAGGGTTCAGTAGAGGCTGGTGGATCAGGGAGTAGTACGTATAGAGGGCAGGGTTCAGTAGAGGCTGGTGGATCAGGGAGTAGTACGTATAGAGGGCAGGGTTCAGTAGAGGCTGGTGGATCAGGGAGTAGTACGTATAGAGGGCAGGGTTCAGTAGAGGCTGGTGGATCAGGGAGTAGTACGTATAGAGGGCAGGGTTCAGTAGAGGCTGGTGGATCAGGGAGTAGTACGTATAGAGGGCAGGGTTCAGTAGAGGCTGGTGGATCAGGGAGTAGTACGTATAGAGGGCAGGGTTCAGTAGAGGCTGGTGGATCAGGGAGTAGTACGTATAGAGGGCAGGGTTCAGTAGAGGCTGGTGGATCAGGGAGTAGTACGTATAGAGGGCAGGGTTCAGTAGAGGCTGGTGGATCAGGGAGTAGTACGTATAGAGGGCAGGGTTCAGTAGAGGCTGGTGGATCAGGGAGTAGTACGTATAGAGGGCAGGGTTCAGTAGAGGCTGGTGGATCAGGGAGTAGTACGTATAGAGGGCAGGGTTCAGTAGAGGCTGGTGGATCAGGGAGTAGTACGTATAGAGGGCAGGGTTCAGTAGAGGCTGGTGGATCAGGGAGTAGTACGTATAGAGGGCAGGGTTCAGTAGAGGCTGGTGGATCAGGGAGTAGTACGTATAGAGGGCAGGGCTCAGCAGAGAGCTGAGTTTTAGCAGTCAGGTTTGGCAGAAGACTTCAGGGTTGCCCACACCAGTGATCTCCCAGATGCATTACAACAGAACACAACTTGAGAAAAGCTCTAGAGCATAGCAATGCAGCGAGGTGCGATACCCAGTATGCCTCAAACATGACGCTCGGAGGAGCCTGCAAGGAAATGGATATCCATAATACTCAGGATACGTCTGAACTAATCGGAAAGCCGATTTCACATCAGAGTGGCCATTATTGTATGAGGATATGTAGTCACCGTAGGGGCTCCTGTTTTGCGGTCCTATCGCCTTCGATCACTGAGCACCATTAGTACAAATACCTGAACTGGCGACATCAAATCTTTCCTATAGAAATGCTCCCATAATGCCATGCTGCACATGTAAACGCTAAACGACACCAAGTGTGTGTTCCCAGCAGGTGCACTGATGGCGGGGCAGCCTGGGTGACATCTTCAGGTAATCAGTACCCAGGCTGGCAAGTACTCCTTTTGTGGGGGTACAGTCTGGTGTCATTTCCAGCCCCGCTTAGCGTTAGGTGACTTCCACCTGTACAGATTTCCAGCAGCTATTTGCTGGTCATTCATTCTGAAGCCATAACCAGCAAATGTGCTCATCGGCACAAAGGTATAATCACAAGATAAGACTGCTAGAATGTAGATATTATCTACAATGTGAGCTCAGTTACCAGAGACAGAACGTTAGTGTGCGGGGACAGCAGAAGTCACTGATTACCTGATCTAACTCCGCAGACACCTCATACATTCATTGCAATTAGATGGTGTAAGTGTGACATGTTACTTCCAGGACCAGTCACTAGTATATACTGCATGGCATCGGTCAGGTGATTTATAGCACAAGAGAACCGTCCCCCCCATAACCCTGCACTAAGCAACCTAGAAAAGTCACTATGGGCAACAGCACGTGTGTACCAGGACCAGTCACTAGTATATACTGCATGGCATCGGTGTGGTGGTTTATAGCACAAGAGAACCGTCCCCCCCATAACCCTGCACTAAGCAACCTAGAAAAGTCACTATGGGCAACAGCACGTGTGTACCAGGACCAGTCACTAGTATATACTGCATGGCATCGGTCTGGTGATTTATAGCACAAGAGAACCGTCCCCCCCATAACCCTGCACTAAGCAACCTAGAAAAGTCACTATGGGCAACAGCACGTGTGTACCAGGACCAGTCACTAGTATATACTGCATGGCATCGGTGTGGTGATTTATAGCACAAGAGAACCGTCCCCCCCCCCCCCCCCCCCCATAACCCTGCACTAAGCAACCTAGAAAAGTCACTATGGGCAACAGCACGTGTGTACCAGGACCAGTCACTAGTATATACTGCATGGCATCGGTGTGGTGATTTATAGCACAAGAGAACCGTCCCCCCCCCCCCCCCCCATAACCCTGCACTAAGCAACCTAGAAAAGTCACTATGGGCAACAGCACGTGTGTACCAGGACCAGTCACTAGTATATACTGCATGGCATCGGTGTGGTGGTTTATAGCACAAGAGAACCGTCCCCCCCCCCCCCCCCCATAACCCTGCACTAAGCAACCTAGAAAAGTCACTATGGGCAACAGCACGTGTGTACCAGGACCTTTAGGACAGGGGTAGGCAACCTGTGACACTCCACCTGCTGCTGACAGTATAGCAGGATCTAACAGCAAGACAGTAGCAGGGCATGTTGGGATGTGTAGTTCCACAAGTTTCCTACCCTTGCCCTAGAAAGAACAAGAAACTGCATTACTGGTCACCGGATATGTAGGAGCCGGAGGACACGCAGACAAAAGGTAGTCAGATAATATGTAGACCAGCGCCTCGGCTCCGGTATGAGACATCCGGCACTGCAGCCACACGAATTATGGCACATCGGGCTCACTGCCAGCAATACAGCCAAGATGGCAGCCACAGTTCTGTCCCTATCAGAGTCCCACCTGAAGCTTACGTGAAAAGAGTTAGACGGGGATGGTATGATGGCAGAAGCTGGGAGGTAGGGGACCCTAGGATGGAATAGGTCATTAGTTATCATGCTGAAGGTACACAAGTTCCCCTCTAAGAGCAGAACATTTGGCTGTAATGAGACCCAATAGAAGGTCGCTAGAAATCTTTTATGTTGTATTCTTCATCCTTCCCTTAGAGGAACGGAAGCCATGTCTCTCACATAACCTGCTCATCTCACCAGCTTAGTGCCCGCCGACCTTAAGGATGACTGCAACTTACAAACACCACCACACAGAGGGAGGGTCGCCGGAAAGGGCAGCCACGGACGCCAGCCCCCCGCGCTCCCAGTCTCACCTGTTTCAGCTTCAGAGCAGCTTGCACGGACGGCCGGTACTCCATCTGCTGTGCCAGTCTTCTGTTCCTGGCGCTGGCCAGGTGCTGTTGCTGCATCGTGGCACGGATATTCACTGGCATCGGCTGTTTGTTCTTCAGCATGTTAGTAAAGCTTCAAGGTCGAACAAAATGGGGGGGAGGGTTTAAATAAGTTTTAACAGACACTACGGTGTATCTTAAGGCCCCCGGAGGAGCTGCCATGAACTTTAGAAGGCATCGTTGGCACGTATGCCAGGAAAAGAAAGATCTAGCCTCCGCAAATTCCACAAATGCACAGCAATAAAGAGACCTACATTACAGGGCGGACAGCACAGCTACTCAGGAGAGCCCAGTTACAGCAGACGACAGGAGAGAAGACAAGGTCCGTGTATGAATGTATGTGCTGATGTTAGTAAGGAAAGTAGTTCCAGAAGTGGCATGAGATGTGGGGGGGGGTGGGGGGGGGGGGGTGACAGAGCGACACACTGGTGGCGGTCACATATTCAGGCAGGTGGTTTACAGCAGACGACAGGAGAGAAGACAAGGTCCGTGTATGAATGTATGTGCTGATGTTAGTAAGAAAGTAATTCCAGAAGTGGGCATTGAGATGTGGGGGGGGGTGGGTGACAGAGCGACACACTGGTGGCGGTCACACATTCAGGCAGTGGTTACGGCAGGAGACAGTAAATGGATCACACAGCAATAAAGAGACCTATCATTACAGGGCGGACAGCACAGCTAGGCAGGAGGGCCCACGGTTGAGGCGACGACTGGGGTTAAGACAAGGTCCGTGTAAGAAGAGATGTGCTGATGTTAGTAGACAGTAGTTACAAAGTGCATAGATTGTGGTGGGGGTGGCATGAGATGTGGGGGGGGGGGTTGGGGACAGGGGTGACGTGGACACATGGAGGCAGGTCAATGTCAGGCAGGTGGTTACAGCTGAGACAGAAGGTCAGTACAGAAGTAATGGTGTGCAGATACAGAGACATGAGCATGAGGAGGGAGCAGACAGAAAAAGCAAAGCAGTTGCCTCTTACAAGACCCTAGAACTTTTGTTAAAGGGTCTTTGGGGCAGGGAGAGTGAACCCGCATCATGCCTCTTACAGATGCTAGCCACACAAGCATAGTGTGCCAGCCTTGGACACGCAGCAGAATCACGCAGCACAGGTAACATGCTACCAGGGCTGCAGCCAGAACTTGAACCCATGTATCACACGTGAAATAACAAGGGAAGTCATGTTACAGCCCTTCACGGTGCATTACCAAACGCTAGTGACAAACTCCTCACACACAGCGTGCCATGGCTGCCATGACTGAACAGGCTGGCGCCCGGCTCTCCGTTAGGGAGGCGCAGGGCCAGTGCTGCCCATCAAGGGGCCACACAGGGTATGTTCTACATTTGGTATGTTACGCAGATGTTGTTGTTGGGCTTCCTCACCGCTCGTTCAGCGACAGCTTGTGGTGCTCTTTAGCACAACTTTAGATGCCGATGAGAGAGGCCATCTACTTACTTCGGGTAACCTACAAAAGAACAAGCCACAGTTTAGTACACCAGCAAAGCATCATGGCCTCAAGACAGCACACACCCCCAGACCCAACAGTGCCACTCCCAGCACACACCTCAGACCCCCCATTCTCCCCACCTCCAGGCCTCATACCTCACATCCAGACCTCACTCATTTACCACCACATCTAGGCCTCACCGCATACACCCTCACCACCATGCCTCATTAACCCCCCACCCTATACCCCATCTCTGGGCCTCTCTCCCCCACACCCAGCCTTGGGTCTCACAACCCTACCCCCATACACACCACCTCCGGGTCCCCCTCTCATACAGCCATACCTCCGGGCCTCACTAACCCCCCATACAGCCATACCTCCGGGCCTCACTAACCCCCCATACAACCATACCTCCGGGCCTCACTAACCCCCCATACAGCCAAACCTCCGGGCCTCACTAACCCCCCATACAGCCATACCGCCGGGCCTCACTAACCCCCCATACAGCCATACCTCCGGGCATCACTAACCCCCCATACAACCATACCTCCGGGCCTCACTAACCCCCCATACAACCATACCTCCGGGCCTCACTAACCCCCCATACAACCATACCTCCCGGGCCTCACTAACCCCCCATACAACCATACCTCCGGGCCTCACTAACCCCCATACAGCCCATACCTCCGGGCCTCACTAACCCCCCATACAGCCATACCTCCGGGCCTCACTAACCCCCCATACAACCATACCTCCGGGCCTCACTAACCCCCCATACAGCCATACCTCCGGGCCTCACTAACCCCCCATACAGCCATACCTCCGGGCCTCACTAACCCCCATACAGCCATACCTCCGGGGCCTCACTAACCCCCCATACAGCCATACCTCCGGGCCTCACACAACCCATAAACCCCACCTCCGTGCCTCACAGCCCCATACACCCCACCTCCGTGCCTCACAGCCCCATACACCCCACCTCACGTGCCTCACAGCCCCATACACCCCACCTCCGTGCCTCACAGCCCCATACACACCACCTCCGTGCCTCACAGACCCATACACACCACCTCCGTGCCTCACAGCCCCATACACCCCACCTCCGTGCCCCAAAACACCCCCTCTCAACCCCCCCGGGCTCCCACATGCCAACCCCAATCCCGCACACTCACTGAGCGCCACTTTCGCTACTGCTGCGGCCTGTGCGGCTTTACGGGTGCGGTATAGTGGGGTTTAGGTTCTTGTTCCGGACGGTTGGCGGGTGCCGGGTCTGTCGCTGCCCGAGCTATGCCCCGCTGCCAGCAACCACCACAAAATGGAGTCAACGAGACCCTCACCTTCAAAATGGCGGCATTTGTACGCACGTCTCCCCGTGATGTCATCACGCAGGCCCCGCCCCGCCCTTATAAGGATCGTTCTTACACTCTCTCCAATCAGGGGGCACTGCCGGAGGAGTTACCATGGAGACGGCAGTGGCCATCTTGGGACTGGCAACAAAACAATCACTGTAGATAAATATAGACAAATAGAACCCGGTGGCCTTGTTGGGACTGGCATACATCCTAACAATGGTAGTATATACAAATTGATGTCGGTGGCCATCTTGCAGTTGGCAGACACACCCTCTCTTATCTTGAGCTATATAGAGTCAAATGGCTATCTATAGGCTGCCATCTTTGGAAGGGCATTACGCTGTGCTGTGAGAGCCATCTGTGTAAAGGCATTAGTATAGATGTGCCTGGGGAACAATCTGTGTAAGGGCATTACTATAGGTGTGCATGGGGAGTCATCAGGGCATTACTACAAGTGTGCATGGGGAGTCATCAGGGCATTACTACAGGTGTGAATGGGGAGTCATCAGGGCATTACTACAGGTGTGAATGGGGAGTCATCAGGGCATTACTACAGGTGTGAATGGGGAGTCATCAGGGCATCACTATAGGTGTGCATGGGGAGCCATCAGGGCATCACTATAGGTGTGCATGGGGAGTCATCAGGGCATTACTACAGGTGTGCATGGGGAGCCATCAGGGCATCACTATAGGTGTGCATGGGGAGCCATCAGGGCATCACTATAGGTGTGCATGGGGAGTCATCAGGGCATTACTACAGGTGTGCATGGGGAGCCATCAGGGCATTACTACAGGTGTGCATGGGGAGTCATCAGGGCATTACTACAGGTGTGCATGGGGAGTCATCAGGGCATTATTACTATAGGTGTGCATGGGGAGCCATCAGGGCATTATTACTATAGGTGTGCATGGGGAGCCATCAGGGCATTATTACTATAGGTGTGCATGGGGAGCCATCAGGGCATCACTATAGGTGTACATGGGGAGTCATCAGGGCATTATTACTATAGGTGTGCATGGGGAGCCATCAGGGCATTATTACTATAGGTGTGCATGGGGAGCCATCAGGGCATCACTATAGGTGTACATGGGGAGCCATCAGGGCATTATTACTATAGGTGTGCATGGGGAGCCATCAGGGCATTATTACTATAGGTGTGCATGGGGAGCCATCAGGGCATCACTATAGGTGTGCATGGGGAGCCATCAGGGCATCACTATAGGTGTGCATGGGGAGCCATCAGGGCATCACTATAGGCGTGCATGGGGAGCCATCAGGGCATCACTATAGGCGTGCATGGGGAGTCATCAGGGCATTATCACTATAGGTGTGCATGGGGAGCCATAAGGGCATTACTATAGGCGTGCATGGGGAGCCATCAGGGCACTATAGGTGTGCATGGGGAGCCATCAGGGCATTATCACTATAGGTGTGCATGGGGATCCATAAGGGCATTACTATAGGTGTGCATGGGGAGCCATCAGGGCATTATTACTACAGGTGTGCATGGGGAGCCATCAGGGCAACACTATAGGTGTGCATGGAGAGACATCAGGGCATTATTACTATAGGTGTGCATGGGGAGCCATCAGGGCATTGTTACTATAGGTGTGCATGGGGAGCCATCAGGGCATCACTATAGGTGTGCATGGGGAGTCCTCAGGGCATTATTACTATAGGTGTGCATGGGGAGACACCAGGGCATCACTATAGGTGTGCATGGGGAGACATCAGGGCATTATTACTATAGGTGTGCATGGGGAGCCATCAGGGCATTATTACTATAGGTGTGCATGGGGACCCATCAGGGCATTACTATAGGTGTGCATGGGGAGTCATCAGGGCATTACTATAGGTGTGCATGGGGAGTCATCAGGGCATTATTACTATAGGTGTGCATGGGGAGCCATCAGGGCATCACTATAGGTGTGCATGGGTAGCCATCAGGGCATCACTATAGGTGTGCATGGGGAGCCATCAGGGCATCACTATAGGTGTGCATGGGGAGCCATCAGGGCATCACTATAGGTGTGCATGGGGAGCCATCAGGGCATCACTATAGGTGTGCATGGGGACCCATCAGGGCATTACTATAGGTGTGCATGGGGAGTCATCAGGGCATTACTATAGGTGTGCATAGGGAGTCATCAGGGCATTACTATACGTGTGCATGGGGAGACATCAGGGCACTTTTATAAGAAGTATAAAAATCAGGATCCAAGAACATCTACGTAACATTAAAAATAATATTAAAACTCATGGTTTACCAAGACACATTACAAAGGTTCATGGGGCCTGATTAAGAGCCGGACGCTCTGACCAGAGTGCTCGCTCTGAATCAGGGCCCTCCTACATGAAAATGGAGCGTCCTCCTGGACGCTCGCATAGCTGTGGGTGACCACCCACAGCTTATGCGAGTGTCCATGATGATGGTCGCGATGGTCAAGGCGTGCATGGGGAGCCATCAGGGCACTATAGGTGTGCATGGGGAGCCATCAGGGCATTATCACTATAGGTGTGCATGGGGATCCATAAGGGCATTACTATAGGTGTGCATGGGGAGCCATCAGGGCATTATTACTACAGGTGTGCATGGGGAGCCATCAGGGCATCACTATAGGTGTGCATGGAGAGACATCAGGGCATTATTACTATAGGTGTGCATGGGGAGCCATCAGGGCATTATTACTATAGGTGTGCATGGGGAGCCATCAGGGCATCACTATAGGTGTGCATGGGGAGTCCTCAGGGCATTATTACTATAGGTGTGCATGGGGAGACACCAGGGCATCACTATAGGTGTGCATGGGGAGACATCAGGGCATTATTACTATAGGTGTGCATGGGGAGCCATCAGGGCATTATTACTATAGGTGTGCATGGGGACCCATCAGGGCATTACTATAGGTGTGCATGGGGAGTCATCAGGGCATTACTATAGGTGTGCATGGGGAGTCATCAGGGCATTATTACTATAGGTGTGCATGGGGAGCCATCAGGGCATCACTATAGGTGTGCATGGGGAGCCATCAGGGCATCACTATAGGTGTGCATGGGGAGCCATCAGGGCATCACTATAGGTGTGCATGGGGAGCCATCAGGGCATCACTATAGGTGTGCATGGGGAGCCATCAGGGCATTACTATAGGTGTGCATGGGGACCCATCAGGGCATTACTATAGGTGTGCATGGGGAGTCATCAGGGCATTACTATAGGTGTGCATAGGGAGTCATCAGGGCATTACTATACGTGTGCATGGGGAGACATCAGGGCACTTTTATAAGAAGTATAAAAATCAGGATCCAAGAACATCTACGTAACATTAAAAATAATATTAAAACTCATGGTTTACCAAGACACATTACAAAGGTTCATGGGGCCTGATTAAGAGCCGGACGCTCTGACCAGAGCGCTCGCTCTGAATCAGGGCCCTCCTACATGAAAATGGAGCGTCCTCCTGGACGCTCGCATAGCTGTGGGTGACCACCCACAGCTTATGCGAGTGTCCATGATGATGGTCGCGATGGTCAAGACCATCGGGCTTGCGACGTAGACCCTGCGGTAGGGTCTCGTTGACGCAAGCCCTGGAGTGATTTTGGCTCTATCAGAGCCAAAATCACTCCCACTGACATCACTAGTGGGGCCGGCAGTGGGCAGTGGGGCCGGCTTCAGACGGTAGGCGTTCCCATGGGAACGCCTCCGTCTGGCAGGCACGCCCACCAAAGGGGGCGTGCTGTCAATCAACATCGACAGCACGCCCCCTTTGGTGCGAGACCCGGAGCGACGGATACCCCGTCGCTAGCCGGGTCTCGCGCATGCACACGACGAGCTCCCTCCGTCGTGCGCATGCGCAGTGGGGTAACATCGACCCGCTTGCGAGCGTCCTGCGAGAGACGCGAGACGCGAGACGCGACGAGCGAAGGACTTTCCTGCTCTCGGAGTGTCTCATCAAAGGGGGGGTGCTGTCGATGTTGACTGACAGCACACCCCTTTGGTGGGCGTGCCGGGGGCGTGCCTGCCAGACGGAGGCGTTCTCAAGGGAACGCCTACCGTCAGAAGCCGGCCCACTGACATCACTAGTGATGTCAGTGGGAGTGATTTTGGCTCTGATAGAGCCAAAATCACTCCTGGCCTTGCGGTTGAAAAACCCAACCGCAGGCTTTTGCTCGCAGTTTCGATGGTCGCGATGGTCAAGACCATCGCGACCATCATCCTGCACGCTCGTATATGCTGTGGGTGGTGACCCACAGCTATACGAGCGTCCAGGAGGACGCTCCATATTAATGGAGGTGGGCCCTGATTCAGAGCGAGCGCTCTGCTCAGAGCGTCCGGCTCTGAATCAGGGCCAGAGTTAGTACTTTAGATTATTAGCACCACGAGGCCTCAATGAGGGAAGTTACATGGTTTCCTTTCTATGATTAGTTCACTTAGTTATTTTTGTGGAAACATTTTCTATAATATGCACGTTAATATATTTCTAATGACCGTATGTATAAATTAATTATATTGTATCACTTTTGTATATGTGTCATTTGTATGATGTACTGTAATATGTGACATTGTAAATCAGGGATAACACATATTGGATTCCACAACACTTTTTTTCCCTCTTTTCCCCCCAGCTAGCAGATTTAGGTCGTGTAATACATATAATAAATACATTGTATTACCATTTGTCATTAAAACATCTCTTCCCTCAAAATGGAACACAAACAGGAATTATTATACCCCTTTTCCACCCAAATTCCGAGTCTGACCCGGAGTTGGGGTCTGATTCAGAGCCGGACGCTATATGCGCTCGCTCGTTCAGAAAAAGGGGCTGGCTATTTAAATTGAGCGCTCGCTCTTTGCGGTCTGTTGACGCCTCTATGTCTGAGCGAACGAAACATGTGCTCGCTATTTTGTAAAGACGCCTCCTGGCCGCTCGCATCCTACGTCATCTCCGCTATTTATTTGATTAATCGAGTACATTGAAAGGCGTCTGAACTGCTCGCAGTGCTTGGGGTTGGATTTTCCTACCGCAATCATGCGAGCAGTTCAGGCTAAGAAACAACCAAGTGACGTGGTCGATGACGCTGCTTTGTTAATTATGCACACCCTTAAAACGCCCGTTTTGACCGTTTGGCACGCCTGCGTTCGGATCACCACTCCCCGCTTTCAAGCACCTTCCGGTTACCACCCACAAACGGTACAAATAGCGAGCGCATTTTTCGAACGCTCGCTCAGACATAGAGGCGTCAACACACCGTAAAGAGCGAGCGCTCAATTATATATTCTGCCCCTTTTTTAGAACGACCGTTCGCAAATAGCGTCCTTCTCTGAATCAGGGCCAGGGTTCCTATCCAGATCAGACCCGGAATTTAGCCGACGCCGACTCGTCTGCATTCCCGGCGTGAAAGTGGACACTGAGGCTGGACCAATCGGCCGGCTAGCAGCGCACTCCAGGTCATCGTGACCCGGAGTGCGCCGTACACATACCAGGGTTTCACGGGCTACGCCCGTGTTATACCCTGCTAGTTACCTGGGTTGGATTGCCGGGTCACTCAACCCAGCGATCCGACCCTCACCCCTTCTACACCAAGGAGCTGCCCGGGTTACCCCTGCAATAACCTGGGTATTAGCTCCGGTGTAAAAGGGGTATAACTTTCCATTACCCCGGGCGAGCCCTATTTCAATGGGCGGCCGTAACGTCTGAACGCTGCGTCTTTTGGAGTGCATTGCGTAATACCGCTGGAACGCATGCTGCCATTATAGTACGCAGACAGGAAACTGTGGGCCTGATTCAGAGCCGGACGCGCTGACCAGAGCGCTCGCTCTGAATCAGGGCCCTCCTACATGAAAATGGAGCTGCCACTTGGACGCTCGCATAGCTGTGGGTGACCACCCACAGCTATAGCGAGCGTCCATGATGATGGTCGCGATGGTCAAGACCATCGCGACCATTGGGCTTGCGACGGAGACCTTGCGGTAGGGTCTCGCTGCCGCAAGCCCTGGAGTGATTTTGGCTCTTATCAGAGCCAAAATCACTCCCACTGACATCACTAGTGATGTCAGTGGGGCCGGCTTCAGACGGTAGGCGTTCCCATCTGAACGCCTCCGTTTGGCAGGCACGCCCACCAAAGGGGGCGTGCTGTCAATCAACAGCACGCCCCCTTTGGTGCGAGACCTGGAGCGACGGATACCCCGTCGCTAGCCGGGTCTCGCGCATGCGCACGACGGAGCTCCCTCCGTCGTGCGCATGCGCAGTGGGGTAACATCGACCCACTTGCGAGCGTCCTGCGCTCGCGAGTGGGTCTGAATGACCCCCATGGTTCCAATATAAAGGACCTTCCGCTCCCCATATAGGAACATGTAAAGGAACCCCGGAGAGGAGGTAGTACAGAGTTAGCACTTTAGATTATTAGCACCACGAGGCCTCAATGAGGGAAGTTACATGGTTTCCTTTCTATGATTAGTTCACTTAGTTATTAGTTAGTCAATCAACATCGACAGCACGCCCCCTTTGGTGCGAGACCCGGAGCGACGGCTATCCCGTCGCTAGTTGGGTCTCGCGCATGCGCACCATCGACCCGCTTGTGAGCGTCCTGCGCTCGCGAGCGGGTCTGAATGACCCCCAGAGGCCACAAGTTCCTGCTTTGCGCCTAATGCACACCGGTGAATGGAACGCAAACAGGAAGTAGCAGTCTTGCACTCCTGCATTGCGACCAGTCCGGCCGGAGTTCCACTTTTAGATGTCAGCTGTTTTTACCACTTTATAGATAAATTTAAAAAATAGTCTGTTTATAACACTAGGTTAAAGGCCCCCATACATCAGCAAATGATTGCAGCAATCGTGCAATTTGCAATCGATTGTGTATAAAAATCTTTCCCTTTTTCAATCGATTGTGGTAATCTGCAATTTGTAATCGATTGAAAAAGGGAAAGATTTTTATACACAATCGATTGCAGATTGCACGATTGCTGCAATCAATTGCTGATGTATGGGGGCCTTAAGACACCATTTGCCAACCATTTAATCCAAGCAATTTGTTTTTTTAGGCTATTCATCATCTTGTAATCACACTAATTGATTCAAGCCTCAATTAGGAGGCTGGTCCCTCATTATCATCTGAGGGGTATAAGTAATGTCCCAGCTCACAGTGCTTCTGGTAGCTGGCTGCCATATTTTGCTGCTCTTGGGCTACGTTGCAAGTGTTTGAGTGAGTAGGATTAGGGTTCTTTATGCTGTTTTTGGTCTATATGTAAAGTGTTTGAGTGAGTAGGATTAGAGCTCTTTATGCTGTTTTTGGTCTATATGTAAAGTGTTTGAGTGAGTAGGATTAGAGCTCTTTATGCTGTTTTTGGTCTATATGTAAAGTGTTTGAGTGAGTATGATTAGGGTTCTTTATGCTGTTTTTGGTCTATATGTAAAGTGTTTGAGTGAGTATGATTAGGGTTCTTTATGCTGTTTTTGGTCTATATGTAAAGTGTTTGAGTGAGTATGATTAGGGTTCTTTATGCTGTTTTTGGTCTATATGTAAAGTGTTTGAGTGAGTAGGATTAGGGTTCTTTATGCTGTTTTTGGTCTATATGTAAAGTGTTTGAGTGAGTAGGATTAGGGTTCTTTATGCTGTTTTTGGTCTATATGTAAAGTGTTTGAGTGAGTAGGATTAGGGTTCTTTATGCTGTTTTTGGTCTATATGTAAAGTGTTTGAGTGAGTAGGATTAGGGTTCTTTATGCTGTTTTTGGTCTATATGTAAAGTGTTTGAGTGAGTAGGATTAGAGTTCTTTATGCTGTTTTTGGTCAATATGTAAAGTGTTTGAGTGAGTAGGATTAGGGTTCTTTATGCTGTTTTTGGTCTATATGTAAAGTGTTTGAGTGAGTAGGATTAGGGTTCTTTATGCTGTTTTTGGTCTATATGTAAAGTGTTTGAGTGAGTATGATTAGGGTTCTTTATGCTGTTTTTGGTCTATATGTAAAGTGTTTGAGTGAGTAGGATTAGAGTTCTTTATGCTGTTTTTGGTCTATATGTAAAGTGTTTGAGTGAGTAGGATTAGGGTTCTTTATGCTGTTTTTGGTCTATATGTAAAGTGTTTGAGCGAGTAGGATTAGAGTTCTTTATGCTGTTTTTG
Source organism: Taudactylus pleione (assembly GCA_031769625.1). Lineage (NCBI taxonomy): Eukaryota > Metazoa > Chordata > Amphibia > Anura > Myobatrachidae > Taudactylus > Taudactylus pleione. The sequence continues at coordinate 332,228 of JAUIMM010000995.1, forward strand.
GTCTATATGTAAAGTGTTTGAGTGAGTAGGATTAGAGTTCTTTATGCTGTTTTTGGTCTATATGTAAAGTGTTTGAGTGAGTAGGATTAGAGTTCTTTATGCTGTTTTTGGTCTATATGTAAAGTGTTTGAGTGAGTAGGATTAGAGTTCTTTATGCTGTTTTCCTGTTATTGTAATACAAACTTGAGTACTAGTAGTTTTTGTAAAGCCATACTCTATATGTGTAATCCCTATATTTGTTACTTAGTATAAGCTACCAATTAAATAATATAATATTACCAAAACCATCAGGTTTGCCTGGCCAAGTGTGACCCCCACATCCTGAGACCCCTATATATGAAGGCTTCACCCATATTACACAGTTGTATGTATATTGTGCACATCTCTTTCTTAATGTGAATAATAGGAGCCTCCTCTTGAAAACGTTATGTCTAGTTTGTTTTCTATATCCTACTTTCCATATATTGATCTAACATAATAGTAAATTGTTATTTATTAGACTTCCCCAAGATATGGTGGGATTTGCTGTGCCCCCAGCCAATTCTGTCTGACCATACCATCCAGTAGTGTTGCTTACCATTTCTCCTCAGTATGTATGTGTTTCCTTATAGAACATATGTTTAAAAATCCAACAATTATTGTAACATTAGTTGTATGTATTTTGTGTATTCATCCTATGTATCACCCCTTTTAAAGCTTTGTAGCCCTGATGAAGTCTGGGATAAGGACGAAATGCGTAAGATTGGGCACTTATAATGTTTATGTTCAGCCTTGGAATCCAAAATCAAAGGGATAATCTCTATACCTTCATATTGGTGTTATCAATGGTACATCTTAGAGGTGTGTGTGTTCGTGTGTGTTCGTGTGTGTGTGTGTGTGTGTGTGTGTGTGTGTGTGTGTGTGTGTGTGTGTGTGTGTGTGTGTGTGTGTGTGTGTGTGTGTGTGTGTGTGTGTGTGTGTGTGTGTGTGTGTGTGTTCCAGTTAATGTATTTAGGTAAGTCATTTCACAACTAGGTCATGCTGTGACTTGTAGTCCCACATTATCTCTTGAGGTTGCTGGAGTCACCACGGTGATTTGTACCAGGGTCATTACTCTTTAAAAGGCACCTACTGGCAATATCTTTAATATTTACTGACAAGCAGCTATTTATTACTGACAGATAATGTAAGTTTTACCAAAAGAATTAGGAAATTGTTTGGGAGAAAACTGGGGATCTCAGGCTGGCAGGTCCCCACACACTGGCCGCATATTATGTATAGGAGGTATTGATTATAGGATTTCCTATTTATTTTACCATTTTCTAATGGTTCTATAGGGATAAATATGATTTGTTAAACAGAATTTCCATTTGGTGTTACCGGCATTCAATGGTCTGAAAACGATACTAACGCTGTATTAGCCAATGTCGTCATTAAACGCTGTTTGCTACTACAAAAAAAAAACATATAACCGTAATACGTACTCTTGGTGGTCTTGCCCGATATCTAAGAGGCCAGTACGCATACTAGCCGTGTAGGGATGATCATCGATGGTTATGGCCAATGTTGAATGCTTTTACCAGCAATGGGGGGGAAAACCAGCTGGTTTCCTCAATCGATTGGAAAGCATAAACTTTTTTTTTTTTTTTTTCTTTCCCCACAAGGTGCCGCCCCCAACACCTGTGTACCCCCACTCCCAGGTTTTGATTGGCCCATAGTCTGTCAAAGAACAGGGATGATCGGTTGGTGAAACCATCAATGATCATCCATTGCATAGTTGGTTACCATCGATGGCCACTTGATTAAATGCCATCGATTTTAACCACAGATAGCCGTCCCTAAGCTTGGGGATATCCCCGCTGGGCCCTGGTTTTTCATAACCATGCCCTCTCGCAAAACAGGGTGTGGCTATCCCAGGTCACGCTCAGGTGTCATTATAGCATGTTGAGTGACCCGGCTGCTGATCGCGCCGCCCTGCACTGGGCTGTCTCACACCTGTGGGGTGTTTCCCTACTTCTCACTCGTTAGTTTATAGTCTAATCTGCAGAGTCCTGGCTGGTGTTAGTTTCTGCCCCTTCCCCAGGACCAGCCACCAATTAGTTTCTCTACTAGAGACTCCCCCCTTTCCTCACAGCTATCTGCCCTCTGACACTACAGTGAGTGAGGCTGAAGGCTGTACAGCTACCTGTGCTCTGACACTACAGTGAGTGAGGCTGTACAGCTACCTGTGCTCTGACACTACAGTGAGTGAGGCTGGAGGCTGTAAAGCTACCTGTGCTCTGACACTACAGTGAGTGAGGCTGGAGGCTGTACAGCTACCTGTGCTCTGACACTACAGTGAGTGTGAGGCTGTACAGCTACCTGTGCTCTGACACTACAGTGAGTGAGGCTGGAGGCTGTACAGCTACCTGTGCTCTGACACTACAGTGAGTGAGGCTGGAGGCTGTACAGCTACCTGTGCTCTGACACTACAGTGAGCGTGAGACTGGAGGCTGTACAGCTACCTGTGCTCTGACACTACAGTGAGTGTGAGGCTGGAGGCTGTACAGCTACCTGTGCTCTGACACTACAGTGAGTGTGAGGCTGTACAGCTACCTGTGCTCTGACACTACAGTGAGTGTGAGGCTGTACAGCTACCTGTGCTCTGACACTACAGTGAGTGTGAGGCTGTACAGCTACCTGTGCTCTGACACTACAGTGAGTGTGAGGCTGTACAGCTACCTGTGCTCTGACACTACAGTGAGGCTGGAGGCTGTACAGTTACCTGTGCTCAGACACTACAGTGAGTGTGAGGCTGTACAGCTGCCTGTGCTCTGACACTACAGTGAGGCTGGAGGCTGTACAGCTACCTGTGCTCTGACACTACAGTGAGTGAGGCTGGAGGCTGTACAGCTACCTGTGCTCTGACACTACAGTGAGTGAGGCTGTACAGCTACCTGTGCTCTGACACTACAGTGAGTGAGGCTGGAGGCTGCGCAGCTACCTGTGCTCTGACACTACACTGAGTGAGGCTGGAGGCTGTACAGCTACCTGTGCTCTGACACTACAGTGAGTGAGGCTGGAGGCTGTACAGCTACCTGTGCTCTGACACTACAGTGAGTGAGGCTGGAGGCTGTACAGCTACCTGTGCTCTGACACTACAGTGAGTGTGAGGCTGGAGGCTGTACAGCTACCTGTGCTCTGACACTACAGTGAGTGTGAGGCTGGAGGCTGCATAGCTACCTGTGCTCTGACACTACAGTGAGTGTGAGGCTAGAGGCTGTACAGCTACCTGTGCTCTGACACTACAGTGAGTGTGAGGCTGGTGGCTACACAGCTACCGGTGCTCTGACACTACAGTGAGTGTGAGGCTGGAGGCTACACAGCTACTGGTGCTCTGACACTACAGTGAGTGTGAGGCTGTACAGCTACCTGTGCTCTGACACTACAGTGAGTGTGAGGCTGGTGGCTGCATAGCTACCTGTGCTCTGACACTACAGTGAGTGTGAGGCTGGTGGCTGCATAGTTACCTGTGCTCTGACACTACAGTGAGTGAGGCTGGAGGCTGTACAGCTACCTGTGCTCTGACACTACAGTGAGTGTGAGGCTGTACAGTTACCTGTGCTCTGACACTACAGTGAGTGTGAGGCTGTACAGTTACCTGTGCTCTGACACTACAGTGAGGCTGGAGGCTGTACAGCTACCTGTGCTCAGACACTACAGTGAGTGAGGCTGGAGGCTGTACAGCTTCCTGTGCTCTGACACTACACTGAGTGAGGCTGGAAGCTGCGCAGCTACCTGTGCTCTGACACTACACTGAGTGAGGCTGGAGGCTGTACAGCTACCTGTGCTCTGACACTACAGTGAGTGAGGCTGGAGGCTGTACAGCTACCTGTGCTCTGACACTACAGTGAGTAAGGCTGGAGGCTGTACAGCTACCTGTGCTCTGACACTACAGTGAGTGTGAGGCTGGAGGCTGTACAGCTACCTGTGCTCTGACACTACACTGAGTGAGGCTGGAGGCTGTACAGCTACCTGTGCTCTGACACTACAGTGAGTGTGAGGCTGGAGGCTGTACAGCTACCTGTGCTCTGACACTACAGTGAGTGTGAGGCTGGAGGCTGTACAGCTACCTGTGCTCTGACACTACAGTGAGTGTGAGGTTGGAGGCTGTACAGTTACCTGTGCTCTGACACTACAGTGAGTGTGAGGCTGTACAGCTACCTGTGCTCTGACACTACAGTGAGGCTGGAGGCTGTACAGCTACCTGTGCTCTGACACTACAGTGAGTGAGGCTGTACAGCTACCTGTGCTCTGACACTACAGTGAGGCTGGAGGTTGTACAGCTACCTGTGCTCTGACACTACACTGAGTGAGGCTGGAGGCTGTACAGCTACCTGTGCTCTGACACTACAGTGAGGCTGGAGGTTGTACAGCTACCTGTGCTCTGACACTACACTGAGTGAGGCTGGAGGCTGCACAGCTACCTGTGCTCTGACACTACACTGAGTGAGGCTGGAGGCTGTACAGCTACCTGTGCTCTGACACTACAGTGAGTGAGGCTGGAGGCTGTACAGCTACCTGTGCTCTGACACTACAGTGAGTGTGAGGCTGGAGGCTGTACAGCTACCTGTGCTCTGACACTACACTGAGTGTGAGGCTGGAGGCTGTACAGCTACCTGTGCTCTGACACTACAGTGAGTGAGACTGGAGGCTGTACAGCTACCTGTGCTCTGACACTACAGTGAGTGTGAGGCTGGAGGCTGTACAGCTACCTGTGCTCTGACACTACAGTGAGTGTGAGGCTGGAGGCTGTACAGCTACCTGTGCTCTGACACTACAGTGAGTGTGAGGCTGGAGGCTGTACAGCTACCTGTGCTCTGACACTACAGTGAGTGTGAGGCTGTACAGCTACCTGTGCTCTGACACTACAGTGAGTGTGAGGCTGTACAGCTACCTGTGCTCTGACACTACAGTGAGTGAGGCTGGAGGCTGTACAGCTACCTGTGCTCTGACACTACAGTGAGTGAGGCTGGAGGCTGTACAGCTACCTGTGCTCTGACACTACAGTGAGTGAGGCTGGAGGCTGTACAGCTACCTGTGCTCTGACACTACAGTGAGTGTGAGGCTGGAGGCTGTACAGCTACCTGTGCTCTGACACTACAGTGAGTGTGAGGCTGGAGGCTGTACAGCTACCTGTGCTCTGACACTACAGTGAGTGTGAGGCTGTACAGCTACCTGTGCTCTGACACTACAGTGAGTGTGAGGTTGGAGGCTGTACAGCTACCTGTGCTCTGACACTACAGTGAGTGTGAGGCTGTACAGCTACCTGTGCTCTGACACTACAGTGAGTGTGAGGCTGTACAGCTACCTGTGCTCTGACACTACAGTGAGTGAGGCTGGAGGCTGTACAGCTACCTGTGCTCTGACACTACAGTGAGTGAGGCTGGAGGCTGTACAGCTACCTGTGCTCTGACACTACAGTGAGTGAGGCTGGAGGCTGTACAGCTACCTGTGCTCTGACACTACAGTGAGTGAGGCTGGAGGCTGTACAGCTACCTGTGCTCTGACACTACAGTGAGTGTGAGGCTGTACAGCTACCTGTGCTCTGACACTACAGTGAGTGTGAGGTTGGAGGCTGTACAGCTACCTGTGCTCTGACACTACAGTGAGTGAGGCTGGAGGCTGTACAGCTACCTGTGCTCTGACACTACAGTGAGTGTGAGGTTGGAGGCTGTACAGCTACCTGTGCTCTGACACTACAGTGAGTGAGGCTGGAGGCTGTACAGCTACCTGTGCTCTGACACTACAGTGAGTGAGGCTGGAGGCTGTACAGCTACCTGTGCTCTGACACTACACAGAGTGAGGCTGGAGGCTGTACAGCTACCTGTGCTCTGACACTACAGTGAGTGTGAGGCTGGAGGCTGTACAGCTACCTGTGCTCTGACACTACAGTGAGTGTGAGGCTGGAGGCTGTACAGCTACCTGTGCTCTGACACTACACTGAGTGAGGCTGGAGGCTGTACAGCTACCTGTGCTCTGACACTACAGTGAGTGAGGCTGGAGGCTGTACAGCTACCTGTGCTCTGACACTACAGTGAGTGAGGCTGGAGGCTGTACAGCTACCTGTGCTCTGACACTACAGTGAGTGAGGCTGGAGGCTGTACAGCTACCTGTGCTCTGACACTACAGTGAGTGTGAGGCTGGAGGCTGTACAGCTACCTGTGCTCTGACACTACAGTGAGTGTGAGGCTGGAGGCTGTACAGCTACCTGTGCTCTGACACTACAGTGAGTGTGAGGCTGTACAGCTACCTGTGCTCTGACACTACAGTGAGTGTGAGGCTGTACAGCTACCTGTGCTCTGACACTACAGTGACTGTGAGGCTGTACAGCTACCTGTGCTCTGACACTACAGTGACTGTGAGGACGTACAGCTACCTGTGCTCTGACACTACAGTGAGTGTGAGGTTGGAGGCTGTACAGCTACCTGTGCTCTGACACTACAGTGAGTGTGAGGCTGTACAGCTACCTGTGCTCTGACACTACAGTGAGTGAGGCTGTACAGCTACCTGTGCTCTGACACTACAGTGAGGCTGGAGGCTGTACAGTTACCTGTGCTCTGACACTACAGTGAGTGTGAAGCTGTACAGCTACCTGTGCTCTGACACTACAGTGAGGCTGGAGGCTGTACAGCTACCTGTGCTCTGACACTACAGTGAGTGAGGCTGGAGGCTGTACAGCTACCTGTGCTCTGACACTACAGTGAGTGTGAGGCTGGAGGCTGTACAGCTACCTGTGCTCTGACACTACACTGAGTGTGAGGTTGGAGGCTGTACAGCTACCTGTGCTCTGACACTACAGTGAGTGTGAGGCTGGAGGCTGTACAGCTACCTGTGCTCTGACACTACACTGAGTGTGAGGTTGGAGGCTGTACAGCTACCTGTGCTCTGACACTACAGTGAGTGAGGCTGGAGGCTGTACAGCTACCTGTGCTCTGACACTACAGTGAGTGTGAGGCTGGAGGCTGTACAGCTACCTGTGCTCTGACACTACACTGTGTGAGGTTGGAGGCTGTACAGCTACCTGTGCTCTGACACTACAGTGAGTGAGGCTGGAGGCTGTACAGCTACCTGTGCTCTGACACTACACTGAGTGTGAGGTTGGAGGCTGTACAGCTACCTGTGCTCTGACACTACAGTGAGTGAGGCTGGAGGCTGTACAGCTACCTGTGCTCTGACACTACAGTGAGTGAGGCTGGAGGCTTTACAGCTACCTGTGCTCTGACACTACAGTGAGTGTGAGGCTGGAGGCTGTACAGCTACCTGTGCTCTGACACTACAGTGAGTGTGAGGTTGGAGGCTGTACAGCTACCTGTGCTCTGACACTACAGTGAGTGTGAGGCTGTACAGTTACCTGTGCTCTGACACTACAGTGAGGCTGGAGGCTGTACAGTTACGTATGCTCTGACACTACAGTGAGTGTGAGGTTGGAGGCTGTACAGCTACCTGTGCTCTGACACTACAGTGAGTGAGGCTGTACAGCTACCTGTGCTCTGACACTACAGTGAGTGTGAGGCTGGAGGCTGTACAGCTACCTATGCTCTGACACTACAGTGAGTGTGAGGCTGGAGGCTGTACAGCTACCTGTGCTCTGACACTACAGTGAGTGTGAGGCTGGAGGCTGTACAGCTACCTGTGCTCTGACACTACAGTGAGTGTGAGGCTGTACAGCTACCTGTGCTCTGACACTACAGTGAGTGAGGCTGGAGGCTGTACAGCTACCTGTGCTCTGACACTACAGTGAGTGAGGCTGGAGGCTGTACAGCTACCTGTGCTCTGACACTACAGTGAGTGAGGCTGGAGGCTGTACAGCTACCTGTGCTCTGACACTACAGTGAGTGAGGCTGGAGGCTGTACAGCTACCTGTGCTCTGACACTACAGTGAGTGAGGCTGGAGGCTGTACAGCTACCTGTGCTCTGACACTACAGTGAGTGTGAGGCTGGAGGCTGTACAGCTACCTGTGCTCTGACACTACAGTGAGTGTGAGGTTGGAGGCTGTACAGCTACCTGTGCTCTGACACTACAGTGAGTGTGAGGTTGGAGGCTGTACAGCTACCTGTGCTCTGACACTACAGTGAGTGTGAGGCTGTACAGCTACCTGTGCTCTGACACTACAGTGAGTGTGAGGTTGGAGGCTGTACAGCTACCTGTGCTCTGACACTACAGTGAGTGTGAGGCTGTACAGCTACCTGTGCTCTGACACTATAGTGAGGCTGGAGGCTGTACAGCTACCTGTGGTCTGACACTACAGTGAGTGAGGCTGTACAGCTACCTGTGCTCTGACACTACAGTGAGGCTGGAGGCTGTACAGCTTCCTGTGCTCTGACACTACAGTGAGTGTGAGGCTGGAGGCTGTACAGCTACCTGTGCTCTGACACTACAGTGAGTGAGGCTGGAGGCTGTACAGCTACCTGTGCTCTGACACTACAGTGAGTGTGAGGCTGGAGGCTGTACAGCTATCTGTGCTCTGACACTACAGTGAGTGTGAGGCTGGAGGCTGTACAGCTACCTGTGCTCTGACACTACAGTGAGTGTGAGGCTGGAGGCTGTACAGCTACCTGTGCTCTGACACTACAGTGAGTGAGGCTGGAGGCTGTACAGCTACCTGTGCTCTGACACTACAGTGAGTGTGAGGCTGGAGGCTGTACAGCTACCTGTGCTCTGACACTACAGTGAGTGTGAGGCTGGAGGCTGTACAGCTACCTGTGCTCTGACACTACAGTGAGTGTGAGGCTGGAGGCTGTACAGCTACCTGTGCTCTGACACTACAGTGAGTGTGAGGCTGTACAGCTACCTGTGCTCTGACACTACAGTGAGTGAGGCTGGAGGCTGTACAGCTACCTGTGCTCTGACACTACAGTGAGTGAGGCTGGAGGCTGTACAGCTACCTGTGCTCTGACACTACAGTGAGTGTGAGGCTGGAGGCTGTACAGCTACCTGTGCTCTGACACTACAGTGAGTGTGAGGCTGGAGGCTGTACAGCTACCTGTGCTCTGACACTACAGTGAGTGTGAGGCTGGAGGCTGTACAGCTACCTGTGCTCTGACACTACAGTGAGTGTGAGGCTGTACAGCTACCTGTGCTCTGACACTACAGTGAGTGTGAGGCTGGAGGCTGTACAGCTACCTGTGCTCTGACACTACAGTGAGTGTGAGGCTGGAGGCTGTACAGCTACCTGTGCTCTGACACTACAGTGAGTGAGGCTGGAGGCTGTACAGCTACCTGTGCTCTGACACTACAGTGAGTGTGAGGCTGTACAGCTACCTGTGCTCTGACACTACAGTGAGTGTGAGGCTGTACAGCTACCTGTGCTCTGACACTACAGTGAGTGAGGCTGGAGGCTGTACAGCTACCTGTGCTCTGACACTACAGTGAGTGAGGCTGGAGGCTGTACAGCTACCTGTGCTCTGACACTACAGTGAGTGAGGCTGGAGGCTGTACAGCTACCTGTGCTCTGACACTACAGTGAGTGAGGCTGGAGGCTGTACAGCTACCTGTGCTCTGACACTACAGTGAGTGTGAGGCTGTACAGCTACCTGTGCTCTGACACTACAGTGAGTGTGAGGTTGGAGGCTGTACAGCTACCTGTGCTCTGACACTACAGTGAGTGAGGCTGGAGGCTGTACAGCTACCTGTGCTCTGACACTACAGTGAGTGAGGCTGGAGGCTGTACAGCTACCTGTGCTCTGACACTACACAGAGTGAGGCTGGAGGCTGTACAGCTACCTGTGCTCTGACACTACAGTGAGTGTGAGGCTGGAGGCTGTACAGCTACCTGTGCTCTGACACTACAGTGAGTGTGAGGCTGGAGGCTGTACAGCTACCTGTGCTCTGACACTACACTGAGTGAGGCTGGAGGCTGTACAGCTACCTGTGCTCTGACACTACAGTGAGTGAGGCTGGAGGCTGTACAGCTACCTGTGCTCTGACACTACAGTGAGTGAGGCTGGAGGCTGTACAGCTACCTGTGCTCTGACACTACAGTGAGTGAGGCTGGAGGCTGTACAGCTACCTGTGCTCTGACACTACAGTGAGTGTGAGGCTGGAGGCTGTACAGCTACCTGTGCTCTGACACTACAGTGAGTGTGAGGCTGGAGGCTGTACAGCTACCTGTGCTCTGACACTACAGTGAGTGTGAGGCTGTACAGCTACCTGTGCTCTGACACTACAGTGAGTGAGGCTGTACAGCTACCTGTGCTCTGACACTACAGTGACTGTGAGGCTGTACAGCTACCTGTGCTCTGACACTACAGTGAGTGTGAGGTTGGAGGCTGTACAGCTACCTGTGCTCTGACACTACAGTGAGTGTGAGGCTGTACAGCTACCTGTGCTCTGACACTACAGTGAGTGAGGCTGTACAGCTACCTGTGCTCTGACACTACAGTGAGGCTGGAGGCTGTACAGTTACCTGTGCTCTGACACTACAGTGAGTGTGAAGCTGTACAGCTACCTGTGCTCTGACACTACAGTGAGGCTGGAGGCTGTACAGCTACCTGTGCTCTGACACTACAGTGAGTGAGGCTGGAGGCTGTACAGCTACCTGTGCTCTGACACTACAGTGAGTGTGAGGCTGGAGGCTGTACAGCTACCTGTGCTCTGACACTACAGTGAGTGTGAGGCTGGAGGCTGTACAGCTACCTGTGCTCTGACACTACAGTGAGTGTGAGGCTGTACAGCTACCTGTGCTCTGACACTACAGTGAGTGAGGCTGTACAGCTACCTGTGCTCTGACACTACAGTGACTGTGAGGCTGTACAGCTACCTGTGCTCTGACACTACAGTGAGTGTGAGGTTGGAGGCTGTACAGCTACCTGTGCTCTGACACTACAGTGAGTGTGAGGCTGTACAGCTACCTGTGCTCTGACACTACAGTGAGTGAGGCTGTACAGCTACCTGTGCTCTGACACTACAGTGAGGCTGGAGGCTGTACAGTTACCTGTGCTCTGACACTACAGTGAGTGTGAAGCTGTACAGCTACCTGTGCTCTGACACTACAGTGAGGCTGGAGGCTGTACAGCTACCTGTGCTCTGACACTACAGTGAGTGAGGCTGGAGGCTGTACAGCTACCTGTGCTCTGACACTACAGTGAGTGTGAGGCTGGAGGCTGTACAGCTACCTGTGCTCTGACACTACACTGAGTGTGAGGTTGGAGGCTGTACAGCTACCTGTGCTCTGACACTACAGTGAGTGTGAGGCTGGAGGCTGTACAGCTACCTGTGCTCTGACACTACACTGAGTGTGAGGTTGGAGGCTGTACAGCTACCTGTGCTCTGACACTACAGTGAGTGAGGCTGGAGGCTGTACAGCTACCTGTGCTCTGACACTACAGTGAGTGTGAGGCTGGAGGCTGTACAGCTACCTGTGCTCTGACACTACACTGAGTGTGAGGTTGGAGGCTGTACAGCTACCTGTGCTCTGACACTACAGTGAGTGAGGCTGGAGGCTGTACAGCTACCTGTGCTCTGACACTACACTGAGTGTGAGGTTGGAGGCTGTACAGCTACCTGTGCTCTGACACTACAGTGAGTGAGGCTGGAGGCTGTACAGCTACCTGTGCTCTGACACTACAGTGAGTGAGGCTGGAGGCTGTACAGCTACCTGTGCTCTGACACTACAGTGAGTGTGAGGCTGGAGGCTGTACAGCTACCTGTGCTCTGACACTACAGTGAGTGTGAGGTTGGAGGCTGTACAGCTACCTGTGCTCTGACACTACAGTGAGTGTGAGGCTGTACAGTTACCTGTGCTCTGACACTACAGTGAGGCTGGAGGCTGTACAGTTACGTATGCTCTGACACTACAGTGAGTGTGAGGTTGGAGGCTGTACAGCTACCTGTGCTCTGACACTACAGTGAGTGAGGCTGTACAGCTACCTGTGCTCTGACACTACAGTGAGTGTGAGGCTGGAGGCTGTACAGCTACCTATGCTCTGACACTACAGTGAGTGTGAGGCTGGAGGCTGTACAGCTACCTGTGCTCTGACACTACAGTGAGTGTGAGGCTGGAGGCTGTACAGCTACCTGTGCTCTGACACTACAGTGAGTGTGAGGCTGTACAGCTACCTGTGCTCTGACACTACAGTGAGTGAGGCTGGAGGCTGTACAGCTACCTGTGCTCTGACACTACAGTGAGTGAGGCTGGAGGCTGTACAGCTACCTGTGCTCTGACACTACAGTGAGTGAGGCTGGAGGCTGTACAGCTACCTGTGCTCTGACACTACAGTGAGTGAGGCTGGAGGCTGTACAGCTACCTGTGCTCTGACACTACAGTGAGTGAGGCTGGAGGCTGTACAGCTACCTGTGCTCTGACACTACAGTGAGTGTGAGGCTGGAGGCTGTACAGCTACCTGTGCTCTGACACTACAGTGAGTGTGAGGTTGGAGGCTGTACAGCTACCTGTGCTCTGACACTACAGTGAGTGTGAGGTTGGAGGCTGTACAGCTACCTGTGCTCTGACACTACAGTGAGTGTGAGGCTGTACAGCTACCTGTGCTCTGACACTACAGTGAGTGTGAGGTTGGAGGCTGTACAGCTACCTGTGCTGTGACACTACAGTGAGTGTGAGGCTGTACAGCTACCTGTGCTCTGACACTATAGTGAGGCTGGAGGCTGTACAGCTACCTGTGGTCTGACACTACAGTGAGTGAGGCTGTACAGCTACCTGTGCTCTGACACTACAGTGAGGCTGGAGGCTGTACAGCTTCCTGTGCTCTGACACTACAGTGAGTGTGAGGCTGGAGGCTGTACAGCTACCTGTGCTCTGACACTACAGTGAGTGAGGCTGGAGGCTGTACAGCTACCTGTGCTCTGACACTACAGTGAGTGTGAGGCTGGAGGCTGTACAGCTACCTGTGCTCTGACACTACAGTGAGTGTGAGGCTGGAGGCTGTACAGCTACCTGTGCTCTGACACTACAGTGAGTGTGAGGCTGGAGGCTGTACAGCTACCTGTGCTCTGACACTACAGTGAGTGAGGCTGGAGGCTGTACAGCTACCTGTGCTCTGACACTACAGTGAGTGTGAGGCTGGAGGCTGTACAGCTACCTGTGCTCTGACACTACAGTGAGTGTGAGGCTGGAGGCTGTACAGCTACCTGTGCTCTGACACTACAGTGAGTGTGAGGCTGGAGGCTGTACAGCTACCTGTGCTCTGACACTACAGTGAGTGTGAGGCTGTACAGCTACCTGTGCTCTGACACTACAGTGAGTGAGTCTGGAGGCTGTACAGCTACCTGTGCTCTGACACTACAGTGAGTGAGGCTGGAGGCTGTACAGCTACCTGTGCTCTGACACTACAGTGAGTGTGAGGCTGGAGGCTGTACAGCTACCTGTGCTCTGACACTACAGTGAGTGTGAGGCTGGAGGCTGTACAGCTACCTGTGCTCTGACACTACAGTGAGTGTGAGGCTGGAGGCTGTACAGCTACCTGTGCTCTGACACTACAGTGAGTGTGAGGCTGTACAGCTACCTGTGCTCTGACACTACAGTGAGTGTGAGGCTGGAGGCTGTACAGCTACCTGTGCTCTGACACTACAGTGAGTGTGAGGCTGGAGGCTGTACAGCTACTTGTGCTCTGACACTACAGTGAGTGAGGCTGGAGGCTGTACAGCTACCTGTGCTCTGACACTACAGTGAGTGTGAGGCTGGAGGCTGTACAGCTACCTGTGCTCTGACACTACAGTGAGTGTGAGGCTGGAGGCTGTACAGTTACCTGTGCTCTGACACTACAGTGAGTGTGAGGCTGGAGGCTGTACAGTTACCTGTGCTCTGACACTACAGTGAGTGTGAGGCTGTACAGCTACCTGTGCTCTGACACTACAGTGAGTGTGATGCTGTACAGCTACCTGTGCTCTGACACTACAGTGAGTGTGAGGCTGTACAGCTACCTGTGCTCTGACACTACAGTGAGTGTGAGGCTGTACAGCTACCTGTGCTCTGACACTACAGTGAGTGAGGCTGGAGGCTGTACAGCTACCTGTGCTCTGACACTACAGTGAGTGAGGCTGTACAGCTACCTGTGCTCTGACACTACAGTGAGTGAGGCTGGAGGCTGCTGTATATTATGTAACATGGATACTTCATGTCTCCTTGCAGCAAATGTCTCCAGACACCTGACATGAGCAATGACTGCAGGTAACAAAGGATATTACAGAGATAATGTAATAAGTGTAACACTGTCCCTTTTCTCTACATCCCAATCCCTCTTGTCTTGTAATCCCCTCCCCGCCTGCGTATGGAATGGGTATGGAATCCCGGCTCCATTCCCGGCAGTCCGACAGATCAGCAGAGCCCGACAGCGCTGGAAATCCCGATCATCCCTAAGGTAAGTATAAACTGCCCTAACCTCCCCCCCAAGTGTGTAACCCTAATCCCCCCCCCTCCCCGTTCCCCGCTGCCTAAACCTAAGTCCCCTGGGTGTGCACCTATCCCTAACCCCCCCCCCTTTCCCCTAGACTAACCCTCGCGGGGGGGGTGCCTAAGTCCCCCCCGGGTGGCCTAAACCCCCCCCCCCCCCCCGTGCAGCTGTCCGCTCGCGGTACCCGGCGTTGGGTAAATGACAGGCGTCTAGATATAGACACCGGTCATTTATCCCACGCCGAGATAAAGCAGCCGGGAAGCCGGCTGTATACGCTGCATATACCTATACATAGAAGTTGATTGTGTGTATAAAGGATATATACTGTATATGTATGCTTGTGTCTGTATATATGGGATGTAGTCAGCATGCCCATAGACGCAATGCCAGTGCCGAATACTATGCATGTATGTGTATACTATGTATATATGTGTATGTATTTGTGTATACTGTGTGCTGTGTGTATATATGCATGCTATAGGCATATGTAGTTTATGTATAGTATGTTTATACTATGTATGTATCTGTGTACACTATACGTATCCATGTATGTGTATGCTTTGTATATATGTGTATGTATTTGTGTATACTGTGTGCTGTGTGTATATATGCATGTTATAGGTATATGTAGTTTATGTACAGTATGTATGTGTATACTATGTATGTATCTGTGTACACTATACGTATCCATGTATGTGTATGCTTTGTATATATGTGTATGTATTTGTGTATACTGTGTGCTGTGTGTATATATGCATGTTATAGGTATATGTAGTTTATGTACAGTATGTATGTGTATACTATGTATGTATCTGTGTACACTATACGTATCCATGTATGTGTATGCTTTGTATATATGCATAGATATATGTAGTTTATGTATGTGTGCACTATGTAGATCATACTTGCCTACCGCCCCATCTGCGCAGGTGGATGCAGATGTGAGACGGACCCTAATGTGTTGTCTTATTTAGCCCCGGCCGCTTGTGGAAAATTGATGCGATTAGCTCATATTTAAATTCGGGGGGGTGTCAAACGACGCAATTTGTGTATGTGTAAACTGTATTATTGTTAGTCTAACAAGGGGGGCACGGATTATTGCTGCTATAACAAGGGGGGCACGGATTATTGCTGCTATAACATGAGGGGCACGGATTATTGCTGCTATAACAAAATGGGCACGGATTATTGCTGCTATAACAAGGGGGGCATGGATTATTGCTGCTATAACATGAGGGGCACGGATTATTGCTGCTATAACAAGATGGGCACGGATTATTGCTGCTATAACATGGGGGGGCACGGATTATTGCTGCTATAACATGAGGGGCACTGATTATTGCTGCTATAACATGGGGGGGCACGGATTATTACTGCTATAATAAGATGGGCATGGATTATTGCTGCTATAATAAGATGGGTATGGATTATTGCTGCTATAACAAGGGGGGCACGGATTATTGCTGCTATAACAAGGGGGGCACGGATTATTGCTGCTATAACAAGGGGGGCACGGATTATTGCTGCTATAACAAGGGGGGCACGGATTATTGCTGCTATAACAAGATGGGCACTGATTATTGCTGCTATAACAAGGGGGGCACGGATTATTGCTGCTATAACATGGGGTGCACGGATTATTGCTGCTATAACATGAGGGGCACGGATTATTGCTGCTATAACATGAGGGGCACGGATTATTGCTGCTATAACATGAGGGGCACGGATTATTGCTGCTATAACATGAGGGGCACGGATTATTGCTGCTATAACATGAGGGGCACGGATTATTGCTGCTATAACATGGGGTGCACGGATTATTGCTGCTATAACATGAGGGGCACGGATTATTGCTGCTATAACATGGGGTGCACGGATTATTGCTGCTATAACATGAGGGGCACGGATTATTGCTGCTATAACATGAGGGGCACGGATTATTGCTGCTATAACATGAGGGGCACGGATTATTGCTGCTATAACATGAGGGGCACGGATTATTCCTGCTATAACATGAGGGGCACGGATTATTGCTGCTATAATATGAGGGGCACGGATTATTGCTGCTATAACAAGGGGGGCACGGATTATTGCTGCTATAACATAGGGGGGCACGGATTATTGCTGCTATAACATGAGGGGCACGGATTATTGCTGCTATAACATGAGGGGCACGGATTATTGCTGCTATAACAAGGGGGGCACAGATTATTGCTGCTATAACATGAGGGGCACGGATTATTGCTGCTATAACAAGATGGGCATGGATTATTGCTGCTATAATAAAATGGGCACGGATTATTGCTGCTATAACATGGGGTGCACAGATTATTGCTGCTATAACAAGGGGGCACGGATTATTGCTGCTATAACATGAGGGGCACGGATTATTGCTGCTATAACATGGGGTGCACAGATTATTGCTACTATAACATGGGGTGCACGGATTATTGCTGCTATAACATGGGGTGTACGGATTATTGCTGCTATAACAAGGGGGGCACGGATTATTGCTGCTATAACATGAGGGGCACGGATTATTGCTGCTATAACATGAGGTGCATGGATTATTGCTGCTATAACATGAGGGGCACGGATTATTGCTGCTATAACATGAGGGGCACGGATTATTGCTGCTATAATAAGAGGGGTACGGATTATTGCTGCTATAATAAGAGGGGCACGGATTATTGCTGCGATAATAAGAGGGGCACGGATTATTGCTGCTATAACATGAGGGGCACGGATTATTGCTGCTATAACATGAGGGGCACGGATTATTGCTGCTATAACAAGATGGGCACGGATTATTGCTGCTATAACATGAGGGGCACGGATTATTGCTGCTATAACATGAGGGGCACGGATTATTGCTGCTATAACAAGATGGGCACGGATTATTGCTGCTATAACATGAGGGGCACGGATTATTGCTGCTATAACAAGATGGGCACGGATTATTGCTGCTATAACATGAGGGGCACGGATTATTGCTGCTATAACATGAGGGGCACGGATTATTGCTGCTATAACATGAGGGGCACGGATTACTGCTGCTATAATAAGATGGGCACGGATTATTGCTGCTATAACAAGGGGGCACGGATTATTGCTGCTATAACAAGGGGGGCACGGATTATTGCTGCTATAATAAAATGGGCACAGATTATTGATATTTAATGGGGATGACCTCCAATTTATGGCCACACCTACAAAAGGTTGGTCACGCCCATTTAACGGGCTTCCGCCATTGCAGTCCCCTGTGGGCCCTTTATGCCTTAGTCCGACATTGAAGATATCTGCGGCAGCGCTGCCTTTGCGGCTCATTAGTACAGGTGACCATCATCATCATCATCAGGGTATTTGCTCCTGACCACCCGTAAACCATACGGATTCCTCCGGCATATATGCGTTTAGTTGCAGTGATGGGTACTCGGCCTCCCCTATGTCACCCCTCCAGGTGCAGGCGGCCTTCAGGGCCAGAATGACGCCAGTCTGCATGGGTGCGTATGTGTCTGTTTCCTCTGCCTGCGCAGAACGATATCAGCCAACACATACGTGACGCTAACTGGTAGAACTCACTCTGCTCCAGCGCCATTGTGCTGTTTTTGCCCATTGAAAACAAATGAGTTTATTATCAAGGCACTAAACTATGGGTGGGCAATAAGCACCCCTCCCAGCTGTTGTAGAACTACACATCCCAGCATGCCCTGCCACAGATTTTCTATTTGGCCATGCTAAATCAGTAGCGAGGCATGCTGGGATTTGTAGTTCAACAGCTGGAGGAACGCTTATTGCCCACCCATGCACCCTTAGTGTTTAAGATGTCTGCGCTGTAGCGCGTTGAGTGTGAGTATTGTGGACTACTTCCTCAGATAGTTATTCCTTAACAAGAAGTCAGTGGTGGCAGCACAGACCTACTAGTACCACACATTATAGTAATCATAATATAGAGACCCAAATCTGTATCCTTTACAGTCACACTGCTAAATCCACTGTACTTGTATCTTTGGTCTATACGGAGGCCATGTTAATTCTGCCACACAATGTATTCATTCACCCCTATCACACTAGAGCATTACGGGCTGGCTTTTATATCTTCACTGATAATGCCCTGCACACATCCTATAAGGGAAACGCCAACACTATTAGGGTTTAATTCTCTGTTTATTCAGCGTGGGTCCAGGTGATACCACAAGTGACCACCGGGGACACCGGGCACTCAGCTGCTCTCACAGAAGAAGGTGTTACAAGCCACCGTTAAAGAGGCCACCAGAATGACAAACTCCTGAAAGTCCACCTCCCCATCTCCATTCTCGTCCAGTTCCTTCATGATCTTGTCTACAGACGAAGCATCTTTCTGGGTCTGTCAGGGAAAGGTAGATGGTTAGAAGAAGACAACAGCAGGAAGATCTTCTAATAAAATGAGAGAAGGGAAGAATCCCTATATGAGTGCACTATTACTTATAATAAAAAAAAAAAAATAGAACCTTTATTATAATTCTTAAAATACACCCTTGGGTGAACAAACACCGCAAAATACACCTTTTGAGTAAGCACAAGCTCAACTCGTGTCTAGGCGTTCTCTGCGCCAGTCCTAAATGTGAATACCTAGAATTTGAATGTTATGATAGAAATTGAAGCTCCCCTGGACTGATAGTAATTCTAGCTGCAGCTATTACACTCAGAGCAGGAGATACACCAGGCTCACGGAGAGGAGACATGTGGCCAGACTCAAACACCGCCACTCTATATTATACTATTACCCCGTGGGTATGAACCAAGATATTAATTGGTGACTAACGGGAACAGGCACCTGTAAATTGGAGGAATTACTGGCAGGCTGGATACTCTGTAATGATCTGTTTGTTATCCACTATTAAACCAGACTCGAGATTGTTACAGTGTTGCTGTTCTGGAATCAACGTGGTGTTGTGGAAACACAATTACAGAGAAATGGTCTATAATGAGTCACGTCATAATATAACACCCTAGTAAGGGGATTCATTTGGTTGATCTATTAGATCTGTAAGCCCACATGATTATAACTGGATCTTCTCAAATGAGACTTACACACGTGGGTTCAACTAATTGCTGATGTTCTCAAATTATTGGCTGCTTAATAGAGATTATCTCACTCATTGAATTTAGGAGCATAATAAATTTACTAGGTACACTATTAAGTGTATATGTGACAATATATAGGACATAGCAGACATATTTTAATATGTTCTGTTATATGTAATATTGTATGTTTTTTGCTGTGTTCACCCAAGGGTGTCTTTTAAGAATTATAATAAAGGTTATATTTTATTTTTATTATAAGTAATAGTGCACTCATATAGGGATTTTTTCCTTATTTTGAAATAATGTATAATGTCCCTGAGTAGCACCCCCTTACCTGATCATTAATTTATAATAGGAATTTAAGGGTTCTTTGAGAATTTGTTTTGAATATCAGTCCTTGGTGCGACCTTTCTTCCATCCCCCCCCCTTACCCTTATTTGTGTATTATTATTCTTATTAGCATTTATTTATATGGCGCCACAAGTGTTCCGCAGCGCCTTACAAAGTACAAAAACAAATTGTATACAAGTGACTTACAGAACAATACAATACAGGACATGGATAATATATATTGCTACATTAGTGACCATATCACCCAGATAAGCAACAGAGCATAAGCAACCAAGTGTTAGGTGCCCTAGTGGTGAGTAAGAAGTAAATGACACTATAGTAAGGAGAAGCACAAGAGGGTAGATGGCCCTGCTCGTGAGAGCTTACATTCTAAAAAGGTGGGGGAAGACAAACTGGGTTGACACAGATGGGGTAGATGGGGACGAATGAGCATGTAGCAAGGAGTTAGAATGATAGCTGGAAGGCTTTGATGAAGTAGTGGGTCTTGAGAGCCCGTTTGAAGGATTGCAAACAGGTGGAGAGTCTGATGCGGAGTGGGAGAGAGTTCCAGAGGTGGGGAGCAGTGCGGGCAAAATCTTGGAGGCGGGAGTGGGAGGAAGTAATCAGCTGGCATGAAAGGCGGCGTGCATTAGTTGAGCGAAGAGGGCGGAGAGGAGCGTGAAGGGAGATGAGATCAGAGATGTATATGGGAGAAGATTGGGTGAGGGCTTTGTGAGCAAGCGTGAGAACCTTAAATTGGACTCTGAAAGGGAAGGGGAGCCAGTGTAGGGCTTGTAGGAGAGGGGAGGCAGATACAGAATGTTTGGAGAGGAAGATAAGCTGTGCAGCAGCATTGAGGACAGACTGGAGAGGAGAGAGATGGGATTTGGGGAGGCCAGATAGGAGGAGGTTACAATAGTCCAATCTGGAGATGACCAGTGAGTGTATGAGGGTTTTAGTAGCATCCTGGGTGAGATAGGGTCTGATCTTAGAAATATTTTTGAGATGGAAACGACAGGACTGTGAAAGGATAGCAGGATGATCTTCATTATCTCTTCAGATTACCATCTAGTGAGGCCTAAGTGTTGCAACAAATAGTAACCATGGATAGATATAAACTATGGAGTTTACGAGGTACAGCCGGAGCAATACAGAACTTTTTCCTACTTAAAATTAATATACCAGATGATTAAACCCTGATGGCACTTCAGCATGAAATCACCTGTTGAACACTCAGATGTTCTGCTGCTGCCCTTTGACAGATTTAGAATTTTATCACTGTCCTGCTCAATGTTCCGGGGCCCCATGCGGGCCAGGGGGCCCCCCGCATGCACCAGGAAATCTGACACTAGAGAGATCCCAATATAATTCCCCAAGTCCAGCTTGTGGTCCAACTCACAATTGAGGCTTCTCTGCTTTTACATGGTGCACTATATACATATTGGTAATGATGACCCCGCTGGTACACGTGTCCCATGGGCATAAAAGTGGTATCTCACCTCCAGATATTCCCCAAGCTCGTTCTGCAGTAGATCTCTCAGCTCCCTCCTGCTCAGCTTGTGCTTGTCCCCCTCCCGGGCTGAGTACGTGTGGAAGACAGAGATCAGGGTTTCCATGGCGCCTTCCAGCTGGGAAGACATCTCTAAATGGTTTGGTCAATAGGCAGCAAAGGTTGTAAATGTAAGGTGCAGTCCGGTATCTAGGAAGAATAAGAGCAAGATCAGTTATGGTGGATGGGCAGTGGTCAAAATACCGGGGACACACAGCGATCGGAAATCCTATGCGAATACCTGCCCATATATAATGTCTGCACAAGCCCCTGGCCTACAGAGAAGCCATCATCTCTAGTTACAGCACCGGTGCTGGGTGCAGAAGATGGAACTGAAAATGGCGTCCTCCCTGCATACGCGGGACTCAAGATTGGTAGCTACTCTGGCTACACAAAACACTTCAGCCATTGGGGAGAAGCAACTGATATGCATAGGACTCGTTCATACCTGCTCTAAGTTGTATGTCGGCTGTACATGCATGCGCAGATTGCTTAACATTGATATGCAGATGCATTAGACTCAAAGAGCAGGTGGGATAGCAAGGTACATAAAGACACATGGTATGTGGAGATTAGAGAAAAATAAAGAGCATAGGAATAAGATGGAAATGTTTCAGTAAAACAAGTTAGGACAGAGATAGGAATGCCTTGGTATTAGATGGGGGGATAGAGATGGGAAGGTCTCAGTAGAAGATGGGGGGATAGAGAGGGGAAGGTCTCAGTATAAGATGGTGGGTTAGAGATGGGAAGGTCTCAGTATAAGATGGTGGGATAGAGATGGGAAGGTCTCAGTATAAGATGGGGGGTTAGAGATGGGAAGGTCTCAGTATAAGATGGTGGGATAGAGATGGGAAGGTCTCAGTATAAGATGGGGGGTTCGAGATGGGAAGGTCTCAGTATAAGATGGTGGGGTAGAGATGGGAAGGTTTCAGTATAAGATGGTGGGGGTAGAGATGGGAAGGTTTCAGTAGAAGATGGAGGGATAGAGATGGGAAGGTCTCAGTATAAGGTATAAGATGGGGGGATAGAGATGGGAAGGTCTCAGTATAAGATGGGGGGATAGAGATGGGAAGGTCTCAGTATAAGCTGGTGGGATAGAGAGGGGAAGGTCTCAGTATAAGCTGGTGGGGTAGAGAGGGGAATGCCTTGGTATTAGATGGTGGGATAGAGATGGTTAGGTCTCAGTATAAGCTGGTGGGATAGAGATGGTTAGGTCTCAGTATAAGCTGGTGGGATAGAGAGGGGAAGGTCTCAGTATAAGCTGGTGGGGTAGACAGGGGAATGCCTTGGTATTAGATGGGGGGCATAGAGATGGAAATGTCTCGGTGTAAGATGGTGGGGTAGAGATGGGAAGGTCTCAGTATAAGGTATAAGATGGGGGATAGAGATGGGAAGGTCTCAGTATAAGGTATAAGATGGGGGGATAGAGATGGGAAGGTCTCAGTATAAGATGGTGGGGTAGAGATGGGAAGGTCTCAGTATAAGATGGTGGGGTAGAGATGGGAAGGTCTCAGGATAGGATGGGGGGATAGAGATGGGAAGGTCTCAGTATAAGGTATAAGATGGGGGGATAGAGATGGGAAGGTCTCAGTATAAGATGGTGGGGTAGAGATGGGAAGGTTTCAGTATAAGATGGTGGGGGTAGAGATGGGAAGGTTTCAGTAGAAGATGGGGGATAGAGATGGGAAGGTCTCAGTATAAGGTATAAGATGGGGGGATAGAGATGGGAAGGTCTCAGTATAAGATGGGGGGATAGAGATGGGAAGGTCTCAGTATAAGCTGGTGGGATAGAGAGGGGAAGGTCTCAGTATAAGCTGGTGGGGTTGAGAGGGGAATGCCTTGGTATTAGATGGGGGGATAGAGATGGAAATGTCTCGGTGTAAGATGGTGGGGTAGAGATGGGAAGGTCTCAGTATAAGGTATAAGATGGGGGGATAGAGATGGGAAGGTCTCAGTATAAGGTATAAGATGGGGGGATAGAGATGGGAAGGTCTCAGTATAAGATGGTGGGGTAGAGATGGGAAGGTCTAAGTATAAGATGGTGGGTAGAGATGGGAAGGTCTCAGTATAAGATGGTGGGGTAGAGATGGGAAGGTCTCAGTATAAGATGGGGGGATAGAGATGGGAAGGTCTCAGTATAAGGTATAAGATGGGGGGGATAGAGATGGGAAGGTCTCAGTATAAGATGGTGGGGTAGAGATGGGAAGGTCTCAGTATAAGATGGTGGGGTAGAGATGGGAAGGTCTCAGTATAAGATGGTGGGGTAGAGATGGGAAGGTCTCAGTATAAGATGGGGGATAGAGATGGGAAGGTCTCAGTATAAGGTATAAGATGGGGGGGATAGAGATGGGAAGGTCTCAGTATAAGGTATAAGATGGGGGGGATAGAGATGGGAAGGTCTCAGTATAAGATGGGGGGATAGAGATGGGAAGGTCTCAGTATAAGATGGTGGGGTAGAGATGGGAAGGTCTCAGTATAAGATGGTGGGGTAGAGATGGGAAGGTCTCAGTATAAGATGGGGGTTAGAAATGGGAAGGTCTCAGTATAAGGTATAAGATGGGGGGGATAGAGATGGGATGGTCTCAGTATAAGATGGGGGATAGAGATGGGAAGGTCTCAGTATAAGATGGTGGGGTAGAGATGGGAAGGTCTCAGTATAAGATGGTGGGGTAGAGATGGGAAGGTCTCAGTATAAGATGGTGGGGTAGAGATGGGAAGGTCTCAGTATAAGATGGTGGGGTAGAGATGGGAAGGTCTCAGTATAAGATGGTGGGGTAGAGATGGGAAGGTTTCAGTATAAGATGGGGGGATAGAGATGGGAAGGTCTCAGTATAAGATGGTGGGGATAGAGATGGGAAGGTCTCAGTATAAGATGGTGGGGATAGAGATGGGAAGGTCTCATTATAAGATGGGGGGATAGAGATGGGAAGGTCTCAGTATAAGGTATAAGATGGGGGGATAGAGATGGGAAGGTCTCAGTATAAGATGGGGGGATAGAGATGGGAAGGTCTCAGTATAAGATGGTGGGGATAGAGATGGGAAGGTCTCAGTATAAGATGGGGGGATAGAGATGGGAAGGTCTCAGTATAAGGTATAAGATGGGGGGATAGAGATGGGAAGGTCTCAGTATAAGGTATAAGATGGTGGGGTAGAGATGGGAAGGTCTCAGTATAAGATGGTGGGGTAGAGATGGGAAAGTCTCAGTATAAGATGGGGGGATAGAGATGGGAAGGTCTCAGTATAAGGTATAAGATGGGGGGATAGAGATGGGAAGGTCTCAGTATAAGATGGTGGGGATAGAGATGGGAAAGTCTCAGTATAAGATGGGTGGATAGAGATGGGAAGGTCTCAGTATAGGATGGTGGGGTAGAGATGGGAAGGTCTCAGTATAAGATGGTGGGGTAGAGATGGGATGGTCTCAGTATAAGATGGGGGGGATAGAGATGGGAAGGTCTCAGTATAAGGTATAAGATGGGATAGAGATGGGAAGGTCTCAGTATAAGATGGTGGGGTGGAGATGGGAAGGTCTCAGTATAAGATGGGGGGATAGAGATGGGAAGGTCTCAGTATAAGATGGGGGGATAGAGATGGGAAGGTCTCAGTATAAGATGGGGGGATAGAGATGGGAAGGTCTCAGTATAAGATGGGGGATAGAGATGGGAAGGTCTCGGTATAAGGTATAAGATGGGGGGATAGAGATGGGAAGGTCTCAGTATAAGATGGTGGGATAGAGATGGGAAGGTCTCAGTATAAGATGGTGAGGTAGAGATGGGAAGGTCTCAGTATAAGATGGGGGATAGAGATAGGAAGGTCTCAGTATAAGGTATAAGATGGGGGGATACAGATGGGAAGGTCTCAGTATAAGATGGGGGGATAGAGATGGGAAGGTCTCAGTATAAGATGGGGGGGATAGAGATGGGAAGGTCTCAGTATAAAATGGGGGGGATAGAGATGGGAAGGTCTCAGTATAAGATGGTGGGGTAGAGATGGGAAGGTCTCAGTATAAGATGGGGGGATAGAGATGGGAAGGTCTCAGTATAAGATGGTGGGGTAGAGATGGGAAGGTTTCAGTATAAGATGTGGGATAGAGATGGGAAGGTCTCAGTATAAGGTATAAGATGGTGGGGTAGAGATGGGAAGGTCTCAGTATAAGATGGGGGGATAGAAATGGGAAGGTCTCAGTATAAGGTATAAGATGGGGGGATAGAGATGGGAAGGTCTCAGTATAAGATGGTGGGGATAGAGATGGGAAGGTCTCAGTATAAGGTATAAGATGGGGGGATAGAGATGGGAAGGTCTCAGTATTAGATGGGGGGATAGAGATGGGAAGGTCTCAGTATAAGATGGGGGGATAGAGATGGGAAGGTCTCAGTATAAGGTATAAGATGGGATAGAGATGGGAAGGTCTCAGTATAAGATGGTGGGGTGGAGATGGGAAGGTCTCAGTATAAGATGGTGGGATAGAGATGGGAAGGTCTCAGTATAAGATGGGGGGATAGAGATGGGAAGGTCTCAGTATAAGATGGTGGGGTAGAGATGGGAAGGTTTCAGTATAAGATGTGGGATAGAGATGGGAAGGTCTCAGTATAAGGTATAAGATGGGGAATAGAGATGGGAAGGTCTCAGTATAAGATGGGGGGATAGAAATGGGAAGGTCTCAGTATAAGGTATAAGATGGGGGGATAGAGATGGGAAGGTCTCAGTATAAGATGGTGGGGATAGAGATGGGAAGGTCTCAGTATAAGGTATAAGATGGGGGGATAGAGATGGGAAGGTCTCAGTATTAGATGGGGGGATAGAGATGGGAAGGTCTCAGTAGAAAATGGGGGGGATAGAGATGGGAAGGTCTCGGTATAAGATGGTGGGGTAGAGATGGGAAGGTCTCGGTATAAGATGGTGGGGTAGAGATGGGAAGGTCTTTGTATATGATGGTGGGATAGAGATGGGAAGGTCTTGGTATATGATGGTGGGATAGAGATGGGAAGGTCTCGGTATACGTTGGTGGTATAGAGATGGGATGGTCTTGGTATAAGATAGTAGGTAAATATAGGTAGGTCTCAGAGAGATGCAGTGAACATTGGTGTGATAAAGTATCTTACCATGTGTTTGGTAGTATGTAGTTTCACCAGACTGTGACCTCTACGGCAGAGACGGTTCCCCCTCAACTGATGATATAAATGGTCTCCCGTCAGCTTTTCAATGTTCTCTTTTCCTCTCCTCCCTCCACTGTATCCATTACATCCCAAACAATGACACCTGTTTCTCTCGGGTATCAATGTCCTGTTTTACATAGTATCTCTGTAACATCACCTTGGAGACCACAGTAACCAGACTCTGGATATGTGTTTAACTTTCTGGGAGGCTGAAAATGGGGATGCTGATTACAGTCTGCAATAAGTCATGTTAGCTACTTGGGTAACCGAAGTGTGAAGAAAATTATGTATTCCCTGCACCCCAAAAACAGTGTCCTCCTGCTGTGCCTGCCTAAACGTACCTTCCCATACCCCACCAGTGTCCTCCTGCTGTGCCTGCCTGCATGTACCTTCCCATACCCCACCAGTGTCCTCCTGCCTGCACGTACCTTCCCATACCCCACCAGTGTCCTCCTGCTGTGCCTGCCTACACGTACCTTCCCATACCCCACCAGTGTCCTCCTGGTGTGCCTGCCTGCATGTACCTTCCCATACCCCACAGTGTCCTCCTGCTGTGCCTGCCTAAACGTACCTTCCCATACCCCGCCAGTGTCCTCCTGCTGTGCCTGCCTGCACGAACCTTCTCATACCCCACCAGTGTCCTCCTGCCTGCACGTACCTTCCCATACCCCACCAGTGTCCTCCTGCTGTGCCTGCCTGCACGTACCTTCCCATACCCCACCAGTGTCCTCCTGCCTGCACGTACCTTCCCATACCCCACCAGTGTCCTCCTGCTGTGCCTGCCTGCACGTACCTTCCCATACCCCACCAGTGTCCTCCTGCTGTGCCTGCCTGCACGTACCTTCCCATACCCCACCAGTGTCCTCCTGCTGTGCCTGCCTGCACGTACCTTCCCATACCCCACCAGTGTCCTCCTGCTGTGCCTGCCTGCACGTACCTTCCCATACCCCACCAGTGTCCTCCTGCTGTGCCTGCCTGCACGTACCTTCCCATACCCCACCAGTGTCCTCCTGCCTGCACGTACCTTCCCATACCCCACCAGTGTCCTCCTGCCTGCACGTACCTTCCCATACCCCACCAGTGTCCTCCTGCTGTGCCTGCCTACATGTACCTTCCCACACCCCACCAGTGTCCTCCTGGTGTGTAGGTACGGCCATCAATGGTTTGCCAACGATGGGTGATGGTTTTGCCATTGAAGGCGGAGATCAGATGGCTGAGAAATGGCAGCATTTTTATCCCCTTGGCGCAGCGGTCATGGAGCCTAGACCAATATACCACTAGATAGTAAGCTTCTTGGGCCAGAGACAGTCTCTCATGATACTAGCAGACTTTAAACTCCTTGGGTTAGTGTCTTGCAATAGGCTAATCGATTGTAAGCTCCATGGTTCAGAGCCACCCATTACACCACTACATTGTGATTCCCTTGATACAGAGGGCCTGAAGTAAACTGGACACCTCTTGCCGCGCGTCCGCGTCCTATCCGTATGCTTGGTTTGTTTCTCATCATCGCGAACTTGTACCAGACCTAAACTAGGTGCCTGTACAATTCCTGGAAACGGACGCATAGACCCTTACCAGTGTTGCCAACTCTGAAATGGAAAACAAGCAACCTGTAAGTAAAAAACAAGCCCAAACCGAGAGAGCCCAATTTATGGGGGTGTCTTTGTCCTCACTCTCTACCTGCCTAACGTCCTTTATTCCCCCTCTTCTGTAACCTAAATATGTTAGTGTGTGCACAGCCTTATTATCTGCCTATATTGCTTTTCTCCCTCTACACCAGCCGCCATATTTATACCTCCTCCCTCTTTTCATACCTCATTCCCTTCCCAGTCTTCAACTGGGTACACACTTGCCGATGTGTGTACCCAGCGATGTGACGCCTGACCACGCAATATATATCGGGCGCACAATGTGGTGTCCAAATGTCCGATATGTCGGGCACTGGCTCCATCCACTATGCCAGTGGACACGTGTTCAACTCTGCATTAGGCAAGAGTTTTTTATGACACCACTAAAGTGTAAGCTTCATGGGACAGTTCTTTGCAGTATATGCTAGATAGTAAGCTCCTTGGGACAGGGTACACCATTAGAACACTAGATTTAAGATCAGTGCCTTGATATTTAACACTGGATTATTTTCTCCTTGACACAGATTTTCTCATGATACCATTAGACTGTAAGCTGTTTGGGACAGTGTCTTGCAGTATACCACTAGATCAGGCCTGGGGCCAACCTGTGGCTCTCCAGCTGTTGTGAAACTACAAGTCCCAGCATGCCCTGCCATAGTTTTAACATCTGTTAATAGCAAAACCGTTGCAGGGCATGTTGGGACTTGTAGTTTCACAACAGCTGGAGAGCCTCAGGTTGGCCAGGCCTGCACTAGATTGTAAGCTTCTTAGGACAGAAGCTCCCATTTCTCTACTAGAGTGTAGTCTTCTGTTAACAGGAGGCTCCATTTACTTTACTAGATAAAAATACACCACTAGACTGTAAGCTCTTTGGAACAGTATTTTAATATAGCTTGAATTATCACAGGCAGCGGTTTGTGCTATTGATGTGTAAACTACTTGCATCTGAGTCATCCTGCACCTGAGGACAATACCTTTGTTGCTGGGTAGTGAATAATTCATATTTAATCTTATGTACAATGTCTGCTGCATAATTAAAGGACACCAATACCCTTATATTTAGTACATGGTGAGTGACTAGCTCAGTGCTGCCCTCTGCTGCCACTGCCCTGTATTGCAGGGAGCTCCTGGAAAACCCCAGCAGCAATGAGTAAGAGGTTCCTGTGCTGGCTGAATGAGGTATCTGCCCCCTCACCCTCCCACAGAGACCCCCAACATCCTGTTTGGTGTATGAGCCACCATTGGTGTAAGTACAGGAACGTGCAGTCATTGCTCAGCTAGCTGATTATACTTCTACTGTTCCTCCCTATTTACTAACCCTCACTTCCCCTAACATGCATGACTTGTCCCTGTCCCTGTACCATGCATTCTGCATAACTTCTCTCTTTGAGCTATATGCATTCATGCAATATGTATACTGTATATATACTGTATATAATATAAACTGACCCCTTTTATGTGTCTCTGCAATTACATGGGCTTAAATAATGAATTGTTCTTAATGAAAGCACCTTTCTCAGCCCAGGTGCCTGCAGGAGCTGGAGGCCCTGTGGGGGGAGGGTCGGGTGGGGTCTGTATTATAGGGGTGGCATTTCCTGGTTACTGGGACATATGGCTCCCACCACGCCCAGTAACCCTGTGCTCCCTTGTGAGGTCCAGGTGGCACCTTGTATGCTGTCTCTCTGCTATGCCATTAACCCTTACCTGTACACTACTCCACCGCTGGCTATTGTGGGTGGCTCACACATAGAGGAGGCATTTTACCAGGCTGAAGTTGGCTTCTTATTCACAAAATGTTATATTAAATAAGTTAAATAAAGATAGATCACTTAGTTAACACTATGAAAACATAAAGCTGAGCCCTTTACACAAATTTCAATTGTATTTAAATGCCATGTTAATGTTTTGGGCATGAATAGGGCAGTAGAGCGGGCACAGGCACCAGATTTTGTCATTTTGAATAAGAAGCTGTAGTTGTGCAGGGGTTAACTAGCTTTGGTCATCACATTTTACACTTGGAACCCATAGATCGTGGTAAGGTAAGTATCAACTAATCTAACCTAACCCTCCTTAGGGGTGCCTAACCCTAACCCCCCCCTTCCCCGCTGCCTAAACCTAAGTCCCCTGGGGGGGGGGTGCCTAACCTTCGATCGGGATGCTGGGCGCCGGTCTCCCGGGGTTGGGGAAATGACAGGCGTCTGGATATAGACGCCGGTCATTTATCCCACGTCGGGATAAAGCAGTTGGGAAGCCGGCTTCCTGATTGTATACCATTGGAATACAGGGACAAATAATCTGTGTGGGGTTCACCTTTTATTCCGATAACCAGCACTAGGCTGGTTATAGGGAGGAGAGGGGTACCACTATAGCACAGGGCCATCTCTACCTATAGGCTAAATGGGCAGTTGCCCAAGGGCCCGTGGCCGATAGCACCCTTACCCTCCATCGCATAGCTGCCACCGCTGATATTCCTGCGTGGGGAGGAGGCCGTATGCCTCAGGCAGAGGCAGGAGCAGTGATGCACCGGGGCCCACCGTGGTGCAGGGGCCCATAGCCACCTCTGCACCCCCGCTAGTGTCTCCAGGCCCCAAGTGTAGGGCAGACCGCAGTGAGAACGTTCTGCCCTACAGTTTACAAACACGGCTGCCAGCGGCTGCAATGTGTGTGTTATAGCAGCCAATGAGAGTCAGACACTCTCATTGGCTGCTGCTTCGTCCACGGAGGGAGCCGGCTGGAGCTCACTCATGAGCTCCACCTTATGGCTCCCCCCGTAGCGGGTGATGGGAGAGACTTTATGAGTTCTCTCCCATCCCATAGTGCAGAGCGAGAGTGGGCCCGGATGAGTGGACAGCGGCAGTCGTTGGCAGGAGCAGGGACTCATATAAGTTGCTTTTTCTTTGTGTGGACATGGGGACTCGCAGAACATAGGGGGGTGCTACCGGGGGCACTATATAGGGGGGGCGCTACTGGGGGCACTGTATGGGGATGGTGGCCGCTACTGGGGGTATTGTATAAGGGGAGGCGCTACTAGGGCCATTGTATAGCCGGGGGGTGCTAATGGAGGCACTGTATGGGGAGGGTGGCCACTATTGGGGGCACTGTATAGGGGGGACTATTACTGGGGGCACTGCATAGGAAATTTGTTCTGTACAGGATCAAACTGATTTGTGTTTTTTTTTTTTTTAATTTTGTCCTGTAAATTACTTCTGTTTATCTGCCCACACCTTTTTGCGTCACGGCTGACTATGCCCATGACGTCTGACGTCTCTGGGTGGAAGAGTCAGTTTGGCGGAAATGGGTGAAGAGCTCCAGCGGCTGCAAAAGACGCCAGGCTCCATAGACAAGAGCTCCGGCGGCGCCGCTACTGGCCAAAAACGGGCCAGCTGCAGAAGAATGCGGCTGAGGACCGGAGAGTGCTGCTGTGGTTGGGAAGTAAAAGAGCGAATGAAGCTCCTCACTGTAGCGTCTCTCGGCGGACAGGTAGGCCCTTTATGAGGCCTTACCATCATTATCCCCTCCCTAGACCACCAGGCTGTCAGGCAGTAGGCATGTAGGGGTCATCAGGTCTTAGGCCTGTGGCACAAATAGGCGGGCATTAGGCCTGTGCTCCTATGGCTATAAGTGACCCTGGGCAAAAGGGGGGTGCAAACTTCTCATCTTGCCCTTGGCTCCAAACACCCTAGTTATGCCCCTGGACCTTGATCACTGCTAAATGGGTGAAGACTGCTGTGGCAGCGGGGGTTTGCCAGCTCAAGGTGAAGACTACAGGAAGCCCTGAGATCGTGAGAGTCGGGTCACCTCGGGTGAAGAACACATAGTGGTCATGGCTGAACTAGGCTTAGTTCAGCTGAAGACTACTGGACTGGTAAGTCTAATTGCATTGTATTTGCATACTATTTTAATTGTCAGGCATTAGGCCCGTGGCCACTGTAGACGTTGAGCTCTAATCAGCAGGGACGGCCTTTGTTAGGCGGACAATAAGCCTGAGCCAGAGGGCACTAGTCCCACAAGGTATAAGGGGCATTAGGCCCTATAGGGTTCATTTGGGATCCACATTAACCCATTGTTAGGTGAGCAATAGCCCCTTCATAGTGTCATTGATCCCCTAGAAGGCAGGTACTAGGCCTGAGGCAGCAGTAGATCATTAAACCCTGTAGTACTGTTGTTCTGATTTGATAAGAATGTATTGTGGTTTTGTAACCTTGTTACCTCGTCATCTCAGCTACTGCAATCAGGCCTCCGTTATAAGGTAGGCTGTAGTAAGGTACCTGTGTGTGATTATTGTAATGCTTTGTAACTGCATTATTCCATTGTCCTGTAACAATTATTGCATTATTGGTATAGATTCATAGGGGTAGCATGGTGATATGGAGTGCACTACATCCAGCCTGTATTGCTGTTGACAGGGTGCTGGTGTATGTACGAGTAGTCAGGTTGGTGTGTGGTTCAAAAGAAGTCAGTATAGAGAAGCCCTGTGGGTGTTTTTATTTTTATTTTTTGTGTATTTATTTCCAGGTACCGATATTGGGACCAGTCGTCCGTTGCCCAAATTATTTCTGCCCATATCCTTGTTGGTCAATGCAAATGGCAAGTGGGTCATATGTACCTGACCACCCTCTGTGGTTTCCAAGTGTAAAATTTGATGACCGAAGCTAGTTAACAACTACAGCTTCTTTGGATGTACAGTGTAAACACGGCCAAGAGCTTCTGTTGCTTTGTTACCAGGATGACCATCTACAGCGACTCCCTGTTTTCTGCGAATAAAAACTTTGGGAGAAGCATTCCATGTGTAATATTTTGGCAGCTCACAGTACAGCAGGGTCCTTGCAAAGTCATAATTTTGACACAATTAGAAGAAAGAAGTAAATAGTGTTGCATAATTTGGTATAGTCAGACCTGAGAATGCTGGCAAAACCTGCTAAAGCTCTCTTCAATATTAAGATCATGACAACACAAAAGTTTGCTCCGTCCCCCTACCCATATGCCGTGAGGCCCCGCAATGAGCATACAGCAAAAATTGTGGTTTTATGTTAATTAAAATATTAACAGTAATTTCGATTTAGTAGAGAAGATAGAAAAGAAAAAAAATAGTAGATAAGCTAAATCCTTTGGTATTTCCGTACCTGACCTGTAGAGGGTGAAAGCTATGCAAAAATTGTGGGTTTCAATTATATAAAAATTAACAGTAATTTCGATCTTTAAACTTTTTTTTTTTTTTTTGCCTTCGCCGTGTTTTTAATACTCGTATGTAAAATTTCACAATCGTGCCTTGTAAACTGGATTTGTATAGAAAGACAGAAGGAAAAATTTTCGCTTTTATATAGTATAGTAAAGAGTGACAATCTGGTGCCTGTGCCCGCTTTACTGCCCTATTTATGCCCAAACTCCTTGTTGGTCAAGGGAAATGGCAAGTGGGTCATATGTATGTGACCACCCTCTGTGGGTTCCAAGTGTAAAACTTGTTGACCGAGGCTAGTTAACCCCTGCACAACTACAGCTTCTTATTCAAAATGAGAAAATCTGGTGGCTGTGCCCACTTTACTGCCCTTTTTATGCCCAAAACCTTAATGTGGCATTTAAAATACAATTTTTGTTTTGTGTAAGGGACAGTTATGTTTTCATAGTGTTAACTTAGTGATCTAACTTTATTTAAATGTTTTAATATAACATTTTCTGAATAAGAAGCCAACTTCATCCTCGTAGGCATTTTGAGGTCTGAACCAACGTTATGCCGCTATAACCCTGAGACACCAGGCATGTAGATACAATGGGGCGCCATTCCAGGGTGCCTAGAGTAATTGTATGTCCTAAGTGACTATCCGTCTATTTTCATATGCACCAATGAGAACGTGCCGCACCTGGCTGTCATCACTGGTAATGGCGTTTACCTCATACTTTGGCAGAAGATGCCACTTTTGGATAAAATACTCACTTCTCTGCAAACCTTTAACATCTGTTTTAATTGAATCACTAATACAGGGTAGTACCCCCCTCCCCTTTGCACCAGGCTGAATTATTGGTGGCAATGATATAACAAGTTGGTGGAGACCTTCCTCAGAGAATATGGCCTATGGTGACAAGATGGCGTCACGCAGTTGCTGTAGATCTAGCGGTTGCGCATTCATGCTGCAGATTTTCCCACATCCCAGAGGTGCCCTATTGTACTGAGACCTGGTGACTGTGGCGGCCATTGGAGGACACTGACCTCATTGTCATGTACGTGATGCCAGCGCTGGATGACTTGCTACAGGACATGGCGTATCGTCCAGCTGGAAGCCGCCATTAGAGGCTGGGGGCACTATGGATATAAAGGGGGTGCACATATCAGCA
The DNA here is from genome assembly GCA_031769625.1 of Taudactylus pleione. Taxonomy (NCBI): domain Eukaryota; kingdom Metazoa; phylum Chordata; class Amphibia; order Anura; family Myobatrachidae; genus Taudactylus; species Taudactylus pleione. Next base: position 366,655 of record JAUIMM010000995.1, read on the forward strand.
ACAATACTCAGGTAGGATGTGGTATTTGCTCTATTGGTAATAAGGGGCCTAATGTGTGCCAAGGAGACATTCCCCGCCCCATTATAGCCTGAACCGAGATCACTGATGGAAGAGGCGGTGAAGCAGGCGTTCAGGTGACAGACACACAGAGGGTGAGCACAGGCACAGGATGGGACAAACCTCCAGCAGGGGGAGTGTAGACCCTGCTATGCCTTCTGCCGGGGCTGGGTGGGGGAAATGTGGGGAGGCAATGCAGCCTGTGTAATAAAGGGATGTGTGCTGCCTCTCTAGGGCTAAAGGCAATGCACATCCTAGTCTACAAGGGTCTCGTCCATCTGCGGCACCCCAAAGAGTGCCCCCGTGCACCGTAGCACACAGTGTGGGAACCACTGAAGTCTGTAAACACAGTAATGTAGGGAGTCACCCATTGTTCAGAAGTAGAAAAGTGTGACAGGCCTATCTGACTGATGATATGGAGGATTGTTATTATATGGTATATGGAGGATTGTTATTATATGGTATATGGAGGATTGTTGTTATATGGAGGATTGTTATTATATGGTATATGGAGGATTGTTATTATATGGAGGCCTATTTAGTATAAGGGCCTGGAGCTGCATGTCTGAGGATTACAGGTTGCCACATGCCGCTTCTACTAAATTCCCCTCACACCTTTCCTCATGCAGCCGGAGCAGTGTTCTCCCCACACTTCATTTGTTGGGCGGTCCGCCTAGTAAAAATCCCCCACGGCCCGGCAGTTGAGCTGCACTGGAACTAGTGGCGGTGCAGCCGGTGCATTGCACCAGGGCCTGGACCCGCTGCTAGTGTCCCCAGGGTCCCACAAGTGTAGGGAAGACCGCAGTGAGTACACAGAGACAAACGCAGCCGCCAGCGGCAGCTGTGTATTTGTCATAGCAGTGCAGCCAGCCAATGAGTCATACAGACTCTGATTGGCTGCTGCGGCCAAGGAGGGAGCCGGCTACAGCTCACTCATGGGCTCCCATTCCGGCTCCCCCCACAGCGGTTGATGGGAGAGACATCACGACGTCTCTCCCACAGTGCAGAGCGGGCCGGGAGCAGCGGACAGCGGCGGTCGTTGGCTGGAGTGGAGATCAGGTACGTTGTGTTTTTGTTTTTTTTTCTTTTGTGAGTGTTACTGTATAAAGGGGGCTGCTACTGGGGGAGCACTGTGTAAAGGGGGCTGCTACTGGGGAGCACTGTGTAAAGGGGGCTGCTACTGGGGGAGCACTGTGAAAAGGGGCCTGCTACTGGGGGAGCACTGTGTAAAGGGGCCTGCTACTGGGGGAGCACTGTGTAAAGGGGCCTGCTACTGGGGGAGCACTGTGTAAAGGGGGCTGCTACTGGGGGAGCACTGTGTAAAGGGGGCTGCTATTGGGGGAGCACTGTGTAAAGGGGGCTGCTACTGGGGGAGCACTGTGTAAAGGGGGCTGCTACTGGGGGAGCACTGTGTAAAGGGGCCTGCTACTGGGGGAGCACTGTAAAGGGGCCTGCTACTGGGGGAGCACTGTGTAAAGGGGCTTCTACTGGGGGAGCACTGTGTAAAGGGGCCTGCTACTGGGGGAGCACTGTGTAAAGGGGGCTGCTACTGGGGGAGCACTGTGTAAAGGGGGCTGCTACTGGGGGAGCACTGTGTAAAGGGGCCTGCTACTGGGGGAGCACTGTGTAAAGGGGCCTGCTACTGGGGGAGCACTGTGTAAAGGGGGCTGCTACTGGGGGAGCACTGTGTTAAGGGGGCTGCTACTGGGGGAGCACTGTGTTAAGGGGCCTGCTACTGGGGGAGCACTGTGTAAAGGGGGCTGCTACTGGGGGAGCACTGTGTAAAGGGGGCTGCTACTGGGGGAGCACTGTGTAAAGGGGCCTGCTACTGGGGGAGCACTGTGTAAAGAGGTCTGCTACTGGGGGAGCACTGTGTAAAGGGGCCTGCTACTGGGGGAGCACTGTGTAAAGGGGCATCGTATAAAGGGGGCTGCCACTGGGGGGCACCGCATAAGGGCAAAGCTAAACTACAGGGGGCAATGCATAAAGGGCACTTTTGACTGAGAGCCAGTGGGGGAGCAGCCTGAGACCTGTCGGGCTGGATTGGTAAGGGAGATGCCCCTTTTCCCAGCGCACATAATTGCGAAGGCCCCCACCCGGCTACTTTTTGATACCACCCGGCAGGAAAAAAATTCTGGGAGAACACTGCGGAGGACCAACGACCAATATATCCTTATGTATGTATGGATGTGAGTGCACAGGGTGACATGGGGGTGACTGACATGCTGTATAGATTTCAGCCCTACAGGACAGTGAACAGTTAATGACACCCAATGATGACTGTCATGTCTGGGGCGAGTGCTGGCTGCAGTAATAAGGGCGGCCTGTCAGTACCAGCAGAACACTGGGGGTCTGTTCGGGTGCCAGGGCTTGTGGGTGTGGTGGTCTGGGCACACAGCTGCTTCTGTGGCGCCAAAGGAGCTCGGACGGCAGATCCGTGTGAGCCGGTGTGCGAGCGGGTAATGTTCCTCCTGTTCTCTTTACTGTCACTTCACTATTACTCTCTCCTCACTATTACTCTCTGCCCATTCTCATGCTGTCTTTCTGCTCACCATTACTGTCTGCCCATCCTCATGCTGTCTCTCTCCTCACTATTACTCTCTGCCCATTGTCGTGCTGTCTCTCTGCTCACTATTACACTCTGCTCATTCTCATGCTGTCTCTCTGCTCACCATTACTGTCTGCTCGTTCTCATGCTGTCTCTCTGATCACCATTACTCTCTGCCCATTCTCATGCTGTCTCTCTGATCACCATTACTCTCTGCCCATTCTCATGCTGTCTCTCTGATCACTATTACTCTCTGCTCACTATTACTCTCTGTTCCTTTTTACACTCTCTCTGCTCACTATTACTCTCTGCCCATTCTCATGCTGTCTCTCTGCTCACTGTTACTGTCTCTGCTCACTGTTACACTCTGCTCATTCTCACGCTGTCTCTCTGCTCACTATTACTCTCTGCCCATTCTCGTGCTGTCTCTCTGCTCACCATTACTGTCTGCCCATTCTCATGCTGTCTCTCTGCTCACCATTACTGTCTGCCCATTCTCATGCTGTCTCTCTGCTCACCATTACTGTCTGCCCATTCTCATGCTGTCTCTCTGCTCACCATTACTGTCTGCCCATTCTCATGCTGTCTCTGCTCACTGTTACACTCTGCTCATTCTCATGCTGTCTCTCTGCTCACCATTACTGTCTGCCCATTCTCGTGCTGTCTCTCTGCTCAGCATTACTGTTTGCTCGTTCTCATGCTGTCTTTCTGCTCACCATTACTGTCTGCCCATTCTCATGCTGTCTCTACTCACTATTACTCTCTGCCCATTCTCATGCTGTCTCTACTCACTATTACTCTCTGCTCATTCTCATGCTGTCTCTCTGCTCACCATTACTGTCTGCCCATTCTCATGCTGTCTTTCTGCTCACCATTACTGTCTGCCAATTCTCATGCTGCCTCTGCTCACTATTACTCTCTGCCCATTCTCATGCTTACTGTCTGCCCATTCTCATGCTGTCTCTACTCACTATTACTCTCTGCTCATTCTCATGCTGTCTCTCTGCTCACCATTACTGTCTGCTCGTTCTCATGCTGTCTTTCTGCTCACCATTACTGTCTGCCCATTCTCATGCTGTCTCTCTGCTCACCATTACTGTCTGCCCATTCTCATGCTGTCTCTCTGCTCACCATTACTGTCTGCCCATTCTCATGCTGTCTCTGCTCACTGTTACACTTTGCTCATTCTCATGCTGTCTCTCTGCTTACCATTACTGTCTGCCCATTCTCATGCTGTCTCTGCTCACTGTTACACTTTGCTCATTCTCATGCTGTCTCTCTGCTCACCATTACTCTCTGCCCATTCTCATGCTGTCTCTCTGCTCCCCATTACTGTCTGCCCATTCTCATGCTGTCTCTGCTCACTGTTACTCTCTGCTCATTCTCATGCTGTCTTTCTGCTCACTGTTACACTCTGCTCATTCTCATGCTGTCTCTCTGCTCACCATTACTGTCTGCTCATTCTCATGCTGTCTTTCTGCTCACCATTACTGTCTGCCCATTCTCATGCTGTCTCTCTGATCACTATTACTCTCTGCCCATTCTCATGCTGTCTCTGCTCACCATTACTGTCTGCCCATTCTCATGCTGTGTCTCTGCTCACCATTACTGTCTGCCCATTCTCATGCTGTCTCTGCTCACTGTTACTCTCTGCCCATTCTCATGCTGTCTTTCTGCTCACTGTTACACTTTGCTCATTCTCATGCTGTCTCTCTGCTCGCCATTACTGTCTGCTCATTCTCGTGCTGTCTCTCTGCTCACTGTTACTCTCTGTTCCTTTTTACACTCTCTCTGCTCACTATTACTCTCTGCCCATTCTCATGCTGTCTCTCTGCTTATGCTGTCTCTCTGCTCACCATTACTGTCTGCTCATTCTCATGCTGTCTCTGCTCACTGTTACTCTCTGTTCCTTTTTACACTCTCTCTGCTCACTATTACTCTCTGCCCATTCTCATGCTGTCTCTCTGCTCATGCTGTCTCTCTGCTCGCCATTACCTCACTGTTACTCTCTGTTCCTTTTTACACTCTCTCTGCTCACTATTACTCTCTGCCCATTCTCATGCTGTCTCTCTGCTCATGCTGTCTCTCTGCTCACTGTTACTGTCTCTGCTCACTGTTACACTCTGCTCCTTTTTACACTCTCTCTGCTCACTATTACTCTCTGCCCATTCTCATGCTGTCTCTCTGCTCATGCTCATGCTGTCTCTCTGCTCACCATTACTGTCTGCTCATTCTCATGCTGTCTCTGATCACTGTTACTCTCTGTTCTTTTTTACACTGTCTCTCTGCTCACTATTACTCTCTGCCCATTCTCATGCTGTCTCTACTCACTATTACTCTCTGCCCATTCTCATGCTGTCTCTACTCACTATTACTCTCTGCCCATTCTCATGCTGTCTCTACTCACTATTACTCTCTGCTCATTCTCATGCTGTCTCTCTGCTCACCATTACTGTCTGCCCATTCTCATGCTGTCTCTACTCACCATTACTCTCTGCCCATTCTCATGCTGTCTCTCTGCTCACTGTTACTGTCTGCCCATTCTCATGCTGTCTCTGCTCACCATTACTGTCTGCCCATTCTCATGCTGTCTCTACTCACCATTACTCTCTGCCCATTCTCATGCTGTCTCTCTGCTCATGCTCATGCTGTCTCTCTGCTCACTGTTACTGTCTGCCCATTCTCATGCTGTCTCTGCTCACCATTACTGTCTGCCCATTCTCATGCTGTCTCTCTGCTCATGCTCATGCTGTCTCTCTGCTCATGCTCATGCTGTCTCTACTCACCATTACTCTCTGCCCATTCTCATGCTGTCTCTCTGCTCATGCTCATGCTGTCTCTCTGCTCACCATTACTGTCTGCTCATTCTCATGCTGTCTCTGCTCACTGTTACACTCTGCTCATTCTCATGCTGTCTCTCTGCTCACCATTACTGTCTGCTCATTCTCATGCTGTCTCTGCTCACTGTTACTCTCTGTTCCTTTTTACACTCTCTCTGCTCACTATTACTCTCTGCCCATTCTCATGCTGTCTCTCTGCTCACTGTTACTGTCCCTGCTCACTGTTACACTTTGCTCCTTTTTACACTCTCTCTGCTCACTATTACTCTCTGCCCATTCTCATGCTGTCTCTCTGCTCATGCTCATGCTGTCTCTCTGCTGACCATTACTGTCTGCTCATTCTCATGCTGTCTCTGCTCACTGTTACTCTCTGTTCCTTTTTACACTCTCTCTGCTCACTATTACTCTCTGCCCATTCTCATGCTGTCTCTCTTCTCATGCTCATGCTGTCTCTCTGCTCACCATTACTGTCTGCTCATTCTCATGCTGTCTCTGCTCACTGTTACTCTCTGTTCCTTTTTACACTCTCTCTGCTCACTAGTACTCTCTGCCCATTCTCATGCTGTCTCTCTGCTCACTGTCACTGTCTCTGCTCACTGTTAAACTTTGCTCCTTTTTACACTGTCTCTCTGCTCACTATTACTCTCTGCCCATTCTCATGCTGTCTCTACTCACTATTACTCTCTGCCCATTCTCATGCTGTCTCTACTCACTATTACTCTCTGCTCATTCTCATGCTGTCTCTCTGCTCACCATTACTGTCTGCCCATTATCATGCTGTCTCTGCTCACCATTACTGTCTGCCCATTCTCATGCTGTCTCTACTCACCATTACTCTCTGCCCATTCTCATGCTGTCTCTCTGCTCATGCTCATGCTGTCTCTCTGCTCACTGTTACTGTCTCTGCTCACTGTTACACTCTGCTCCTTTTTACACTCTCTCTGCTCACTATTACTCTCTGCCCATTCTCATGCTGTCTCTCTGCTCATGCTGTCTCCCTGCTCACCATTACTGTCTGCTCATTCTCATGCTGTCTCTGCTCACTGTTACTCTCTGTTCCTTTTTACACTCTCTCTGCTCACTATTACTCTCTGCCCATTCTCATGCTGTCTCTCTGCTCATGCTGTCTCTCTGCTCACCATTACTGTCTGCCCATTCTCATGCTGTCTCTACTCACTATTACTCTCTGCCCATTCTCATGCTGTCTCTACTCACTATTACTCTCTGCTCATTCTCATGCTGTCTCTCTGCTCACCATTACTGTCTGCCCGTTCTCATGCTGTCTTTCTGCTCACCATTACTGTCTGCCCGTTCTCATGCTGTCTTTCTGCTCACCATTACTGTCTGCCCATTCTCATGCTGTCTCTGCTCACTATTACTCTCTGCCCATTCTCATGCTGTCTCTCTGCTCACTATTACTCTCTGCCCATTCTCATGCTGTCTCTATTCACTATTACTCTCTGCCCATTCTCATGCTGTCTCTCTGCTCGCCATTACTGTCTGCTCATTCTCGTGCTGTCTCTCTGCTCACTGTTACTCTCTGTTCCTTTTTACACTCTCTCTGCTCACTATTACTCTCTGCCCATTCTCATGCTGTCTCTCTGCTCATGCTGTCTCTCTGCTCACTGTTACTGTCTCTGCTCACTGTTACACTCTGCTCCTTTTTACACTCTCTCTGCTCACTATTACTCTCTGCCCATTCTCATGCTGTCTCTCTGCTCATGCTCATGCTGTATCTCTGCTCACCATTACTGTCTGCTCATTCTCATGCTGTCTCTGCTCACTGTTACTCTCTGTTCCTTTTTTACACTCTCTCTGCTCACTAGTACTCTCTGCCCATTCTCATGCTGTCTCTCTGCTCACTGTCACTGTCTCTGCTCACTGTTAAACTTTGCTCCTTTTTACACTGTCTCTCTGCTCACTATTACTCTCTGCCCATTCTCATGCTGTCTCTACTCACTATTACTCTCTGCCCATTCTCATGCTGTCTCTACTCACTATTACTCTCTGCCCATTCTCATGCTGTCTCTACACAATTACTCTCTGCTCATTGTCATGCTGTCTCTCTGCTCACCATTACTGTCTGCCCATTCTCTTGCTGTCTCTGCTCACCATTACTGTCTGCCCATTCTCATGCTGTCTCTACTCACCATTACTCTCTGCCCATTCTCATGCTGTCTCTCTGCTCATGCTCATGCTGTCTCTCTGCTCATGCTCATGCTGTCTCTACTCACCATTACTCTCTGCCCATTCTCATGCTGTCTCTCTGCTCATGCTCATGCTGTCTCTCTGCTCACTGTTACTGTCTGCCCATTCTCATGCTGTCTCTACTCACCATTACTCTCTGCCCATTCTCATGCTGTCTCTCTGCTCATGCTCATGCTGTCTCTCTGCTCACTGTTACTGTCTCTGCTCACTGTTACACTCTGCTCCTTTTTACACCTACTCTCTGCTCATTCTCATGCTGTCTCTGCTCAACGTTACTGTCTGCTCGTGCTCACTGTTACTCTGTGCTCACTGTTACTCTGTGCTCACTCTCATGCTGTCTCTGCTCCCCATTACTGTCTCTGGCCCTGATTCCGAGCCACCCACTCTGAATCTGGGCCTTTTTTTTTTTTTTTTTGTGCGGCCTCCTGGCCGCTCGCATAGCTGTGGGTGACCATCAAGACCATCGGGCTTGCGACGAGACCCTTGTGGTAGGGTCTCGTGGCCGCAAGCCCCAGAGAGCTTCTGGGTCTAATAGAGCCGGAAGCTCTCCCACTGACCTCACTTGTGCATGCAGGTCTTGCGCATGCGCACGACTGAGCCGGCTCCATCGTGCGCATGCCCAGTGGGCAAACATCGACCCGGTTGTGAGCGCTCAGCGCTTGCGACCGGGTATGAATCAGGCCCTCTGCTCACGGTTACGCTCTGCTCCTTCTTATGCTGTCTCTCTGCTCATTCTCCTGCTGTCTCCCTGCTCACTGTTACACTCTGCTCATTCTCCCTGCTCACCATCTTACTCTCTCCCTATTTTTATGCTGCCTCCCTCCTCACTATTACTCTCTGCTCCTTATTACACTGTCTCTGCTCACTATTACTCTTCTCATTCTCACGCTGTCTCTCTACTCAGCATTACTGTCTCTGCTCAATGTTACTCGCCTCATTCTTAGGCTTTCTCACTCTCTCATTCTTATGTTGTCTCTCTGCTCACCATTACTTTCTCTGCTCACTGTTACTCTCTGCTTATTCTCACCCTGTCTCTCTGCTCACCATCATCCTCTCTACTCACTATCAGCCTGTCTCTCTGCTCACCGTTATACTCCTCATTATCACCCGGTCTCTCTGCTCACAAGTATCCTCTCTGCTCACCATTATACTCCTCACTATCACCCTGTCTCTCTGCTCACCATTATACTCTCTGCTCACCATTATACTCCTCACTATCACCCGGTCTCTCTGCTCACAAGTATCCTCTCTACTCACTATCACCCTGTCTCTCTGTTCACCAGTATCCTCTCTGCTCACCAGTATCCTCTCTGCTCACCATTATACTCCTCACTATCACCCGGTCTCTCTGCTCACCAGTATCCTCTCTACTCACCATTATCCTCTATATTCACTATCGCCCTGTCTCTCTGCTCACCATTATCCTCTCTACTCACTATCGCCCTGTCTCTCTGCTCACCATTATCCCCTCTACTCACTATCGCCCTGTCTCTCTGCTCACCATTATCCCCTCTACTCACTATTGCCCTGTCTCTCTGCTCACCATTATAATCTCTGCTCACCATTATACTCCTCACTATCACCCGGTCTCTCTGCTCACCAGTATCCTCTCTACTCACCATTATCCTCTCTACTCACTATCACCCTCTCTGCTCACCATTATACTCCTCACTGTCACCCTGTCTCTCTGCTCACCAGTATCCTCTCTACTCACTATCACCCTGTCTCTCTGCTCACCATTATACTCCTCACTATCACCCTTTCTCTTTGCTCACCAGTATCCTCTCTACTCACTATCACCCGGTCTCTCTGCTCACCATTATCCTCTCTACTCACCATTATCCTCTCTACTCACTATCACCCTGTCTCTCTGCTCACCATTATACTCTCTGCTCACCATTATACTCCTCACTATCACCCGGTCTCTCTGCTCACCATTATACTCCTCACTATCACCCTGTCTCTCTGCTCACCAGTATCCTCTCTACTCACTATCGCCCTGTCTCCCTGCTCACCATTATAATCTCTGCTCACCATTATACTCCTCACTATCACCTTGTCTCTCTGCTCACCAGTATCCTCTCTGCTCACCATTATACTCCTCACTATCACCCGGTCTCTGCTCACCATTATACTCTCTACTCACTATCACCCGGTCTCTGCTCACCATTATACTCCTCACTATCACCCTGTCTCTCTGCTCACCAATATCCTCTCTGCTCACCATTATACTCCTCACTATCACCCTGTCTCTCTGCTCACCATTATACTCCTCACTATCACCCTGTCTCTCTGCTCACCATTATCCTCTCTACTCACCATTATACTCCTCACTATCACCCGGTCTCTCTGCTCACCATTATCCCCTCTACTCACTATCGCCCTGTCTCTCTGCTCACCATTATCCCCTCTACGCACTATCGCCCTGTCTCTCTGCTCACCAATATCCTCTCTGCTCACCATTATACTCCTCACTATCACCCGGTCTCTCTGCTCACCATTATACTCCTCACTATCACCCTGTCTCTCTGCTCACCAGTATCCTCTCTGCTCACTATCGCCCTGTCTCTCTGCTCACCATTATCCTCTCTACTCACTATCGCCCTGTCTCCCTGCTCACCATTATAATCTCTGCTCACCATTATACTCCTCACTATCACCTTGTCTCTCTGCTCACCAGTATCCTCTCTGCTCACCATTATACTCCTCACTATCACCCGGTCTCTGCTCACCATTATACTCTCTACTCACTATCACCCGGTCTCTGCTCACCATTATACTCCTCACTATCACCCTGTCTCTCTGCTCACCAATATCCTCTCTGCTCACCCTTATACTCCTCACTATCACCCTGTCTCTCTGCTCACCATTATACTCCTCACTATCACCCTGTCTCTCTGCTCACCATTATCCTCTCTACTCACCATTATACTCCTCACTATCACCCGGTCTCTCTGCTCACCATTATCCCCTCTACTCACTATCGCCCTGTCTCTCTGCTCACCATTATCCCCTCTACTCACTATCGCCCTGTCTCTCTGCTCACCAATATCCTCTCTGCTCACCATTATACTCCTCACTATCACCCTGTCTCTCTGCTCACCATTATACTCCTCACTATCACCCTGTCTCTCTGCTCACCATTATCCTCTCTACTCACCATTATACTCCTCACTATCATCCTGTCTCTTTGCTCACCAGTATCCTCTCTACTCACCATTATCCTCTCTACTCACTATCACCCGGTCTCTCTGCTCACCATTATCCTCTCTACTCACCATTATCCTCTCTACTCACTATCACCCTGTCTCTCTGCTCACCATTATACTCTCTGCTCACCATTAAACTCCTCACTATCACCCTGTCTCTCTGTTCACCAGTATCCTCTCTGCTCACCATTATACTCCTCACTATCACCCTGTCTCTCTGCTCACCATTGTACTCCTCACTATCACCCTGTCTCTCTGCTCGCCATTATCCTCTCTACTCACTATCACCCTGTCTCTCTGCTCACCATTATTCTCTCTGCTCACCATTTTACTCCTCACTATCACTCGGTCTCTCTGCTCACCATTATCCTCTCTGCTCACCATCACCCTGCCTCTTTGCTTACTACTAATTTATGGGGTAAATTTACAAAGCTTCACTTTTCAAAGCCACCACATCTTCAGTGGTTTTGAACATTTGATTTAAATGGGCAATAATACATAGAAAACATACTTAGGCGTGATGGCTTTGTAAAGCACTGATGAGTATATTTACCAATATGCCGCTTTGTTTACTATTATCTCATTAATCTGACAATTACTGTCACCTTACTGAGTCGGTCTGTCCCTATTTTGTGGCTGTCCTTTTATTAACCCTTCTCATCCTGCTCTATGTACTTTTATTAACCCTTCTCATCCTGCTCTCCCTTTCCCCTAGCTGTTGGATTCTACCTCGGTCTCCTAACTTTTTTGTCTTCCCCGCATGTCTCTTGCCCTGTCACATACAGGTGCTTAGCAGGGTCTGTCTTGTTACTGACGGGCTCTGTATATACTCTGATTTCTCTCTGAACATGTCATCGTTCCTCTTACTGCAGGTAAAAATGTCGGCTGCGCAGACTGAGCTGGAACGCGCCATTGTGACAGTGGTGAAATGTTTCTATGATCATGCGAGCGAGGAGGGCAAGAAAGAGACTCTGAGTGTGGGGGAATTCAGCAAACTGGTCGCCACGGAGCTCCCTCGCCTGATGAAGGTCAGTCCCCGCCACTCCTGGTTTCTATGGCGTCACTGATACTGGGGCACTGTACAGAAAAATAAGTCCACAGAATCTTATGTCATAGATAAACAGAGGAAATGCATGAGCATCCAGACAGTCCAGAACGGGTCACAATACAGACAGTACAAGAGCACAGTGCAGCGTTAGACTGGGACATTACAGGGACAAGGATAGATCTGGGGTAGAGCGGAACCTGTCCGAGAACTTATAATCTAGGGGGAAGGGGGAAGTGAGAGACCGCGGGAGCAGTCAGGTCAGACATGAATGCGGAGGGGAAGGGGCTGCTAGGCAAGTAAGAAGAGGTGGGTTTTGAGGGAGTGCCCTAAGACTTGGGGGGATAGTCTTGTGAGGATACAAGTTCCAGAAGTGGAACCAGCGCAGAAGAAGTCTTGGAGATGGGATTGTGAGGAGGTAGTCAGCTGGATAGAGAGGCAGAGGCCGATGTAGCGATGTGGTAGGTATATCTTGTGATGGGATCTGCAAAGTAAGATGGGAAGTCTGGTAGAGTGCTTGGCAAGTGAGGGTGAGCAGCTTGAATTGGATTTGGCAAGCAATGGGGAGATTGTGGAGGCATAGGGGTTGCAGTTGGAGAGGGAGATTAGTCTGGCTGCAGCATTCATGGTGGATTAGTTAAGGGAAGAGATGGGTGAGTGGAAGCGAGGTAAGGGGAAGGTTACAATAGTGGAGGCAGGAGATAAGTAAATGTAATGAGAGATATAGTTATCCTCTGAGTGAGGAAGGTGTGTCCCGCTGACCAGAGAATCATCCACTGTCCCACATGCCCTGCCACGTCTCATATTCCCCCACCACCTGACCACAAGTCTGGCCGCTCCAATCACCATTCAGGGTGTTATTCTGTGGCTGTAATGGTGAAAGGTTCAGCACCCCGATTAGTCTGGCACAGTCCCCGGAGATCATAGACATAGAACATCGCCACCTAGGGGCAGAGCTCTGACCAGCATGCTGGGTCATTATATATAGTCCTTGGCTTTCTCCTCCCATGGCGGTCACATGACGCTGTGCTTTCTGACCTATCCCGTAGGACGTGTCGGTGGAGGAGAAGATGAAAGAACTGGACATTAACCAGGATAATGAGTTGAAGTTTAATGAGTACTGGCGGCTGATTGGAGAGACGGCAAAAGAAGTTAAGGCCAAGGCCAAGATGAAATGACGCCCGCTGTCCGATGTTTTCTGACGATAATAAAGAGAAATCGCCTTTTGTGCCTGATGACGTCATTATTTGCATTACTTTATTTGCTAATGAGGTTCCTACAGGAAATGACGGATGGCGCAGGGTTTCCGGGTAAATCTGCACCGTTCAGGTAGCAAGGGGTTAAGCAGGAACAAATCCTGGCGGTTTGGAGCCGGGTGTTATTTGTAAGTATTAGGGCCCAGACTCACTACGGGTCGCCATTGTGCTAATGCGCACGCTATATATATATATATATATATCAGTGTTGATATGCAAATACCAGGCACGCTATCGGTGCTATGGCTGCGTATATGGCTTTCTCTTCCATCTTATATCCAGCAATAATCAGCATGTAGTTGTGCCACTTACCAGCGCGTTGTACTACGTTACTCAGAGCCTTTAGTAATGTACAGAATATCCTACGGCCCCAGTCACCAGCATATTATGACCACCCCCAGGCCTGCCTCATACCTCCTGGTCACCCCCAGTGACTGTGTATTGGTCACCTAAGGCAAATCCACTGTTTTCATGGAGTTTCTGGCGTGATATATTGCACAAGGAAGGGGGTGCAGAGACCTGTTTGGGCACCACAGGTTGTAGCTACAGTACATGGTAACACTAAGTCAGGAGAAGAGGTAAACTCGGGGTATAAGTGGGGTGTAGAGTATCATACAGTCGTCACGAATACCAGACTCCCAGGATACAAGTGTATAAATGAGATAGTATCAAAGTGTTGCCTGTCACTATAGTAATAATAGACCTCGCTGCCTTTTCTTCTGGAAGTGATGATCAAGAAGCCTTTGGGGGTCTCTCAATAATACAAAAACCACAAATCCCAAGTCTGGGTACATTTATCTCCTTTACCCTGTAACTAGTGGCTCATCCTCTCCCTGATGCTAGGAGACAGATTCGGTGCTGTAGACGGCTTCAACAATTTTGCAGTCCAACTATTATCGACTTGTATGACGTGAGATGGTCATTTATGGGGGCTGAGACTTAGGGAAAGCCTAGAGGTACTGTGCAGGGCACCACAGGGCCTCCCCCCGGTAAGATGCCACCAAGTAAATGCTGGATATTCAGGGCCTGTGTCTGAGTGACTGAGGCGGCTGGATGGCAGGGCGGCCGGATTCGCTGCCTTATGCCCATGCGGGTTTCCGTAGGGCTAATGTGAGGATTCATGCGGGAAGCTGCTCCGCCCTCTGATTTACGCTACGGGCACCAGTCTCATGTTGGGTACAAGCGATCTGTCTGACACAGGCGGCCTTTCCCCCGTATGCAGGACTCCTAATAGCCCGGAACTCTAGCTACACGCCCACTGCGCTCCCACTAGCTGGAACAATTCAGTGTGGTCGCTGCGTTGCCAATGGCTTCTCTCAGGGGGGTATAAGAAGTCAGTTCAAAAGGAGTGAGGGGTGTAAACGGCTGCTCGCTCGTTAAGGTTTGTAGAAAGGGGGCGCACGTCTAATTATTTGGGTAGCTTTGGGGGGGGGATGTGATGAGTCTTACGGTAAGGAAAACCGAGAACCGCGTAACATCTGCATAAACCATTTGTGAGCCTGAAGTTCCTCCGAGGCTGTGGGGGCGGATGATTGGCCAACGGAATTTGGTGACTGGATTATAAGATTATTCCTCTGTCTCCATGAACAGATCCCAGGGAGGATACTGGGATATAGAACCGACCAGTGTTACCCAGTTCCGGAATTTAGGGTCCTCAGGAGATTTCCATGCTTCTCCCTATGCCAACATTAACAGAGGAATTATACAGATGTGTCCACATCTGTCCTCCGTGCGCTGCAAGTCACGTTAAACGTAACGTGCGAGCGCCGTGTGACTCGGTAGTGCCAAGCGTCTCTTCATGTGACTTTTTACCTTAAAATGCATCTTATTTGCAAAGCGATGTGAATATATAGCACAAGCAGCTTCTGCTGAGTAAAATGATATGCGACATGTCTATGTTCTTGTTTGTGTGACTGCGGGTGTATCTGCATGCCTATATTCTGTGTGTGACTGCGGCTGTATCTGCATGCCTATATTCTGTGTGTGACTGCGGGTGTATCTGCATGCCTATATTCTGTGTGTGACTGCGGGTGTATCTGCATGCCTATATTCTGTGTGTGACTGCGGCTGTATCTGCATGCCTAGATTCTGTGTGTGACTGCGGCTGTATCTGCATGCCTATATTCTGTGTGTGACTGCGGGTGTATCTGCATGCCTATATTCTGTGTGTGACTGCGGGTGTATCTGCATGCCTATATTCTGTGTGTGACTGCGGCTGTGTCTGCATGCCTATATTCTGTGTGTGTGACTGCGGGTGTATCTGCATGCCTATATTCTGTGTGTGACTGCGGGTGTATCTGCATGCCTATATTCTGTGTGTGACTGCGGGTGTTCTGCATGCCTATATTCTGTGTGTGTGACTGCGGGTGTATCTGCATGCCTATATTCTGTGTGTATGACTGCGGGTGTATCTACATGCCTATATTCTGTGTGTGACTGCGGCTGTATCTGCATGCCTATATTCTGTGTGTGACTGCGGCTGTATCTGCATGCCTATATTCTGTGTGTGACTGCGGCTGTATCTCATGCCTATATTCTGTGTGTAACTGCGGGTGTATCTGCATGCCTGTATTCTGTGTGTGACTGCGACTGTATCTGCATGCCTATATTCTGTGTGTGTGACTGCGGCTGTATCTGCATACCTATGTTCTGTGTGTGTGACTGCGGCTGTATCTGCATACCTATGTTCTGTGTGTGTGACTGCGGGTGTATCTGCATGCCTATGTTCTGTGTGTGTGACAGCGGGTGTATCTGCATGCCTATATTCTGTGTGTGACTGCGGGTGTATCTGCATGCCTATATTCTGTGTGTGACTGCGGGTGTATCTGCATGCCTATATTCTGTGTGTGACTGCGGGTGTATCTGCATGCCTATATTCTGTGTGTGACTGCGGGTGTATCTGCATGCCTATATTCTGTGTGTGACTGCGGGTGTATCTGCATGCCTATATTCTGTGTGTAACTGCGGGTGTATCTGCATGCCTGTATTCTGTGTGTAACTGCGGTATTCTGTGTGTGACTGCGGCTGTATCTGCATGCCTATATTCTGTGGTGTGACTGCGGGTGTATCTGCATGCCTATATTCTGTGTATGACTGCGGGTGTATCTGCATGCCTATATTCTGTATGTGTGTGACTGCGGGTGTATCTGCATGCCTGTGGTCTGTGTGTGTGACTGCGGGTGTTTCTGCATGTGAAATGCTACGTTAGTGTTACAGCGGCTGTGTCACTATAGCGTAGCATTATGCATGCAGGTACAGCCGCAGTTACACACAGAAAAAGACGCTCAGTGCTAATACAGGTAATTTCTCCCATGGTTGGATTAAAGCTTTGCGATGTTCTGTTATGGGCTGCGCCCTCCTGATGTAACAACCGTATCAGGCAGGGTCCCAGTCCGGAGAAAATTGGGATCTCGCCCAGTTATGCAGACAGCCGGAATCCCTCTGAGGCGGGAAGCCTGGCCGCCATTGTGACCCTGCTGTAGGCAGACAGAGGCGTCCATGAGAGTCTGCCGTATATTGCTCCTGATTCCGAGATTTACGCTAATGCAACTGTGATCTCATATGGATCGCAATGACTGAAATATGGTAATGCCTTCCGAAGCCCCTCCGAGCACAGGGACGCCCACTGCCGCCTTCTCATATCCGACTGACGCCGTGTAACAGCACTAACATTGGTACCATCCAGGGGCGGAACTAGGGGAGGTGCAGCCGGTGAATCTGACAGCGCAGCTGCCCGTTGATCCGGTTAAGTAAATGGCTGAAGCGGGCCCACTCCGGCATTACCTACACCCGCCGCGGCCTGGCCCCTTGTTATGACACAACGCGCATGACGTTGTGCATGCCGTGTCATAACAAGGGGCCGGGCTGCTGGAGGGAGAGGATCTAGAGGAGCAGCGATGAAGACGCAGCCAGGGAGAATGAGGCTGACACGCTGGGCCTGGGGGAGAGAATGAGGCTGACATGCTGGGGCTGGGGGAGAGAATGAGGCTGACATGCTGGGGCTGGGGGAGAGAATGAGGCTGACATGCTGGGGCTGGGGGAGAGAATGAGGCTAACATGCTGGGCCTGGGGTAGAGAATTAGGCTGACATGCTGGGGCTGGGGGGGAGAATGAGGCTGACACGCTGGGGCTGGGGGGGAGAATGAGGATGACATGCTGGAGTTGGGGGGGGAATGAGGCTGACATGCTGGAGTTGGGGGGGGAATGAGGCTGACATGCTGGGGCTGGGGAGGAGAATGAGGCTGACATGCTGGAGTTGGGGGGGGAATGAGGCTGACATGCTGGGGCTGGGGGGGGAGAATGAGGCTGACATGCTGGGGCTGGGGGGGAGAATGAGGCTGACATGCTGGGGCTGGGGGAGAGAATGAGGCTGACATGCTGGGGCTGGGGGAGAGAATGAGGCTGACATGCTGGGGCTGGGGGAGAGAATGAGGCTAACATGCTGGGCCTGGGGTAGAGAATTAGGCTGACATGCTGGGGCTGGGGGGGAGAATGAGGCTGACACGCTGGGGCTGGGGGGGGAGAATGAGGATGACATGCTGGAGTTGGGGGGGGAATGAGGCTGACATGCTGGAGTTGGGGGGGGAATGAGGCTGACATGCTGGGGCTGGGGAGGAGAATGAGGCTGACATGCTGGAGTTGGGGGGGGAATGAGGCTGACATGCTGGGGCTGGGGGGGGAGAATGAGGCTGATGCTGGGGCTGGGGGGGAGAATGAGGCTGACATGCTGGGGGGGGAGAATGAGGCTGACACGCTGGGGCTGGGGGGGAGAATGAGGCTGACATGCTGGAGTTGGGGGGGGAATGAGGCTGACATGCTGGGGCTGGGGGGGGAGAATGAGGCTGACATGCTGGGGCTGGGGGGGAGAATGAGGCTGACATGCTGGGGCTGGGGGGGAGGATGGGGCTGACACGCTGGGCCTGGGGGAGAGAATGAGGCTGACACGCTGGGGCTGGGGGGGAGAATGAGGCTGACATGCTGGAGTTGGGGGGGGGGAATGAGGCTGACACGCTGGGGCTGGGGGGGGAGAATGAGGCTGACATGCTGGGGCTGGGGGGGAGAATGAGGCTGACATGCTGGGGCTGGGGGGGGGGAGAATGAGGCTGACACGCTGGGGCTGGGAGGGGGGAGAATGAGACTGACACGCTGGGGCTGGGGGGGGGAGAATGAGACTGACACGCTGGGGGGGGAGAATGAAACTGACATGCTGGGGCTGGGGGGGGAGAGAATGAGACTGACACGCTGGGGCTGGGGGGGGAGAATGAGGCTGACACGCTGGGGCTGGGGGGGGGAGAATGAGGCTGTCACGCTGGGGCTGGGGGGGAGAGAATGAGACTGACACGCTGGGGATGAATGAGACTGACACGCTGGGGCTGGGGGGGGGAGAGAATGAGACTGACACGCTGGGGCTGGGCGGGGAGAGAATGAGACTGACACGCTGGGGCTGGGGGGGGAGAGAATGAGACTGACACGCTGGGGCTGGGGGGGGAGAGAATGAGACTGACACGCTGGGGCTGGGGGGGGAGAATGAGGCTGACACGCTGGGGCTGGGGGGGAGAATGAGGCTGACATGCTGGAGTTGGGGGGGGAATGAGGCTGACATGCTGGAGTTGGGGGGGGAATGAGGCTGACATGCTGGGGCTGGGGAGGAGAATGAGGCTGACATGCTGGAGTTGGGGGGGGGAATGAGGCTGACATGCTGGGGCTGGGGGGGGAGAATGAGGCTGACATGCTGGGGCTGGGGGGGAGAATGAGGCTGACATGCTGGGCGGGGGAGAATGAGGCTGACACGCTGGGGCTGGGGGGGAATGAGGCTGACATGCTGGGGGGGGAGAATGAGGCTGACATGCTGGGGCTGGGGGGGGAGAATGAGGCTGACATGCTGGGGCTGGGGGGGAGGATGGGGCTGACACGCTGGGCCTGGGGGAGAGAATGAGGCTGACACGCTGGGGCTGGGGGGGAGAATGAGGCTGACATGCTGGAGTTGGGGGGGGGGAATGAGGCTGACATGCTGGGGCTGGGGGGGGAGAATGAGGCTGACATGCTGGGGCTGGGGGGGAGAATGAGGCTGACATGCTGGGGCTGGGGGGGAGAATGAGGCTGACATGCTGGGGCTGGGGGGGGAGAATGAGGCTGACACGCTGGAGCTGGGGGGGGAGAATGAGACTGAGACGCTGGGGGGGAGAATGAAACTGACATGCTGGGGCTGGGGGGGAGAGAATGAGACTGACACGCTGGGGCTGGGTGGGGAGAATGAGGCTGACACGCTGGGGCTGGGGGGGGGGAGAATGAGGCTGTCACGCTGGGGCTGGGGGGGAGAGAATGAGACTGACACGCTGGGGATGAATGAGACTGACATGCTGGGGCTGGGGGGGGGAGAGAATGAGACTGACACGCTGGGGCTGGGGGGGGGAGAGAATGAGACTGACACGCTGGGGCTGGGGGGTGAGAGAATGAGACTGACACGCTGGGGGGGGAGAGAATGAGACTGACACGCTGGGGCTGGGGGGGGAGAGAATAAGACTGACACACTGGGGCTGGGGGGGAGAGAATGAGACTGACACGCTGGGGCTGGGGGGGGAGAGAATGAGACTGACACGCTGGGGCTGGGGGGGGGAGGCTGACACTGACACGCTGGGGGGGGGGGAGAATGAGACTGACACGCTGGGGGGGGAGAGAATGAGACTGACACGCTGGGGCTGGGGGGGGGAGGCTGACACTGACACGCTGGGGGGGGGGAGAATGAGACTGACACGCTGGGGGGGAGAGAATGAGACTGACACGCTGGGGCTGGGGGGGGGAGAGAATGAGACTGACACACTGGGGCTGGGGGGGAGAGAATGAGACTGACACGCTGGGGGGGGGAGAGAATGAGACTGACACGCTGGGCCCGGGGGGGGGAGAGAATGAGACTGACACGCTGGGGCTGGGGGGGAGAGAATGAGACTGACACGCTGGGGCTGGGGGGGGGAGAGAATGAGGCTGACACGCTGGGGCTGGGGGGGGGAGGCTGACACTGACACGCTGGGGGGGGAGAGAATGAGACTGACACGCTGGGGGGGGAGAGAATGAGACTGACACGCTGGGGCTGGGGGGGGGAGAGAATGAGACTGACACACTGGGGCTGGGGGGGGAGAGAATGAGACTGACACGCTGGGGCTGGGGGGGGAGAGAATGAGACTGACACGCTGGGGGGGGAGAGAATGAGACTGACACGCTGGGGCTGGGGGGGGAGAGAATGAGACTGACACGCTGGGGCTGGGGGGGGGAGAGAGAATGAGAATGACACGCTGGGGGGGAGAATGAGACTGACACACTGGGGCTGGGGGGGGAGAGAATGAGACTGACACGCTGGGGCTGGGGGGGGGAGAATGAGACTGACACGCTGGGGGGGGAGAGAATGAGACTGACACGCTGGGGCTGGGGTGGGAGAGAATGAGACTGACACGCTGGGGCTGGGGGGGAGAGAGAATGAGACTGACACGCTGGGGGGGGAGAATGAGACTGACACTCTGGGGGGGGAGGAGAGAATGAGACTGACACGCTGGGGCTGGGGGGGGAGAGAGAATGAGACTGACACGCTGGGGGGGAGAATGAGACTGACACACTGGGGCTGGGGGGGAGAGAATGAGACTGACACGCTGGGGCTGGGGGGGGAGAATGAGACTGACAAGCTGGGGCTGGGGGGGGAGAGAATGAGACTGACACGCTGGGGGGGGAGAGAATGAGACTGACACGCTGGGGCTGGGGGGGGAGAGAATGAGACTGACACGCTGGGGCTGGGGGGGGGAGAGAGAATGAGAATGACACGCTGGGGGGGAGAATGAGACTGACACACTGGGGCTGGGGGGGGAGAGAATGAGACTGACACGCTGGGGCTGGGGGGGGAGAATGAGACTGACACGCTGGGGGGGGAGAGAATGAGACTGACACGCTGGGGCTGGGGTGGGAGAGAATGAGACTGACACGCTGGGGCTGGGGGGGAGAGAGAATGAGACTGACACGCTGGGGGGGGAGAATGAGACTGACACTCTGGGGGGGGAGGAGAGAATGAGACTGACACGCTGGGGCTGGGGGGGGAGAGAGAATGAGACTGACACGCTGGGGGGGAGAATGAGACTGACACACTGGGGCTGGGGGGGAGAGAATGAGACTGACACGCTGGGGCTGGGGGGGGAGAATGAGACTGACAAGCTGGGGCTGGGGGGGGGAGAATGAGACTGACACGCTGGGGCTTGGGGGGGAGAGAATGAGACTGACACGCTGGGGCTGGGGGGGGAGAGAATGAGACTGACGCTGGGGCTGGGGGGGGGGAGAATGAGACTGACACGCTGGGGCTGGGGGGGGGGAGAATGAGACTGACACGCTGGGGCTGGGGGGGGGAGAGAATGAGACTGACACGCTGGGGCTGAGGGGGGGGAGAATGAGACTGACACGCTGGGGCTGGGGGGGGGGAGAATGAGACTGACACGCTGGGGGGGGAGAATTAGACTGACACGCTGGGGGGGGAGAATGAGACTGACACGCTGGGGGGGGAGAATGAGACTGACACGCTGGGGGGGGGAGGGAATGAGACTGACACGCTGTGGCTGGGGGAGACTCCTGACACGCTGAGAGCTCTCATCAGTGGCGTCTTAACAGAGGAGGGGGCCCGTATGCACTTCCCATGCGGGGCCCCCTCCTCTCCCCCCTGGGGCCAGCAGCCGACCGGAGCATTAATAGACTCGGAGCACTAGAGTGTGCTCAGAGTCTACTGCGCACGCGCAGAACCCAGAAAACTTGGCCGCGGTGGCCATTTTCCCATGTTCTGAGCAGCGCTGACACCCGACTCGGGACCACGGACAGGTAAGTTAAAAAAAAAAAATGGGTGCAGGGTGTGCAGTGCTGGGCCCCCGTGGACCCCGCTCACACCGCACCCATTATAGATACGCCCCTGACTCTCACGCTGTGAAAGGCATCGCAATGACTAATTTATGCACGCCCAGGAAACGGCGTTTAAACGGTCAGACACGCCTGCGTTTGCCTAACCACTCCCCCCGTAACTTTCCCCAAACACTAACTACATGTCACTCACTTTGCGAGTGAATTCTCTGGTTACAATACAATCTGTGCATGTGCGCAGTGAGAGGTCTCCCATGCACAGGGATAACAGTCGCTTCACTAAATTAACCATTTATTGAACACCAGAAGGCAGAAGCATGCACGGATCACACTGATCTGTGTATGCTTCTGCTAGACACGCTGCTCAGGAGGGGGTCCATTTGTAAGTTCCCTGTCTAGGGAAAGTACTGCTGTGTCCAGACGATGGTGTGTTCATTTCTAGTTGTATTTTCAGGTGCATTTTCACTTCCAAATCGTCCGTGATCACCTCGAAAGATTCCGAAAATACCCCCATTTTTTCCCGTGTTTGGAAAAATGGCAAATTACCCCCGTGATTGACCAACACGATTCTTAGTACATGTACCCCTTACTGACAGTCTCCACAGAGAGCTGCCATAACACAGTTCTACAGTCTACTTAGTCAAACTGCTAGACTTTGCTGCCCTCATGTGGTTATTATATGGTGCTACACCCTCAACCTTTACACCTATCACTAACGAGACTGACCTTGGATATCAGACATGCTCTCACCCCCCATGCCTTTTGGGAGAGCTAAAAGCTGCCAAGTCGCCATCAGCTGACCATACTAACAATAACACCGCCCAGCGTAGTGCCTTGGTCGCCATTTCAGGCTAATTCCATATCTGCAAGGCACAAGGGCAGCCTCGTAACACCCACCCTGGGGCACAGTGACTGGAAAGAGCCGAAAGCTGACATGAGACAGTGACTCAGGTGCAAGATACTCTGATGGTCTAAATGGGGAAGGACAAGCAAGGAGCCTGCAAAAAGGATGCTGGTCAACTGGGATGATCCCCTAAGCATGCAGCGCTTCCACAGCTCTTTGCCAACGCGGCCACCATGTCTTAATCGAACTTCCGACCACCATGACTATACGTCCCCCTGGAAATGAAAGAGGATACACAAAACCATAGATATATAATGGTAATGATCCAGTCTGATCGTCATCAGATTGAGGGGCCTAGGACGGATGGTCCATAGAAGACCATTCAGCAGTGGGCGAAGCTTAGGGTTCTCACTCGAGGTGCAATAAATTCCACTGGGGTTTCCCACCGAATATCCAAGTCACCCAAAACCTCATTGCACTCAAACCCATGAGCACTTAGACTCCTGCCAGTCCCTTGCTATCCCAAACGGAACGGTCATAGACTGGCACAAGTACCAAAGAGTCTGGAACTTCCCCTCCATCTAGATGAGAAGATTGGCATAGCACCCAGGGGAGCAGAAGAAGACATAATTCCACCACCAACACAGAGGAGCAATAAGTAGCTCAGATACCAATTACTCACCTGCTACGTCCTGGGCCAGATTAGGGGCCGAAAATGAATTAGAGGAGCTGTGACCAGTGCTGGGTGGGAGTGGCTAGTGCCATGGGCGTGGCTAGTGCCATGTGTGCGTGTACACCCCTACACTATCAGCCCCAATGTCTCACTACGGGGGAGATGTATCAAGTCTTGGAGACAGATAAAGTGGAGAGAGATAAAGTATCCCCCACAACAGGCCCCACACACCAAGGTTCAGCAGCAGGCCCCACACACCAAGGCTCCGCACCAGGCCCCACACACCAAGGCTCAGCTCCAGGCCCCACACACCAAGGCTCCGCTCCAGCCCCCCCACACCAAGGCTCTGCACCAGGAACCACACCAAGGTTCCGCACCAGGCCCCACACACCAAGGCTCCACACCAGGCCCCACACACCAAGGCTCCACACCAGGCCCCACACACCAAGTCTCCGCAACAGGCCCCACACATTAAGGTTCAGCTCCAGGCCCCACACACCAAGGCTCCACACGAGGCTCCACACACCAAGGCTCAACCCCATGCCCTACACACCAAGGCTCCACATCATGCCCCACACACCAAATCTCCGCATCATGCCCCACACACCAAGGCTCCGCACCAGGCCCCACATGCCAAGGCTCAGCTCCAGGCCCCACACATCAAAGCTCTGCAACAGGTCCCACACACCAAGGCTCCGCACCAGGCCCCATACACCAAGGCTCCGCACCAGGCCCCACACACCAAATCTCCGCACCAGGCCCCACACACCAAGGCTCAGCTCCAGCCCCCCCACACCAAGGCTCTGCACCAGGAACCACACCAAGGTTCCGCACCAGGCCCCACACACCAAGGCTCCGCACCAGGCCCCACACACCAAAGATCCACAACAGGCCCCACACACTAAGGCTCCACAACAGGCCCCACACACCAAGGCTCAGCACCAGGCCCCACACACCAAGGCTTCGGACCAGGACCCACATACCAAGGCTACGCATCATGCCCCACACACCAAGGCTCCGCACCAGGCCCCACACACCAAGGCTCCGCACCAGGCCCCACACACCAAGGATCCACAACAGGCCCCACACACCAAGGCTCAGCACCAGGCCCCACACACCAAGGCTTCGGACCAGGACCCACACACCAAGGCTCCGCACCAGGCCCCACACGCCAAGGCTCCGCACCAGACCCCAGACACCAAGGCTCCGCATCAGGAACCACACACCAAGGCTCCGCTCCAGGCTCCACACACCAAGGCTCTGCACCTGGCCCCACACACCAAGGCTCCGCAACAGGTCCCACACACCAAAGCTCCGCAACAGGTCCCACACACCAAGGCTTCGCACCAGGCCCCACACACCAAGGTTCTGCATCAGGCCCCATACACCAAGGCTCAGCACCAGGCCCCATACACCAAGGCTCCGCACCACGCCCCACACACGAAGGCTCCGCACCAGACCCCAGACACCAAGGCTCCGCACCAGGCCCCACACACCAAGGCTCCGCTCCAGGCTCCACACACCAAGGCTCCGCACCAGGCCCCACACACCAAGGTTCCGCACCAGGGAAACGCTTTGTCTCTCAGTTCCGGAGAACTGTACTTATACCAGTGGGTATGGTTGTGTTTTTATTCTCATTGTTTTTGCAACCTCAGCTGCATCTTATACATTTGTTACAGCCGCCTGTTTTGTTATTACACCATCTTGCTACAGGTGTTTATATATGTGATCTATAGGAATTGTGTACTCCTCCTATTTTTTACCAACATTATTTTTTATATATTTCTCAGGCTGGTATGGTTCACTGGGTAGCGCCATTTATCTGTGACACATTTTTTTTTTCTTGGCCAAAAATTTTATCATACCTTACATTAAGGGTGCAGAGGATGTTTTTTTATACTCCACATACGTCATAGGCAGTGACAGAATAACACATCTATAAACCTCAATGCCTGCAATTCTTATGTATTACCAGCAGATGTCAGTCTACACGCAGTTATCACCAAATCACCCAATAGACAGCTTAGTGGAATTATAGATGGCTGCAGGGGCTCCTACTTATTCAGTGCTCTATGATGGATAGTTGGCTGAAGTCACTGACAAATGGCTAATGACATAAGACATAGGGCTTTATTTATTAACATTATTTTTACTAAAATACAGTGAAAAATTATGTTTTCACACCTTTTTCACATTATTTTAGTATCACCTATAGTTTTTAAAGGGCAATTGGAGTAGAATTCGTAAAATTCTACTCCAACCCCTAATTATCACTTATCTTTAGTAAGTAGCTCGCATTTCCCATAATTGTAATGGGAAATGCAATCTGCCTGGTATTTACTAAATATTAATTATGAAAAAATACCAAGGGAGGCCCTGTGATAATAACGCCATCTGGAGGTGGTGTTATCCAGGGTCTCCACCGGTTCCCGGACTCCTGCTCTGCTCTAACAGGCAGATCAGAACCCGGAGCCGGCCCCAGTGATCAGCTGTGTGGTCTAAACATCCCACAAGCTGATCACTGCAAAAAAAAATTACCTGAGTCCAGGGACCGGAGATCGGTGCTCCGGTGATGTCCTCCGTGGCTCCGGTCAGCTGGTCTCCCATCCTGCACTGTGACCCGGGGGACATCATGAAAGCACCGTTGACCTGACCGGAGGTAAGTGAAATTAACGGGGGTGGGGAGGTGTGGGGGGGATGGTCACGGAAGTTGTAGCAGTAGCTGGTCGGCGCATGCGCGGTACCTCGACACTGTATTTTTTTTTTTAAATACAGTGATAAGGCTGCGGAGGGTATTTGCAGGGACAGAGATTTATCACAAGCAGACGTTTAGCAGTAGGTAACATATCGTACTGGGTTCTGTATGCAGAATACAATTTATCTGTAATGTGTTTGTTTTTTTGTTTTTTGCATATGACGATAATCGTTAAAATATGAAAGTAGATTATTTCATTTATAGGCGCCGATGTGCTGTATGATTAGAGCATCAGAGCTGCTAGGAGCATCCTCCACCGACGTGCCCATAGAGGCACCTAGCTACATGAGCCATTCATCATCCAGCCACATACTACATTCATACACATGCCGCATTCATCCACATACAGCATGCAGACATACAGGGGGCTAAATCTTTCAATCACTATAAGACCTGAGATAGCTCAGTCTGCTTGTAGGCAGGTCCTATATGGTGCTGGAGTCTGGGTTTCTAATCCCATTGTGGTCTTGTTTTGTTGTATATTACCAATTGCACTGGGGTGATTGGTAACATTGAGAAAAATCTTCTAATACATGTCTGACCTGAGGTGGCTCAGTCTGTATGGGGGCAGGTTCTCTATGGTGGTGGAGTCAGGGGTTCTAATCCCATTGTGATCTTGTTTTGTTGTATATTGCCCATTGCACTGGGATTGATAACATTGAGAAAAATCTTCCTGTCACTATAAGATCTGAGGTGGCTCAGTTGGTTGGCAGGTCCTCTATGGTGCTGGAGTCCGAGGTTCTAATCCCATGGTGAACTTGTACGGGGCAGTTTGTTAATTTTTATGGTACTCGTTAAAGAAAGTTAAAAAAACCGAGCCCGGGCTTCCTATCGCTGACCTCCCTACTGGCAATGCTGGCGGATGCCCTGTCTCAGAGCTCCTGGTGGGGGACGCTCCTTGCAAGCTCTGATTGTGTTTTATACACATCAGAGCTGCTAGGAGCATCCTCCACCGACGTGCCCATAGAGGCACCTAGCTACATGAGCCATTCATCATCCAGACACATACTACATTCATACACATGCCGCATTCATCCACATACAGCATGCAGACATACAGGGGGCTAAAGCAGAGTTTCCGAAACTCTGCCATTACAGTCCAGGTTTAAGGCTATTCATGCATGAGCGCATGGGACTGAATTAGTACCTCAGTCAATTTGATTTAATCATCTGGACCGTAATAGCAGAGTTAGGGAAACTCTGTGCTAAAGGGAAGGCCTTCAGGAGATTTGAACCGGGGGTTCCGCCAACATTGCCAGTAGTGAGATCAGCGTCTAACCCACTAAGCCACACGGGCTTCAGTCAGACAGGCAGATATTTCCCACTTTCATCATTTAGCTTAGTGCAAAATCCACAATATAAAATGGAAACCTAGATGAGGACCACCCGGGTCACCACTAATATCACCATTAGTGTAGCAGGGTATTAGCACTGAGCTATACGTCTCTAATACAGAGAACAGCACTTATGTCATTAATCAGCCATGTGCACCATGTAAGACACTGAGAGTAAGTCAGACTGGGGACTTTGCCCATGATCAGCCCAATGAGGCACCTGGAATTGTGTCATTATATATATATATATTATTTATATATATATATATATATAATACAACTCTAAAGGGACAGCTATAACTCTCTGAGGGGATAATTGAGAGATCTCATATGTGACTACTGAATACAGTGTACTAAGAAATGTCAGTAAATGTTACATCTCATGTTCTATTCCCTTCTCTGCACCATGATGGGGAATTCTCTCTTTCCCTATTGTACAACAAAGGATTATTACTGGACCAATCAGTATTCCTGCATAGCGGCTGCACGATACATAGAAATGGGGTGAGGGGACGATGAGCAGACACAAGGCAATAAGGGTTAATAAACTATTTTAATCACAATAAAAATGCAAAATACACTTATCCTAAAAACCCCATTCCCATGTACATATTACATATCCAAACAGTATAATGAATCTCAGCAGGGGCCTAATAATGACCTATACTGTATACCCTGATTCCACACAGAACTAAACAAATAGGGGCCTGTGTTGTTATAAATAAATGAAAGTGGATATTTATGTTGTCACAATGATTCTATAATGTAGCAGACAATGTTGCAGTAAAGTTAATGTTACTGTAGTAAAGTGCTAGGGACACTTCTAATAGATCCTTTTTATAGATTGTCCTGAGTGGATCTCATTTACTCACAGTCCTGGCTTAGTATAATGTAGGGAATTATCCAGCTGGTCAGTAATGTCCTGGCTTAGTATAACGTAGGGAATGATCCAGCTGGTCAGTAATGTCCTGGCTTAGTATAACGTAGGGAATGATCCAGCTGGTCAGTAATGTCCTGGCTTAGTATAACGTAGGGAATGATCCAGCTGGTCAGTAATGTCCTGGTTTAGTATAACGTAGGGAATGATCCAGCTGGTCAGTAATGTCCTGGCTTAGTATAACGTAGGGAATGATCCAGCTCGTCAGTAATGTCCTGGCTTAGTATAACGTAGGGAATGATCCAGCTCGTCAGTAATGTCCTGGCTTAGTATAATGTAGGGAATGATCCAGCTGGTCGGTAATGTCCTGGCTTAGTATAACGTAGGGAATGATCCAGCTGGTCAGTAATTAGCCTGTATGTGTGAGTGAGCTGACGTGTCCAGGTCATCTGTATACACCAGACAGACTGTGCGGCTCTCTGTCAGGGGACCCAGCGTGGTCCAGCAGTTACCCAGCGTCTCCAACAAAGTGCTGAGAGCAGGGTCCGTATTCACAATACATTGCACTGGAACAACAGTGTTCTTAGTACAGGGATTTACTCTCAGTTATAGCAGCATGCACCCTCTAATAACGGCTTCCATAGTGATTGTAATCAGGTGAGGGGCAATCAGCGTAGCGGAGACCCAGGTCTGGCCCTGTATTCTCACCCTCAGACGGAATGGCCGCACTTTCTGTGGTTGGTGTAATAAGACAATAAGCTGATTCTCAGGTCCAGTGAGTAGATCTTAGACAATCTCCTCCTGTGTCCTTAACATGTTCCTCCCCACATGGAGGCTTTCTCAGAGGCACAGGTAGTGGTTACACAGTGTCTGAGGATGATCAGACTGGTGCAGGGTCAGCTGGATCCATACAGCCATCGTCTGCAGGCCCGGATTAGGGACCAGGTGAGCCTGGGGCTGGAAATGTTCAAAGGCCTATACTGAGAAGGGGAGGAGCTGTTACTGGTGTTGTGTGGGTGTGGCCAGTGCCATGTAGGTGTGATCAGTGAAGTGTGGGTGTGGCCAGTGCCATGTAGGTGTGATCAGTGCTGTGTGGGTGTGGTCATTACCATGCAGGTGTGACCAGTGATGTGTGGGTGTGGCCAAAGCCATGTAGGTGTGGACAGTGCTATGTAGGTGTGATCAGTGCTGTGTGGGTGTGGCCAAAGCCACGTAGGTGTGGCCAATGCCATGTAGGTGTGATCAGTGCTGTGTGGCCAATGCCATGTAGGTGTGATCAGTGCCATGTAGGTGTGACCAGTGATGTGTGGGTGTGGCCAATGCCATGTAGGTGTGACCAGTGATGTGTGGGTGTGGCCAATGCCATGTAGGTGTACTCAGTGCTGTGTGAGTGTACCAGGGCCGGCTCTAGGGGTGTTCGACCAGTGCGGTCGCACAAGGGCGCCACCCGTAGAGGGGCGGCACCCCTCCCCAGCATCCCGATTTCAGCTGTTCCACCCACGGGCCGAAGTGTGCCGCGAGTGGTCAAATCGGGAGACTGGGGACCCCCACCGCCGCAGCTGTGTGGCGGTGCCGGACCCCCGGCGAGTGAATTGATGCCGCGCACATGTGCTCGGCAACCATTCACTGACAGGAGAGGGCTGGGGGAAGCCCAGCCAGTGACGGAGTGCTGGGCTTTACCCGCAGCCTCACGTTATTTGAAGGCGTGCCATGCAGGCACGCCTCCAAATAACGTCACATGGGGGCGTGACCTATAGTAATGAGGCCACACCCCCAAATTCGGTCACTCTTTCAGGGTCCAGCACAGTGTGCTCAGAACCCTGGAGCCGGCCCTGGGGTGTACAGTCACCCCCCACACACAGGATATAGTGTAACCTCCTAATATTCCCCCTGATATACAGTCACCACACACACAGGATATAGTGTAACCTCCTAATATTCCCCCTGCTATACAGTCACCACACACACAGGATATAGTGTAACCTCCTAATACTCCCCCTGATATACAGTCACCACACACACAGGATATAGTGTAACCTCCTAATATTCCCCCTGATATACAATCACCACACACACAGGATATAGTGTAACCTCCTAATATTCCCCCTGATATACAGTCACCACACACACACAGGATATAGTGTAACCTCCTAATATTCCCCCTGCTATACAGTCACCACACACACAGGATATAGTGTAACCTCCTAATACTCCCCCTGATATACAGTCACCACACACACAGGATATAGTGTAATCTCCTAATATTCCCCCTGATATACAGTCACCACACACACAGGATATAGTGTAACCTCCTAATATTCCCCCTGATATACAGTCACCACACACACAGGATATAGTGTAACCTCCTAATATTCCCCCTGCTATACAGTCACCACACACACAGGATATAGTGTAACCTCCTAATATTCCCCCTGATATACAGTCACCACACACACAGGATATAGTGTAACCTCCTAATATTCCCCCTGATATACAGTCACCACACACACAGGATATAGTGTAACCTCCTAATATTCCCCCGGCTATACAGTCACCCTCCCACACAGGATATAGTGTAACCTCCTAATATTCCCCCTGATATACAGTCACCACACACACAGGATATAGTGTAACCTCCTAATATTCCCCCTGCTATACAGTCACCACACACACAGGATATAGTGTAACCTCCTAATATTCCCCCTGATATACAGTCACCACACACACAGGATATAGTGTAACCTCCTAATATTCCCCCTGCTATACAGTCACCACACACACAGGATATAGTGTAACCTCCTAATATTCCCCCTGATATACAGTCACCACACACACAGGATATAGTGTAACCTCCTAATATTCCCCCTGATATACAGTCACCACACACACAGGATATAGTGTAACCTCCTAATATTCCCCCTGATATACAGTCACCACACACACAGGATATAGTGTAACCGCCTAATACTCCCCCTGATATACAGTCACCACACACACAGGATATAGTGTAACCTCCTAATATTCCCCCTGATATACAGTCACCACACACACAGGATATAATGTAACCTCCTAATATTCCCCCTGATATACAGTCACCACACACACAGTATATAGTGTAACCTCCTAATATTCCCCCTGATATACAGTCACCACACACACAGGATATAGTGTAACCTCCTAATATTCCCCCTGCTATACAGTCACCACACACACAGGATATAGTGTAACCTCCTAATATTCCCCCTGATATACAGTCACCACACACACAGGATATAGTGTAACCTCCTAATACTCCCCCTGATATACAGTCACCCTCCCACACAGGATATAGTGTAACCTCCTAATATTCCCCCTGATATACAGTCACCACACACACAGGATATAGTGTAACCGCCTAATACTCCCCCTGATATACAGTCACCACACACACAGGATATAGTGTAACCTCCTAATATTCCCCCTGATATACAGTCACCACACACACAGGATATAGTGTAACCTCCTAATATTCCCCCTGATATACAGTCACCACACACACAGGATATAGTGTAACCTCCTAATATTCCCCCTGCTATACAGTCACCACCCACACAGGATATAGTGTAACCTCCTAATATTCCCCCTGATATACAGTCACCACACACACAGGATATAGTGTAACCTCCTAATATTCCCCCTGATATACAGTCACCACACACACAGGATATAGTGTAACCTCCTAATATTCCCCCTGATATACAGTCACCACCCACACACAGGATATAGTGTAACCTCCTAATATTCCCCCTGATATACAGTCACCCTCCCACACAGGATATAGAGTAACCTCCTAATATTCCCCCTGATATACAGTCACCACACACACAGGATATAGTGTAACCTCCTAATATTCCCCCTGATATACAGTCACCACACACACAGGATATAGTGTAACCTCCTAATATTCCCCCTGATATACAGTCACCACACACACAGGATATAGTGTAACCTCCTAATATTCCCCCTGCTATACAGTCACCACACACACAGGATATAGTGTAACCTCCTAATATTCCCCCTGATATACAGTCACCACACACACAGGATATAGTGTAACCTCCTAATATTCCCCCTGATATACAGTCACCACACACACAGGATATAGTGTAACCTCCTAATATTCCCCCTGATATACAGTCACCACACACACAGGATATAGTGTAACCTCCTAATATTCCCCCTGATATACAGTCACCACACACACAGGATATAGTGTAACCGCCTAATACTCCCCCTGATATACAGTCACCACACACACAGGATATAGTGTAACCTCCTAATATTCCCCCTGATATACAGTCACCACACACACAGGATATAGTGTAACCTCCTAATATTCCCCCTGATATACAGTCACCACACACACACAGGATATAGTGTAACCTCCTAATATTCCCCCTGATATACAGTCACCACACACACAGGATATAGTGTAACCTCCTAATATTCCCCCTGATATACAGTCACCACACACACACAGGATATAGTGTAACCTCCTAATATTCCCCCTGATATACAGTCACCACACACACAGGATATAGTGTAACCTCCTAATATTCCCCCTGATATACAGTCACCACACACACAGGATATAGTGTAACCTCCTAATATTCCCCCTGATATACA
This sequence comes from Taudactylus pleione, assembly GCA_031769625.1. Lineage (NCBI taxonomy): Eukaryota > Metazoa > Chordata > Amphibia > Anura > Myobatrachidae > Taudactylus > Taudactylus pleione. The sequence continues at coordinate 399,846 of JAUIMM010000995.1, forward strand.
GTCACCACACACACAGGATATAGTGTAACCTCCTAATATTCCCCCTGATATACAGTCACCACACACACAGGATATAGTGTAACCTTCTAATATTCCCCCTGATATACAGTCACCACACACACAGGATATAGTGTAACCTCCTAATATTCCCCCTGCTATACAGTCACCACACACACAGGATATAGTGTAACCGCCTAATATTCCCCCTGATATACAGTCACCACACACACAGGATATAGTGTAACCTCCTAATACTCCCCCTGATATACAGTCACCACACACACAGGATATAGTGTAACCTCCTAATATTCCCCCTGATATACAGTCACCACACACACAGGATATAGTGTAACCTCCTAATATTCCCCCTGATATACAGTCACCACACACACAGGATATAGTGTAACCTCCTAATACTCCCCCTGATATACAGTCACCACACACACAGGATATAGTGTAACCTCCTAATATTCCCCCTGATATACAGTCACCACACACACAGGATATAGTGTAACCTCCTAATATTCCCCCTGATATACAGTCACCACACACACAGGATATAGAGTAACCTCCTAATATTCCCCCTGATATACAGTCACCACACACACAGGATATAGTGTAACCTTCTAATATTCCCCCTGATATACAGTCACCACACACACAGGATATAGTGTAACCTCCTAATATTCCCCCTGATATACAGTCACCACACACACAGGATATAGTGTAACCTCCTAATATTCCCCCTGATATACAGTCACCACACACACAGGATATAGTGTAACCTCCTAATATTCCCCCTGATATACAGTCACCACCCACACACAGGATATAGTGTAACCTCCTAATATTCCCCCTGATATACAATCACCACACACACAGTATATAGTGTAACCTCCTAATATTCCCCCTGATATACAGTCACCACCCACACACAGGATATAGTGTAACCTCCTAATATTCCCCCTGCTATACAGTCACCACACACACAGGATATAGTGTAACCTCCTAATATTCCCCCTGATATACAGTCACCACACACACAGGATATAGTGTAACCTCCTAATATTCCCCCTGATATACAGTCACCACACACACAGGATATAGTGTAACCTCCTAATATTCCCCCTGATATACAGTCACCACACACACAGGATATAGTGTAACCTCCTAATACTCCCCCTGATATACAGTCACCACACACACAGGATATAGTGTAACCTCCTAATATTCCCCCTGATATACAATCACCACACACACAGGATATAGTGTAACCTCCTAATATTCCCCCTGATATACAATCACCACACACACAGGATATAGTGTAACCTCCTAATATTCCCCCTGATATACAATCACCACACACACAGGATATAGTGTAACCTCCTAATATTCCCCCTGCTATACAGTCACCACCCACACACAGGATATAGTGTAACCTCCTAATACTCCCCCTGATATACAGTCACCACACACACAGGATATAGTGTAACCTCCTAATATTCCCCCTGATATACAGTCACCACACACACAGGATATAGTGTAACCTCCTAATATTCCCCCTGCTATACAGTCACCACACACACAGGATATAGTGTAACCTCCTAATATTCCCCCTGATATACAGTCACCACACACACAGGATATAGTGTAACCTCCTAATATTCCCCCTGCTATACAGTCACCACACACACAGGATATAGTGTAACCGCCTAATACTCCCCCTGATATACAGTCACCACACACACAGGATATAGTGTAACCTCCTAATATTCCCCCTGATATACAGTCACCACACACACAGGATATAGTGTAACCTCCTAATATTCCCCCTGATATACAGTCACCCTCCCACACAGGATATAGAGTAACCTCCTAATATTCCCCCTGATATACAGTCACCACACACACAGGATATAGTGTAACCTTCTAATATTCCCCCTGATATACAGTCACCACACACACAGGATATAGTGTAACCTCCTAATATTCCCCCTGATATACAGTCACCACACACACAGGATATAGTGTAACCTCCTAATATTCCCCCTGATATACAGTCACCACACACACAGTATATAGTGTAACCTCCTAATATTCCCCCTGATATACAGTCACCACACACACAGGATATAGTGTAACCTCCTAATATTCCCCCTGATATACAGTCACCACACACACAGGATATAGTGTAACCTCCTAATATTCCCCCTGATATACAATCACCACACACACAGGATATAGTGTAACCTCCTAATATTCCCCCTGCTATACAGTCACCACACACACAGTATATAGTGTAACCTCCTAATATTCCCCCTGATATACAGTCACCACACACACAGGATATAGTGTAACCTCCTAATATTCCCCCTGCTATACAGTCACCACACACACAGGATATAGTGTAACCTCCTAATACTCCCCCTGATATACAGTCACCACACACACAGGATATAGTGTAACCTCCTAATATTCCCCCTGCTATACAGTCACCACACACACAGGATATAGTGTAACCTCCTAATACTCCCCCTGATATACAGTCACCACACACACAGGATATAGTGTAACCTCCTAATATTCCCCCTGATATACAGTCACCACACACACAGGATATAGTGTAACCTCCTAATATTCCCCCTGATATACAATCACCACACACACAGGATATAGTGTAACCTCCTAATATTCCCCCTGATATACAGTCACCACACACACAGGATATAGTGTAACCTCCTAATATTCCCCCTGATATACAGTCACCACACACACAGGATATAGTGTAACCTCCTAATATTCCCCCTGCTATACAGTCACCACACACACAGGATATAGTGTAACCTCCTAATATTCCCCCTGCTATACAGTCACCACACACACAGGATATAGTGTAACCTCCTAATATTCCCCCTGATATACAGTCACCACACACACAGGATATAGTGTAACCTCCTAATATTCCCCCTGATATACAGTCACCCTCCCACACAGGATATAGAGTAACCTCCTAATATTCCCCCTGATATACAGTCACCACACACACAGGATATAGTGTAACCTCCTAATATTCCCCCTGATATACAGTCACCACACACACAGGATATAGTGTAACCTCCTAATATTCCCCCTGATATACAGTCACCCTCCCACACACACAGGATATAGTGTAACCTCCTAATATTCCCCCTGCTATACAGTCACCACACACACAGGATATAGTGTAACCTCCTAATACTCCCCCTGATATACAGTCACCACACACACAGGATATAGTGTAACCTCCTAATATTCCCCCTGATATACAGTCACCACACACACAGGATATAGTGTAACCTCCTAATATTCCCCCTGATATACAGTCACCACACACACAGGATATAGTGTAACCTCCTAATATTCCCCCTGATATACAGTCACCACACACACAGGATATAGTGTAACCTCCTAATATTCCCCCTGATATACAGTCACCACACACACAGGATATAGTGTAACCTCCTAATATTCCCCCTGATATACAGTCACCACACACACACAGGATATAGTGTAACCTCCTAATATTCCCCCTGATATACAGTCACCCTCCCACACAGGATATAGAGTAACCTCCTAATATTCCCCCTGATATACAGTCACCACACACACAGGATATAGTGTAACCTCCTAATATTCCCCCTGATATACAGTCACCCTCCCACACACACAGGATATAGTGTAACCTCCTAATATTCCCCCTGATATACAGTCACCACACACACAGGATATAGAGTAACCTCCTAATATTCCCCCTGCTATACAGTCACCACACACACAGGATATAGTGTAACCTCCTAATATTCCCCCTGATATACAGTCACCACACACACAGGATATAGTGTAACCTCCTAATACTCCCCCTGATATACAGTCACCACACACACAGGATATAGTGTAACCTCCTAATATTCCCCCTGATATACAGTCACCACACACACAGGATATAGTGTAACCTTCTAATATTCCCCCTGATATACAGTCACCACACACACAGGATATAGTGTAACCTCCTAATATTCCCCCTGATATACAGTCACCACACACACAGGATATAGTGTAACCTCCTAATATTCCCCCTGATATACAGTCACCACACACACAGGATATAGTGTAACCTCCTAATATTCCCCCTGATATACAGTCACCACACACACAGGATATAGAGTAACCTCCTAATATTCCCCCTGATATACAGTCACCACACACACAGGATATAGTGTAACCTCCTAATATTCCCCCTGATATACAGTCACCACACACACAGGATATAGTGTAACCTCCTAATATTCCCCCTGATATACAGTCACCACACACACAGGATATAGTGTAACCTCCTAATACTCCCCCTGATATACAGTCACCACACACACAGGATATAGTGTAACCTCCTAATATTCCCCCTGATATACAGTCACCACACACACAGGATATAGTGTAACCTTCTAATATTCCCCCTGATATACAGTCACCACACACACACAGTATAAAGTGAATTTATATTTATTCAGAAAATAAGGTGTCAGGTAGACAGTCACTACAAAATACATAGTAAAATAGATATTTATGTATAAAACAATCTGCTGGTAATACAACTATATAAAGGCCGCAGATCGCCTACAGAAGCCTCATGTTCCATATTCCAAGAACATTGTAATCTACACTAGGGGTAGGCAACATGCATCGCATCAGCTGCTGTGGAACTACACATCCCAGCATGCCCTGCTAGTTTTGCTGCTGGGGCATGCTAAACCTGAGGCAGGGCATGCTGGGGTGTGTAGTTCCACAGCAGCTGATGTGATGCATGTTGCCTACCCCTGTTTTTCACCACTGTATGCTACTCTCCAGATCAGCGCTTCCCAACTCCAGTCCGTGGTAACCCGAACAGGGCATGTTTTCCATCATCCGTACTGGAGCGCATTGCAAGGGATCCACAGGTGGTGCTAATTGTTTCTCTAGTGACCCTGTGAGGAGGCCTGGAAAACATGCACTGTTAGGGCACTGTGAGGGCTGGAGATGGGAAACGCTAATCTAGAATCTGCCAATTAAACAAATACTAATTGGCGAATATAGAAGAATAAATAATATAAACCGGAGTCTCTTAAATCCGGTCCTCATGGAACCCTCAAGCCGGGTAAACTTGTGAATGACGGGTGTCGCCTATCCGATAAACGCTCCAATCCAACGGAGCAATTTTTTGCTGCATCTTTTACACGGGATCGAGAGGTCGGGAATGAGATTGCGTGTGTAGCAAACGCGATCTCGTTCCCCCGATCTGACCGTTACAGGAGCGTTTGAAGCCATTTATCGGTTTCAAACATTCTAGCGCTCCTGCATATGCACTAGCCACTTATCAGGCTGATCGGGCAATAATCGGCTGCTCAGCCCAATAATTAGTGCACCCAGCATAACAGTGCATGTTTTCCAGATCATCTAGCTGGAGCATAGGTGTGTTCATTGACTAACATAATAGATCTACCTTGAAACCCTGCACTGTTCGGGTACCATGATGACCGAGTTTCAGAAACACTGATATAAAGCAACTTCTTCTTCACCCATGGGACAATTTAAGTTTGGGGACAATTAGATGAGCTGCGTGCGTAACGTGACGGCTTTTTCTTACACCAAGTACCGTTGTTCTTCATCTGCCGCTTTGTACGTGTTCATAACAAATTCCTGTGCAGTTAGTCGCAGCTCGCCGCCTCTAGTATACTGAGTGGTGCTTTTCTGCGACCGCAGCTAGTCCGTAGGACTAGCGCGCAAAATGTAAAGATGGTACTATCCTTACTGACAATGGCACTATCCTTACTGACAATGGCACTGTCCTTACCGACAATGGCACTGTCCTTACCGACAATGGCACTGTCCTGACTGACAATGGCACTGTCCTGACTGACAATGGCACTGTCCTGACTGACAATGGCACTGTCCTGACTGACAATGGCACTGTGCTGACTGACAATGGAACTGTCCTGACTGACAATGGAACTGTCCTGACTGACAATGGAACTATCCTGACTGACAATGGCACTATCCTGACTGACAATGGCACTATCCTGACTGACAATGGTACTATCCTTACTGACAAAGGCACTATCCTGACTGACAATGGCACTATCCTGACTGACAATGGCTCTATCCTGACTGACAATGGCTCTATCCTGACTGACAATGGCACTATCCTGACTGACAAAGGCATTATCCTTACTGACAAAGGCATTATCCTTACTGACAATGGCACTATCCTTACTGACATCTTCAGTCAACAAAGCTTCATTTTATAAAAAAAAAAAAAATATGATAATAATTCGGGGGAGCGAGGGATCTCCAGGACCTTGTGTGTTCACTTTCTTTCTTGGACTATGAAACAGGGGTGTAACATTTTTCTCCTGTCATTCCTGGTGGAGTGAAGCCAGAAGCGGGTGAGACCGGAGGGTCCTGCATGGATTCCAGACGACCCCTTAGATTTTGATGAACAGTACGGCTGTGATGACGGAGAAGCCAAACAGCATCGCCATCACTCTGAGGATCCTCTGCTGACCCGAGCTTAGGTCATGGGGCAGGATCTCTAGGAATGTGACGTATAAGAAGGTGCCGGTGGCGATGCCCTCCAGGACACTGCAGGTCAAGCGCTGCATGGGATCTGCCGTCTGCGTTAGGATGATCCCCAGTCCAATACCCAGAGGAGTCATGATGGAGAAGAACAAGAGGCAGCATAGGATGGCCTGAGCATGCAGCCGGCCTTGCCCCAGCTTCAAGGTCAAGCTGAAGGAGATGACGCACTGGTGAAGGAGAAGAGCCAAGCAGGTCTCCAGGACCTTCCCGCTGTCTTGCAGGAGCCCCACGGCAAGGCCCTCCAAGACGGAATGTAAGGACAGAGACAGGACCAGGACCACTGCCCGGACGGCCGAGTGGGCATTCACATCCACATGCACGTGAGGCTGACCGGAGTGCGGGTTCCAGGCCCCCGGGTCCAGGAGCGAGTGTCTTTCTTCTGACCAGGACGACTGGTCCTTGTAGCTCAGCACAAACTGCTCCAGGACCAGGACTAGGAAGAAGCCCATGGCCAGGATGAACTCCTGCAGCGGGAACAGGAGCTAAGGGGAGAGAGATAAGAGGAAAATATTTTGGTTATGGTAGAATTGCGCCCAGTGTAGGGGACACAGCGCCGCCTACAAGGGCAGAGCATGGTGCCTAGGTATCGTCTTGCACCATACGATAGTGCTCTGATATACGTGCCCAGCACACTCACCGTTATATTTAGCTTCTTCAGGGCATCATTAATACTGGAGAAGTAATCGGGCATCAGATCCAAGAGACATGTGGCCAGGAACACCCCACCAGAGAAGCAGCTGATCAAACTCAACGTCCTGCGACGGGTACCTGCCAGGACAACGGGGCACAGAAATGTTCTCCTGTTACCAAACAATGGCCAAGTATTCTAAGGTTCAGGCTTCTAAAGACGGTTAAAGAGCTTACACACATCTCTATCATTCAGAAGTTAAGACAAAACCATTATAATCTGCCTACAACATAGGTGGGGTGCAGTGCCTTATAAAAGACTGCAGGTGGCGACATACATGTTGAATAAAGCTGGGTACACACTATGCGATTCTCGGCCCAATATGCCTATATCTGTCAGATAGGGCCAATAATTGTGTACAATTATTTTTAATAAAAAAAATATATAAAAACAAAAAACAAAACCCAACAGATTTGGCTCCCAATATAGCGTGTGCTACAAACGCCATGCCAGTCATTTTGGTATGTCTGCTAACTAATTGGCATTCCCCTACAGAGACAAGACGAATTGGAATCGAAAAGGATTGTTTGGAACTAAACGATGATTGGGTAGCACGAACGGTGTACATAGCGTACGGTGTTCATAGCGTACGGTGTTCATAGGCTGTTTTTGGCATCGGTTTGGACGGTCTGAATCGGTCTAGTCATTAGCAACGTTGGGCAAAATCTTATAGTGTGTACCCAGTGTAACGTATTTCCCTGTATCATCAGATACCTCTAGTGCTTATTCCCTGCAGCTAGAGGGTTGGTGCCAGCCCGAAATACATGATAACATGCGACTGCATGGAGCGGGCATTTATCAGGCAGTATCTTACCCAAGATGTCTGTGCTCACTTGGCGTCTCAGAAGGAAGAGGGGGGTGAAGCCGCTGATGAGGGTGAGAAGAAGCAAAGTAACCAGGGACCCCAACTTCACCTCCAGGCCAGCCACTGTGAGGGGTGCAGCCTTTAGGAACGGGCTCCAGGCCAGCCTAGCTGGGTCCTCCTCCATACTCACTGTCCTGTACAGCAAAGCCATTGTATCATACATTATCGCAAGACTCATTTGCATGTATAACCATTATCCTATACGTATTATTTAGCTAGGTACACGCTAACGTATCTAACTGGTATGTTACTGATGTCATCCTCACTTTCCGCATTACATACCCAACATCAGTGGTTTAAATTGAACAGCATGAAAGCGAATGACGACTCTGTTGTAACCAGATGGCGCTGGGTATGTGAGGCGCCACGATGTGCAAATGGCGACACGAAGAGGAGAATGTGCTTCATAACGTCATAGGTCCACAAAGACTAAATAAAGGACATGTTTCACCTACCCCATTCCTCCCTCTTACACCTTACTCAATTCTTCCAAATCTATCAAAAGGCATTCACCTATATCACGGCCTGCGTGGGGCACTACAATGCCCAGCATAATATGCACACAGAATAACAGACCGTGAGAATTAAATACAAGGACAATTAGAGGAACACGTGTTATTACATCCAGAACAAGACAAGTGTGTGTTAGGGTGCAGTGAGGCAGTGTGTGTTGGGGAGGGGGTGCAGTGAGGCAGTATGTGTTGGGGAGGGGGTGCAGTGAGGCAGTGTGTGTTGGGGAGGGGGTGCAGTGAGGCAGTGTGTGTTGGGGAGGGGGTGCAGTGAGGCAGTGTGTGTTGTGGAGGGGGTGCAGTGAGGCAGTATGTGTTGGGGAGGGGGTTCAGTGAGGCAGTATGTGTTGGGGAGGGGGTGCAGTGAGGCAATATGTGTTGGGGAGGGGGTGCAGTGAGGCAGTGTGTGTTGGGGAGGGGGTGCAGTGAGGCAGTGTGTGTTGGGGAGGGGGTGCAGTGAGGCAGTGTGTGTTGGGGAAGGGTGCCGTGAGGCAGTGTGTGTTGGGGAAGGGGTGCAGTGAGGCAGTGTGTGTTGGGGAAGGGGTGCAGTGAGGCAGTGTGTGTTGGGGAGGGGGTGCAGTGAGGCAGTGTGTGTTGGGGAGGGGGTGCAGTGAGGCAGTGTGTGTTGGGGAGGGGGTGCAGTGAGGCAGTATGTGTTGGGGAGGGGGTGCAGTGAGGCAGTGTGTGTTGGGGAGGGGGTGCAGTGAGGCAGTGTGTGTTGGGGAGGGGGTGCAGTGAGGCAGTGTGTGTTAGGGAAGGGTGCAGTGAGGCAGTGTGTGTTGGGGAGGGGGTGCAGTGAGGCAGTGTGTGTTGGCGAGGGGGTGCAGTGAGGCAGTGTGTGTTGGCGAGGGGGTGCAGTGAGGCAGTGTGTGTTGGCGAGGGGGTGCAGTGAGGCAGTGTGTGTTGGCGAGGGGGTGCAGTGAGGCAGTGTGTGTTGGCGAGGGGGTGCAGTGAGGCAGTGTGTGTTGGGGAGGGGGTGCAGTGAGGCAGTGTGTGTTGGGGAGGGGGTGCAGTGAGGCAGTGTGTGTTGGGGAGGGGGTGCAGTGAGGCAGTGTGTGTTGTGGGGGTGCAGTGAGGCAGTGTGTGTTGTGGGGGTGCAGTGATGTAGTGTGTGTTGGCGAGGGGGTGCAGTGAGGCAGTGTGTGTTGGGGAGGGGGTGCAGTGAGGCAGTGTGTGTTGGCGAGGGGGTGCAGTGAGGCAGTGTGTGTTGGGGAGGGGGTGCAGTGAGGCAGTGTGTGTTGGGGAGGGGGTGCAGTGAGGCAGTGTGTGTTGGGGAGGGGGTGCAGTGAGGCAGTGTGTGTTGGCGAGGGGGTGCAGTGAGGCAGTGTGTGTTGGCGAGGGGGTGCAGTGAGGCAGTGTGTGTTGGGGAGGGGGTGCAGTGAGGCAGTGTGTGTTGTGGGGGTGCAGTGAGGCAGTGTGTGTTGGCGAGGGGGTGCAGTGAGGCAGTGTGTGTTGGGGAGGGGGTGCAGTGAGGCAGTGTGTGTTGGGGAGGGGGTGCAGTGAGGCAGTGTGTGTTAGGGTGGAAGGGAGTGATGCCTGTACCGCTATATACAGATGTATATACACATTTACCTTCCAGTCCTGGCGAGAGTTAGCAGCAGCTCAGACCCTTTGCTTCAGGTCCCATCACACACTGCGCATGCTCTGAATGTCGCCATCTTAGTACACCCGGAAGTAAGCGCGACCCCGGCTTCTAGGTGCAGAGACCACCTGAGCTGGGCGGCCCCGCCTGCGGCGCGGAGGTGATAAATACCGGCAGAGAGCGGCGCCGGTCTGAGCATCGCGGAGACTGTGTCCTGAGAGAAGGTGAGCGGTATACCCGGGGGAGGGGGAGGGACCGGGACCGGGACCGGGACCCGTCCCCGCATTGCCAATACCTGGGGGGGTCCCCCTGATATCATCACTCCATTACCGATAGTGTTAGCCTGAGGTCCCCTCACCCTAATACTTATCCTGACTCCCCCTCACCCCAATACCGATATTGTTCCACTGAGACCTCCTCACCCCAATACTTATGTCACCTAACCCCAATACTTACCCTGAGACCCCCTCACTAATAGTTATGACACCCCCTCTCATCCCAATACCTATCCTGTCACCATGACACCCCATTACCCCACTACCTATCCTCACCCTCTATGTCCGATGACCCCCATTGCTGGTGGCCTGTGTTGGGGTGAGGTACTCCCCTATACTCTGTCTCCTCCTGTAGGACCGCCATGGACAGTTGGACCAGTCTCAGCACCAGCCAGAAGGTAGCAGTTACTATTGGGGTGTCTGCGGGTGTTGCAGTCCTGTATATCTGCTATACCAAGTACCGTGATGGGAGAGGTGAGTAAGTTCCCCGGTATACTGTGGGGGGCCTGTGGTACACCATGCTGTATCGTTCCTTATTGGCTGTGGGTACAGATTGTGCTGTGCATGTATTATACAGTTGTGTGCATTTATTTTATTGATTGCAATATATTTAACAACTTATTTGAGATCTTTAGGTCTGTTTAAATGTCTGTATGAAGTGCTGCCTGATCAGCGCTACACAGCTGTATGTGCCTGTATGATGGAACACGCGTGACTGTCTCCTATCACGCAGCGCTGAGTGACTCGGAACAGGACCGCTGTGAGCTGCGGATGAGGATCCCCCAACACGCTGTGAAGCTGTTCATGGGCCAAGACGGGGCCGTCCAGAAGCTGGTGAGGAGCTTTCGCCCCTTGTAGGTAATAAGTTGGCCCCTGTACCTGAGAATGGTTCCATGACGTCCCCTGCGGTGTCTGTTCTATCGTCTCTATATGCAGGTTTTATTTCTAGCTAACGAAATCTTTGCCCTCTGTCTCCCCTGCTTTAAGGGTTCCGTGCCCCCTCTGTGCGTCTTTGTGACCCTGTCTAACTCAACAAACCAATAAGATACAAGGCAATAAGCATTATGGATGTAGGGCAGATACTTGGGTGTATGGATGTAGGTAACTCCTCCTGTCCTTTCTCTGCCCACAGCTTGGATCACAGACAGACGGGCACATCGAGGTAAGCACAGTGCCCAGTGTGAACGGAGACCAGGAGCTGACTATCAAAGGCAGTCCGACACGGGTCCACCAGGCCCAGCAGCTGGTGTATGGAATCCTAAAAGACAATACCATCCTCCAGGTGGAGCTGCACCTGCCAGCCAAGTCCATGGGTCGCGTTATAGGTAGGACGCTCTGACTTCCTGTACAGGGAGGAGCTGGGTAATAGGTGTGTTGGCAGCTTCTGAGGCAATGTGATTGCACCATACAGAGGATTCAAGTTACTTGGACTAAGAGGGTATTTTTAAGGCCATTGTATACTGCCACCACCCCGCAAACCATTTATTTATTTTCTTAAAATAACAAGTTCTGTACCTTCCTCAGCAGTCCTCCTGCAATTCATTATCTCCTTTTCAAAAGCTCTCTGGAGTGTAGATAAGTATGGCTGTCAGACGCTTAGCATAGGGATGAGTGAAAGGGAGTATCGTCCTGCTCCCTAGCGGCTTACATGCCTGAGTTAAACCCTCCTTCTCTGGAGCAGTGGTCGTCCATTTGGAGTTGGTGAGGCTGGTGTATAGAGGAAGCTGGCACTACAGCCAGAGAAGATGACAGCTGGGCTCAGGATATGTCACACTGCCACCTCCAGGACTACAACTGCTCAGAGGAACAGCCGCAGGCCTGGGGGTCACGGCAAAACCCAAAACTTCTTTGTTTTTAGTTTAGGGTGTGGTATTGTGCTAATTTGCAGGTCATCTGGGAGAGTGGAGAAAGCGTCAGCTGGAGTTGGAGTAATATCTTTACGGTGTCCAATGTGTGACCGGGAACTGCCAGAGGTTTTCTCAGGAAACATTTGTCTTGTGCTGTGGCAGAGCAGGGTCCTTCCTCTCACGTAGCTGGTTAATTGGGTGCACTGTGTTTCATCTTGAAAGTTAAAGTAGGTCTGGATGTCGGTAAATGTAAGGATATGATGTACAAAGAGAGAGAGCATGGACCCAGACGTCTGTGTGATTGTACGATCAGCAATTAGGCCGGGCGTAACCATATCTGTCAGCCAGGGCCACAGAGCTTATATGTGTGATGCAGGGAGGAGTCTGCTTATGCACCTGCTGGGGGGTACATACAACTCAAAGGGGCGTTCCAAAAGCTCTCTGCTGGCCACATCATGTGACTGGTTGCCATAGTAGTCACCTGACACTGGAAAGTATAGTGGCAGAATACACAGTGGAAGAGGTGAAAGTAATGTATAAATGATGTCACGGGTTGTGATTAAATTCTAAAGTCTTTACAACAGAGTTTGATCTCTCCAGCGAAACCATACAAAAGTAATATATCCCAGTGTGTGACCAGTCCTATAATATAGGTTGTGATGGTGTATGGCGTCTAGCACACTATTCTGGTGACTGGGTCTGTTCCACAGGACAAGGCGGGGAACGGATTCGGGAAATCGGTAAAACTTCTGGAGCCAAAATCCAGTGTGAAGGGAGACCAGTGACCAGCGAGGAGGCGGTGACCAGGCGCATCACGGTGACCGGGACGCAGGAGCAGGTGGAAGCAGCAAAGGTGCACGAGTTTCGTTCTGAGTGGCTGGGGCAGTGCCTCTGTGTTACCCCATGGTAATCCCCCTGTCCTTTATCTCTCTAACTCCCCGCCCCTCCCGGGCGACAGACCCTCATCCAGAAAGTGTCTGAGGAGGAAGTCTCCGTCCGGCAAGGAGCTTCTAATTCGTCCACCTTCCGCTCCAGTAGGAAAGAGATCATCGCGGTGAAGAGAAGAGATAAGCAGCCCCCAGATGAGGTGGGAGAGAGCGGTCCGAGGTCTCCGTGTAGCCCCCAGACTGAGGACTCTGCAGGGGACGGCACACTCGGTAAAGACCACATTGCAGACTGCACTTACAATATCAGTAAATTTGAAGGTACGAAGCTATAATATTGTCAGACCAGAATGACCTGATGTCTGGGTACAGTATTTGGACGCCATGCACCCGTCACTGACCGGTTAATGCCTCTTCTTATACTTTAGTTCCCAGTCCCGATTTCAACTTCCAAGCTGACGAGTACGTGGATGTCTACGTGTCGGCATCGGAGAACCCGGAACACTTCTGGATACAGATCCTGGGCTCTCGGTCGTCACAGCTGGACAAACTGACCACGGAGATGAGTGACCACTATCAGAGGCAGACCCAGGTAAGGGTGTGGTCCCACCCGGCGGACGTATGGGCCGATCCGGGGACATAAGCGTGTCAGTGAGAAAGTCGGAGGTATAGTAACTGCTTTTCCTACTGTCCGCCCATCCATGGCATCATCTCTGGGGCTATAACATCATTCAGCCTCCCTACATCACACCCCACCGTGCCCACCTCTTACTAACGCTCATGAGCTGTATTCCTATCTGCTTTGTTATCCCATACACGTTCAGATTCACAACAGTATAGAAATCCAGCCAACCAATCACCTGTCTCCCATAAGCCTGTAAGTGTGCCCTATGTGTAACATCCATGCATGCCCTCTTCCTCTAACAACCTCAACCTTCTGGCAATAACAGAAACATGGCTCCCATGTTTCTGTTATTGCCAGAAGGTTGAGGTTTCTGTTTCATGTTTTCTTCACCCGCAGCCCTTTCACACCAAGGTCTCCACCACCCACACCCCTGGGCCTGGAGGCAGAAGAGGAGGTGGGGGTTGGACTCCTTTCACTTTCCCCGCTTTGCAAAGTCACTCTTCTGCTAAATCACTATAAACCTCTCTGCACTGAGATTCTGACGTGATCATGTCACAGTACGCACAATTCTATTACATTTATTCAATCGCTTTCTTCATGAGGAGACCTAGGGTGCTATGCGGAGGAGACACCCCCCCCCCCACCCCCCCCCTCTATTCTATCCAGTTGCCCCTCTCCTCTGTTCTAGCAAGTTACCCACACACCTACATTCAATCAAAATGACATGCGTTTTCTATAGCGGCCCCCAAGCCGACATTACTGTGTGACTGGATCATACCCCAACTAATCACTATTTTAGTAACTTTGTACATGGCCTGGGATGTCAGGCCTCCAGAGCAGGACGGTAATAAGTCTATGGAGGTGAGGAGGGGTAGAATAAAAGGTGGTTTAAGAGAAGAGTGCAGGGAAGCTCAGGGTGGGTAATGAGAAGGGTGGAGGTTCCTTGGTAGTCTGAGAAGATGAGGAGGGACGGGGGTGATTATGGAGGAGAGTGGACATGAGCTCCTTAAGGGCCTGAGAAAATGAGGGACAGGAGAGGGGCTGATTACAGAGAAGTGTGGAGGGGGATCTCCTTGGGGGTCTGAGAAGGGACATTAGCTGGGGTGGTTATTGAGAACTGTGGAGGGGAGCTCCTTGCGGGTCTGAGGAGTGGGAGTAGAGGTGGTTACAGAGAAGGGTGGTGGTGAGCTCCTTGCTGCCCTGAGAAGGTGAGGACAGACAGGAGAAGGGGGGGTTACAGAGAACTGTGGAGGTGAGCTCTTTTGGGGTCTGAGAAGGTGAAGAGGGGGAGTAGAGGGGTGGTTATGGAGAAGGGTGGTGGGGAGCTCCTTGCTGGCCTTAGAAGGTGAGGAGGGACAGGAGAGGGGGTGGTTACAGAGAACTGTGGAGTGAGCTCCTTCGGGGTGTAGAAGGTGAGGAGGGGGAGTAGAGGGGTGGTTATGGAGAAGGGTGGTGGGGAGCTCATTGGTGGTCTGAGAAGGTGAGGAGGGGGAGTAGAGTGGTGGTTATGGAGAAAGGTGGTGGGGAGCTCATTGGTGGTCTGAGGAGGGTGAGTAGAGGGGTGGTTATGGAGAAGGGTGGTGGTGAGCTCATTGGTGGTCTGAGAAGGTGAGGGGGAGTAGAGGGGCTGGTGGGGAGCTCATTGGTGGTCTGAGAAGGTGAGGAGGGTGAGTAGAGGGGCTGGTGGGGAGCTCATTGGTGGTCTGAGAAGGTGAGGAGGGGGAGTAGAGGGTTGAGTGGAGCTTCCTCGGCTGTCTGTGAGGGTCTGTAGAGATGACTCAGTAAAGGGCACTCTCTGCATATTTTGCCAGGGACAGATGACGGAGATCCAGGTGGGTGACATTGTGGCTGCCCAGTTCCAAGACCAGAACTGGTACAGGGCGGAGATGTTGGGCTTTCTGGAGAATGGCAACGTGGATCTATACTACGTGGACTATGGGGATAATTGGGACACCCCACGAGAGAGACTCTTCCCTCTCAGGTGAGTAGAAATCAGATCTTGTTGGACATGTAGGCCTGAGCCGCACCGGCTGCCGTGTCTATATACATGGATCTGGTCGGCTGCACATTACACGCATTGTAACTTGTACATGTAGTGCACTTTGGGGTGCGGATCATCCAGGAATGTGGGGGGAGGGGGACGGGAATGCATACACGTGTACATACATGCTACCTCTGTTATCTTGCGTGTACATGTCTCTCCCCAGGAGTGATTTCCTGTCCCTGCCGTTCCAGGCGGTGGAATGCAGCCTCTCCGGTATATCCCCCGCAGGTGCGTCACACGATCGGGAAAACAGGGCTGGCGTTTGGTGCATGGCCGTCGCATTGAAGCTTCCGAAATACACATTAACTTTTTCCCCCAACAGGTGGAAAATGGTCGGAAAAAGCGCTGAGCTCCTTTGATGGTTTGTCGCACTGCGCTCAGTGGAATCCTCTGCAGGCCAAGATCTCTAGTTTCCCCTCTCCTGGAATTTCCCGCTTCTTCCAGATCAGACTGTATGACCCGTCCACTGAGCCGGTGAGTCCGAGAAGCCCCCCGTCCCTATATATCGCTGTGGGAGCATGACCAGTGCTGTGTGAGTGTGGCCAGCACAGGGGGTGTGGCTTGTGCCGTGGGGTGTGGCTTGTGCCGTGGGGTGTGGCTTGTGCCGTGGGGTGTGGCTTGTGCCGTGGGGTGTGGCTTGTGCCGTGGGGTGTGGCTTGTGCCGTGGGGTGTGGCTTGTGCCGTGGGGTGTGGCTTGTGCCGTGGGGTGTGGCTTGTGCCGTGGGGTGTGGCTTGTGCCGTGGGCTGTGGTTAGTGCTGTGGGAGCATGACCTGTGTGGGTGTGGTCAGCACAGGGGGTGTGGCTAGTGCTGTGTGGGTGTGGCTTGTGCCATGGGGGGCATAGCTAGCGCCTACCTGCTACTACTTTAATGTATAGGGGCAGATTCAGTTACACACAATCTGAGATGTGGATTGTGGTAAATATGCCCCTTGTAGTCTTATACTATGGTTATACCAACCCTTGGACACTGACATAGAACATAATATGATGCTGCAGCCCACAGACAAAGCAGGCGTCAGTCAAATGGTTTCAGGACACTGAGCTGAAATCACAGTACATATATTAACACCTTAACTGGCGACGTTGCATATGATGAGACCGCAGCCAGCAGTGCTTCAGCTGGCAAGGCTGCATCATATGCGACGCTGCCCCCCTTGCTTTCCCCGGCTCTGACTCCTCGGACCACCAGAAGTGATGCGGCAGTCTGTGACCATCGACATAACTTCCGGAATCGCTCCACCGTAGTTACCTTACAAGCAGGGGCGACCGATCATCTGTCCCTCCTGACATACACACTGCTGCGCTTTGTGAGAGGGGTGTATGCATAAGTGGGGGAGGGGTAATATAGAGAGATGATGCTGGAAGAGGGAGGGGGGGTAAAATAAAAAAAATAAAAAACACCATAATACTGGTCACAGGCAGGGTTGAATACAATTTGGATTTAAAAAAAAAAAAAAATTCAAACAGATTTATTTGATTTAAATAGGGTGTTTTTTTTTTTTAGTTAACGTTTTAAAAAAATTAAAAATTTTAATAAAAATCTGATTTAAACCAAATACATTTTTGGTTTAAAAAAAATATAAAAAAATACAATTTTATGCAACACTGGTAGGTGGAGGAAGGGGGCAAAGAAAGAGGCTTATTACAGGGGGGAGGGTTGGTTTAGAAAACAGATGTTTGTATTTTTTTGTTGTTATGGGGGTATTAGGATTTATGTCCACTGTGTGGGTCTATTGCCAATAGGGGGCGGGAAGTTATTTTGGAATGGGGGCCTATGGACGGGGGGGGGGGGGTGGGTTGCAAACCACCTCCTAGATGTATATTTTAAATAAAATATTTAAATATATTAAAAATAAATTTTAAACTTCATTAAATAATAGAAAAACCTGACCACTTGTAAACGGTTTTGTGGGGAAACAAAACCCTAAATTAAGTGGTTAAGGGGCCTATTAATCAAATAATTGTGGCATATCCCCTGAAAACACCTGCTTTCGTAGAATGCCTGCAAATATCAGTCGTATGTAAAAAGTAGGGACAGCAGAAGATATCTCAGGCAGAAGCCACAGCCCCCATAGGTAACACTGACAGGTTACCATTCCAGAGTTTGGTCCCGGCAGCCGTCACCATCTGGAGATGGCATTAGCCGCTGTAACCTTTACTGGGAGAGGATTCCTCGCTGCGCAGTAGTGTGCCGGGGGTCCCAATATAGTAGTGAGGTGAGCGCTAATGCTATTACATTGCAGGGATCGGCTCCTTTCAGAGACCCTGTCTGTGTGTTTTTTATACATTCAGGCGGTAAATATCTTATTACTACATATAGCAGTGATAACTGAAACGTATCAGGTCTACAACCCAATAACTGATAAATATGTTCCTAAATATTCTCAGTGCTTATGTAGGGGGTAAGATATGTATTTGAATAAAGTAAAGCAATTTGAAGTAAAAATATATAGTGTCAGTAATGAAAGGAATGGGTACGAAATGCCGACGCTCGAGATCCCAATGTCGGCATCCTGACAAGGTTAGGATACAGACACCTGTTAGGCGGTATCCTAACTCTCCCCCTCTCCCTTACCCTCCTTCCACAGTGCTTAACCCTAACCTCCCCCTTAGTGCCTAAACCTAACCTCCCCCTCTCCCTTACCTTCCTTCCACAGTGCTTAACCCTAACCTCCCCCCTTAGTGCCTAAACCTAACCTTCCACTCTCCCTTACCTTCCTTCCACAGAGCCTAACCCTAACCTCCACCTTAGTGACTAAACCTAACCTTCCCCTCTCCCTTACCCTCCTTCCACAGTGCCTAACCCTAACCTCCCCACCTAGTACCTAACCCTAACCTTCCCCTCTCCCTTACCCTCCTTCCACAGTGCCTAACCCTAACCTCCCCACCTAGTGCCTAACCCTAACCTTCCCCTCTCCCTTCCCCTCCTTCCACAGTGCCTAACCCTAACCTCCCCACCTAGTGCCTAAACCTAACCTTCCCCTCTCCCTTACCCTCCTTCCACAGTCCCTAACCTCCACACCTAGTGCCTAACCCTAACCTTCCCCTCTCCCTTACCCTCCTTCCACAGTGCCTAACCCTAACCTCCCCACCTAGTGCCTAACCCTAACCTTCCCCTCTCCCTTACCCTCCTTCCACAGTGCCTAACTGTAACCTCCCCCCTTAGTGCCTAAACCTAACCTCCCCCTTAGTGCCTAAACCTAACCTCTCCCTTACCCTCCTTCCACAGTGCCTAACCCCTAACCTCCCCACCTAGTGCCTAACCCTAACCTTCCCCTCTCCCTTACCCTCCTTCCACAGTGCCTAACCCCTAAACCTCCCAATCTAGTGCCTAAACCTAACTTTGCCCTCCCCGCACCCTAATCCCGCTACTTACCCCTGGGATGCTGGTGCCAGGATTCTGACCGCTGGCATCTCTGTTGTTGGCATACTGAACGTATCCCTATTAAAACGATTATAATACAAATCAATATTTCTCAGCATATGTTCCAAATAGATGTGTATTGTACTAATAACAAATACAGCAGAACTGGATGCCACGCGTTAAAACGTTGACAATGGCATCTCGCGGCCCATCCGTGCCCGAATTTGCATAATTTTACTAGAAGCACTATGGGGCTGCTGTCTAGCGCGGCCGTTATCTCTAACACTCGCACCAGTATATACACAAACATACATATACATATAATAAAACATACACACTGCCCCAGAGCAGCACCATATAATATTACACTGACCTGAGGGGATACATGTGCTATTCCTCTGCTCCATACTCCTGTAGGCAGATCAGCCTCTGCGGCTCTACATTCGTCATAGTTTTAGTGCCCACTGCAGTCTCATTTGCTGATGGCGGACTGTGGGGGGTAAATGGCAGCAGCTTTGGATACCTGCGAGTGGGCGGAGCTTTGGATACCTGCGAGTGGGCGGAGCTTTGGCTACCTGCAAGAGGGCGGAGCTTTGTACGTCCAGGAGCTGAAATGGCAGGGGTCTGGAGCAGTGGTGCTCGTGCTCCATTGTTGTTAATCCAGCAGTGTAACCCCTCCCTTTCGTGGTCCATTAAGCCCCGCCCCTTCACATAAAGGGGTGTAACCAACAGTGAGGCCCACCAGGGAATTACCCGGGTTCAGCCAAATTAATGTTTTATAGTTTCACGCATCCATTGTCCATGATGTGTGGTTTTTAAACACCAGCAGTTCCCCCCCTAGCCTCTGGGTGGCAGCCTTCTGAGGGGACAGTAACATCACTGTTGCTTACCATCGCTCTCGCCTCCACATAACAGATGCTGGACATCGGTGAGGAGCTGATCCGCCGAGGCTTTGCGGTACCGAGCAGGGTGAGTCCCCAGCGAGAGGATGAAGAGGAGTCCCTGGTGTCTCGTCTCATGGTGAGTAACCGAAGCTGATGTGCTCAGAGACCATACGGCCAGGCGTTGGCAGATATGACCCTTCATGTTCACCGTCGCTGTAGGAGGAAGTTGCCAACCTGTCCCTGGAGCCAGAGGCGTGCAGCTTTGCCAGCCGGCAGGATAAGCGAAATGTTTCCGGTAAGTGGCGTCATATCCTATGCCCTTACTGACCCCCCTGTATTGTGCACTGGTGATGTGAGAATAAGTTTGGGCCACATTAGTGCTATGGGGGGCTGTATTTAAGGCTAGGCCGGTGTTGGGGTTATTAGACGCCCCCCCCATGCCAGGGGTCAGTGTATATGCCATGAAGTCCCATTTGGAGCTTGACTGAAGCTGTGCTGCTCCTCCCTGCCCCCACACTTGTATCGATGACCTCACACTGCACGCCGACACACCCAAAGGGTATAACATGGCAGCCATCGCAAATCTAAGTTATATAGTGTGACTTCTCCTTCTCTTTCCTGTCTGAGTGAGACGAGGGTGTAGTGTGAGTGTAGGCTGGCTTCTTCCTGGTGAGTGCACATGGCCCCCGCAGCGTATACAACACCCACCGGCTACAGGAGGAGTCCCACTGTGTATATAACATCCGGGAGGGAATGGAGGAGGAGTCCCACTGTGTATATAACATCCGGGAGGGAATGGAGGAGGAGTCCCACTGTGTATATAACATCCGGGAGGAAATGGAGGAGGCGGAGTCCCACTGTGTGTATAACATCCGGGAGGGAATGGAGGAGGAGTCCCACTGTGTGTATAACATCCGGGAGGGAATGGAGGAGGAGTCCCACTGTGTGTATAATATCCGGGAGGGAATGGAGGAGGAGTCCCACTGTGTGTATAACATCCGGGAGGCAATGGAGGAGTCGTCCCCCTGTGTGTATAACATCCGGGAGAGAATGGAGGAGGAGCCCCCCTGTGTGTATAACATCCGGGAGAGAATGGAGGAGTCGTCCCCCTGTGTGTATAACATCCGGGAGAGAATGGAGGAGGAGTCCCCCTGTGTGTATAACATCCGGGAGAGAATGGAGGAGGAGTCCCCCTGTGTGTATAACATCCGGGAGGGAATGGAGGAGGAGTCCCCCTGTGTGTATAACATCCGGGAGGGAATGGAGGAGGAGTCCCCCTGTGTGTATAACATCCGGGAGGGAATGGAGGAGGAGTCCCACTGTGTATAACATCCGGGAGGGAATGGAGGAGTCCCACTGTGTATAACTTCCGGGAGGGAATGGAGGAGGAGTCCCCCTGTGTGTATAACATCCGGGAGAGAATGGAGGAGGAGTCCCCCTGTGTGTATAACATCCGGGAGAGAATGGAGGAGGAGTCCCCCTGTGTGTATAACATCCGGGAGAGAATGGAGGAGGAGTCCCCCTGTGTGTATAACATCCGGGAGAGAATGGAGGAGGAGTCCCCCTGTGTGTATAACATCCGGGAGGGAATGGAGGAGGAGTCCCCCTGTGTGTATAACATCCGGGAGGGAATGGAGGAGGAGTCCCCCTGTGTGTATAACATCCGGGAGGGAATGGAGGAGGAGTCCCACTGTGTATAACATCCGGGAGGGAATGGAGGAGTCCCACTGTGTATAACTTCCGGGAGGGAATGGAGGAGGAGTCCCCCTGTGTGTATAACATCCGGGAGAGAATGGAGGGAGGAGTCCCCCTGTGTATATAACTTCTGGGAGGGAATGGAGGAGGAGTCCCCCTGTGTATAGAACATCCATGAGGGAATGGAGGAGTCCAACTGTGTGTATAACATCTGGGAGGGAATGGAGGAGGAGTCCCAATGTGTGTATAACATCTGGGAGGGAATGGAGGAGGAGTCCCACTGTGTGTATAACATCCGGGAGGGAATGGAGGAGGAGTCCCACTGTGTGTATAACATCCGGGAGGGAATGGAGGAGGAGTCCCACTGTGTATATAACATCGGGGAGGGAATGGAGGAGGCGGAGTCCCACTGTGTATAACATCCGGGAGGAAATGGAGGAGGCGGAGTCCCACTGTGTATAACATCCGGGAGGAAATGGAGGAGGAGTCCCCCTGTGTATATAACATCCGGGAGGGAATGGAGGCGGAGCGGGTGGTATAGAACACCCAGGTTAGGAGGGGCACCGCACCAAGAGGAACCACACTGTATATTACCTATTTTTGGCGTGGAGTGGGGGAGTGCCTCAGATGTGTACTGTGTGTAGTATGCTGGCAGGGTGCCTCCGGTGCGTGCTGTGTGTTTGGCGTATGCTGGCAGGGTGCCTCCGGTGCGTGCTGCGTTTACCAGGCGTACTGCTGGCCATGGTTACTGGCACCAGAGGAAGATTGATGGTCACACATCTCCTGTACGTTCCTGTATCACAGCCGGCACCATATCGCAGGATGGTTTTCAGTGACCCAAACTTATTTCGTTTTTCTTGTATGACGTTTTAGACTAAACCTCACCGTGGTTCCACAGATAAGAGCTATAGGTTTCGGGTGATCACACATTATATTGCTCTGTATTGGCACAGCTTGGTGGGTGGCAGGTTTTGTTCTGAGGCACCTGGAGATGGTGGGTTCCACATATTTTGTGACCTCCATGCTGACTAACACTCGCATACCTGCCGCCAGGTGAGTCTATTGAGATACTGCGAGCAGATGTAGACCCCAGTCCAGAGCACCAACTCGCCAGTGTCTCCACCCCGCTGTCCTGTCTGGAGTCGGTGGGGGAGGGAGAGAGCTTGGAGCAGAGCATGGCCAAAATCCAGCTAAGTAGCAGTGGCCACTCCACCATCACCTCCTCCTCGTCCTCGTCCGGTGACTCCTCTGCCCAGAACACCAGCAGCTGCGGCTCCTCCTCCACCTGCACAGCCTCTGAGGAGCAGAGCTTTGTGTCCTCATCCTGTGAGGACAGCAGTGTCTACTCCCCACGTGGCTGCTTCTATTACATGACGGATGAGGTGTCCACCAGCTCGTTGCTGACCAGCTCCTCCGGGGAGGTCATTACCATAAGCTCCGACAGCGAGGGAGAGGCGGGTCACGCCCAGACGGTGGCCAAGGATACGCTGAGGAACCCGGGTATGAGGTTTTACTGTTGTCACACTTTTTCCCTAAAAACGGGTGGAGGGAGCACTCGCGTGAGGGTCCTGAGTCTTTGGTGTCCTCTCTGGAGAACGGAAGGTGCAACAAAGGGCCTCATTGCTGTACAGTTCTGTTGCTGAGTCACTAATAGGGGCTGATGGGAAATATGGCCAATGTTTTATGACCTGTTACTGTGTCTGAGCCCCGGAGAGAATAGGACTGAGTTGGGATCAGCTAGAACACTGCCGGTACTGCCTGATAAACTTCCTAGCCGTTAATGTAAATAAATGTTGCGGACTGATGAGCAGTTCTATACAAACGCTGATGATCCCGCCTTTGTGTGACATAATAATCCTAAATATTTCATTTTCCAGCCTTGCTGTACTTGGTGCGAGGATAATGCTTGTTCTCTATAGGGATGGGGGACACAGGAGACTCTTGCAGTGTATGGGGGGGATGACGACAGGAGAGTTGCAGTGTATGGGGGGGGAGGGGGGGGTGACTCTTGCAGTGTATGGGGGGGATGCTCTTGCAGTGTATGGGGGGGGAGGGAGGGCTCTTGCAGTGTATGGGGGGGGACGCTCTTGCAGTGTATGGGGGGGGAGGGGGGGCTCTTGCTGTGTATGGGGGGGGGACGCTCTTGCAGTGTATGGGGGGGAGGGGGGGGGCTCTTGCTGTGTATGGGGGGAGGGGGGGACTCTTGCAGTGTATGGGGGGAGGGGGACGGCTCTTTCTGCGTATGGGGGGGACGGCTCTTTCTGCGTATGGGGGGGCTGCTCTTGCTGTGTATGGGGGGGACACTTGCTGTGTATGGGGGGAGGGGGGCACTCTTGCTGTGTATGGGGGGAGGGGGGCACACTTGCTGTGTATGGGGGGAGGGGGGCACTCTTGCTGTGTATGGGGGGGGAGGGGAGGGACTCTTGCTGTGTATGGGGGGGGGACTCTTGCTGTGTATGGGGGGGGGACTCTTGCTGTGTATGGGGGGGGCTCTTGCTGTGTATGGGGGGACACTTGCTGTGTATGGGGGGAGGGGCTCGGACTCTTGCCGTGTATGGGGGGGGGTAGGGACTCTTGCCGTGTATGGGGGGGGTAGGGACTCTTGCTGTGTATGGGGGGGAGGGGGGGACTCTTGCTGTGTATGGGGGGGGATGACTCTTGCTGTGTATGGGGGGGGAGGGACTCTTGCTGTGTATGGGGGGGGGAGGGACTCTTGCTGTGTATGAGGGAGCAAATAGATTGGACACAGGCAGAGAGTGAGGCTAGTTGTGATGTGTTTCCCATGTAATGGTTCTGTAATTCTCACTGACTTTGGATCTTGCCTCTATGAACGCGTGAAATAGGTATCACAGCAGGAGCCTGGTGCTGTTGTGTAATTACTGTGCCGTCTCTCTACAGAGGTGTCCCTGAGTTCTGCCAGCGATGATGTCATTGTGGTGGAAGATGACCAGTAACCATCGGCCGCACTTGGTCTGCGTTGCCCAGTTCTCCATGTACCAGTTGTATATATTTCTGTTAATAAATGTTTCTGTTAATTTAACATCACTCTGGTTGCATGCGATTTATTCATCTTGATTTAATGACCCATTGTTGCTGCTATGTCCGGTGCTGGTCTGTCCATGCTGTACGCCATGAAGATGTGGTCTGCACAGCTTGGCAGGTAGGGCTGGCTGGGCCTCGCCACGTCAAACCCCATGTAGCTGAATGCTCTGAGCAGCTGCCCTGCAAACAAAGGCAGAGTGACTGGAGGGTAATAGTCTTCCTCTTACCCACTCCCAATAACTGCCCCACAAATCCAATGCCATAATCAGAGCCGTTCCCTTCTGTCCTATACAATTGCTATATTCCTCCCAGCTGACCATCTGTCCCCACCCCCAAGGTGACATGGTATCCTCTGCTGCTAGCCTGCCACCCAACTGACCCGTTCTACCCTCTGCCGCTAGCCTGCCACCCCACTGCCCCTTTCTACCCTCAGCCACTAGCCTGCCACCCCACTGCCCCTTTCTACCCTCTGCCGCTAGCCTGCCACCCAACTGCCCCGTTCTACCCTCTGACTTAGATTGTGTTCTACCCCAGGCTTAGATTGTGTACAGCCGGATCCAGGATTTTACCTTTGTCTTTCTGTTTTTTTGGGACTCCAACAAGAACCCAAATCACGTCCATTTCCAGTTCCACAAAGTACAGTGTGGCGATGAGACTGTAAGGGAGAGAAGTGAATGGCAGTCAGACAGGGTCCGATAACATGCTGGTGGATATTCTCTTAAGTGATGTATAACATATAGACCCCTATAGCCCATACATAAGTGAGTGGCAGTTACAGGGTATTGGCTTGCCTGACTCTGCTATTTATATGGCCTGTGTCAAAATGGCCATTACAGGAGGCAGAACAAAAAATGAATGCGATTCCAACCAAACTGCATGGCCGACATAACTCTGCGTAAGTCGGGTATGACGGACATGAACAGACGTTACGCAGACAAGAGGACAGGATGCAGACAGCAAACGTTCAAAACCAATGCAGCATAAAACGTATCGCAGTGCGCAAACTAGCATCACAGCAACTACGCAGACCCACCGCAATGTGATTGACAGGAAGTGCCGTTTGTGGGTGGTAATGAGGGGTGGTCGGACGAACGCAGGCGTGCATAGATTATCCACTGCGATGTCATACGCGGCCTGATAGCGTGCGTGGCAGTTAGCAATTTCTGAGTAAGGTCAGGGCTTGTGCAAGTGAGCGTAGTGCTGTGATGGATTAGCATACTATCGTAGTTAAACTGCGTGCGTAATCGCTATTGCATTCGCTGTTGCGTTGCTTGCTGAATCGGGGCCTGAGAGCGGACAGACGTGAGGGGTAAGGTAGAGACTCTTTTCCAAGAAGCTTACATTCTATTTCAGGTTTCCCTTGATATGACAATTGTAGCCTGATACTGACACAAAATAACCCCACGTTTAGAACTTGCTCTCACTGGGCTAAAGTCTTAAGGTGCAAACACACGTAACGATTTTTGAACGATCTGTCATTATCGTTCAAAAATCGTTCAGTTTCTGAGTTATAACGATAAAAGATAATCGTTCAAGCGCGCTCCCGTTTGTAGTTCAACCATTTCAGACTGTCAAAAAATAACGTTTTTCATTAAGGGAAGAAACATTTTTCGTTAATTACACTTAGAAAATCGTTTTACGATTTTTGGTCAGATTTTCCCTTGAGAAAGTGGTTACAAAATCGTTACATGTGCATGCACCTTTAGGGAGTGTGGTCCCTAATCGCCAAAAGGATAATTATTGGTGCGATGATGGTAAGTATGGTCAGAAATCACCGATGGCCGATATGTACATATCATTGGACTGCATTGACCTGGACCCTGTAACAGTAGAAGCGATGTCACGTGTGTGTGTGTGTGTGTGTGTGTGTGTGTGTGTGTGTGTGTGTGTGTCTGGCACCGGGCCTCGCCTCTGACCATCACTCGTTACATTCCAGAGTTAGATTTGTGCAATAACCCAGTGGTTCCACACTGGCCACTCACCTCTTCTTGTCGGCTTGTGCCCAGAGAACGGCAGCAGAGTCCAGCAACAGCCGGCGATTGGTCAGCAGTCCATGCCAGGTGACTGTGTCTTGTCCCAGTTTATACTGGAATTCCAAAAATGCTGTGTCCTTGGAAGGGGATGAGTCTGTGAGCACCGAGAGGTTTCCAGCCTGGGGGTATATGGAGATATTATTACGCTGATCATATTTCTGGTGTCTATGCTTTGATGGCCTATCCGCTTGCACCCTTGAATCTACATCATAGTGATCAAAGCGGCTCTCAGACAGGAAAGCACCGCCATACTTGCTTAGTTCCGCTAAGGGATGTTGTCCCTACAAATTCACCCTAGTAGTGCGAGAGTGAGGCATGTAAGCATCAGTTCCACCAAACCCCCTCTGACAGGGATTCTGGACTATAGACAGACAGTAATTAGTTAAACAATGTCTAGATAATCAATAGTTAGACAGGGATAAAAGTTCGACGTGTAAAAAGTTTGACATGAAAAAGGTCGACGGGTTTTTTTTGTGTGTAGTGTTAGGCACTTACCCAGACTGTTAAGGGGCACATCCACTAGACGATCTACTCCCTGTCCAATCTCTAAACTATTTACCCTTGAAATTTTATCTTTCAGTCTGAACTATTTGCAAACTATCTTTAATAGATCAAGTGAAATTGACCGGCATGTTCAGTCGATTGGCGAGACGATCAAACGACCAGCGGGAGCGCGCATCATTGATCTATAACGACGTCGTTATCGTTCAATCGCCTGCTAAAATCGTGTAGTGGATGCCCCCCTTTAGGGTTAGGCACCAGGAGGGAGGGTTAGGGTGAAGATTAGGGCTAAAAAAAAAAAAAAGTAAAGTCGATCATTTTCATGTCTGACTTTTGTTGTGTATAACTAATGACTGTCTAACATGGTGTCTATCTAATTATTGTCTATCTCGTATACCATACCCTCTGACAGATGGGAAGACTGACCAAAGCAGGTGACTTCATCATGACATCTGATTTCTCTCAAAACATTGCTTCATATCGACAGCAAAAGGCCCATTTGCAGGACACTACATGGGGCGATGGACCCTGGCCAGTCGTCCGTTGTGTATCATCACTATACATCTAGATAATCCACCATGATCAGGGAATACAAAGCACCAGACACTTTCTCAACACAAACTGCATTTCAACCTCATTGCAAAACCAAATGATCCTGCAGGGCATAGATTTCATACTCAGACACAATTACTATTGGTTTCAAAAGGGACCGCAATGGGGACAAGGTTTGTCCCAAGCTACGCCAACCAATTAATGAGTGGGGTGAGCGTACATTACCATTTGTTGGTCTGGCTATGGCACAAACCTGACCATATTAAACTAGGGATCCCTGACTGAGTCAGAAG
Source organism: Taudactylus pleione (assembly GCA_031769625.1). Classification (NCBI taxonomy): domain Eukaryota; kingdom Metazoa; phylum Chordata; class Amphibia; order Anura; family Myobatrachidae; genus Taudactylus; species Taudactylus pleione. The sequence goes on from JAUIMM010000995.1 coordinate 428,181, forward strand.
GTGTAAGGCATGCCACACTTGACGGGCGGGACTACAATTCCTATAACCAGACATCACATCAGGCATCCAATGCAGATTTACATTGACCTGATGGATCCACGCATAGAGGGTAAGCCACCCCTGAAACACTGCTAGCGACGTACTGGTACATAAAAACCCACCTAACTAGTATCACTAGGTGGCGCCACCCAACATGAGTCCTCCCACACTCTGTAAAGCAGATTATGTCCCCTCAACAGGGTGCAATAGAGAGGGTATAAGCGTGTGTGCCCATATAGTGATTGCCCTGCTATGCACATATCACCACCCTCGTGTCTCATACAACAGGCTTTTCACCTGTGGTGTATTTGTAGATTGATTTGCATTCTTTACTGGCTTATTGTTACCATGTGTATCAATGTAGATAATATCGTTTTACAATTTCACATTGAATACAATTCACCTTGAAACGTAAAGTGTATTTGGTTAACTTCTAATATTGTTGTGGCTCACATTTGGGAGATAACCCTTTATCAAACAACACGTGATACGCACCCTCTTGGAGTCAGGGATTAGGGGGTACTGCTCTAAGAGTACCCCCTGACTCCAAGAGGCCAGAAACCTCCCGTTTCCATGAGCAGCTCCCCAATCGCCACAGAAGCACAAGGAAAAGTGAGAAGACCCCATCTATAAAGTCATCATTGTTTATGTCTTACCGAATAGAGTTGTGTTAGATGCGACTGTCTGGACTCTGCTCTCAGGTGCTGACGTCTCAGATCAGGTATGCCATGGGCAGCACTGGGGAAGAGAAATTGCCGGAATGACGGAGATCATTCTGTAGGGAGACGGGAAGAGAGGACATAGGCAGAGTGTTACATGGGAGTACCTTGGAAGCCATCGACACCCCCAGCATGCATCTGAAGCTGCAGAGCTAGCACTCTGTGACTCCTGCCTATGACTGTAGTATGTGGATGTATTTACCGTCAGGTTCTTGTCCATACAGAGTCACGATACAATGGCGATCCAGGTCTGTAGAGGGAATCGGTGTAATGCTTGCATAGGGGTTTAAGTAACAAGCAGTGAAAAGCGTGTAGCCTTCTACCTGAGGGGCCAGTGTGGGAGAGGACGGCCCTGTGTAGCCTTCTACCTGAGGGGCCAGTGTGGGAGAGGACGGCCCTGTGTAGCCTTCTACCTGAGGGGCCAGTGTGGGAGAGGACGGCCCTGTGTAGCCTTCTACCTGAGGGGCCAGTGTGGGAGAGGACGGCCCTGTGTAGCCTTCTACCTGAGGGGCCAGTGTGGGAGAGGACGGCCCTGTGTAGCCTTCTACCTGAGGGGCCAGTGTGGGAGAGGACGGCCCTGTGTAGCCTTCTACCTGAGGGGCCAGTGTGGGAGAGGACGGCCCTGTGTAGCCTTCTACCTGAGGGGCCAGTGTGGGAGAGGACGGCCCTGTGTAGCCTTCTACCTGAGGGGCCAGTGTGGGAGAGGACGGCCCTGTGTAGCCTTCTACCTGAGGGGCCAGTGTGGGAGAGGACGGCCCTGTGTAGCCTTCTACCTGAGGGGCCAGTGTGGGAGAGGACGGCCCTGTGTAGCCTTCTACCTGAGGGGCCAGTGTGGGAGAGGACGGCCCTGTGTAGCCTACCTGAGGGGCCAGTGTGGGAGAGGACGGCCCTGTGTAGCCTTCTACCTGAGGGGCCAGTGTGGGAGAGGACGGCCCTGTGTAGCCTTCTACCTGAGGGGCCAGTGTGGGAGAGGACGGCCCTGTGTAGCCTTCTACCTGAGGGGCCAGTGTGGGAGAGGACGGCCCTGTGTAGCCTTCTACCTGAGGTCCAGTGTGGGAGAGGACGGCCCTTTGTAGCCTTCTACCTGAGGGCCAGTGTGGGAGAGGACGGCCCTGTGTAGCCTTCTACCTGAGGGGCCAGTGTGGGAGAGGACGGCCCTGTGTAGCCTTCTACCTGAGGGCCAGTGTGGGAGAGGACGGCCCTGTGTAGCCTTCTACCTGAGGGGCCAGTGTGGGAGAGGACGGCCCTGTGTAGCCTTCTACCTGAGGGCCAGTGTGGGAGAGGACGGCCCTGTGTAGCCTTCTACCTGAGGGGCCAGTGTGGGAGAGGCAGTACAAGTGTATCCCCACCTATGAGAAAAGGAGGTACAGGTAATTCTTACCTATGAGACGTGTAGGAGGAGGAGACCTGTGTTGCAGATGAAGGCCAGCAGAAGCCTCACCCCTGTGAGGCTGGGGTAGTAGAACTGGTGTTTGGAGCAGAGGAGGCTGATGTTTTCCTTTCTTCCTCTTGCAAATCAAACTGCTAATGACTGTGTGGTCTCCTGCCCAGCTGCCTATGATGCTGCAGTGGTCATCACTGACCTCACAATGAAGCAAAGGCCTCACTCAGAGGAGGCCAGCGGCTGTAAGAGGGAGGACGGCATTATTATGGGTCATTTGTTTTGTGACTTTAGGACATTCATAACCTATTTATTGCCAGATAATTCATCACTTTTACACATAGATGCAGACACTGAGGGCTGTAAGAAGATTGAGTAGCTATCCTCCCCAAATATGAAACCTTACACCTCATCTTGTTCCATCAGCAAATCCTGGGCTGCCTATGGTGTACAGTGTGTCAGTCACTCATTACAGGCTCACTAGACGGCTGGGACCAGATATATATATATATATATATATACACACACACACACACACGTATGTGGGCTTCTCTAGCACCCAGGAAAGGGTCATGTTCCAGAGGAAGACGTGCCCATGTAATTATACAGGGCCATAACTAGGGTAGTGCGACCAGTGCCATGGCACAGGGCAGGGGGCGCTGTCACTTTTCCTGTTTATTATCATTCTCACTTGTAGCTTCCTCTTCTTTTATCCCCAGCATCTCCTGGCCTCCTCTATCTCTTCCCTGGGCCTTCCCCATCAGGTGCACTATATTATGTCCCTATTTATCCCCGGCTTCTCCTGGCCTCCCCTATCTCTTCCCTGGCCCTTCCCCATCAGGTGCACTATATTATGTCCCTATTTATCCCCAGCATCTCCTGGCCTCCCCTATCTCTTCCCTGGCCCTTCCCCATCAGGTGCACTATATTATGTCCCTATTTATCCCCAGCATCTCCTGGCCTCCCCTATCTCTTCCCTGGCCCTTCCCCATCAGGTGCACTATATTATGTCCCTATTTATCCCCAGCATCTCCTGGCCTCCCCTATCTCTTCCCTGGCCCTTCCCCATCAGGTGCACTATATTATGTCCCTATTTATCCCCAGCATCTCCTGGCCTCACCTATCTCTTCCCTGGCCCTTCCCCATCAGGTGCACTATATTATGTCCCTATTTATCCCCAGCATCTCCTGGCCTCCCCTATCTCTTCCCTGGCCCTTCCCCATCAGGTGCACTATATTATGTGCGCATTTATCCCCAGCATCTCCTGGCCTCCCCATCTCTTCCCTGGCCCTCTCTCAGGTGCACTATATTATGTCCCTATTTACCCCCAGCATCTCCTGGCCTCCCCTATCTCTTCCCTGGCCCTTCCCCATCAGGTGCACTATATTATGTCCCTATTTATCCCCAGCATCTCCTGGCCTCCCCTATCTCTTCCCTGGCCCTTCCCCATCAGGTGCACTATATTATGTCCCTATTTATCCCCAGCATCTCCTGGCCTCACCTATCTCTTCCCTGGCCCTTCCCCATCAGGTGCACTATATTATGTCCCTATTCATCCCCAGCATCTCCTGGCCTCCCCTATCTCTTCCCCATCAGGTGCACTATATTATGTGCCTATTTATCCCCAGCATCTCCTGGCCTCCCCTATCTCTTCCCTGGCCCTTCCCCATCAGGTGCACTATATTATGTCCCTATTTATCCCCGGCTTCTCCTGGCCTCCGCTATCTCTTCCCTGGTCCTTCCCCATCAGGTGCACTATATTATGTCCCTATTTATCCCCAGCATCTCCTGGCCTCACCTATCTCTTCCCCATCAGGTGCACTATATTATGTGCCTATTTATCCCCAGCATCTCCTGGCCTCCCCTATCTCCTCCCTGGCCCTTCCCCATCAGGTGCACTATATTATGTCCCTATTTATCCCCAGCATCTCCTGGCCTCTCCTATCTCTTCCCTGGCCCTTCCCCATCAGGTGCACTATATTATGTCCCTATTTACCCCCAGCATCTCCTGGCCTCCCCTATCTCTTCCCTGGCCCTTCCCCAACAGGTGCACTATATTATGTCCCTATTTATCCCCAGCATCTCCTAGGCTCCCCTATCTCTTCCCCATCAGGTGCACTATATTATGTCCCTATTTACCCCCAGCATCTCCTGGCCTCCCCTATCTCTTCCCTGGCCCTTCCCCATCAGGTGCACTATATTATGTCCCTATTTATCCCCAGCATCTCCTGGCCTCTCCTATCTCTTCCCTGGCCCTTCCCCATCAGGTGCACTATATTATGTCCCTATTTACCCCCAGCATCTCCTGGCCTCCCCTATCTCTTCCCTGGCCCTTCCCCATCAGGTGCACTATATTATGTCCCTATTTATCCCCAGCATCTCCTGGCCTCCCCTATCTCTTCCCTGGCCCTTCCCCATCAGGTGCACTATATTATGTCCCTATTTATCCCCAGCATCTCCTGGCCTCTCCTATCTCTTCCCTGGCCCTTCCCCATCAGGTGCACTATATTATGTCCCTATTTATCCCCAGCATCTCCTGGCCTCCCCTATCTCTTCCCTGGCCTTTCCCCATCAGGTGCACTATATTATGTCCCTATTTATCCCCAGCATCTCCTGGCCTCCCCTATCTCTTCCCTGGCCCTTCCCCATCAGGTGCACTATATTATGTCCCTATTTATCCCCAGCATCTCCTGGCCTCCCCTATCTCTTCCCTGGCCCTTCCCCATCAGGTGCACTATATTATGTCCCTATTTATCCCCAGCATCTCCTGGCCTCCCCTATCTCTTCCCTGGCCCTTCCCCATCAGGTGCACTATATTATGTCCCTATTTATCCCCAGCATCTCCTGGCCTCCCCTATCTCTTCCCTGGCCCTTCCCCATCAGGTGCACTATATTATGTCCCTATTTATCCCCAGCATCTCCTGGCCTCCCCTATCTCTTCCCCATCAGGTGCACTATATTATGTCCCTATTTATCCCCAGCATCTCCTGGCCTCCCCATCTCTTCCCTGGCCCTTCCCCATCAGGTGCACTATATTATGTCCCTATTTATCCCCAGCATCTCCTGGCCTCCCCTATCTCTTCCCTGGCCTTTCCCCATCAGGTGCACTATATTATGTCCCTATTTATCCCCAGCATCTCCTGGCCTCTCCTATCTCTTCCCTGGCCCTTCCCCATCAGGTGCACTATATTATGTCCCTATTTATCCCCAGCATCTCCTGGCCTCCCCTATCTCTTCCCTGGCCCTTCCCCATCAGGTGCACTATATTATGTCCCTATTTATCCCCAGCATCTCCTGGCCTCCCCTATCTCTTCCCTGGCCCTTCCCCATCAGGTGCACTATATTATGTCCCTATTTATCCCCAGCATCTCCTGGCCTCCCCATCTCTTCCCTGGCCCTTCCCCATCAGGTGCACTATATTATGTCCCTATTTATCCCCAGCATCTCCTGGCCTCCCCTATCTCTTCCCTGGCCTTTCCCCATCAGGTGCACTATATTATGTCCCTATTTATCCCCAGCATCTCCTGGCCTCTCCTATCTCTTCCCTGGCCCTTCCCCATCAGGTGCACTATATTATGTCCCTATTTATCCCCAGCATCTCCTGGCCTCCCCTATCTCTTCCCTGGCCCTTCCCCATCAGGTGCACTATATTATGTCCCTATTTATCCCCAGCATCTCCTGGCCTCCCCTATCTCTTCCCTGGCCCTTCCCCATCAGGTGCACTATATTATGTCCCTATTTATCCCCAGCATCTCCTGTCTCTGAATTACATTTTTTTTTTTTCCCCACCCTATTTATCAATGTGGTGTTGGTATTAGTCACAGCGCCATAATCTTTAGCTATATAGACTTTTTCCTGTATTTCCCTCATTCATCAGATCTGGTGTTAGATAAATGCCATAACCGTGATGCACAGCTGTATTGTAAGCAAGTGTCAGGTGCAGTAGATGTATACACAGAAAGGAGAGATTATTTAATTCCCCCTGATACTAATGGTGTACGGAAATATAAAAGTTACATTTATACACCAAAAAAGGTGTATCAAATTTAATACAATATATTAAACAATATTAGCATTTTTAAAGCTACATTACTGGTTGAGGTTACAAAAGACTCCTGCTCCAATCTAACAGCCATATCTTGCCGATAACTACAGAATACATAAAGGAAAACTTTTATACATATAAATAATTAAATTATATGGTTCCAGAACCATTCTGCGTTATTACTTCTGCAGGAAATTACTGTAAGAATTGTGCACGAACACAAAATATCTGCATTAGTTTAGTTACGATAAAACAGTTTAAAAACACAAAAAAAGCCTTTAATCACAAAACCAGCTTTGATACACACAGTATGCACCATAATTATTGTTCATCTGAGTGATAGGATCTGTGAGGTTGTCACCAGCAAATATGCTACAATTAGGAACAGGGTGTAGGGGGTTTAACGAGAGCCTCTGATGCATCCCCTTCCACCACATACACAATGCACCTTTCCTGGGCTTCCCACTTCCACCAGGTGCAAAATGGAAAGCATTGGAGAAACTATAAGTGGGAAGCCCAGGAGCAGAGCGCTGTGTACCTGGTGGGAGGGGACATGTAGGAGGGTGTGTAAGTGGGAAGCCCAGGAGCAGAGCACTGTGTACCTGGTGGGAGGGGACATGTAGGAGGGTGTGTAAGTGGGAAGCCCAGGAGCAGAGCACTGTGTTCCTGGTGGAAGAGGACATGTAGGAGGGTGTGTAAGTGGGAAGCCCAGGAGCAGAGCATTTTATACCTGGCATAAGGGAAGCTATTGTATATGCATGCTAGTGCTCAATAGGACTTCCCATGTGCTGCAACATCCCAATATATTTTGGGCCAATCTACCCAATTCTGCCTAGACACACTATCTGTGGCATCTAAGCTGACGTAAAGACCCTCTGCTTCCCCTACTCTGATAATCCCCTCTGCATGGTAACAATTTATCTCAATGTTACATAACAATCTGCAATATAAAGTTCACTGATTATCCCCAGGTCTATGTGAAGGTAACACAAAGCCAGGAGAAGGAGTGATGTTACCCAGAGAGTAGCAGCACTGACGGGAACATGGAGATCTCTGGTTTCAGGAGACTAGAGATTGCATGTAGTGGGAGAGGCCAATACAGCAAGGTAAAGTCAGTATAGGGCGGAGTAGCCAACCCTGGTCCTAAAGTGCCATCAACAGTACATGTTTTCCAGGGCTTCTCACAGAATCACAAGTGAAATAATTAGCTCCACCTGTGGCTCTTTTCAAATGTGTTAATTAAGCTGGCCATACACGCTACAATCGGGCCGATGTGCCCGATAACCACTAACCCCCCTGATAATTGTAGCGTGTGTGGGCAACCAGGGGTTAAATATTGCTTGATCAGGCATGCCGGATTGTCCAGCACGCCCGTCCGATGCGATTTTTAGGGGGTAAACTGTCGGCCGCATCGGGCAGTGTATGCAGTCATTTCCTGTGTTCCTTCCCATGAAAGGAACAGGGAAAGGTCTTCTCCCCCGGGGGCAGTGCGCAGATGTTGGGCACATACACAGAGTAATCACAGTGTATGCCGCAGACATCTGCGGTCTGCCAGACATTTTATCTGGCCGTGTATGCCCAGCTTGGGTTATAGACCTGTGCACCTGCTGGGTGACCTAGAAACCGTGAACTGTTAGTATCTCTCGTGGACAGAGATTGGCCCAGTACCCCCTATAGCAGGGGTAGCTAGACACATCCATACTGTCTATGGTAACCTACAGTCTCCAGCTTGATAGTGGGATAAGATCCCATATTCTGGACCATGAGTTGTTAACACAGTGTTCCATATATCCTTTCTATAGATCACTTCCTGTGATTTCATCTCTAGCATATGCTCCCATACACCTTGGAATTAGAACACTTCCTGAGATCTCTGGGAGCATATGCTAGAGATGAGATCTCAGGAAGTGTTCTAATTCCAAGGTGTATGGGAGCATATGCCAGAGATTACACCTTGGAACGAACACACACTTTTATTGATCCCAGTAAAGATCAATCTATAAAGGTTTATCTTATCCACTTATTAGCTCAATATTTCAGCTAACCCAACACACATCTGGGCATCTCAACTAGCAATAATAAAAAAAAAAAAAACACACATTAAATAACTTAGATATGCAATAGGCCCCATTACATCAGCAACATATAGTCACAATTCCAATAACCCGGCTACTGGGTATCAATGAAAAATCAACGTTAGATTTCCCGACCAATTTATGGGAGGATCAGCAAGTCGCAGATGAACATGAATTCCCTGAATGGATAGGCCATCATTAATGGACACCGGTCAGCGTTACTGGGAATCTGCCAACTGACGGTTCTCAAATTAGGTTGCTCCTTGCTTGGTAAGGGCTGTAACTAGCTGTGGCAGAGGCTCTGGGCCAGCACAGTCTTCCCCCAACAGCCCATGTTTCTTGCTTGGAACGACACCCTGCAGCCAGAATCAATGCCACCCATAGCATCCGCTGGGCGCTATAGCATGCACCCCGCCCTGTTTGCTGCCTGGAGAGTCTTTAAGACTACACCGCAGCTGGGCTCCACCTCCAACGCGTAGTGTGGGGGTCTGCGGCGAAGCGCTAGTTACAGCGCTGTGATTAATGACCAATTTCCTGCAGTTGTAAACCCTCTACACCCAGTGCACAGATCACCGATAACAAGGAGTCTATGTACTACAGACACCACGAGACAAGTTTCAGGCTCATTTTTATTCTTGTACATTTACAGAAAGGGTTTTCTAAGGTCAGTATACACAGTAACTACAGCTGGCACAGGACAGCCACCAAGCTTCAGCTTCCCATCTGGAGTCATCGTCCACTGCAAGTGCCGACTGAGACTTAGCCGACAATAAACAGGGGGCCGAGAGTCGCCATGTGAGTCTTCTGCACAGACATCTGGACTGTAGAGGCAGAAAGACAGAGCCCATGTTAGACTTACCCCTGACCACTACACAGCAAATCTACACCATCCTAGGTCCACTTGGGCATACATAGAATCAGGACTTAGAATCGCAGTGCTGTCCTATGGAAATACATGCAAGTCACCCTTTAGGGGGTCTATGTATTCATTACAGCAGCACCACCATTGTTATTAGTCCATATAGCAGACTTCTCTGCCATGTACTAAATGTAGCATGCAGGAACATAGATTGTGACCCATCTGCCGCAGCCTCTGTCCCACTCCGGACACAGACTGTGCGCATGCGCCAGATTCTCCGGAGTCTTTCTAGAGTATGATCCTCCTACGATGTGGCCGGGACGCAACTCGCAGGGACAGCGGTCACCACAACCAAGGTTTGAGAGTTACATCTAGTACATAACAGGGATAGGTTAGTTAGAAGTGACAAGTCCATCACAATCCCTCTGAGAGAATGACTCCACAGGCATATAGGGGATTACACCATCTGAGAGGCCTAAACCAATGGGGCCAAACTGTAGGTCTGCTTTGTTAATTAGTTTTTTGCAGGAGACTTTATGATACCCATGATTGACCACAGGTGACTTAATTAGTACCTCAGTACCTTTGATTTAACCACTTCTGCTCAACCATGGCCATCTCTAAAGCCATAAACTGTTGGGGTGCCTTGAGGACAGAGTTTGGGAACCTCTATTCTAGGCTGTAGGAAGCATATGATGCCTGCTGCAGACCAGCAGTATCCATCCCAGCTCCCCCTGACCATAAGGTACAGCTTTATACTTTGGTTGTAAAACATTCAGACCAGGAACCTACCAGCCATTATCTCCCTCTTCCAGTGATGTCTGTGGCCAGGTCTCAGCCTCCTAGATGGTGATGTAAAGTCACAGACCCCCAAATCACAGCAACTGCAGATGTTACTGGGCCCTTCTACAGGAGACCACCTACAGAGACAGGACAGTATTCAGGATTTACATTCTCCTTATAAGCAGGCAATGGTTCTCAGTGACTGGTACAAGATCTAGGTGCTAGAGACAACTCACATGTTATTAACTTTGCTGAAGGAGCAGGCTTTGTTCATGGAGTCTGGTGCTTGGGTGGCTGCAGAAGCTCTGAGACTGCAGGTGATGTAGATCTGTGGAGAGATGGGAGTCACTGAACACTGCAGCCATATTCGCCACTAGATTCCAAGGAACATCGATATCTCACCATGGGCACTTCGGTCTCTGTAAACCTGAAGGCATCAATCCTGAACTGGAGCTTGTTTAGCAGTGGCCTTGGAGCTATGAAGCTAGAGGAGGAGTCAACCTGTTTGCCATCCACCAGGCACCTGTGGACAGGAGGAGGAGGAGGATCATCATCATCATCATCATCTAGAGACACCTGGACAGGCAACAGCCAAAGCCAGTATTTTGCATACCTGCCATTTCCTTTAGTGCAACCAAAGTTTCAATTTAAGAAGCACAATATTGTCAGTGTAGACCGTATTCATATTTACCCATTGGAAGCCATGATCTCGTAACGGGGGTTGGAGTTTACATCAAGAGATGTTGTAGCCACACAACGGTCCACAAAGATAGTCATTGGGACGTGGTTCTCTGTGTCAACAGAAGCTTCTAGGTAGAAAGTATCGCCAAGAGAAAACAATGTAGATGTCCTCGGAGCACTGAAGTCATCTGCAAGAAGACGGTCAGTCATAAAATACCACCCCCCCTGTTCTGGGTAAAGCAAGAACCCATCTAGCACTCTTCAGGGGGTCCCAACTCATTCCAGCCATGGTTTTAAAGGACATCCATGCTAATCATGTATTATTAGATCAGACAAACATTGGGTTACAAGTATTCAAAACACGTGTTACATGTAATCAAGCACATATCATTAAAAATCAAGACTTAAAATCCCCAAGATAAACCCAATGGGAACATCCTTACCATTCATCAGCTGGAGCAGGAAGGACAGTCTTTCCTCTGCAGATACAGTGGAGCTAAAGGGTGTCCATGTTGGCCGGATGGCTTTACTGCTCACATTACTGTGTCTACAGGAGGAATCGGAGTCAGACTGGTCTCATTTCCATGAAGTATCAGAACACCAGCAGATATTGAGTTATGGCTATTGCCTTAGTGGTAAGTGGAGGAATGTAGCATTTCAGCTATTACTGAAAATCATTAGACATGAGTAACAAGCTTGGGGAGGGGCTGTTACTTCAACTATAATGATCAAAAAGCTATGCCATTAGCAGCAGCTTATAGAGACTCATTTACCCACATTACAAACTAAGGGTTAGTGCTGCTTCAAGACCAAGTGGTATACTGGAGCATGAGCAAGTGCTCACCATTGTGGTAGCTAGGGATCTAATACATAGCCTGACAATTCAATCTTAAGGCTTCAGGAGAGAAACTGGTCACTTGCCATTGAGCTATTGGACATAGCTGTTAGAAGTAGAGCAATTATCTGAACCTGCAGGACTCATCAGGTGACAGTATGTGAGGAGATCAAGCAGGGATATAATGGAAGAAGCTAGCTGCCACGTACAGCAATATCAGACAACAAGACCAGATTTTCCATTAGTCCTCCAGACTAATGGGCAACAGCCAAACTGAAACCTAACATAGGACAAATCATAGAAGGGAACCACTATGTTCTCTCCAGGTACCACCAATGGACCCCTCATGGAAGCCATCAGAATGTGAGCACCAGACAAGTGTCATCTGGTTGTTCAGAACTGAGAAGCCAACATTACAGAGCTTACGTAGAACACCCAGCAGGAATTAGGGTGGAAACAACTCCAAGTTTTTAAAGTAGTCACTAGAAAGATCCCCTCTCTCATCAATGACAAATGCCTGGTGCTCAGGGCGAGCATATGGTTATACATTCATTATGTGTACAATGAGAATTACCCCTTTAACAAATAACCTATTATGCCAGGTAAAATGGATTGAATGGCTCACTTATCCTTCTAATATGTAGTTTACATTGGCTCTACAAGTGTTAGCTATAAGGGAGACCACCTAGTGCCACCTGCAATGACTAAATCCCTATATAAATGGGGCTACAATTACACATCTGAAATGAGAACCCATCAAGCTCTCCATTATGTTTTGTGCCAGGCAGGCAAAGATTCAGGACATTTTATATAGGCTCCAGAAACCTGAAGTGTAGGGACCATCCAAACCTTGGGTAGTAGCACTGGATGGACACCTCGGCACGGCTGCTGCGGGTAATGGGAGACCTCACGCTGGAAACTGGGTTGTAGGTGAGGCTTGTAGTGTAGATCAACTGGTCCGCAGTCATCTGAAGATGAAACAAACCCTGTGTCAGCTCATACTGAGGTCCAAAGATACCTTCAGGGTCAACTCACCCATCTCATAGCCATTACTGAGAGGTCAGCCACTTCATATTGTGACGGACACCTTTGTCAACATAGGTACCAACAATACCTGAAAGTCATCCCTTAGCCTAGGGTCCAATGTGCTTCTACATACAGGGCAGGGCGAGCTTTATAAACCAGCCTTGGCCAGTCACTTTATTCTAATGCCTGGTGAAATAAATACCTATAAGGATAAACATTAGTGAATAGGGGCATCTGTACCACAGATCAGCCCTATAGATTGAAAGCCAGTATTTGCTGAAGGTTGGAGGACAGTAAACACAAAGAGAATGTTACCATACAAGCCTGTATAACATTAGGAGTAAAATATGTTAATATAGGATCCAAATAATATTTTGCAGGTTAAAGTAAACCAAGTTCCAACAAGAGCAGACTTAATCCACTAGAAGGGTGCAATTTGGCTAGCTTTCACCACATTCCCTCAGCTCCATGGGGTAGAAGAACAGGGGATGGGAACGGGAGGCCAACGCTCGGAATCCCCACGGTCAGAAACCTGACGCTGGCATCTCAACAGGGTAAGAATACAGACATTTATCGGTCAGTATTCTAAATCTCCCCTACCCTAACCCTGCCCTATGTCTGAACCTAACCTCCTGCACTCTTATCCTCCCTAGTGCCTAACCCAGTTCCTTAGCTTCAGGATTCTAAATCTCCCCTACCCTATGTCTAAACCTAACCTCCCGCACCCTTAGCCTCCCCCTAGTGCCTAACCCAGTAACTTACCTTCAGGATTCTAAATCTCACCTACCCTAACCCTCCTCAATGTCTGAACCTAGCCTCCCCCTAGTGCCTAACCCCGTTCAGAGTGTCAGAATCCCCACTCGTGATACTAACCACATCCCCAAGCACAGAGGTCAGTTACTCAGCCAAGGGGCCATCATACAAGCACCCATATATGACCTCAGCCACGCAGCCATCCTACAAGCACCCACAGCTTAGGAAATCCATGACTGCATGCATTAGAGATCTACTGTAGAAAGAAATGTACCAAGCCTTAGACTATAGTGGTTTCATAAATTAGTTCTAACTAGAGGGGCATGTACTAAAGCCTTGGAGAGATATAAAGTACTAGCCAATCAGCTCCTAGTTATTTTTTAAACAGCCTGTAACAGGAGCAGATTGGCTGGTACTTTATCTCTCCCCAAGGCTTTAGTACATTCCCTTCTAGTTAGAACTAATTTATGAAACAACTAGTTAAGTCACGCTCAGTGTAAGGGGCATATTTACAAAGCCTGGTCAGTGGCACTAATATGAAGTATATATATATGTAGGCCCAGCAAACTAGTACAGGACATAGAACAGCAACAGATACAGGAATCTCAGGGACCAGTCACACAACATCACTGGTCCAGGACCATCACCCACCCAGTCCTCACCTGCAGAGCCGTAACTAGACTTTTTGGTGCCCTGTGCCAGAAAGCATTGGCGCCCCCCTCATTTTTCAAAGGGACATAAAGCACCCAAAAAAGGACCATGGCTTCATGGGGAAGGGCCAGGGAAAAGATAGGAGAGGCCAGGAGATGCTGGGGATGAAATAAGAGGAAGCTACAAGCAAGAATGATAATAAACAGAAGTTTGACAGGCCCAAACAGCACCCCCTGACCTGTGGTGCCCTGTGCGATGGCACCAGCCACACTACCCTAACTACGGCCCTGCTCACCTGAACACCTGTCCCACAGTCCTGTAGGTCGTTCTGGAAGACCACAGCATCCACACTCTCTGAGAAGGACTTACACTGCTGGGGCCCCAGGGTCAGGTCAGAGGCCTTCACCAGCTTCCCATTACCATAGAGGTCCTTCTGCACCGTGACCACCATAATGTCTTCCCCACACCGCACACTGATGGGGCTCCAAGCAGCCAGCGGACTCACAGGAACATCCAGCCTTGGCCCCAAATGGCGGCTCCTAAGCTGGGATCCATGCCCTACCAGTAACAACCCCCACAGCCAGACCACTCTCAGCCACAGCTCCATAACTGTCCCAGTATACTCTATGTGCTGCCACACCCCTCATTTATAGCAGCTGCCTCCACCTGGGGCAAACACATGATTAACCACCCCCACCAATTACTCTCAGCTCCTGCAGACCAGTCATGTAATAACTGCAGTGTGTGTACAGAGAGCCTGTATGTTATTATATTACATGATTTGTTATGTTCAGCTGCTGATAACTTAATGGAAATAGCTGCAGCTCCCCCACACTTACAATAGTAATATTATAATACTATACTGGCACAGGGGCAATATGCTCATCATCAGTCAGAGGCTGAAGCACTATACAGATATACAATATCTATGGTTACAGCACTGGCTATAACACACAGTCAGTGTTGGAACCTCTAGTGATCTGTCAGAGATTAGTGACCCTCTGGTTGCCATGGTTATATGGTGCTATGATGAGCAGAGCACAATAATGGGCCCCAATGGCCGCTGGTCTCCAGGAAAATGGCGGCTGCGGAAACTACCTAACACGGTTTGGCCTCTATATGACATGTGACAGCAATGCCCGGCACTGATTGGCTGTTGCTGTCAGCGTGCTCCTGTCCTTGGTTCGGCGGAGAGTGACCGGTATGCTGTGTACGGTCCGTTCCCTCCTATCCCGGGGGTTACCGGGCGTCACCCAGATCCGGGTGAGTACTTCTGAGCCACTGCCCCCTATCATATACTGCACCGTGCTCCTCTATACGCCCATCATATACTGCACCGTGCTCCTCTATACGCCCATCATATACTGCACCACGCTCCTCTATACCCCCATCATATACTGCACCGTGCTCCTCTATGCCCCCATCATATACTGCACCGTGCTCCTCTATACCCCCATCATATACTGCACCGTGCTCCTCTATGCCCCCATCATATACTGCACCTCTATACCCCCATCATATACTGCACCACGCTCCTCTATGCCCCCATCATATACTGCACCATGCTCCTCTATACCCCCATCATATACTGCACCGTGCTCCTCTATACCCCATCATATACTGCACCACGCTCCTCTATACGCCCATCATATACTGCACCGTGCTCCTCTATACCCCCATCATATACTGCACCACGCTCCTCTATACGCCCATCATATACTGCACCACGCTCCTCTATACGCCCATCATATACTGCACCACGCTCCTCTATACCCCCATCATATACTGCACCGTGCTCCTCTATGCCCCCATCATATACTGCACCGTGCTCCTCTATACCCCCATCATATACTGCACCGTGCTCCTCTATACCCCATCATATACTGCACCACGCTCCTCTATACGCCCATCATATACTGCACCACGCTCCTCTATACCCCCATCATATACTGCACCACGCTCCTCTATACCCCCATCATATACTGCACCACGCTCCTCTATACCCCCATCATATACTGCACCACGCTCCTCTATACCCCCATCATATACTGCACCACGCGCTCCTCTATACCCCCATCATATACTGCACCACGCTCCTCTATACCCCCATCATATACTGCATCATGCTCCCCTATACCCCATCATACACTGCACCATGCTCCTCTGTACCCCCATCATATACTGCACCACGCTCCCCTATACCCCATCATACACTGCACCACGCTCCTCTATACCCCCATCATATACTGCACCACGCTCCTCTATACGCCCATCATACACTGCACCACGCTCCCCTATGTCCCCCATCATACACTGCACCACGCTCCTCTATACCCCCATCATATACTGCACCATGCTCCCCTATGTCCCCCATCATACACTGCACCACGCTCCTCTATACCCCCATCATATACTGCACCATGCTCCCCTATACCCCATCATACACTGCACCATGCTCCTCTATACCCCATCATATACTGCACCATGCTCCCCTATACCCCATCATACACTGCACCACGCTCCTCTATACCCCCATCATATACTGCACCATGCTCCCCTATGTCTATACCCCCATCATATACTGCACCATGCTCCTCTATACGCCCATCATATACTGCACCACGCTCCTCTATACCCCCATCATATACTGCACCGTGCTCCTCTATGCCCCCATCATATACTGCACCGTGCTCCTCTATACCCCCATCATATACTGCACCGTGCTCCTCTATACCCCATCATATACTGCACCACGCTCCTCTATACGCCCATCATATACTGCACCACGCTCCTCTATACCCCCATCATATACTGCACCACGCTCCTCTATACGCCCATCATATACTGCACCACGCTCCTCTATACGCCCATCATATACTGCACCACGCTCCTCTATACGCCCATCATATACTGCACCACGCTCCTCTATACCCCCATCATATACTGCACCGTGCTCCTCTATGCCCCCATCATATACTGCACCGTGCTCCTCTATACCCCCATCATATACTGCACCGTGCTCCTCTATACCCCATCATATACTGCACCACGCTCCTCTATACGCCCATCATATACTGCACCACGCTCCTCTATACCCCCATCATATACTGCACCACGCTCCTCTATACCCCCATCATATACTGCACCACGCTCCTCTATACCCCCATCATATACTGCACCACGCTCCTCTATACCCCCATCATATACTGCACCACGCGCTCCTCTATACCCCCATCATATACTGCACCACGCTCCTCTATACCCCCATCATATACTGCATCATGCTCCCCTATACCCCATCATACACTGCACCATGCTCCTCTGTACCCCCATCATATACTGCACCACGCTCCCCTATACCCCATCATACACTGCACCACGCTCCTCTATACCCCCATCATATACTGCACCACGCTCCTCTATACGCCCATCATACACTGCACCACGCTCCCCTATGTCCCCCATCATACACTGCACCACGCTCCTCTATACCCCCATCATATACTGCACCATGCTCCCCTATGTCCCCCATCATACACTGCACCACGCTCCTCTATACCCCCATCATATACTGCACCATGCTCCCCTATACCCCATCATACACTGCACCATGCTCCTCTATACCCCATCATATACTGCACCATGCTCCCCTATACCCCATCATACACTGCACCACGCTCCTCTATACCCCCATCATATACTGCACCATGCTCCCCTATGTCTATACCCCCATCATATACTGCACCATGCTCCCCTATGTCCCCCATCATACACTGCACCACGCTCCTCTATACCCCCATCATATACTGCACCGTGCTCCTCTATACCCCCATCATATACTGCACCGTGCTCCTCTATACCCCCATCATATACTGCACCGTGCTCCTCTATACCCCCATCATATACTGCACCATGCTCCTCTATACCCCCATCATATACTGCACCGTGCTCCTCTATACCCCCATCATATACTGCACCGTGCTCCTCTATACCCCCATCATATACTGCACCGTGCTCCTGTATAGCCCCATCATATACTGCACCGTGCACCTCTATACCCCCATCATATACTGCACCGTGCTCCTCTATGCCCCCATCATATACTGCACCGTGCTCCTCTATACTGCACCATGCTCCTCTATGCCCCCATCATATACTGCACCGTGCTCCTCTATACCCCCCATCATATACTGCACCGTGCTCCTCTATACCCCCATCATATACTGCACCGTGCTCCTCTATGCCCCCATCATATACTACACCGTGCTCCTCTATACCCCCATCATATACTGCACCATGCTCCTCTATACCCCCCATCATATACTGCACCACGCTCCTCTATACCCCATCATATACTGCACCATGCTCCTCTATACCCCCATCATATACTGCACCTCTATACCCCATCATATACTGCACCACGCTCCTCTATGCCCCCATCATATACTGCACCGTGCTCCTCTATGCCCCCATCATATACTGCACCGTGCTCCTCTATGCCCCCATCATATACTGCACCATGCTCCTCTATACCCCCATCATATACTGCACCATGCTCCTCTATACCCCCCATTATATACTGCACCTCTATACCCCATCATATACTGCACCGTGCTCCTCTATGCCCCCATCATATACTGCACCATGCTCCTCTATACCCCCATCATATACTGCACCATGCTCCTCTATACCCCCATCATATACTGCACCTCTATACCCCATCATATACTGCACCATGCTCCTCTATACCCCCCATCATATACTGCACCTCTATACCCCATCAAATACTGCACCGTGCTCCTCTATGCCCCCATCATATACTGCACCATGCTCCTCTATACCCCAATCATATACTGCACCATGCTCCTCTATGCCCCATCATATACTGCACCATGCTCCTCTATACCCCCATCATATACTGCACCTCTATACCCCATCATATACTGCACCGTGCTCCTCTATGCCCCCATCATATACTGCACCATGCTCCTCTATACCCCATCATATACTGCACCATGCTCCTCTATACCCCCATCATACATTGCACCACGCTCCTCTATACCCCCCATCATATACTGCACCTCTATACCCCATCATATACTGCACCGTGCTCCTCTATGCCCCCATCATATACTGCACCATGCTCCTCTATACCCCCATCATATACTGCACCATGCTCCTCTATACCCCCCATCATATACTGCACCTCTATACCCCATCATATACTGCACCACGCTCCTCTATACCCCATCATATACTGCACCATGCTCCTCTATACCCCCATCATATACTGCACCATGCTCCTCTATACCCCCATCATATACTGCATCATGCTCCCCTATGTCCCCATCATATACTGCACCACGCTCCTCTATACCCCCATCATACACTGCACATTGTCTCTCTATACCCCCATCATATACTGCACCGTGCTCCTCTACAGCCCCCATCATATACTGCACCACGCTCCTCTATACCCCCATCATATACTGCACCATGCTCCTCTATACCCCCATCATATACTGCACCATGCTCCTCTATACCCCCATCATATACTGCACCATGCTCCTCTATACCCCCATCATACATTGCACAATGCCCCACTATACCCCCATCATATACTGCACCGTGCTCCTCTATACCCCCATCATATACTGCACCACTATACCCCTATAATGTACTGCATTGTGCTACTCTATACACCTGACCTGATCATAGAGTGCACCATGCCTGGGTGCCCTTAGTGTGCCCATATATGTCTATCTGATGCCACGGGTAGAGGTGAGTGAGTTCCAGGTACCATAATGTGCTGTATTACATGCCTTATAGGGTACAGTCATTGTTGAACGCTGGTGGAATGTTGGTCTCGCCAAGAAAGGGAAGGAGCCGTATCTACACCCGCGGAAACACCGCATCTACCGGGTCGTGGAAGACACTAAACACAGCAAGAAGGAGAAGATGGAGCTGATCCTTACACAGAGCATACAGCGTGAGTCTGCGGCCTGGTCTGGGGGTCTCCAGGCTGCCAATGTGACTACTTATGGGTCTTTCTCCATTGCCCACTCAGGGCTGGGGTCCCGCGGAGATACGGTGCTTGTGGAGAAAGCCAAGGGCCGGAATGAGTTGCTGCCGCAGGGATTAGCCGTGTACCCGTCCCCGGAGAATAAGCTGATGTTTGAGGAAGAGAGGAAGGTGAGTCCCTGGTACAGGCGGCTGTCGGTGGGTGTACTGTGCTGGTCATGCTGGTCACTGCTCCTCTCTTCCTCTCTCCTAGATGCAGCTGGAAGGGCTGCTGGAAGGGAAGACACAGACGTGGACGGGTGAGATGGTGAGACTCATAGTCTTCATCCTAGACCACGCCTTTGTATGTGTGTGTGATGCGTCGTACAGTCACTGCGAGGAGCGCTGCTAAACAAATAATGAGCACGTATAGGGAGAGATGGGTATTTTATAGGTTTTCTACATGTTGCTCAAAATTATAGGTAAAGAAACTTTATCCAGAAAAATGGGTCCCATACTGTACATTGTTATACATGTAGGATTATTACTGCCTGGCCCATAGTAAGACATTAGCTCACATGGGTGCGAAAGTGCCAGCCACTGACCCCAATAAATGGCACTGATGGCGACAGCCGCCCGATACTACAGATTTATCCTACTCCACCTCACATGGAGCTTGTCTCATCCATTCCTGTTCTTCCACCTCACGTGGAGCTTGTCTTGTCCATTCCTGTTCTTCCACCTCACGTGGAGCTTGTCTCGTCCATTCTGTTCCTCCACCTCACATGGAGCTTGTCTCGTCCACCCCTGTTCCTCCACCGCACGTGGAGCCTGTCTCGTCCATTCCTGTTCCTCCACCTCACGTGGAGCTTGTCTCGTCCATTCCTGTTCCTCCACCTCACTTGGAGCTTGTCTCGTCCACTCCTGTTCCTCCACCTCACTTGGAGCTTGTCTCGTCCACTCCTGTTCCTCCACCTCACATAGAGCTTGTCTCGTCCATTCCTGTTCCTCCACCGCACGTGGAGCCTGTCTCGTCCATTCCTGTTCCTCCGTCTCATGTTGGAAGATTTTGTCTTATTCTTTCACCTGAGAACGCGCTCCCTAATAGCAGCCTGGCCGTATGTCAGCAGTTTTATAATGAGCAATGTTTAAGGTGATGCTGACTTTGTCCGACATGTAATAACGTCCAACATATAATTACTCTGAACATGAAACATCATCAAGCTTCTATTACCGGCCTGTGACCCCTGCATATTGCTGCTTAAGCTGGGTACACACTGCAAAGATATATCTGTATTATAAACACTGAACGTCCATCATCTGCCAGGCAGCTGCGGGTCCCGGTGGCCGGGGGCGTATCCGCCCTCCTGCCCGTGGCTGCCGCTGCATGTGTACAGGCGATTACACTTGCCGATGGACAAATATCTGTGCAGCACAGCCAAAGCGATATGTCTGAACGACGTCGCTCACAGACATATCTCTGGTACACTCTGGTCGACGGGCACTAAATCCATTGATCGGACAATATATCTGTCAGTGTGTACCCAGCTTTACAGCTCATTGCTGGCTCCTGCGAATGAGACTAAGTAATCTGGGTGGCTATGCGGCTGGTTCTCTCCACCAGCTTCCAGTACATAGAGGGAAAGCGGGCAGGGGCGTGCTCTAGTCATAGCTTGGTGACCATCATATCCTGATCTAGACGATGAGAACGTGGGTGACCATCATATCCTGATCTAGACGATGAGAACGTGGGTGACCATCATATCCTGATCTAGACGATGAGAACGTGGGTGACCATCATATCCTGATCTAGACGATGAGAACGTGGGTGACCATCATATCCTGATCTAGACGATGAGAACGTGGGTGACCATCATATCCTGATCTAGACGATGAGAACGTGGGTGACCATCATATCCTGATCTAGACGATGAGAACGTGGGTGAGAAGTGTAGTCCGTGAGATGCTGAGGGACAGAAGCCGCGTGTACTCTGCGTAACCTCCCAGATGGGGGGAGGGGGGTCTGGACTCATCAGTTGATCGTTGGTAAATAAGTAGGATGAGGACATGGATTAACTGATGACAACAGAATTGGCTAATGGGGATCAGCAATGACAGCTGCCATATTGTGTGTGACGCTGGGGCACAGGAAACGTGGCTGACAGGGCAGGATTTCTGGTTTGTCCCTAGACTGTAAATTACTTGAAGAAGTCCCGATTGGATATCGGCGTGGAGGATAGCATGGAGTGGCCTCTGAGCAAAGAAGTGGTGTCCCGCCATTTACTGAAGAGAGTAAGTTGTCCCCGGTCTTTGTCACATCCAGTATGAATGGAGTGTGTGTTATTAGATACTGCGGCCCTCAGCCCAGTGATGGCATAGAGGCTTCCTCTCTGTATGTATCTATCATGTTACCCAGTGATAGGCTGTGTGAGAGAGGAGGACACATGTCCCATGATCAGTGATGGCATAGAGGCTTCCTCTCTGTATGTATGTATGTATGTATCATGTTATCCAGTGATAGGCTGTGTGTGAGAGGTGAACACATGTCCCATGCTCAGTGATGGCATAGATGCTTCCACTCTGTATGTATGTATCATGTTACCCAGTGATAGGCTGTGTATGAGAGGTGGACACATGTCCCATGCTCAGTGATGGCATAGAGGCTTCATGTATGTATGTATCATGTTACCCAGTGATAGGCTGTGTGAGAGAGGAGGACACATGTCCCATGATCAGTGATGGCATAGAGGCTTCCTCTCTGTATGTATGTATGTATCATGTTATCCAGTGATAGGCTTTGTGTGAGAGGTGGACACATGTCCCATGCTCAGTGATGGCATAGAGGCTTCCTGTATGTATGTATGTATGATGTTACCCAGTGATAGGCTGTGTGTGAGAGGTGGACACATGTCCCATGATCAGTGATGGCATAGAGGCTTCCTCTCTGTATGTATGGATCATGTTATCCAGTGATAGTCTTTGTGTGAGAGGTGGACACATGTCCCATGCTCAGTGATGGCATAGAGGCTTCATGTATGTATGTATGTATGTATGTATGTATCATGTTACCCAGTGATAGGCTGTGTGTGAGAGGTGGACACATGTCCCATGCTCAGTGATGGCATAGAGGCTTCATGTATGTATGTATGTATGTATGTATCATGTTACCCAGTGATAGGCTGTGTGTGAGAGGTGGACACATGTCCCATGATCATGATGGCATAGATGCTTCCACTCTGTATGTATGTATCATGTTACCCAGTGATAGGCTGTGTGTGAGAGGTGGACACATGTCCCATGATCAGTGATGACATAGAGGCTTCTTCTCTGTATCTATTGATCATGTTACCCAGTGATAGGCTGTGTGTGAGAGGTGGACACATGTCCCATGATCAGTGATGACATAGAGGATTCCTCTCTGTATCTATTGATCATGTTACCCAGTGATAGGCTGTGTGTGAGAGGTGGACACATGTCCCATGATCAGTGATGGCATAAAGGCTTCATGTATGTATGTATCATGTTACCCAGTGATAGGCTGTGTGTGAGAGGTGGACACATGTCCCATGATCAGTGATGGCATAGAGGCTTCCACTCTGTATGTATGTATCATGTTACCCAGTGATAGGCTGTGTGTGAGAGGTGAACACATGTCCCATGATCAGTGATGGCATAGAGGCTTCCTCTCTGTATCTATTGATCATGTTACCCAGTGATAGGCTGTGTGTGAGAGGTGGACACATGTCCCATGATCAGTGATGGCATAGAGGCTTCATGTATGTATGTATCATGTTACCCAGTGATAGGCTGTGTGTGAGAGGTGGACACATGTCCCATGCTCAGTGATTGCATAGAGGCTTCCTCTCTGTATCTATTGATCATGTTACCCAGTGATAGGCTGTGTGTGAGAGGTGGACACATGTCCCATGATCAGTGATGGCATAGATGCTTCATGTATGTATGTATGTATCATGTTACCCAGTGATAGGCTGTGTATGAGAGGAGGACACATGTCCCATGATCAGTGATGGCATAGATGCTTCCACTCTGTATGTATGTATCATGTTACCCAGTGATAGGCTGTGTGTGAGAGGTGGACACATGTCCCATGATCAGTGATGACATAGAGGCTTCCTGTATGTATGTATGTATGTATGTATCTTGTTACCCAGTGATAGACTGTGTGTGAGAGGTGGACACATGTCCCATGATCAGTGATGGCATAGATGCTTCCTCTCTGTATGTATGTATCATGTTACCCAGTGATAGGCTGTGTGTGAGAGGTGGACACATGTCCCATGATCAGTGATGGCATAGAGGCTTCATGTATGTATGTATGTATCATGTTACCCAGTGATAGGCTGTGTGTGAGAGGTGGACACATGTCCCATGATCAGTGATGGCATAGAGGCTTCATGTATGTATGTATGTATTTATGTATGTATCATGTTACCCAGTGATAGGCTGTGTGTGAGAGGTGGACACATGTCCCATGATCAGTGATGGTATAGAGGCTTCCTGTATGTATGTATGTATCATGTTACCCAGTGATAGGCTGTGTGTGAGAGGTGGACACATGTCCCATGATCAGTGATGGCATAGAGGCTTCATGTATGTATGTATGTATGTATCATGTTACCCAGTGATAGGCTGTGTGTGAGAGGTGGACACATGTCCCATGATCAGTGATGGCATAGAGGCTTCCTCTCTGTATGTATGTATCATGTTACCCAGTGATAGGCTGTGTGTGAGAGGTGGACACATGTCCCATGATCAGTGATGGCATAGAGGCTTCATGTATGTATGTATGTATCATGTTACCCAGTGATAGGCTGTGTGTGAGAGGTGGACACATGTCCCATGATCAGTGATGGCATAGAGGCTTCATGTATGTATGTATGTATTTATGTATGTATCATGTTACCCAGTGATAGGCTGTGTGTGAGAGGTGGACACATGTCCCATGATCAGTGATGGTATAGAGGCTTCCTGTATGTATGTATGTATCATGTTACCCAGTGATAGGCTGTGTGTGAGAGGTGGACACATGTCCCATGATCAGTGATGGCATAGAGGCTTCATGTATGTATGTATGTATGTATCATGTTACCCAGTGATAGGCTGTGTGTGAGAGGTGGACACATGTCCCATGATCAGTGATGGCATAGAGGCTTCCTCTCTGTATGTATGTATCATGTTACCCAGTGATAGGCTGTGTGTGAGAGGTGGACACATGTCCCATGATCAGTGATGGCATAGAGGCTTCATGTATGTATGTATGTATCATGTTACCCAGTGATAGGCTGTGTGTGAGAGGTGGACACATGTCCCATGATCAGTGATGGCATAGAGGCTTCATGTATGTATGTATTTATGTATGTATCATGTTACCCAGTGATAGGCTGTGTGTGAGAGGTGGACACATGTCCCATGATCAGTGATGGTATAGAGGCTTCCTGTATGTATGTATGTATCATGTTACCCAGTGATAGGCTGTGTGTGAGAGGTGGACACATGTCCCATGATCAGTGATGACATAGGGGCTTCCTCTCTGTATCTATTGATCATGTTATCCAGGGATGATTAATTTGATGTCTTCTTTGTCTAGCTGGGGGTTGTGGTTCCTCTTGAATGCTTGAAGCTGCCCGATGAAGCAATAAGCACCGTGGGGGAGTACTGGTGCGAGGTGACGGTGAGTTTGCGCACTACGTAATCGGGGAGACTTAGCCGGCTTATAACCCAGTAACAGTGAATTTAGTAAATAAGAAGCCTGGTCAGAAAACGTGACCCATGCGGGCTGGGAGGGTAGATCAGGGCGTCCTCAGCGCTGTGTCCTGATTCCCTTTTGTGTTGCAGGTGAACGGCATTGACACTGTGCGAATACCCATTGAACTGATGACTAGAACAGATCTGAAAATCAAGCTCCACAATGCCTGGTTATCCAGACAGGCGGCAGCCAAAAGTCCTTCTGCGGAATCGCCAGCAGAGGGCAGCAACGCCCCAGAATCTACAGCCAGCTGATGGGCTGGACGGAGCGGCAGGGACCCTCTGTGGACTTGTGTGTTTGCTACAGACTGGAGGGGGAGAGGCTCAGCCCCCGGCTTCCTTATCATTTGTAATAAAAGAATTTCCATAGTGAAAGAGGCTGCACAGTGTCACGTGTCAGTCTGATGAGGCGGCAGCTCCTCATTGGCCAGTGGGAGTAGTGGGTTTGGGGAGGGGGTTCTGTGGAAGGCTGGGATGTGTAGATATGTTCCTGCCTGGCCTTAGTCACACACACACACAGCTTGTAGTGTACCACCTGCCAGCTCCCATTCTCCCTATTGTGTGTGACACAATGTGCAGCGCTCAGCATAGAAAGCCCCCCTTTGTTGGGGGGAGGGTAGCGCGGTGCGCCTGGACCCCCGGGGGCCGTACACCGTGGCTGGGGGCACAGGCTAGCATTGTCACCAGTGGTTTATGTAGGAGAGGTAGTGGATACGCACTGGGGGTGTCATTGCCTGATTCACATACAGACGTCACCTTTTCATACCTGGGTCCCTTATCATACGTTCAGCTCTCGTGTGTGATCATTATACATTTTATACGGAATATTCAATTAGGAAGTGCTGCCTTATAGTGTCAGTCACTACATAGCACTAAGTACTTTTCATTATGTATCGGTCGGGGTAGATGGAACAGAGCAACGTTCTGCAGGCCACTAGTGAGGTCAGTAATGCAATAATCTGCAGAATATATCACTATGTACCTGTCAGGGGGTAGATGGGACAGAGCAACGTTCTGCAGGTCACTAGAGAGGTCAGTAATGTAATAATCTGCAGTATATATCACTATGTACCTGTCGGGGTAGATGGGACAGAGCAACGTTCTGCAGGTCACTAGTGTGGGCAGTAATGTAATAATCTGCAGTATATATCACTATGTACCTGTCGGGGTAGATGGGATAGAGCAATGTTCTGCAGATCACTTATGAGGTCAGTAATGCAATAATCTGCAGAATATATCACTATGTACCTGTCAGGGGGTAGATGGGACAGAGCAATGTTCTGCAGATCACTAGAGAGGTCAGTAATGTAATAATCTGCAGAATATATCACTATGTACCTGTCAGGGGGTAGATGGGACAGAGCAATGTTCTGCAGATCATTAGTGAGGTCAGTAATGTAATAATCTGCAGAATGTATCACTATGTACCTGTCAGGGGGTAGATGGGACAGAGCAATGATCTGCAGGTCACTAGTGAGGCCAGTAATGTAATAATCTGCAGAATATATCACTATGTACCTGTCAGGGGGTAGATGGGACAGAGCAATGATCTGCAGATCACTAGAGAGGTCAGTAATGTAATAATCTGCAGAATATATCACTATGTACCTGTCAGGGGGTAGATAGGACAGAGCAATGTTCTGCAGATCACTAGAGAGGTCAGTAATGTAATAATCTGCAGAATGTATCACTATGTACCTGTCAGGGGGTAGATGGGACAGAGCAATGTTCTGCAGATCACTAGAGAGGTCAGTAATGTAATAATCTGCAGAATGTATCACTATGTAGCTGTCAGGGGGTAGATAGGAATGTATAACCCTCCATGTTGCTTCAGTCAGGGGAAGCTATTACAGAGAGAACTGTATAGTGACCGATGTCTATGAAATGTTATCGGAGACGGCTCTGATCTCAGTGTCCCAGCTGCCCCCCGGTGGGACCTCTCAGATGAATTTACTGACCCTTCTCAGCTGTTTAATAGAGTCCATCCTGAGCGATGAGGCTGTGTCCGGGCCGGTAATTGGGAAGGTCACAGATGGTGACAGGTACAGAAGCCCTGTACCATGGCCTGGGTCACATACATCACAGGGTATGGCGTGGCACGTCTGTGCTTTATAGGCCCGATGCTGCAGTCTCCCCAGCGTTCACACAGTATGTTGTTAGGAGCTGTCATGTTACATGTCTGTGTATGTATTGTGTAGTAGTAATATCAGGCTGCATTACAGGGAGCAGGTTCTGTCTCATGTGCTCTACTTTCCTCCCACAATATAATAACATCATGTGGATTCTAACAATGAAAGAACACTAGAATGTATGTACATGTGATAGGGAATATAGAGTGTAAGCTCCCCTGGGGCAGGGGCCGATGGGTATAACTATAATAGTCTTGGTAAAGCCCAGTGGAATATGTGTGCATTATATAAATGTGTTAATAAAAATAAGTATTATACGGTGGGATTTTGGAGACCATCATAAGACCAGGCCCCCGCCCCCCGTTCCTCTTGGGCCCGGCTGCGAGTATCTCATTGGAAATGGGAATCTGCTGCCATGGAATGAGAATCTGCCTGATGTGAGAGCAGGCTGGGATCTGATAGCGGCAGGAGGATGGGGGTCTTATCAGCGGGGTGGTGGGGGGGATACGTGTCAGGAAATGAAAGCAGGGATAATGGAGTGAGAGACTGGGTGTGGGAGGTTGGGAGATTATACGGGCTGACAGAATAATAAAGACCCCTGTCCTTTTACCAGTCCTGCAAATACACTGAGTTCAATCCTCCCCCCATACGCTGCCAGCGGGGGATCACCCACAGGGCTGCGCCAATGTCTGGTCAATTCAATGCCAGACTTGTAAAGCGATCTTGGATTTGCTCTAAATACAGAGAAATCTCTCATGATGGATGGATAGAAATAATTGATGGCAATGAGAGAAATATTGGGGGAGAAGATTTGTGTCTGTGCTGACCAGCTACACTGGGGTTATGGGAGTGTGAGGAAGGAGACAGGGTTAAGTATGGGAGATGTGTGTCTGTGCTGACCAGCTACACTGGGGCTATGGGAGTGTGAGGAAGGAGACATGGTTAGGTAAGGGAGGTGTGTGTCTGCGCTGACCAGCTACACTGGGGCTATGGGAGTGTGAGGAAGGAGACAGGGTTAGGTAAGGGAGATGTGTGTCTGCGCTGACCAGCTACACTGGGGTTATGGGAGTGTGAGGAAGGAGACATGGTTAGGTAAGGGAGATGTGTGTCTGCGCTGACCAGCTACACTGGGGTTATGGGAGTGTGAGGAAGGAGACAGGGTTAGGTAAGGGAGATGTGTGTCTGTGCTGACCAGCTACACTGGGGCTATGGGAGTGTGAGGAAGGAGACATGGTTAGGTAAGGGAGATGTGTGTCTGCGCTGACCAGCTACACTGGGGTTATGGGAGTGTGAGGAAGGAGACATGGTTAGGTAAGGGAGATGTGTGTCTGCGCTGACCAGCTACACTGGGGCTATGGGAGTGTGAGGAAGGAGACAGGGTTAGGTAAGGGAGGTGTGTGTCTGTGCTGACCAGCTACACTGGGGCTATGGGAGTGTGAGGAAGGAGACAGGGTTAGGTAAGGGAGATGTGTCTGCGCTGACCAGCTACACTGGGGCTATGGGAGTGTGAGGAAGGAGACAGGGTTAGGTAAGGGAGATGTGTGTCTGCGCTGACCAGCTACACTGGGGTTATGGGAGTGTGAGGAAGGAGACAGGGTTAGGTAAGGGAGATGTGTGTCTGCGCTGACCAGCTACACTGGGGTTATGGGAGTGTGAGGAAGGAGACAGGGTTAGGTAAGGGAGATGTGTGTCTGCGCTGACCAGCTACACTGGGGTTATGGGAGTGTGAGGAAGGAGACAGGGTTAGGTAAGGGAGGTGTGTGTCTGCGCTGACCAGCTACACTGGGGTTATGGGAGTGTGAGGAAGGAGACAGGGTTAGGTAAGGGAGATGTGTGTGTGCGCTGACCAGCTACACTGGGGTTATGGGAGTGTGAGGAAGGAGACAGGGTTAGGTAAGGGAGATGTGTGTGTGCGCTGACCAGCTACACTGGGGCTATGGGAGTGTGAGGAAGGAGACAGGGTTAGGTAAGGGAGATGTGTGTCTGCGCTGACCAGCTACACTGGGGCTATGGGAGTGTGAGGAAGGAGACAGGGTTAGGTAAGGGAGATGTGTGTGTGCGCTGACCAGCTACACTGGGGCTATGGGAGTGTGAGGAAGGAGACAGGGTTAGGTAAGGGAGGTGTGTGTCTGCGCTGACCAGCTACACTGGGGCTATGGGAGTGTGAGGAAGGAGACAGGGTTAGGTAAGGGAGATGTGTGTGTGCGCTGACCAGCTACACTGGGGCTATGGGAGTGTGAGGAAGGAGACAGGGTTAGGTAAGGGAGATGTGTGTGCGCTGACCAGCTACACTGGGGCTATGGGAGTGTGAGGAAGGAGACAGGGTTAGGTAAGGGAGATGTGTGTCTGTGCTGACCAGCTACACTGGGGTTATGGGAGTGTGAGGAAGGAGACAGGGTTAGGTAAGGGAGATGTGTGTGCGCTGACCAGCTACACTGGGGCTATGGGAGTGTGAGGAAGGAGACAGGGTTAGGTAAGGGAGATGTGTGTCTGTGCTGACCAGCTACACTGGGGCTATGGGAGTGTGAGGAAGGAGACAGGGTTAGGTAAGGGAGATGTGTCTGCGCTGACCAGCTACACTGGGGTTATGGGAGTGTGAGGAAGGAGACAGGGTTAGGTAAGGGAGATGTGTGTCTGCGCTGACCAGCTACACTGGGGCTATGGGAGTGTGAGGAAGGAGACAGGGTTAGGTAAGGGAGATGTGTGTGTCTGCGCTGACCAGCTACACTGGGGCTATGGGAGTGTGAGGAAGGAGACAGGGTTAGGTAAGGGAGATGTGTGTGCGCTGACCAGCTACACTGGGGCTATGGGAGTGTGAGGAAGGAGACATGGTTAGGTAAGGGAGATGTGTGTGCGCTGACCAGCTACACTGGGGCTATGGGAGTGTGAGGAAGGAGACAGGGTTAGGTAAGGGAGATGTGTGTGCGCGCTGACCAGCTACACTGGGGCTATGGGAGTGTGAGGAAGGAGACAGGGTTAGGTAAGGGAGATGTGTGTGTGCGCTGACCAGCTACACTGGGGTTATGGGAGTGTGAGGAAGGAGACAGGGTTAGGTAAGGGAGATGTGTGTCTGTGCTGACCAGCTACACTGGGGTTATGGGAGTGTGAGGAAGGAGACAGGGTTAGGTAAGGGAGATGTGTGTGCGCTGACCAGCTACACTGGGGTTATGGGAGTGTGAGGAAGGAGACAGGGTTAGGTAAGGGAGATGTGTGTCTGCGCTGACCAGCTACACTGGGGCTATGGGAGTGTGAGGAAGGAGACAGGGTTAGGTAAGGGAGATGTGTGTCTGCGCTGACCAGCTACACTGGGGCTATGGGAGTGTGAGGAAGGAGACAGGGTTAGGTAAGGGAGGTGTGTGTCTGTGCTGACCAGCTACACTGGGGCTATGGGAGTGTGAGGAAGGAGACATGGTTAGGTAAGGGAGGTGTGTGTCTGCGCTGACCAGCTACACTGGGGCTATGGGAGTGTGAGGAAGGAGACAGGGTTAGGTAAGGGAGATGTGTGTCTGCGCTGACCAGCTACACTGGGGCTATGGGAGTGTGAGGAAGGAGACATGGTTAGGTAAGGGAGATGTGTGTCTGTGCTGACCAGCTACACTGGGGCTATGGGAGTGTGAGGAAGGAGACAGGGTTAGGTAAGGGAGGTGTGTGTCTGTGCTGACCAGCTACACTGGGGTTATGGGAGTGTGAGGAAGGAGACAGGGTTAGGTAAGGGAGATGTGTGTCTGCGCTGACCAGCTACACTGGGGCTATGGGAGTGTGAGGAAGGAGACATGGTTAGGTAAGGGAGATGTGTGTCTGTGCTGACCAGCTACACTGGGGCTATGGGAGTGTGAGGAAGGAGACATGGTTAGGTAAGGGAGGTGTGTGTCTGCGCTGACCAGCTACACTGGGGCTATGGGAGTGTGAGGAAGGAGACAGGGTTAGGTAAGGGAGATGTGTGTCTGCGCTGACCAGCTACACTGGGGCTATGGGAGTGTGAGGAAGGAGACATGGTTAGGTAAGGGAGATGTGTGTGCGCTGACCAGCTACACTGGGGTTATGGGAGTGTGAGGAAGGAGACAGGGTTAGGTAAGGGAGATGTGTGTCTGTGCTGACCAGCTACACTGGGGTTATGGGAGTGTGAGGAAGGAGACAGGGTTAGGTAAGGGAGATGTGTGTCTGTGCTGACCAGCTACACTGGGGCTATGGGAGTGTGAGGAAGGAGACAGGGTTAGGTAAGGGAGATGTGTGTCTGCGCTGACCAGCTACACTGGGGCTATGGGAGTGTGAGGAAGGAGACAGGGTTAGGTAAGGGAGATGTGTGTGCGCTGACCAGCTACACTGGGGTTATGGGAGTGTGAGGAAGGAGACAGGGTTAGGTAAGGGAGATGTGTGTCTGCGCTGACCAGCTACACTGGGGCTATGGGAGTGTGAGGAAGGAGACAGGGTTAGGTAAGGGAGATGTGTGTCTGCGCTGACCAGCTACACTGGGGCTATGGGAGTGTGAGGAAGGAGACAGGGTTAGGTAAGGGAGATGTGTGTGCGCTGACCAGCTACACTGGGGCTATGGGAGTGTGAGGAAGGAGACATGGTTAGGTAAGGGAGATGTGTGTCTGTGCTGACCAGCTACACTGGGGCTATGGGAGTGTGAGGAAGGAGACATGGTTAGGTAAGGGAGATGTGTGTCTGTGCTGACCAGCTACACTGGGGTTATGGGAGTGTGAGGAAGGAGACAGGGTTAGGTAAGGGAGATGTGTGTCTGCGCTGACCAGCTACACTGGGGTTATGGGAGTGTGAGGAAGGAGACAGGGTTAGGTAAGGGAGATGTGTGTGTGCGCTGACCAGCTACACTGGGGTTATGGGAGTGTGAGGAAGGAGACAGGGTTAGGTAAGGGAGATGTGTGTCTGTGCTGACCAGCTACACTGGGGTTATGGGAGTGTGAGGAAGGAGACAGGGTTAGGTAAGGGAGGTGTGTGTCTGCGCTGACCAGCTACACTGGGGCTATGGGAGTGTGAGGAAGGAGACAGGGTTAGGTAAGGGAGATGTGTGTGCGCTGACCAGCTACACTGGGGCTATGGGAGTGTGAGGAAGGAGACAGGGTTAGGTAAGGGAGGTGTGTGTCTGCGCTGACCAGCTACACTGGGGTTATGGGAGTGTGAGGAAGGAGACAGGGTTAGGTAAGGGAGATGTGTGTCTGTGCTGACCAGCTACACTGGGGCTATGGGAGTGTGAGGAAGGAGACAGGGTTAGGTAAGGGAGGTGTGTGTCTGCGCTGACCAGCTACACTGGGGCTATGGGAGTGTGAGGAAGGAGACAGGGTTAGGTAAGGGAGGTGTGTGTCTGCGCTGACCAGCTACACTGGGGCTATGGGAGTGTGAGGAAGGAGACAGGGTTAGGTAAGGGAGATTTGTACAGCAGAATAGGACAGATTGCACCCACCCCACCTCCTGTTATAGTCGCCGGCCCCTCTCCTGCCCGCTGGGGGTCTCTGAACTCCTATACTTCATATTCCAGAGCCCTCCCTCAGGCGGCTGTTCTCATCCCAGGGCTTGGCTGCTATCTCTGGAGGAAATGGGAGGCAGGAGGGGCTGTATTCAGTCCTGGAGAACCCGGATTACCCTCTCCAACATTTAGTTACATCTGGAAGCTTATTGGGGTGCAGGCATTTAATGCAGATGAGGGGAGAGGTCTCCAGACTACGCTTGGGGTGATTGTGCAGCTCAACCTTCCCTGAGCCGACATCTAGGGGTATAATTACTATAGTGCAGGATCTTAGAAATGGAGGTGTTGCCCATAGCAACCGGTCAGATCCTAGCTATTATCTTCTAGAAGGTTATAGTTAAATGATAAGTAGAATCTGATTTGTTGCTATGGGCAACATCTCCACTTCTAAAAACCTGCACTTTAGTACATATGCTTTCTGGTGTGTAACCCATTAACACATAAGGGCTGATTCTGAATTGGTAGCTATTAAAAACAAAAGTCAGCACCATTGTATCTGGGCCAAACCATGCAGCACTGCAGGGGGGCACATACTGGTACTATGTGTGAATGCCGGGTAAGTACTGGCTGCTGCCTGTACCCCACAGATACTAGGGGGCTTTATTCTTAAATCAGCGTTAGGACACGTCCCTCCCAAATCTCTCTGCACGTTTGGCCTAATTCCGGCACAGACCCAGCTCTATATGCACCAGCGCAGAACCCAATTTACACATTTTTGTGTTAGCTATTATCGGCCAATTCTCGCCCAACGGACCTCTACCTGTGCAAAATGGGCGTTTCAGGGTGGTAACTGAGCAGGAACATTGCGTTCATTGGAGAAATTGTCGTGGGCCATGCTATTCGAGTTGCGTGTACAGAGATCATTTGCGCCCAGCATGGGTCAGGTGCAAATGCCAATACTGATGATGGTAAATCGGTGGCTGGGACATCTTCCCCTATGAAGCTGCATAGATCCTCGCCATAGCGTAACGTATTAAATCTCTGCGGCTTCCAGGAAATACAGACACTCCTTGTCCGACTCCAAATTAGGCCCTTTAAATGTGCCCCGCACGCAGAACATGGTTTGTTCAGGTGCAAAGTTACTTCTATTTGCTCTGCTTCCAGCCCCGTGTGATAAGTACAAACACCTCCCACCCCATGTATAGCAGTGCGGTATGACAGATATACACACACACACACAGACAGAAAATCCACTTAGTGTGTTGGCAGGGAAGGTGTGACTCGGTGTGTGTGCGTAGCTTGGTTGCTGGGCTGTTTGCCTGTTTGTTTGGCCTGCGTGACATACAGAACCCCCCAGGGGCATGTCATTATTACTCCCAGGGATTCGCAGAGTATTATTTTGAGCGCCTGTCCCTCCTGACTCCTGCACAGACTGTCTGGGGCCCTGCGCACAGGTAGTGAGCGTTTATATTCAGTATCGGAATTGCTTTGCGCGATCTGCGGCTGAGGACAGCGTCGGACCTGATCAGAATGAGGTTTGCTGGTTGCTGAGAACACGGTGCCAAATCTCCGATCAAACGCTGTCTCCAAGGACCGGCTATCGATAGAGACCACTGTAAAAACACAGCCAATCAATGACTGACATTTCATGAGCTAATTAAACACACAGGGATGTGTATCACCAGTGGCGTCTGGACAAATTGCCGATGCATTCATTCACAAAATAGCCTCGTTACTTATTGGGAGACATAGTGCGTGAATGGCTATCTGTCCTAACACCAGCGATTCTCATTCACTGGCAGTTAATGGTGCAGCTACTAGGCTTCACATTCCGAAACCAAGACAAAATAAAATTATATATATATATATATATATATATATATATACACACACATACACATATACACATACATACATACACACACCAATAAAAAGCTTCCTAACACCTGGTGTTTGCGGACGTTTTAAGCTTTGACTATGTATTCTTGTAACTGGCCCCTAATTGTGCAGGGGTCCGCGCGCCCCGCAGATTATTGCAGGTGTGACACGAGGCGGCGGGCGCCAGACCTGAGGAGGGACGCGTCGGAGATGTCACTGTAGCGAGGCCCAGGTGCTCGCTGGGAATCACAGGTGCGGAACGCTTGTAGCTGGGATGATAACCAGGTGCCAGGAAGGGCTTTATCTCCTCTCCTGGACCAGATTCAGCTGCTGGCTGGGAGAGCGCTATGAAATATTCATGAGGCAGAGATGGAAGGAGCCCAGAGGTGAGCTGTAATGGAGGAGACTACCAACCTGTAACTGGTGATTAGGACGCGGGTCCCCATTTCACAGGCGGATAAGCAGGAGACAGGAGCCCACTCCCCAGCTCGGTAACGCTCACTCAGAACCCTCCCAATAGTAAATCATACGGAGGAGAAACCTTTCACAAGATGGTGTAAAGAGAATCCCCCTCCCCTGCTTTTATTAGGCCTGTGGCTCAGGGACATCCAGCTTTGGGCCAGATCCAGAGATTATTGCTAACGCAATCGCATCTGTGATATCGCACGCAATGCAGCTACGAGAATATGCAAATGTTTCCCCGAGCATAGGAACACCCACCGCTGACTTGTCATATCCGTCCGATGACATACAACAGCGTAAACATCGGTAGCGACAACGCAAATCGGGCCGCCATGGTGACCTGTCTCTCCTGACACCCAGAGAGCTCTCATGCTACGAAGGGGATAGCAGTGGCTAATTTATACACGCCCAGGAAACGGCGTTTATACGGTCAGACACGCCTGCGGTTTCTTGCAGATTACAGGGAATCCGAGTTATTTCCCACCACATCAGCTTTCATGTAGAAATATTGGAAAGCGATTCTCCTTGT
Source organism: Taudactylus pleione (assembly GCA_031769625.1). Lineage (NCBI taxonomy): Eukaryota > Metazoa > Chordata > Amphibia > Anura > Myobatrachidae > Taudactylus > Taudactylus pleione. Next base: position 464,217 of record JAUIMM010000995.1, read on the forward strand.
GCCTGTAACCATGAAGCACTTTTATTAATAATAGAATATATAATACTTACACACAGAGTACAACTAAAAGCAGGGCTGCTGTTTCCATAACACCTATAGCTAAACAGTCTGTATCTGAGGCTACAGAACCATCGGATGGATCATTGATTAGAAATATCTCCTAATTCTCCAGTCTGGGTAATATGTGGTTCCTCTTTTAGGTCGGCTCCATTTACACTCATCTCCCGAAAGCGGTCCGTCAGAGCTGGGTCCGTGAAATAATCTGCAATGCAAAATAATCAGGGGCATGGTTTCTGGAATTCCCCAAATTCTGCCCAATCGTGCAGTAGCCGGTGATTGACAGTCATTAATGCAAAAGTCGCCACAGAATGAAATCCAGAACTAAGATTTCCTGCACAAATAACCTAGATGTGATCGGATGATGCGATACACGAGAACGGGCTGGGTGTACTAGGTGTGATCGGATGATGGGATACAGGAGGACGGGGCTGGGTGTACTAGGTGTGATCGGATGATGCGATACAGGAGGACAAGGCTGGGTGTACTAGATGTGATCGGATGATGCGATACACGAGGACAAGGCTGGGTGTACTAGATGTGATCGGATGATGCGATACACGAGGACGGGACTGGGTGTACTAGGTGTGATCGGATGATGGGATACAGGAGGACGGGGCTGGGTGTACTAGGTGTGATGGGATGATGCGATACAGGAGGACAAGGCTGGGTGTACTAGGTGTGATGGGATGATGCGATACACGAGGACGGGGCTGGGTGTACTAGGTGTGATGGGATGATGCGATACACGAGGACGGGGCTGGGTGTACTAGGTGTGATGGGATGATGCGATACACGAGGGCGGGGCTGGGTGTACTAGGTGTGATGGGATGATGCGATACACGAGGACGGGGCTGGGTGTACTAGGTGTGATGGGATGATGCGATACACGAGGACGGGGCTGGGTGTACTAGGTGTGATCGGATGATGTGATACACGAGGACGGGGCTGGGTGTTCTGGGGGCCGTGATCGGGCTGGGTGTTCTGGGGGCCGTGATCGGGCTGGGTGTTCTGGGGGCCGTGATCGGGCTGGGTGTTCTGGGGGCCGTGATCGGGCTGGGTGTTCTGGGGGCCGTGATCGGGCTGGGTGTTCTGGGGGCCGTGATCGGGCTGGGTGTTCTGGGGGCCGTGATCGGGCTGGGTGTTCTGGGGGCCGTGATCGGGCTGGGTGTTCTGGGGGCCGTGATCGGGCTGGGTGTTCTGGGGGCCGTGATCGGGCTGGGTGTTCTGGGGGCCGTGATCGGGCTGGGTGTTCTGGGGGCCGTGATCGGGCTGGGTGTTCTGGGGGCCGTGATCGGGCTGGGTGTTCTGGGGGCCGTGATCGGGCTGGGTGTTCTGGGGGCCGTGATCGGGCTGGGTGTTCTGGGGGCCGTGATCGGGCTGGGTGTTCTGGGGGCCGTGATCGGGCTGGGTGTTCTGGGGGCCGTGATCGGGCTGGGTGTTCTGGGGGCCGTGATCGGGCTGGGTGTTCTGGGGGCCGTGATCGGGCTGGGTGTTCTGGGGGCCGTGATCGGGCTGGGTGTTCTGGGGGCCGTGATCGGGCTGGGTGTTCTGGGGGGCGTGATCGGGTTGGGTGTTCTGGGGGGCGTGATCGGGCTGGGTGTTCTGGGGGGCGTGATCGGGCTGGGTGTTCTGGGGGGCGTGATCGGGCTGGGTGTTCTGGGGGGCGTGATCGGGCTGGGTGATCTGGGGGGCGTGATCGGGCTGGGTGATCTGGGGGGCGTGATCGGGCTGGGTGTTCTGGGGGGCGTGATCGGGCTGGATGATCCGTTTGTCCCACTTGCGGGACGCCTCGGTTATGGATCGGCAGTAGTTACGTTTCCCTTCTCTAGCCTGTGTGAGAAGCAGCTCCTGGTGTACAGAGAGTTAATGCTGCTCTCTACTTGGTCTCATCTCCATAGAAACTGGTGCGTGTGAGTTACTGTATAACTGCATTACACGGCTGTAATATGATTTAATAAGGGCCATAATGGATCTTTTGGGGCCGTCTGGTGCATATTAGCAGATGTGAGTCGTCACTGGCTGGATTTCTAGTGGTCAGGGGTCCATATTTATCCTCCCAAATTCTGTACCTGCTGCATCCCTATGGCAGCTATAATTACCAACAACTAATAGTCTCCACCAAACAACCAATAGCCCCCACTCTGTCCTTCCCCACTGCACACACTCATCAATGCCCCCATACGCTTCCACTCTCCCCACTGCACACACTCATCAATGCCCCCATACGCTTCCACTCTCCCCACTGCACACACTCATCAATGCCCCCATACGCTTCCACTCTCCCCACTGCACACACTCATCAATGCCCCCATACGCTTCCACTCTCCCCACTGCACACACTCATCAATGCCCCCATACGCTTCCACTCTCCCCACTGCACACACTCATCAATGCCCCCATACGCTTCCACTCTCCCCACTGCACACACTCATCAGTGACCCCCATACGCTTCCACTCTCCCCACTGCACACACTCATCAATGCCCCCATACGCTTCCACTCTCCCCACTGCACACACTCATCAGTGCCCCCATACGCTTCCACTCTCCCCACTGCACACACTCATCAGTGCCCCCATACGCTTCCACTCTCCCCACTGCACACACTCATCAGTGCCCCCATACGCTTCCACTCTCCCCACTGCACACACTCATCAGTGACCCCCATACGCTTCCACTCTCCCCACTGCACACACTCATCAGTGCCCCCATATGCTTCCACTCTCCCCACTGTGCACACTCATCAGTGACCCCCATACGCTTCCACTCTCCCCACTGCACACACTCATCAGTGCCCCCATACGCTTCCACTCTCCCCACTGTGCACACTCATCAGTGACCCCCATACGCTTCCACTCTCCCCACTGCACACACTCATCAGTGACCCCCATACGGTTCCACTCTCTTCACTGCACACACTCATCAGTGCCCCCCATACGCTTCCACTCTCCTCTTTATACTGTATCTCCTCTCTTCATCATTCACCTACTGACCAGTTCCCCCTATACTAGTCTTTACACTCATATTGTCTCACTTCCTTGAATCCCTGACCGCTACACCCACTTGCTGCTCGCTGTACCCTTCTCTCTCACACACCAACCTAGCAATGCTCCCTTCCACAAGCCTTGGCTTGCTAAAGCCTCCCTCAAACACACCCGTCTGGCAGTTCCTCCCCCTCACACACCAGACTCACACACTAGACTAGCCTGGCAGTGCCTCGCCCTCTCACTCACCAGCCTGGCAGTGCCTCCCTCACACACACACACACACCTGGCAGTGCCTCCCCCACTTGCACACACGCCTGGCAGTACCTCTTCCTCTCACACACGCCTGGCAGTGCCTCTCCCTCACACACACACACATACACACACGTCTGGTTGTGCCTTCCCATCCCAAACACACACCAGGAGGTGCCTCCCCTTCCCAAACACACGCCAGGAGGTGCCTCCCCTTCCCAAACACACGCCAGGAGGTGCCTCCCCCTCTCACACCCCCGCCTGGCAGTGCCTCACCCTCTCACACACCCACCTGTCAGTGCCTCTCCCGCTCACACACGCCTGGCAGTGTCACCCCATCCCAAACACACGCCAGGAGGTGCCTCCCCCTCAGATACACCCACATCTTTGTGTTTATCCTGCACTCGGCTTGGTACACACATGGCAGATACAGGGCTTGTGTTCCGTCAGTAATTACATTATCACATCCGGCTCCTGGGCAGGCACAGCCATAGAGATGGTGGATTTTCCATGGAAGCCTGCCTTCCCTGTGGATACACAATTTAATACCCATCCACAGCTCGTTCCTCATGCTCAGGGGAGGTTAACTCTGTAAGTGCCAAGGGGCAGCATCACTCTGCTATTATAAACATCATGCGTTCAGTGCTGACATATTTGTGTGAAAGTCGGTCACTCGCTTGGCTCATGAGATAAACAGACAAGGTACAGTATGTGTTATTATATACTTCCCTTTACTCTCTGACTCTACAACGCAGCATGAAGTGTAATATCTGCCCTGGGCCACCTATCCACAGGAGGTATGGGTCTCCTGCACTAAATCAGGGGCGATTATACCCCATCGCTGATCCAGATACCCCCTTTCACCTTCTGTAATACCCCATATGTGCTCTTACTCATCTCATTCCAGCACCATGAGCATTGATATGGATGAGGACCCCCCTTGTTGCTATTACGGCCTCCACCCTCCGCTCAGCCATAAGACCATTGGGTAGACCTAGCACCAATGCTGGGCAGTCTGATGGGGTTGAGGTCAGGGCACTGTGCATGGTAAAGATTGGTGGCATCCTATGGTAGTGCCACAGTGACAGTCACTGAGCGCTGTAGTATGAACCATCCTACCACTAGTGTGTGACTATGGAGAGTGCACGGCTGTACGCACCTGGGCGCAGGGGCTCTCACTAATTAGAGGGTGATATAGTGTATTACCTTATGCCTGGCATCAGCTCCCTTATTTACTCACATATATTACTCTGCTTAATAAACTGACATTATTACCCATCAAGGGCCTGTCTGTGTGGAGTTTGTATGTTCTCTCCATGTATTTGCAGGCTTCCTCCGGGTGCTTCGGTTTCTTCCCATAAGCAAGAATATACTGGGAGGTTACTTAGCTTCTGACAGCAAGCTAACCATAGTACGTGTGAGCATGTGGTAGGGAACATAGAGTGTAAGCTCCGCTGGGGCAGGGACTGATGTGTATGGCCAAATACTCTCTGTACAGCGCTGCGGAATATGTGTGCGCTATATAAAATATGAGATATGGTAAGAACTTACCCTTGTTATCTCTATTTCTACGAAGTCCATAGGGTTCCACAGGATACCTTGGGGTATAGGTGTGACGTCAGTCGCTGGGCACCATAAAGTTAAGCTTTTCAGCCTCCAAGGATGCACTAGGGTCCCCCTCCTATACCCCGCCCAGAGCCAAGGCACCTCAGTTAGTTATCAAGCCATAGGCCGGAGGAGGAGAAGGAAGAGAGAGAAAAAAAGATCTGGACACATACAAGAATCACATTCTCACCAGAGGGAGACGGAAAACCGGTGACCAGAGCAAAGCCCATCTGCAGCACAGGTGCGACAGGGCGGGAGTCCTGTGGAACCCTATGGACTTCGTAGAAATAGAGATAACAAGGGTAAGTTCTTACCATATCTCATATTTTCTACTTCAGGGTCCATAGGGTATCCACAGGATACCTTGGGGATGTCCCAAAGCAGTATCCTTTAAGGGTGGGGACGCTCCTGTGCAGAAAGGAGAATCCGCCGCCCGAAGGAAGCATCCTGAGAGGCGATGGTGTCAAACCTGTAATACCTCACGAAGGTATGGACAGAGGACCACGTAGCAGCCTTGCAGGTCTGGACTGCAGAGGCACCACGTCGAGCTGCCCACGAAGGACCCACAGACCTAGAGGAATGAGCCTTCACAGAAGGAGGAACCGGCAGGCCTTCATGAAGATAAGCTTCAGAAATAGCCATACAGATCCAGGCTGCCAAAGTTTGCTTTGAAGCAGGCCAACCCTTTTTACGGAAGCCATAGAGGACAAACAAAGCGTCCGACTTCCTAAACGAAGAAGTGCGGTCAACATAAGTCCTTAAGGCCCGCACAACATCCAAAGAGGCCTCACCCACGGAAAGACCCGGTGAGTTAAAGGTCGGAACAACGATTTCCTCGTTAACATGAAACTGGGAAACAACTTTGGGAAGAAACTCGGGCCGAGTGCGGAGCACTGCCCTGTTCCCATGAAAAACCAAGAAAGGGGGTCTACAAGAAAGAGCCCCTAACTCAGAAACACGTCTGGCCGAAGCAATAGCCAGAAGGAAAACAGTCTTAGCTGTTAGCCATTTAAGATCCACTGAGCCCAGTGGTTCAAACGGCGGTCCTTGGAGAGCCCTCAGGACCACAGCCAAATCCCAAGGCGCCACAGGTGGAACAAAGGGCGGCTGAATGCGGAGAACACCTTGCATAAAGGTGCGCACATCCGGGATTGTAGCAATCCTACGGTGAAACCAGACAGATAGGGCCGAAACCTGTACCTTCAAAGAAGCAAGGCGAAGCCCATGATCTAGTCCCGCTTGCAGGAAGGCGAGAATCCGAGACAGACGAAACTCCCGCGGTGCATAACCTCTCGGTCGACACCACTGGAAGAACGTATGCCACACGCGATGGTATATCCTCGCGGAAGACGGTTTCCGAGCTCGCAACATGGTACGCACCACAGAGCTGGAAAACCCCCGGGACCTCAGCATGGCCGTCTCAACAGCCACGCCGTCAAAGACAGCAGAGTCAGGTCCGGGTGAAGACAAGGACCCCGAGACAGAAGGTCCGGTCGTAGTGGCAACCGCAGAGGACTGTCCACGGACAGACCATGAAGGTCTGAGAACCAGTGCCGTCTGGGCCACGCGGGAGCTATCAACAGGAGCGTCCCTCCTTCCTGTTTGAATTTCCGGATTACCCGTGGAAGAAGGGAGACCGGAGGGAACAGGTATGCGAACCGGAACGTCCACCGGACGGACAGAGCATCCACCAGAGACGCCCCTTCGTCTCTTGTGCGAGACCCGTACACCGGCAACTTGTTGTTGTGCCGGGATGCCATGAGGTCGATCTCTGGAAGACCCCACCTGTCCACCAGCAGTCGAAAAACGTCCGGGTGCAGGGACCATTCCCCCGGATGAACGTCCTGGCGACTTAGAAAGTCCGCCTCCCAATTTAGCACTCCCGGGATGAAGACCGCTGATATGGCCGGAAGATTGCGCTCCGCCCAAACCAGGATCCGAGAGACCTCTAAGAGAGCCGCCCGACTGCGAGTTCCTCCTTGCCTGTTTATGTAGGCCACGGTGGTAGCGGTGTCCGACTGGACCTGCACCGGGTGACCCTGGAGAAACCGATGTGCCTGCTGGAGAGCATTGAAGACCGCACGGAGTTCCAAGATATTTATTGGAAGCTCCGCTTCTGTCGGCGTCCACCTGCCCTGGAACAAGTGTGGACCCGAAACTGCTCCCCAGCCCCGAAGACTGGCGTCCGTTGTTAACAGGACCCAATTTGGAACCCAGAACGGACGTCCCTTGTTGAGGTGGGTCGTCTGTAACCACCACGCAAGGGACAGGCGAACCTCCGGGGTGATCACAATCGTCTGGGACTTCAGAGACTGAGGCAGCCCGTTACACTTGGACAGGATCAGGTGCTGCAGAGGTCTGGAGTGAAACTGGGCGTATTCCACCATGTCGAACACCGACACCATGGAGCCCAGTAACCTCATCGCCGAGTGTAGGAACAACCGGCGGCTGTGCAGACAACTGCGCACCCTTGACTGTAAAGCAGAGATCTTGTCCTCCGTCACTAAGATCCTTTGCTGTCCCGAGTCCAATAAGGCTCCAAGATGCAGAATCCTCCGAGACGGGATTAGAGTGGACTTCTGCCAGTTGATTAGCCAGCCGTGCCGTTGCAGCAGTGCAATGGTCAGGTCCAAGTGGCGTAACAGGAGGTCTGGAGATCCTGCCACTAATAACAGGTCGTCCAAGTACGGCAACATGCGGACTCCCTGCAGCCGCAGAGAAGCCGCCATGACCGCCATCACCTTGGTGAAAACACGTGGTGCTGTCGCCAGGCCAAAAGGTAACGCCCGAAACTGGAAGTGGTCGCTGCGGATTGCAAACCTGAGGAACGGTTGAAAGCGCACAAGAATAGGGACATGCAGGTAAGCGTCCTGTACGTCCAATGACACCATGTAGTCCCCAGGTTCCAGCGCCAGAATGATGGACCGTAGGGTCTCCATCCGAAACTTCGGAACCCACAAAGACTTGTTGAGTGCTTTGAGGTTGAGAATCGGACGATACGACCCATTGGGTTTCTGTACCAAAAATAGATTTGAATAGAAACCCTGGCCCCTCTGGGAGAATGGAACAGGCACTATAACTCCAGGCTCGAGCATAGTGTGCAATACCTTCCGCAGCTCCGTAGCCTTGTTCCGGTCTGATGGTAGACCCGTGGTGAAGAATCGAGCCGGGGGTCTGTGCCGGAAGGAGAGGGCGTATCCGTGAGAAACCACCTCCAGAACCCAAGTGTCTGTCGTAGTGGCCGACCAACACTGGGCGAACTGCAGCAGGCGGCCTCCCACCCTGGGATCCCCCAAAGGGAGGCCCGGACCGTCAGGCCGCAGGCTTGTCATCTGGCTTGGGGGCCGGACGTCTGGTACTCCATGCCTGCTTCCGGGGCTTGGCCGATTTCTTAGGGCCAGCCTGTCGAGGAAACGACTGTGGTTTGGGCCTGCCCTGGGCCCTAGATGACCGAAAGGACGATCCAGAACCAGAAGGAGCAGCGGCCGACGGGAGACAAGCCGATTTGGCTGCCGCCAGCGTGGCCACAATCTTATCCAGATCCGGACCGAAGAGAACTTCTCCGGTAAACGGCAACGCCTCCAGACCCTTTTTTGGAATCTGCGTCCGCCTTCCAGGATCGCAGCCACAAGGTGCGACGAGCAGCCACCGCTGCTGAAGAAATTCTAGACACCAGAGTACTAATGTCTAGGGCCGCCTCGTTGATATATGTGGCCGAATCACGGAGATTACCAATCAACTCCGCCTGTTCGGCCGGACAGTCGGAATCAAAAGAAGCCTCTAAGGAATCCGCCCAGCGCTCCATCGCTCTGGCAACCCAGCAAATGGCCATAGCCGGCCGTGCTGCCCCCCCCGCAAGGGAATAAGCGGACTTCAGGCAGATCTCCACCTTGCGGTCCGTAGCATCCTTAAGGGAGGACATAGATGGCATCGGCAATGTGGCACTACGGACAAGACGGGTCACGTGAGAATCCACCTGTGGAGGGGATTCCCACTTTGCAAAATAATTATCCGCGAACGGATAAGCCACCGCCAGGCGTCTCTGCGGCTGGTATCTTTTGCCAGGCTGTTTCCACGCCTCCTCTAAATGGTCCACCAACTGACCCGAAAGAGGAAAGACTGTGGCATCGCCCTTCACATCTTTGAAAAAGGCATACTTAGACTTAGCCGCTGGGGGAACTTCGTCCTCAATCACCAAGGCTGTGCGGACCGCCCGAATAAGTCCAGGAATATATACTTTGGACTTAGCATCAGCGTCCTTAGTATGGAGAGGTTCCTGATCGTAAGAATCCAGAATCTCCCCATCATCAGACGTCCCCTCGTCATCCTCATAAGGAGCCGACAGACGCCACCGGCCGTTTATGCGGCCGCATCACAGACTCCCCTTGCAACACATCCGACAAGTGCTGTACAGAACTCGTCAGGGAGTTAACCCACGCTGGCTCCTGAGAAACCGGGAGCGGGGAAATAGGGAGACTGTGGGGGACTGTGGGGTACCACCAATTGTCGTGGGAAACCCTGCATGGGTGACGACACCACTGACTGCTGGGATAAACCCATCGGTGTAAACGCGGGCTGCGGAGCTAACTGGCCCACTAAGGCCGTAAGCGCCTGAGCGAAACAAGCCCAGGGCGGCTCCTGTACCGGTGCTGTAACCGTAAGAGGCCGCGCCATGGACAAACACTGCCGGCAAAGGCCCTCCGCGCTACCCTCCCCCTCCGCTAACGGTACTTTACACGTAGTACACTGTAGCCGGAGGGGAAAATCACTTTCGGACATGATGGCACCACGTATGTGACCTCTCTCACCAATTATAACTTAAATAGGCGAGAGACCACCCTGCAGCACCGCACCGCAAGGGCTTAGCAGAAAGAACAGGGACAGTAATAAAGCTGACAGTTTAGAGAAAAGTTACAGGCAGCAGCGCTAGCACAGTCACATACAATGCAAAGAAAATCAATTCCTGCACTAACAGCGCTGATCACTCAACTACGCAGACACAGGGCCTGGTAGGACACAGCGCTGCATACACAGACCTGACCACAGCGGAGGAGAGGTATGCGGGGGGACCCAGACCACGATGCTTCCGTCCAGCGCTTCCAGCAGCGTTCACCATGCGTTCTGGAGAAGATGGCCGCCGAGGAGCAGAGAGGAGGCTGGCCTGGGGGAGGAGCGCTGCCACAGGACCAGTCGGCAGCATGCAGAGAGGGCTGTGTGCAGCGGGGGAGGCGCCGGCTGTGAGACAGGGAAGGCGCGCTCCCCTGGCATGCATTTAACCCCTGGGACGCCGCAGCGCTACCGCTCTGCTGCGGTCCGCTGTCCCAGGGGGTAGTGGAAAGCGCAGGTTGGTCGCCTGGCTCCACGCTGCAGCCAGTCCCCAGGGAGCCCCCTGCCTGGGGACTTAGGACCATGTGACCAGCGGGGACCCACCGCGGGACCCCGCTGCTAACCTTTGTCCCCCTTGGATCCGTCCATGGTCCGGAACATCTGGGGTCACCGCTAGCTGTGACCCCAGATGCTCACCAGCATCCCCGAATCGGTACCGGCGTTCTGGTACCGGCGGGGGTGTAGGGAAGATAGCATGGACGTCAGGACTGACTGTCCATGCTGTACATCCAGATGTGCAGCCACAGCTGCACTGAAGAAAGCTTCAGGGGCTCTTCTAGCCCCCACTCCGACAGGTGCACCCGACTCCGGCCGGGCACCAAACTAAACTGAGGTGCCTTGGCTCGGGGGCGGGGTATAGGAGGGGGACCCTAGTTCATCCTGGGAGGCTGAAAAGCTTAACTCTATGGTGCCCAGCGACTGACGTCACACCTATACCCCAAGGTATCCTGTGGATACCCTATGGACCCTGAAGTAGAAATAGCTGGCTGAGGAGAAGTAATGTTGTACTTTCTATAAATGATTGTTCTTCACTGTGAGCTCTCGCCTCTCCGTATCCTCGGCACCTATTGGGTGACACTCCCCGTATCCTCGGCACCTATGTTAGGCCGGGTGCCAGGATGGGTGACACGTCCTGTATCCTCGGCACCTATGTGAGGCCAGCTCAGGTGCCAGGATGGGTGACATGTCCCGTATCCTCGGCACCTATGTGAGGCCGGGTGCCAGGATGGGTGACACGTCCCGCATCCTCGGCACCTATGTGAGGCCAGCTCAGGTGCCAGGATGGGTGACACGTCCCGTATCCTCGGCACCTATGCAAGGCCAGCTCAGGTGCCAGGATGGGTGACACGTCCCGTATCCTTGGCACCTATGCAAGGCCAGCTCAGGTGCCAGGATGGGTGACATGTTCCATATCCTCGCCACCTATGTGAGGCCAGCTGCCGTTATAGGTGCCAGGATGGGTGAAACGCCCCGTATCCTCGCCACCTATGTGAGGCCGGGTGCCAGGATGGGTGACACGTCTCGTATCCTCGGCACCTATGCAAGGCCAGCTCAGGTGCCAGGATGGGTGACACGTCCCGTATCCTCGGCACCTATGTGAGGCCGGCTGCCGTTACAGGTGACGGGATGGGTGAAACGCCCCGTATCCTCACCCCCTATGTGAGGCCGGCTCAGGTGCCAGGATGGATGACACATTCCGTATCCTCGGCACCTTTGCAAAGCCGGCTGCCGTTATCGGTGCCAGGACTGGTGACACGTCCCCTATCCTCGGCACTTATGCGAGGCCGGCTGCCGTTACCGGTGCCAGGACTGGTGACACGTCCCTTATCCTCGGCACCTATGTGAGGCCGGCTGCCGGGATGGGTGACACTCCCCATATCCTCGGCACCTATGTGAGGCCGGCTGCCGGGATGGGTGACACTCCCCATATCCTCGGCACCTATATGAGGCCGGCTCAGGTGCCAGGATGGGTGACACATCCCGTATCCTCAGCACCTATGTGAGGCCGACTGCCGGTACAGGTGCCAGGCTGGGTGAATGTCACGCAGACAGATCCCTGTCTCTGCGCTTGGACAGATGTACATTGCAGTCTCGGAGTTAAACAGTTGATATTTACTGGATACAATGCCCCGAGGAGCAGACAAGCACTATTCTCCTCTCCGGGGATCAATGCTGACAGCCGCTCCCTAATCCATGAGAATCCACATTATTCCTGCTATTTGTCCTGACAGTTTTACGATGCGAAGTATCACTCACTGCCGCTCGGGCTGCCCGGATGATGGACGAGGTGCGAGCGGAGATAATGTGTTTTCTGTCCTCCTGCTCAATGTCCTTCTTAGTGATGGACTGCGTCCCTCTGTTCCTCTAGTATAACATAAACCATCCGACATCACAGACTCTGTCCCTAATGATGCTACGCCCCATCACCCGCTGACTTATTCTCCCACACCCTACAGGACGGGCGCTCCTAGGCCGCGGCGCTGCCTTCTCTGCCCACCAGTATTTCTGCAGTGTCTGCGGTCTCATCACATAATGAAGTCTGGGGAAATCGCTACTTACCAGCCGCAAACTCACGGATATTTTCTGGACGCTTACGCAAAACGTCTCTGAAAGTAAAGAAAAAGAAAAGATGAAAACGATGTCACGGGTGTCACAAACGTTTTACCCCTGAACCCAGGACAACCCCAAAGAGATCGCCAGTAATGGAGAGTATTACATGGCGACCTCTATGTAACGTTATTATTACCGTATAAATCCAGACAGCATCAGGCGCACTTGCTGGTGACTTCGGAGATAATACTCATTACTGATCCGGGTTTGAATCTGGAAGAAGAATCAGGATTTAATATAATCTGCCCCGGTAGTTATGTATAAAGTATAACAGTGGCGTGTGATAGATATATATATAATATAAAGGAACCCGTAGCACCTCAGCCGGATATACACAAGTATATAATATAATCTGCCCCGGTAGTTATGTATAAAGTATAACAGTGGCGTGTGATAGATATATATATATAATATAATATAAAGGAACCCGTAGCACATCAGCCGGCTATACACAAGTATATAATATAATCTGCTCCGGTAGTTATGTATAAAGTATAACAGTGGCGTGTGATAGATATATATATATAATATAAAGGAACCCGTAGCACATCAGCCGGCTATACACAAGTATATAATATAATCTGCCCCGGTAGTTATGTATAAAGTATAACAGTGGCGTGTGATAGATATATATATAATATAATATAAAGGAACCCGTAGCACCTCAGCCGGCTATACACAAGTATATAATATAATCTGCTCCGGTAGTTATGTATAAAGTATAACATTGGCGTGTGATAGATATATATATAATATAATATAAAGGAACCCGTAGCACCTCAGCCGGATATACACAAGTATATAATATAATCTGCTCCGGTAGTTATGTATAAAGTATAACAGTGGCGTGTGATAGATATATATATAATATAATATAAAGGAACCCGTAGCACCTCAGCCGGCTATACACAAGTATATAATATAATCTGCCCCGGTAGTTATGTATAAAGTATAACAGTGGCGTGTGATAGATATATATAATATAATATAATATAAAGGAACCCGTAGCACCTCAGCCGGATATACACAAGTATATAATATAATCTGCCCCGGTAGTTATGTATAAAGTATAACATTGGCGTGTGATAGATATAGATATATAATATAATATAAAGGAACCCGTAGCACCTCAGCCGGATATACACAAGTATATAATATAATCTGCCCCGGTAGTTATGTATAAAGTATAACAGTGGCGTGTGATAGATATATATATATAATATAATATAAAGGAACCCGTAGCACCTCAGCCGGCTATACACAAGTATATAATATAATCTGCCCCGGTAGTTATGTATAAAGTATAACAGTGGCGTGTGATAGATATATATATAATATAATATAAAGGAACCCGTAGCACCTCAGCCGGCTATACACAAGTATATAATATAATCTGCCCCGGTAGTTATGTATAAAGTATAACATTGGCGTGTGATAGATATATAATATATAATATAAAGGAACCCGTAGCACCTCAGCCGGCTATACACAAGTATATAATATAATCTGCCCCGGTAGTTATGTATAAAGTATAACAGTGGCGTGTGATAGATATATATATAATATAATATAAAGGAACCCGTAGCACCTCAGCCGGCTATACACAAGTATATAATATAATCTGCCCCGGTAGTTATGTATAAAGTATAACAGTGGCGTGTGATAGATATATATATAATATAATATAAAGGAACCCGTAGCACCTCAGCCGGCTATACACAAGTATATAATATAATCTGCCCCGGTAGTTATGTATAAAGTATAACAGTGGCGTGTGATAGATATATATATAATATAAAGGAACCCGTAGCACCTCAGCCGGCTATACACAAGTATATAATATAATCTGCTCCGGTAGTTATGTATAAAGTATAACAGTGGCGTGTGATAGATATATATAATATAATATAAAGGAACCCGTAGCACCTCAGCCGGCTATACACAAGTATATAATATAATCTGCCCCGGTAGTTATGTATAAAGTATAACAGTGGCGTGTGATAGATATATATATATAATATAATATAAAGGAACCCGTAGCACCTCAGCCGGCTATACACAAGTATATAATATAATCTGCCCCGGTAGTTATGTATAAAGTATAACAGTGGCGTGTGATAGATATATATATAATATAAAGGAACCCGTAGCACCTCAGCCGGCTATACACAAGTATATAATATAATCTGCCCCGGTAGTTATGTATAAAGTATAACAGTGGCGTGTGATAGATATATAATATAATATAAAGGAACCCGTAGCACCTCAGCCAGATATACACAAGTATATAATATAATCTGCCCCGGTAGTTATGTATAAAGTATAACAGTGGCGTGTGATAACAAATATATATATATAATATAAAGGAACCCGTAGCACCTCAGCCGGATATACACAAGTATATAATATAATCTGCCCCGGTAGTTATGTATAAAGTATAACATTGGCGTGTGATAGATATATATATATATAATATAAAGGAACCCGTAGCACCTCAGCCGGCTATACACAAGTATATAATATAATCTGCCCCGGTAGTTATGTATAAAGTATAACAGTGGCGTGTGATAGATATATAATATAATATAATATAAAGGAACCCGTAGCACCTCAGCCGGCTATACACAAGTATATAATATAATCTGCCCCGGTAGTTATGTATAAAGTATAACAGTGGCGTGTGATAGATATATATAATATAATATAAAGGAACCCGTAGCACCTCAGCCGGCTATACACAAGTATATAATATAATCTGCCCCGGTAGTTATGTATAAAGTATAACAGTGGCGTGTGATAGATATATATAATATAATATAAAGGAACCCGTAGCACCTCAGCCGGCTATACACAAGTATATAATATAATCTGCCCCGGTAGTTATGTATAAAGTATAACAGTGGCGTGTGATAGATATATATATATAATATAATATAAAGGAACCCGTAGCACCTCAGCCGGCTATACACAAGTATATAATATAATCTGCCCCGGTAGTTATGTATAAAGTATAACAGTGGCGTGTGATAGATATATATAATATAATATAAAGGAACCCGTAGCACCTCAGCCGGCTATACACAAGTATATAATATAATCTGCCCCGGTAGTTATGTATAAAGTATAACAGTGGCGTGTGATAGATATATATAATATAATATAAAGGAACCCGTAGCACCTCAGCCGGATATACACAAGTATATAATATAATCTGCCCCGGTAGTTATGTATAAAGTATAACAGTGGCGTGTGATAGATATATATATAATATAATATAAAGGAACCCGTAGCACATCAGCCGGATATACACAAGTATATAATATAATCTGCTCCGGTAGTTATGTATAAAGTATAACAGTGGCGTGTGATAGATATATATATAATATAATATAAAGGAACCCGTAGCACCTCAGCCGGCTATACACAAGTATATAATATAATCTGCCCCGGTAGTTATGTATAAAGTATAACAGTGGCGTGTGATAGATATATATAATATAATATAAAGGAACCTGTAGCACCTCAGCCGGATATACACAAGTATATAATATAATCTGCCCCGGTAGTTATGTATAAAGTATAACAGTGGCGTGTGATAGATATATATATAATATAATATAAAGGAACCCGTAGCACCTCAGCCGGCTATACACAAGTATATAATATAATCTGCTCCGGTAGTTATGTATAAAGTATAACAGTGGCGTGTGATAGATATAGATATATAATATAATATAAAGGAACCCGTAGCACCTCAGCCGGCTATACACAAGTATATAATATAATCTGCCCCGGTAGTTATGTATAAAGTATAACAGTGGCGTGTGATAGATATATATATAATATAAAGGAACCCGTAGCACCTCAGCCGGCTATACACAAGTATATAATATAATCTGCTCCGGTAGTTATGTATAAAGTATAACAGTGGCGTGTGATAGATATATATAATATAATATAAAGGAACCCGTAGCACCTCAGCCGGATATACACAAGTATATAATATAATCTGCCCCGGTAGTTATGTATAAAGTATAACATTGGCGTGTGATAGATATATATATATATAATATAAAGGAACCCGTAGCACCTCAGCCGGCTATACACAAGTATATAATATAATCTGCCCCGGTAGTTATGTATAAAGTATAACAGTGGCGTGTGATAGATATATAATATAATATAATATAAAGGAACCCGTAGCACCTCAGCCGGCTATACACAAGTATATAATATAATCTGCCCCGGTAGTTATGTATAAAGTATAACAGTGGCGTGTGATAGATATATATAATATAATATAAAGGAACCCGTAGCACCTCAGCCGGCTATACACAAGTATATAATATAATCTGCCCCGGTAGTTATGTATAAAGTATAACAGTGGCGTGTGATAGATATATATAATATAATATAAAGGAACCCGTAGCACCTCAGCCGGCTATACACAAGTATATAATATAATCTGCCCCGGTAGTTATGTATAAAGTATAACAGTGGCGTGTGATAGATATATATAATATATATATAATATAATATAAAGGAACCCGTAGCACATCAGCCGGATATACACAAGTATATAATATAATCTGCTCCGGTAGTTATGTATAAAGTATAACAGTGGCGTGTGATAGATATATAATATAATATAATATAAAGGAACCCGTAGCACATCAGCCGGATATACACAAGTATATAATATAATCTGCCCCGGTAGTTATGTATAAAGTATAACAGTGGCGTGTGATAGATATATAATATAATATAATATAAAGGAACCCGTAGCACATCAGCCGGATATACACAAGTATATAATATAATCTGCCCCGGTAGTTATGTATAAAGTATAACAGTGGCGTGTGATAGATATATATATAATATAAAGGAACCCGTAGCACCTCAGCCGGCTATACACAAGTATATAATATAATCTGCCCCGGTAGTTATGTATAAAGTATAACAGTGGCGTGTGATAGATATATATATAATATAATATAAAGGAACCTGTAGCACCTCAGCCGGATATACACAAGTATATAATATAATCTGCCCCGGTAGTTATGTATAAAGTATAACAGTGGCGTGTGATAGATATATATATAATATAATATAAAGGAACCCGTAGCACCTCAGCCGGCTATACACAAGTATATAATATAATCTGCTCCGGTAGTTATGTATAAAGTATAACAGTGGCGTGTGATAGATATATAATATAATATAATATAAAGGAACCCGTAGCACCTCAGCCGGCTATACACAAGTATATAATATAATCTGCTCCGGTAGTTATGTATAAAGTATAACATTGGCGTGTGATAGATATATAATATAATATAAAGGAACCCGTAGCACCTCAGCCGGCTATACACAAGTATATAATATAATCTGCCCCGGTAGTTATGTATAAAGTATAACAGTGGCGTGTGATAGATATATATATATATAATATAATATAATATAAAGGAACCCGTAGCACCTCAGCCGGCTATACACAAGTATATAATATAATCTGCCCCGGTAGTTATGTATAAAGTATAACAGTGGCGTGTGATAGATATATATATAATATAATATAAAGGAACCCGTAGCACCTCAGCCGGCTATACACAAGTATATAATATAATCTGCTCCGGTAGTTATGTATAAAGTATAACAGTGGCGTGTGATAGATATATATATATATAATATAATATAATATAAAGGAACCCGTAGCACCTCAGCCGGCTATACACAAGTATATAATATAATCTGCTCCGGTAGTTATGTATAAAGTATAACAGTGGCGTGTGATAGATATATAATATATAATATAAAGGAACCCGTAGCACCTCAGCCAGATATACACAAGTATATAATATAATCTGCCCCGGTAGTTATGTATAAAGTATAACAGTGGCGTGTGATAGATATATATATAATATAATATAAAGGAACCCGTAGCACCTCAGCCGGCTATACACAAGTATATAATATAATCTGCTCCGGTAGTTATGTATAAAGTATAACAGTGGCGTGTGATAGATATATATATAATATAATATAAAGGAACCCGTAGCACCTCAGCCGGCTATACACAAGTATATAATATAATCTGCCCCGGTAGTTATGTATAAAGTATAACAGTGGCGTGTGATAGATATATATATAATATAATATAAAGGAACCCGTAGCACCTCAGCCGGCTATACACAAGTATATAATATAATCTGCCCCGGTAGTTATGTATAAAGTATAACAGTGGCGTGTGATAGATATATATATAATATAATATAAAGGAACCCGTAGCACCTCAGCCGGCTATACACAAGTATATAATATAATCTGCTCCGGTAGTTATGTATAAAGTATAACAGTGGCGTGTGATAGATATATATATAATATAATATAAAGGAACCCGTAGCACCTCAGCCGGCTATACACAAGTATATAATATAATCTGCCCCGGTAGTTATGTATAAAGTATAACAGTGGCGTGTGATAGATATATATATATATAATATAATATAATATAAAGGAACCCGTAGCACCTCAGCCAGATATACACAAGTATATAATATAATCTGCCCCGGTAGTTATGTATAAAGTATAACAGTGGCGTGTGATAGATATATATATAATATAATATAAAGGAACCCGTAGCACCTCAGCCGGCTATACACAAGTATATAATATAATCTGCTCCGGTAGTTATGTATAAAGTATAACAGTGGCGTGTGATAGATATATATAATATAATATAAAGGAACCCGTAGCACCTCAGCCGGATATACACAAGTATATAATATAATCTGCTCCGGTAGTTATGTATAAAGTATAACAGTGGCGTGTGATAGATATATATATATAATATAATATAAAGGAACCCGTAGCACCTCAGCCGGCTATACACAAGTATATAATATAATCTGCCCCGGTAGTTATGTATAAAGTATAACAGTGGCGTGTGATAGATATATAATATATAATATAAAGGAACCCGTAGCACCTCAGCCGGCTATACACAAGTATATAATATAATCTGCCCCGGTAGTTATGTATAAAGTATAACAGTGGCGTGTGATAGATATATATATATAATATAATATAAAGGAACCCGTAGCACCTCAGCCGGATATACACAAGTATATAATATAATCTGCCCCGGTAGTTATGTATAAAGTATAACAGTGGCGTGTGATAGATATATAATATATAATATAAAGGAACCCGTAGCACCTCAGCCGGCTATACACAAGTATATAATATAATCTGCCCCGGTAGTTATGTATAAAGTATAACAGTGGCGTGTGATAGATATATATAATATAATATAAAGGAACCCGTAGCACCTCAGCCGGATATACACAAGTATATAATATAATCTGCTCCGGTAGTTATGTATAAAGTATAACAGTGGCGTGTGATAGATATATATATAATATAATATAAAGGAACCCGTAGCACCTCAGCCGGATATACACAAGTATATAATATAATCTGCCCCGGTAGTTATGTATAAAGTATAACAGTGGCGTGTGATAGATATATATAATATATAATATAAAGGAACCCGTAGCACCTCAGCCGGCTATACACAAGTATATAATATAATCTGCCCCGGTAGTTATGTATAAAGTATAACAGTGGCGTGTGATAGATATATATAATATAATATAAAGGAACCCGTAGCACCTCAGCCGGATATACACAAGTATATAATATAATCTGCCCCGGTAGTTATGTATAAAGTATAACAGTGGCGTGTGATAGATATATATATAATATAATATAAAGGAACCCGTAGCACCTCAGCCGGCTATACACAAGTATATAATATAATCTGCCCCGGTAGTTATGTATAAAGTATAACAGTGGCGTGTGATAGATATATATAATATAATATAAAGGAACCCGTAGCACCTCAGCCGGCTATACACAAGTATATAATATAATCTGCCCCGGTAGTTATGTATAAAGTATAACAGTGGCGTGTGATAGATATAGATATATAATATAATATAAAGGAACCCGTAGCACCTCAGCCGGCTATACACAAGTATATAATATAATCTGCCCCGGTAGTTATGTATAAAGTATAACAGTGGCGTGTGATAGATATATATAATATAATATAAAGGAACCCGTAGCACCTCAGCCGGCTATACACAAGTATATAATATAATCTGCCCCGGTAGTTATGTATAAAGTATAACAGTGGCGTGTGATAGATATATAATATAATATAAAGGAACCCGTAGCACCTCAGCCGGCTATACACAAGTATATAATATAATCTGCCCCGGTAGTTATGTATAAAGTATAACAGTGGCGTGTGATAGATATATATATATAATATAAAGGAACCCGTAGCACCTCAGCCGGATATACACAAGTATATAATATAATCTGCCCCGGTAGTTATGTATAAAGTATAACAGTGGCGTGTGATAGATATATAATATAATATAATATAAAGGAACCCGTAGCACCTCAGCCGGCTATACACAAGTATATAATATAATCTGCCCCGGTAGTTATGTATAAAGTATAACAGTGGCGTGTGATAGATATATAATATATAATATAAAGGAACCCGTAGCACCTCAGCCGGATATACACAAGTATATAATATAATCTGCCCCGGTAGTTATGTATAAAGTATAACAGTGGCGTGTGATAGATATATATATATAATATAATATAAAGGAACCCGTAGCACCTCAGCCGGATATACACAAGTATATAATATAATCTGCCCCGGTAGTTATGTATAAAGTATAACAGTGGCGTGTGATAGATATATATATAATATAATATAAAGGAACCCGTAGCACCTCAGCCGGCTATACACAAGTATATAATATAATCTGCCCCGGTAGTTATGTATAAAGTATAACAGTGGCGTGTGATAGATATATATATATAATATAATATAAAGGAACCCGTAGCACCTCAGCCGGCTATACACAAGTATATGATATAATCTGCCCCGGTAGTTATGTATAAAGTATAACAGTGGCGTGTGATAGATATATATATAATATAATATAAAGGAACCCGTAGCACCTCAGCCGGCTATACACAAGTATATGATATAATCTGCTCCGGTAGTTATGTATAAAGTATAACAGTGGCGTGTGATAGATATATATATAATATAATATAAAGGAACCCGTAGCACCTCAGCCGGCTATACACAAGTATATAATATAATCTGCCCCGGTAGTTATGTATAAAGTATAACAGTGGCGTGTGATAGATATATATATATAATATAATATAAAGGAACCCGTAGCACCTCAGCCGGCTATACACAAGTATATAATATAATCTGCCCCGGTAGTTATGTATAAAGTATAACAGTGGCGTGTGATAGATATATATAATATAATATAATATAAAGGAACCCGTAGCACCTCAGCCGGCTATACACAAGTATATAATATAATCTGCCCCGGTAGTTATGTATAAAGTATAACAGTGGCGTGTGATAGATATATAATATAATATAATATAAAGGAACCCGTAGCACCTCAGCCGGCTATACACAAGTATATAATATAATCTGCTCCGGTAGTTATGTATAAAGTATAACAGTGGCGTGTGATAGATATATATATAATATAAAGGAACCCGTAGCACCTCAGCCGGCTATACACAAGTATATAATATAATCTGCCTCGGTAGTTATGTATAAAGTATAACAGTGGCGTGTGATAGCAAATATAATATAATATAATATAAAGGAACCTGTAGCACCTCAGCCGGATATACACAAGTATATAATATAATCTGCTCCGGTAGTTATGTATAAAGTATAACAGTGGCGTGTGATAGATATATATATATAATATAAAGGAACCCGTAGCACCTCAGACGGCTATACACAAGTATATAATATAATCTGCCCCGGTAGTTATGTATAAAGTATAACAGTGGCGTGTGATAGATATATAATATAATATAATATAAAGGAACCCGTAGCACCTCAGCCGGCTATACACAAGTATATAATATAATCTGCTCCGGTAGTTATGTATAAAGTATAACAGTGGCGTGTGATAGCAAATATAATATAATATAAAGGAACCCGTAGCACCTCAGCCGGCTATACACAAGTATATAATATAATCTGCTCCGGTAGTTATGTATAAAGTATAACAGTGGCGTGTGATAGATATATATATATAATATAAAGGAACCCGTAGCACCTCAGACGGCTATACACAAGTATATAATATAATCTGCCCCGGTAGTTATGTATAAAGTATAACAGTGGCGTGTGATAGATATATAATATAATATAATATAAAGGAACCCGTAGCACCTCAGCCGGCTATACACAAGTATATAATATAATCTGCTCCGGTAGTTATGTATAAAGTATAACAGTGGCGTGTGATAGCAAATATAATATAATATAATATAAAGGAACCCGTAGCACCTCAGCCGGCTATACACAAGTATATAATATAATCTGCTCCGGTAGTTATGTATAAAGTATAACAGTGGCGTGTGATAGATATATATATAATATAATATAAAGGAACCCGTAGCACCTCAGCCAGATATACACAAGTATATAATATAATCTGCTCCGGTAGTTATGTATAAAGTATAACAGTGGCGTGTGATAGATATATATAATATAATATAAAGGAACCCGTAGCACCTCAGCCGGCTATACACAAGTATATAATATAATCTGCTCCGGTAGTTATGTATAAAGTATAACAGTGGCGTGTGATAGATATATATAATATATAATATAAAGGAACCCGTAGCACCTCAGCCGGATATACACAAGTATATAATATAATCTGCTCCGGTAGTTATGTATAAAGTATAACAGTGGCGTGTGATAGATATATATATAATATAATATAAAGGAACCCGTAGCACCTCAGCCGGCTATACACAAGTATATAATATAATCTGCCCCGGTAGTTATGTATAAAGTATAACAGTGGCGTGTGATAGATATATATAATATAATATAAAGGAACCCGTAGCACCTCAGCCGGCTATACACAAGTATATAATATAATCTGCCCCGGTAGTTATGTATAAAGTATAACAGTGGCGTGTGATAGATATATATATAATATAATATAAAGGAACCCGTAGCACCTCAGCCGGCTATACACAAGTATATAATATAATCTGCCCCGGTAGTTATGTATAAAGTATAACATTGGCGTGTGATAGTAAATATATATATAATATAATATAAAGGAACCCGTAGCACCTCAGCCGGCTATACACAAGTATATAATATAATCTGCTCCGGTAGTTATGTATAAAGTATAACAGTGGCGTGTGATAGATATATATAATATAATATAAAGGAACCCGTAGCACCTCAGCCGGCTATACACAAGTATATAATATAATCTGCCCCGGTAGTTATGTATAAAGTATAACAGTGGCGTGTGATAGATATATATATATAATATAATATAAAGGAACCCGTAGCACCTCAGCCGGATATACACAAGTATATAATATAATCTGCCCCGGTAGTTATGTATAAAGTATAACAGTGGCGTGTGATAGATATATATAATATAATATAAAGGAACCCGTAGCACCTCAGCCGGCTATACACAAGTATATAATATAATCTGCCCCGGTAGTTATGTATAAAGTATAACAGTGGCGTGTGATAGATATATATAATATAATATAAAGGAACCCGTAGCACCTCAGCCGGATATACACAAGTATATAATATAATCTGCCCCGGTAGTTATGTATAAAGTATAACAGTGGCGTGTGATAGATATATATATAATATAATATAAAGGAACCCGTAGCACCTCAGCCGGCTATACACAAGTATATAATATAATCTGCTCCGGTAGTTATGTATAAAGTATAACATTGGCGTGTGATAGATATATATATAATATAATATAATATAAAGGAACCCGTAGCACCTCAGCCGGATATACACAAGTATATAATATAATCTGCCCCGGTAGTTATGTATAAAGTATAACAGTGGCGTGTGATAGATATATAATATAATATAAAGGAACCCGTAGCACCTCAGCCGGATATACACAAGTATATAATATAATCTGCTCCGGTAGTTATGTATAAAGTATAACAGTGGCGTGTGATAAATATATATATAATATAATATAAAGGAACCCGTAGCACCTCAGCCGGATATACACAAGTATATAATATAATCTGCCCCGGTAGTTATGTATAAAGTATAACAGTGGCGTGTGATAGATATAACAAGAGATATGGTAAGAACTTACCTTTGTTATCTCTGTTTCTACGAAGTCCATAGGGTCCACAGGGTTGACCTTGGGGTATAGCTGGATCCTGGATCCTCGGGCACCACGGAGTTAAAGCTTTTAGCTGCTCCCAGGATGCACTTGGGTCCAACCTCCCCTATACCCCGCCCCCGAGCCACAGGCACCTCAGTTGGTAAGCAGCCCAGGCCGGAGGAGGAGACGAAACAGAGAGAAGGAAGACTGGAACACACAAGAACCATACTCACAGAAATGGGAGACGGAAAACCGGTGACCAGTCACAGAGCCCATATGAAGCCAGGTGCGTCAGGGCGGGTGCCCTGTGGACCCTATGGACTTCGTAGAAACAGAGATAACAAAGGTAAGTTCTTACCATATTTCTTGTTTTCTACTTCAGGGTCCATAGGGGGTCCACAGGGTTGACCTTGGGGATGTCCCAAAGCAGTCCAACTAAGGGCGGGGACGCTCCTGTGCTGATAGGAGAACCCGGCGCCCAAAGGATGCATCCTGAGAGGCAAAGGTGTCAAACGCATAGAACCTCAAAAAGGTCTGAATGGAAGACCAGGTGGCCGCCTTACAGAGCTGAACAGCAGAGGCGCCACGGCTAGCAGCCCAAGAAGGGCCCACGGACCGAGTGGAATGAGCCTTAACAGAGGCTGGAACAGCTAAACCCTCCTGCATATAAGCCTCAATAATAACAGAACGAAGCCAACGGGCTAGAGTCTGTTTGTTGGCAGGCCAACCCCTCTTGTGAAAACCAAAGAGGATAAACAAAGAATCCGACTTCCTCACAGAACTAGTCCGGTCCACATAAACCTGGAGTGCCCTTACAACGTCTAAGGAAGTCTCCCCAGCCGAAAGATCAGGTGACTGAAAGGCTGGTACAACAATTTCCTGATTAATGTGGAACCTGGAAACCACCTTAGGCAGGAAATCAGGACGAGTGCGAAGCACCGCTCTGTCCTGATGAAAAATCAGAAAAGGGGGACGACAAGAAAGCGCCCCCAAATCTGAAACCCTCCTGGCAGAAGCAATTGCCAAGAGGAAAACAGTTTTAAAAGTTAGCCACTTGAGCTCCACTGACTCCAAGGGCTCAAAAGGAGGACCCTGTAAGGCCCTAAGAACCACCGCCAAATCCCACGGGGCCACAGGTGGCACAAAGGGAGGCTGGATTCTCAAAACACCCTGGAAAAAGGTGTGTACGTCCGGCATAGCAGCGATCCTGCGCTGGAACCACACCGACAGACCAGACACGTGTACCTTCAGTGAGGAAAGACGTAATCCTAAGTCCAAACCGGACTGAAGGAAAGCCAGAATACGCGAAACTCGGAACACCTGGGGATCATAGTTTCTGGCCTCGCACCACTGAAAGTAAGTGTGCCACACTCTGTGATAGATCCTCGCGGAAGCAGGCTTGCGCGCCCTCAGCATGGTGGTAATAACGGAGCTAGAAAAGCCCCGAGACCTCAGGACGGCTGTCTCAAGAGCCACGCCGTCAAAGATAGTCGACCCAGATCCGGGTGAAGACAGGGCCCCTGAGACAACAGGTCCCGCCGTTGAGGTAGGAGGTACGGAGCGTCGATGGACAGGCTCCGCAGATCGGAGTACCACGGCCTTCTGGGCCACGCTGGGGCCACCAGGATCAGTGTGCCTCCGTCCTGTTTGAACTTGCGCAGGACCCGAGGCAGCAGAGATATCGGAGGGAACAAGTAAGCCAGTTGAAACAGCCATTTCACCGACAGCGCGTCTATCAGACTTGCGCCTGCGTCCCTTGTCCTTGACCCGTACACAGGCAGCTTGTGATTGTAACGGGACGCCATCAGGTCCAGCTCTGGCAGCCCCCACTTGTCCACGAGTAGTTGGAATACCTCTGGATGAAGCGACCATTCCCCGGGATGCACATCGTAACGGCTGAGGAAGTCTGCCTCCCAATTGAGGACTCCTGGGATGAAAACTGCCGAGAGAGCTGGAAGATAGCGCTCCGCCCAAGCCAGGACGCGGGACACCTCCGACATCGCAGCTCGACTGCGAGTCCCTCCCTGGTGATTGATGTACGCCACCGTGGTGGCGTTGTCTGACTGCACCTGAACGGCCCTTCCGTGAAGAGCGGTGCCGGACGACTGCAGGGCTCTGTATACTGCCCGCAGTTCCAGGATGTTGATGGGAAGAATCGCTTCCTCCGCCGACCAACGACCCTGAAGTGACAAGGAGCCTGTCACCGCCCCCCAACCCCGGAGACTGGCATCTGTCGTGAGCAGAACCCATTCCGGGATCCAAAAGGGGCGCCCCTCCAGGAGATGCGCTGTCTGCAGCCACCAGGCTAGGGACAGACGCACCTCCGAGGACAACACCAGCATCTGAGAGCGGATCCTGTGTGGCAATCCGTTCCATTCTGAAAGAATCAGCCCCTGCAGGGGCCTGGAATGGAACTGGGCAAACTCCACCATGTCGAATGCCGACACCATGGACCCCAAAACTCTCATCGCTGAGTGCACCGACACTCTGCCACTGCTCAGACAACTGTGAATCCGCAGCTGTAAGGAGGAGACCTTCTCTGGAGTCAGAAAAATCCGTTGCTGACGAGAGTCCAGCAGGGCCCCCAAATGAACAATCCGTTGTGATGGGATGAGGGAGGATTTCTTCCAGTTGATCAACCAGCCGTGCGCCTGTAGACAAGCGACCGTCAGGTGGAGATGCTGGATCAGTACCTCCGGGGAGCTTGCCAGCAAGAGGAGGTCGTCTAGATACGGTAGCAACCGTATCCCCTGGCTCCGAAGGTGAGCCGCCATGACCGCCATCACCTTGGTAAATACCCTTGGTGCCGTGGAGAGACCAAAGGGTAGAGCCCTGAATTGGTAGTGGTTGTGGAGAATAGCAAACCGCAGAAACCGTTGGTGCGATGTTGCTATAGGCACATGGAGGTAGGCGTCCTGGATATCCAGGGAGACCATATAATCCCCCGGTTCCATCGCCAGTATGATGGAACGCAAAGTTTCCATCCTGAATTTGGGAACCCTGAGAAACCTGTTCAGGGACTTCAAATTGAGGATGGGGCGATGAGAGCCATTGGGTTTCTGCACCAGAAACAGCGTAGAGTAATACCCCATCCCACGTTGAGACTGTGGTACGGGTATAATGACCCCCGCCGTCAGCAAGGCCTCTATGGCTTCCTGAACCTGCAAGGCCTTGGTTTTGTCCTGAGAAGGACTTGTGCAAAAAAACTGGCAAGGCGGCCTGTGCCGAAAAGACAGGGCGTACCCCTGGGAGACCACTTCTCGCACCCAGGCATCCGTGGTGGTATTGTGCCAGCACTGGGCGAATTGAAGAAGTCGGCCTCCCACTCTGGGGTCCCCCAGAGGGAGGCCCGTCCCATCACGCAGAAGGCTTATCTTCTGGCTTGGAAGAAGGGCGCCTAGCACTCCAGGCTTGCTTCTTTGGCTTTGAGGCGGTCTTGGGTGCGGACTGCCTCGGGAAGGACTGACCCTTTGCCTTGCCCTGAACCCGAAAGGAACGAAACGCCGAGCTCCGGACCTTAGCAGGTGTAGTAGCTGAAGGGAGGAAGGCTGACTTGGATTTTGCCAGGGTATCTACTATTTTGTCCAGGTCCGGACCAAATAGTAATTCCCCATTAAAAGGTAAGGCCTCCAAGCCTTTCTTTGAATCCGCGTCTGCTCTCCAAGACCGCAACCACAAGGATCTACGAGCAGACACTGCTGCCGCCGAAACCCTAGAGGTCAACAGGCTAGCATCCAAAGATGCTTCTCCAATGTAGGAGGCGGCATCTCTCATCTGTCCTAACAACGCCCCCTGGACGTCCGGAGATTCATCCGTAAACGTGTCCTCCAAGGCGTTGGCCCACCCCTCAATGGCCTTGGCCACCCAGGAGATGGCCATGGACGGCCGGGCTACAGCCCCTGAGAGAGAATAAATAGACTTTAGACAAGTCTCCACCTTCCTGTCCGTAGGATCCTTCAGCGAGGATATAGACGGCAATGGCAAAGTAGCACTCCTGATGAGGCGTGTTACATGGGAATCGACTGCAGGCGGAGTTTCCAATTTCTTACAATGCGCTTCCGGGAATGGATAATTGGACGCCAAGCGTTTCTGTGGCAGGAAACGCTTACTGGGCGTCTGCCAGGCCACCGCCATGTGATCAGTCAACTGATCAGACAAGGGGAACGCTGTAGAAGTAACCTTAGCTTTTTTAAAACTAGGATACCTTGACTTGGGAGCGGGTGACTCATCCTCAATCAGAAGAATAGCCCGCACCGCCTTAACCAGAGCCCGCACATTGATGGAAGACTTAGTGTCTACCTCCTGGACTGAGGCATCTGAGGCTGAGTCATCCTGTACCTCACCATCATCCGAGAACCCCTCAGAATCCGAAAGATGCGCAGCCTGTGCCATGACTGAGCGTTTAGACGCCCTGGAGGGCACGTCACTGCGCAACATCGACTGAAAAGCCGAAGATGCTGCCGCCAAATCTTGGACAGTGTGGGAAAGCGCATCCACCCAGGGTGGAGGAGCTGTCACAGGAGCCTGAAACGGCACCACAGCCGGCTGTGCCACAGGGGTGGACTGAATATACATTGGCAACCCCGCATAGGGACCAACAGGCTGAGACCCCGGGGGAGTCTGCAATAATTGTGGGACACCCGGGGAATGGGGGATGGCAGGCTGGGGCAACGCCCTAGTAGGGGCGGCAGTCGGGACCGACAGACGGTCCGCGATGGACACCAGCACCTGGGAAAACATCGCCCATGGTGGCTCCTGCGAAATGGGAGGTTTAGACGTACCAGGGACCGCCTGGCACCGTCCGCACAGGCCGTCCTGTGACAAATCCTCCCTATCCACTCCTGCAGAACAGCGCCTGCAGGAGAACAATGCTGGAGCCCCGGAGTGCTCAATCTCCTCCTCAGACATGACTTAGGAAGAAAACGTGCGCACTCACCAGTGTGCTGAACAACAGCCCACAATATGGTACTGTGTAGCACACAACTGTATGTGACGGACCTCACAAATACGTGATCTATATAGGTGAGGTCAGTAGAAACGCCCCTCCCCCACACACCTGTAGGGCTTGTAGGAGAAGGAAAGGGATAGGTACAGGCTGACAGTAAGTAGAAAAAAGACACAGACAGGCAGCACTAGCAAAAGTCACATACCATGCAGGAAGATATACTCACTGCACCTTTCCACTACAATCAACCTCCCAGATTCAGTGTCTGGGAGGGCTATAGCGCTGTGTACACTGTCCTTCTGCAGGGGAGAGGTACACAGGGGGACCGGTCCGCGTGCTCCCTGAGAGTATCCGCACTGCCACAGAGAAAATGGCCGCTGGAGACCTCAGAGGAGGAGTGGCCGAGTATCTGCAGCTCAGCGACGCCAGACTCCGAGCTGAAAGGCGCGCTGAGGGGAGGAGCCGCTAGACAGGGAAGGCTTCCTCCCCTGGCTAGCATATTAACCCCCGGGTTGCCGGCATCCCGCTTGCCGCGATATTAACCCTGGTGGTCTAGTGGTCTGGCGGGGTATGCCTCCGCTGGAGGGGGGGCCCGCCGCCACCGCTAGCACCCCCGGTCTGTCCCCTAGACCGGGGGCATGGGGACTGCATTTAAAAGGAACCCGCGCACCGCCGCTAATCAGCGGTGCGCGGCTTACCTGATCTCCCCGGCGTCTTCCGGCAGCAGTCCCGGGGGAAACCAGAGTCCGGCTAGTACAGACTCTGGCTTCCCCCGCTGCGATCCCCAGTTCAGTGCTGGCGTCGCGGCGCCAGCAGGGAGAAGGAGCGGCAGCGTGGGCGTCTGTACAGACAGCCCAGCGCTGCTGCTCTAGAGAAAAAACTTATAGTAAAAAATAAATAAATTTAACTAAGTTCAATAAAAAATTAAAAGCTTTAGGGGGCTGCTCCTGCAGCCCACCCCGCAGGGTGACCCAACTCCGGCCGGGCACCATCTAAAACTGAGGTGCCTGTGGCTCGGGGGCGGGGTATAGGGGAGGTTGGACCCAAGTGCATCCTGGGAGCAGCTAAAAGCTTTAACTCCGTGGTGCCCGAGGATCCAGGATCCAGCTATACCCCAAGGTCAACCCTGTGGACCCCCTATGGACCCTGAAGTAGAAATATATAATATAAAGGAACCCGTAGCACCTCAGCCGGCTATACACAAGTATATAATATAATCTGCTCCGGTAGTTATGTATAAAGTATAACAGTGGCGTGTGATAGTAAATATATATATAATATAATATAAAGGAACCCGTAGCACCTCAGCCGGCTATACACAAGTATATAATATAATCTGCCCCGGTAGTTATGTATAAAGTATAACAGTGGCGTGTGATAGATATATATATAATATAATATAAAGGAACCCGTAGCACATCAGCCGGATATACACAAGTATATAATATAATCTGCTCCGGTAGTTATGTATAAAGTATAACATTGGCGTGTGATAGTAAATATATATATAATATAATATAAAGGAACCCGTAGCACCTCAGCCGGCTATACACAAGTATATAATATAATCTGCCCCGGTAGTTATGTATAAAGTATAACAGTGGCGTGTGATAGATATATATATAATATAATATAAAGGAACCCGTAGCACCTCAGCCGGCTATACACAAGTATATAATATAATCTGCCCCGGTAGTTATGTATAAAGTATAACAGTGGCGTGTGATAGTAAATATATATATAATATAATATAAAGGAACCCGTAGCACCTCAGCCGGCTATACACAAGTATATAATATAATCTGCCCCGGTAGTTATGTATAAAGTATAACAGTGGCGTGTGATAGATATATATATATATAATATAATATAATATAAAGGAACCCGTAGCACCTCAGCCGGCTATACACAAGTATATAATATAATCTGCTCCGGTAGTTATGTATAAAGTATAACATTGGCGTGTGATAGTAAATATATATATAATATAATATAAAGGAACCCGTAGCACCTCAGCCGGCTATACACAAGTATATAATATAATCTGCCCCGGTAGTTATGTATAAAGTATAACAGTGGCGTGTGATAGATATATAATATAATATAATATAAAGGAACCCGTAGCACCTCAGCCGGCTATACACAAGTATATAATATAATCTGCCCCGGTAGTTATGTATAAAGTATAACAGTGGCGTGTGATAGATATATAATATAATATAAAGGAACCCGTAGCACCTCAGCCGGCTATACACAAGTATATAATATAATCTGCCCCGGTAGTTATGTATAAAGTATAACAGTGGCGTGTGATAGATATATATAATATAATATAAAGGAACCCGTAGCACATCAGCCGGCTATACACAAGTATATAATATAATCTGCTCCGGTAGTTATGTATAAAGTATAACAGTGGCGTGTGATAGATATATAATATATAATATAAAGGAACCCGTAGCACCTCAGCCGGCTATACACAAGTATATAATATAATCTGCCCCGGTAGTTATGTATAAAGTATAACAGTGGCGTGTGATAGATATATAATATAATATAAAGGAACCCGTAGCACCTCAGCCGGCTATACACAAGTATATAATATAATCTGCCCCGGTAGTTATGTATAAAGTATAACAGTGGCGTGTGATATATATATAATATAATATAAAGGAACCCGTAGCACCTCAGCCGGCTATACACAAGTATATAATATAATCTGCCCCGGTAGTTATGTATAAAGTATAACAGTGGCGTGTGATAGATATATAATATAATATAAAGGAACCCGTAGCACCTCAGCCGGCTATACACAAGTATATAATATAATCTGCCCCGGTAGTTATGTATAAAGTATAACAGTGGCGTGTGATAGATATATATATAATATAATATAAAGGAACCCGTAGCACCTCAGCCGGCTATACACAAGTATATAATATAATCTGCTCCGGTAGTTATGTATAAAGTATAACAGTGGCGTGTCATAGTAAATATATATATATATAATATAAAGGAACCCGTAGCACCTCAGCCGGATATACACAAGTATATAATATAATCTGCCCCGGTAGTTATGTATAAAGTATAACAGTGGCGTGTGATAGATATATATATATAATATAAAGGAACCCGTAGCACCTCAGCCGGCTATACACAAGTATATAATATAATCTGCTCCGGTAGTTATGTATAAAGTATAACAGTGGCGTGTGATAGATATATATATAATATAAAGGAACCCGTAGCACCTCAGCCGGCTATACACAAGTATATAATATAATCTGCCTCGGTAGTTATGTATAAAGTATAACAGTGGCGTGTGATAGCAAATATAATATAATATAATATAAAGGAACCTGTAGCACCTCAGCCGGATATACACAAGTATATAATATAATCTGCTCCGGTAGTTATGTATAAAGTATAACAGTGGCGTGTGATAGATATATATATAATATAAAGGAACCCGTAGCACCTCAGCCGGCTATACACAAGTATATAATATAATCTGCTCCGGTAGTTATGTATAAAGTATAACAGTGGCGTGTGATAGATATATATATAATATAATATAAAGGAACCCGTAGCACCTCAGCCAGATATACACAAGTATATAATATAATCTGCTCCGGTAGTTATGTATAAAGTATAACAGTGGCGTGTGATAGATATATATAATATAATATAAAGGAACCCGTAGCACCTCAGCCGGCTATACACAAGTATATAATATAATCTGCTCCGGTAGTTATGTATAAAGTATAACAGTGGCGTGTGATAGATATATATATAATATAATATAAAGGAACCCGTAGCACCTCAGCCGGCTATACACAAGTATATAATATAATCTGCCCCGGTAGTTATGTATAAAGTATAACAGTGGCGTGTGATAGATATATAATATAATATAAAGGAACCCGTAGCACCTCAGCCGGATATACACAAGTATATAATATAATCTGCTCCGGTAGTTATGTATAAAGTATAACAGTGGCGTGTGATAGATATATATATAATATAATATAAAGGAACCCGTAGCACCTCAGCCGGCTATACACAAGTATATAATATAATCTGCCCCGGTAGTTATGTATAAAGTATAACATTGGCGTGTGATAGTAAATATATATATAATATAATATAAAGGAACCCGTAGCACCTCAGCCGGCTATACACAAGTATATAATATAATCTGCTCCGGTAGTTATGTATAAAGTATAACAGTGGCGTGTGATAGATATATATAATATAATATAAAGGAACCCGTAGCACCTCAGCCGGCTATACACAAGTATATAATATAATCTGCCCCGGTAGTTATGTATAAAGTATAACAGTGGCGTGTGATAGATATATATATATAATATAATATAAAGGAACCCGTAGCACCTCAGCCGGCTATACACAAGTATATAATATAATCTGCTCCGGTAGTTATGTATAAAGTATAACAGTGGCGTGTGATAGATATATAATATATAATATAAAGGAACCCGTAGCACCTCAGCCGGCTATACACAAGTATATAATATAATCTGCCCCGGTAGTTATGTATAAAGTATAACAGTGGCGTGTGATAGATATATATATAATATAATATAAAGGAACCCGTAGCACATCAGCCGGATATACACAAGTATATAATATAATCTGCTCCGGTAGTTATGTATAAAGTATAACAGTGGCGTGTGATAGATATATATATAATATAATATAAAGGAACCCGTAGCACCTCAGCCGGCTATACACAAGTATATAATATAATCTGCTCCGGTAGTTATGTATAAAGTATAACATTGGCGTGTGATAGTAAATATATATATAATATAATATAAAGGAACCCGTAGCACCTCAGCCGGCTATACACAAGTATATAATATAATCTGCCCCGGTAGTTATGTATAAAGTATAACAGTGGCGTGTGATAGATATATATATATATAATATAATATAATATAAAGGAACCCGTAGCACCTCAGCCGGCTATACACAAGTATATAATATAATCTGCCCCGGTAGTTATGTATAAAGTATAACAGTGGCGTGTGATAGATATATATATATATAATATAATATAATATAAAGGAACCCGTAGCACCTCAGCCAGATATACACAAGTATATAATATAATCTGCCCCGGTAGTTATGTATAAAGTATAACAGTGGCGTGTGATAGATATATAATATATAATATAAAGGAACCCGTAGCACCTCAGCCGGCTATACACAAGTATATAATATAATCTGCCCCGGTAGTTATGTATAAAGTATAACAGTGGCGTGTGATAGATATATATATAATATAATATAAAGGAACCCGTAGCACCTCAGCCGGCTATACACAAGTATATAATATAATCTGCTCCGGTAGTTATGTATAAAGTATAACAGTGGCGTGTGATAGATATATATATAATATAATATAAAGGAACCCGTAGCACCTCAGCCGGCTATACACAAGTATATAATATAATCTGCCCCGGTAGTTATGTATAAAGTATAACAGTGGCGTGTGATAGATATATATATATATAATATAATATAAAGGAACCCGTAGCACCTCAGCCAGATATACACAAGTATATAATATAATCTGCCCCGGTAGTTATGTATAAAGTATAACAGTGGCGTGTGATAGATATATATATATAATATAAAGGAACCCGTAGCACCTCAGCCGGCTATACACAAGTATATAATATAATCTGCCCCGGTAGTTATGTATAAAGTATAACAGTGGCGTGTGATAGATATATAATATATAATATAAAGGAACCCGTAGCACCTCAGCCGGCTATACACAAGTATATAATATAATCTGCCCCGGTAGTTATGTATAAAGTATAACATTGGCGTGTGATAGATATATATATATAATATAATATAAAGGAACCCGTAGCACCTCAGCCGGCTATACACAAGTATATAATATAATCTGCCCCGGTAGTTATGTATAAAGTATAACAGTGGCGTGTGATAGATATATATATATATAATATAATATAATATAAAGGAACCCGTAGCACCTCAGCCAGATATACACAAGTATATAATATAATCTGCCCCGGTAGTTATGTATAAAGTATAACAGTGGCGTGTGATAGATATATATATATAATATAAAGGAACCCGTAGCACCTCAGCCGGCTATACACAAGTATATAATATAATCTGCCCCGGTAGTTATGTATAAAGTATAACAGTGGCGTGTGATAGATATATAATATATAATATAAAGGAACCCGTAGCACCTCAGCCGGCTATACACAAGTATATAATATAATCTGCTCCGGTAGTTATGTATAAAGTATAACAGTGGCGTGTGATAGATATATATATAATATAATATAAAGGAACCCGTAGCACCTCAGCCGGCTATACACAAGTATATAATATAATCTGCCCCGGTAGTTATGTATAAAGTATAACAGTGGCGTGTGATAGATATATATATATAATATAATATAAAGGAACCCGTAGCACCTCAGCCGGCTATACACAAGTATATAATATAATCTGCCCCGGTAGTTATGTATAAAGTATAACATTGGCGTGTGATAGATATATATATATAATATAAAGGAACCCGTAGCACCTCAGCCGGCTATACACAAGTATATAATATAATCTGCCCCGGTAGTTATGTATAAAGTATAACAGTGGCGTGTGATAGATATATAATATATAATATAAAGGAACCCGTAGCACCTCAGCCGGCTATACACAAGTATATAATATAATCTGCCCCGGTAGTTATGTATAAAGTATAACATTGGCGTGTGATAGATATATATATAATATAATATAAAGGAACCCGTAGCACCTCAGCCGGCTATACACAAGTATATAATATAATCTGCCCCGGTAGTTATGTATAAAGTATAACAGTGGCGTGTGATAGATATATATATATAATATAATATAAAGGAACCCGTAGCACCTCAGCCGGCTATACACAAGTATATAATATAATCTGCCCCGGTAGTTATGTATAAAGTATAACAGTGGCGTGTGATAGATATATATATATATAATATAATATAATATAAAGGAACCCGTAGCACCTCAGCCGGCTATACACAAGTATATAATATAATCTGCCCCGGTAGTTATGTATAAAGTATAACAGTGGCGTGTGATAGATATATATATATATAATATAATATAATATAAAGGAACCCGTAGCACCTCAGCCAGATATACACAAGTATATAATATAATCTGCCCCGGTAGTTATGTATAAAGTATAACAGTGGCGTGTGATAGATATATAATATATAATATAAAGGAACCCGTAGCACCTCAGCCGGCTATACACAAGTATATAATATAATCTGCCCCGGTAGTTATGTATAAAGTATAACAGTGGCGTGTGATAGATATATATATAATATAATATAAAGGAACCCGTAGCACCTCAGCCGGCTATACACAAGTATATAATATAATCTGCTCCGGTAGTTATGTATAAAGTATAACAGTGGCGTGTGATAGATATATATATAATATAATATAAAGGAACCCGTAGCACCTCAGCCGGCTATACACAAGTATATAATATAATCTGCCCCGGTAGTTATGTATAAAGTATAACAGTGGCGTGTGATAGATATATATATATATAATATAATATAATATAAAGGAACCCGTAGCACCTCAGCCAGATATACACAAGTATATAATATAATCTGCCCCGGTAGTTATGTATAAAGTATAACAGTGGCGTGTGATAGATATATATATATAATATAAAGGAACCCGTAGCACCTCAGCCGGCTATACACAAGTATATAATATAATCTGCTCCGGTAGTTATGTATAAAGTATAACAGTGGCGTGTGATAGATATATATATAATATAATATAAAGGAACCCGTAGCACCTCAGCCGGCTATACACAAGTATATAATATAATCTGCTCCGGTAGTTATGTATAAAGTATAACAGTGGCGTGTGATAGATATATATAATATAATATAAAGGAACCCGTAGCACCTCAGCCGGATATACACAAGTATATAATATAATCTGCTCCGGTAGTTATGTATAAAGTATAACAGTGGCGTGTGATAGATATATATATATAATATAATATAAAGGAACCCGTAGCACCTCAGCCGGCTATACACAAGTATATAATATAATCTGCCCCGGTAGTTATGTATAAAGTATAACAGTGGCGTGTGATAGATATATAATATATAATATAAAGGAACCCGTAGCACCTCAGCCGGCTATACACAAGTATATAATATAATCTGCCCCGGTAGTTATGTATAAAGTATAACAGTGGCGTGTGATAGATATATAATATATAATATAAAGGAACCCGTAGCACCTCAGCCGGCTATACACAAGTATATAATATAATCTGCCCCGGTAGTTATGTATAAAGTATAACAGTGGCGTGTGATAGATATATATAATATAATATAAAGGAACCCGTAGCACCTCAGCCGGATATACACAAGTATATAATATAATCTGCCCCGGTAGTTATGTATAAAGTATAACAGTGGCGTGTGATAGATATATATATAATATAATATAAAGGAACCCGTAGCACCTCAGCCGGATATACACAAGTATATAATATAATCTGCCCCGGTAGTTATGTATAAAGTATAACAGTGGCGTGTGATAGATATATATATATAATATAAAGGAACCCGTAGCACCTCAGCCGGCTATACACAAGTATATAATATAATCTGCTCCGGTAGTTATGTATAAAGTATAACAGTGGCGTGTGATAGATATATATATAATATAATATAAAGGAACCCGTAGCACCTCAGCCGGCTATACACAAGTATATAATATAATCTGCCCCGGTAGTTATGTATAAAGTATAACAGTGGCGTGTGATAGATATATATATAATATAATATAAAGGAACCCGTAGCACCTCAGCCGGCTATACACAAGTATATAATATAATCTGCCCCGGTAGTTATGTATAAAGTATAACAGTGGCGTGTGATAGATATATATAATATAATATAAAGGAACCCGTAGCACCTCAGCCGGCTATACACAAGTATATAATATAATCTGCCCCGGTAGTTATGTATAAAGTATAACAGTGGCGTGTGATATATATATAATATAATATAAAGGAACCCGTAGCACCTCAGCCGGCTATACACAAGTATATAATATAATCTGCTCCGGTAGTTATGTATAAAGTATAACAGTGGCGTGTGATAGATATATATATAATATAATATAAAGGAACCCGTAGCACCTCAGCCGGCTATACACAAGTATATAATATAATCTGCCCCGGTAGTTATGTATAAAGTATAACAGTGGCGTGTGATAGATATATATATAATATAATATAAAGGAACCCGTAGCACCTCAGCCGGCTATACACAAGTATATAATATAATCTGCTCCGGTAGTTATGTATAAAGTATAACAGTGGCGTGTGATAGATATATATATAATATAATATAAAGGAACCCGTAGCACCTCAGCCGGCTATACACAAGTATATAATATAATCTGCCCCGGTAGTTATGTATAAAGTATAACAGTGGCGTGTGATAGATATATATAATATAATATAAAGGAACCCGTAGCACCTCAGCCGGCTATACACAAGTATATAATATAATCTGCCCCGGTAGTTATGTATAAAGTATAACAGTGGCGTGTGATAGATATATATATATAATATAAAGGAACCCGTAGCACCTCAGCCGGCTATACACAAGTATATAATATAATCTGCTCCGGTAGTTATGTATAAAGTATAACAGTGGCGTGTGATAGATATATATATATAATATAATATAAAGGAACCCGTAGCACCTCAGCCGGCTATACACAAGTATATAATATAATCTGCTCCGGTAGTTATGTATAAAGTATAACAGTGGCGTGTGATAGATATATATAATATAATATAAAGGAACCCGTAGCACCTCAGCCGGCTATACACAAGTATATAATATAATCTGCCCCGGTAGTTATGTATAAAGTATAACAGTGGCGTGTGATAGATATATATAATATAATATAAAGGAACCCGTAGCACCTCAGCCGGCTATACACAAGTATATAATATAATCTGCCCCGGTAGTTATGTATAAAGTATAACAGTGGCGTGTGATAGATATATAATATAATATAAAGGAACCCGTAGCACCTCAGCCGGATATACACAAGTATATAATATAATCTGCTCCGGTAGTTATGTATAAAGTATAACAGTGGCGTGTGATAGATATATATATATAATATAAAGGAACCCGTAGCACCTCAGCCGGATATACACAAGTATATAATATAATCTGCCCCGGTAGTTATGTATAAAGTATAACAGTGGCGTGTGATAGATATATAATATAATATAATATAAAGGAACCCGTAGCACCTCAGCCGGCTATACACAAGTATATAATATAATCTGCCCCGGTAGTTATGTATAAAGTATAACAGTGGCGTGTGATAGATATATATATATAATATAATATAAAGGAACCCGTAGCACCTCAGCCGGATATACACAAGTATATAATATAATCTGCTCCGGTAGTTATGTATAAAGTATAACAGTGGCGTGTGATAGATATATATATATAATATAAAGGAACCCGTAGCACCTCAGCCGGATATACACAAGTATATAATATAATCTGCCCCGGTAGTTATGTATAAAGTATAACAGTGGCGTGTGATAGATATATAATATAATATAATATAAAGGAACCCGTAGCACCTCAGCCGGCTATACACAAGTATATAATATAATCTGCCCCGGTAGTTATGTATAAAGTATAACAGTGGCGTGTGATAGATATATATATATAATATAATATAAAGGAACCCGTAGCACCTCAGCCGGCTATACACAAGTATATAATATAATCTGCCCCGGTAGTTATGTATAAAGTATAACAGTGGCGTGTGATAGATATATATATAATATAATATAAAGGAACCCGTAGCACCTCAGCCGGCTATACACAAGTATATAATATAATCTGCTCCGGTAGTTATGTATAAAGTATAACAGTGGCGTGTGATAGCAAATATAATATAATATAATATAAAGGAACCTGTAGCACCTCAGCCGGATATACACAAGTATATAATATAATCTGCCCCGGTAGTTATGTATAAAGTATAACAGTGGCGTGTGATAGATATATAATATAATATAATATAAAGGAACCCGTAGCACCTCAGCCGGCTATACACAAGTATATAATATAATCTGCCCCGGTAGTTATGTATAAAGTATAACAGTGGCGTGTGATAGATATATATATATAATATAATATAAAGGAACCCGTAGCACCTCAGCCGGATATACACAAGTATATAATATAATCTGCCCCGGTAGTTATGTATAAAGTATAACAGTGGCGTGTGATAGATATATATAATATAATATAAAGGAACCCGTAGCACCTCAGCCGGCTATACACAAGTATATAATATAATCTGCCCCGGTAGTTATGTATAAAGTATAACAGTGGCGTGTGATAGATATAACAAGAGATATGGTAAGAACTTACCTTTGTTATCTCTGTTTCTACGAAGTCCATAGGGTCCACAGGGTTGACCTTGGGGTATAGCTGGATCCTGGATCCTCGGGCACCACGGAGTTAAAGCTTTTAGCTGCTCCCAGGATGCACTTGGGTCCAACCTCCCCTATACCCCGCCCCCGAGCCACAGGCACCTCAGTTGGTAAGCAGCCCAGGCCGGAGGAGGAGACGAAACAGAGAGAAGGAAGACTGGAACACACAAGAACCATACTCACAGAAATGGGAGACGGAAAACCGGTGACCAGTCACAGAGCCCATATGAAGCCAGGTGCGTCAGGGCGGGTGCCCTGTGGACCCTATGGACTTCGTAGAAACAGAGATAACAAAGGTAAGTTCTTACCATATTTCTTGTTTTCTACTTCAGGGTCCATAGGGGGTCCACAGGGTTGACCTTGGGGATGTCCCAAAGCAGTCCAACTAAGGGCGGGGACGCTCCTGTGCTGATAGGAGAACCCGGCGCCCAAAGGATGCATCCTGAGAGGCAAAGGTGTCAAACGCATAGAACCTCAAAAAGGTCTGAATGGAAGACCAGGTGGCCGCCTTACAGAGCTGAACAGCAGAGGCGCCACGGCTAGCAGCCCAAGAAGGGCCCACGGACCGAGTGGAATGAGCCTTAACAGAGGCTGGAACAGCTAAACCCTCCTGCATATAAGCCTCAATAATAACAGAACGAAGCCAACGGGCTAGAGTCTGTTTGTTGGCAGGCCAACCCCTCTTGTGAAAACCAAAGAGGATAAACAAAGAATCCGACTTCCTCACAGAACTAGTCCGGTCCACATAAACCTGGAGTGCCCTTACAACGTCTAAGGAAGTCTCCCCAGCCGAAAGATCAGGTGACTGAAAGGCTGGTACAACAATTTCCTGATTAATGTGGAACCTGGAAACCACCTTAGGCAGGAAATCAGGACGAGTGCGAAGCACCGCTCTGTCCTGATGAAAAATCAGAAAAGGGGGACGACAAGAAAGCGCCCCCAAATCTGAAACCCTCCTGGCAGAAGCAATTGCCAAGAGGAAAACAGTTTTAAAAGTTAGCCACTTGAGCTCCACTGACTCCAAGGGCTCAAAAGGAGGACCCTGTAAGGCCCTAAGAACCACCGCCAAATCCCACGGGGCCACAGGTGGCACAAAGGGAGGCTGGATTCTCAAAACACCCTGGAAAAAGGTGTGTACGTCCGGCATAGCAGCGATCCTGCGCTGGAACCACACCGACAGACCAGACACGTGTACCTTCAGTGAGGAAAGACGTAATCCTAAGTCCAAACCGGACTGAAGGAAAGCCAGAATACGCGAAACTCGGAACACCTGGGGATCATAGTTTCTGGCCTCGCACCACTGAAAGTAAGTGTGCCACACTCTGTGATAGATCCTCGCGGAAGCAGGCTTGCGCGCCCTCAGCATGGTGGTAATAACGGAGCTAGAAAAGCCCCGAGACCTCAGGACGGCTGTGTATACTGCCCGCAGTTCCAGGATGTTGATGGGAAGAATCGCTTCCTCCGCCGACCAACGACCCTGAAGTGACAAGGAGCCTGTCACCGCCCCCCAACCCCGGAGACTGGCATCTGTCGTGAGCAGAACCCATTCCGGGATCCAAAAGGGGCGCCCCTCCAGGAGATGCGCTGTCTGCAGCCACCAGGCTAGGGACAGACGCACCTCCGAGGACAACACCAGCATCTGAGAGCGGATCCTGTGTGGCAATCCGTTCCATTCTGAAAGAATCAGCCCCTGCAGGGGCCTGGAATGGAACTGGGCAAACTCCACCATGTCGAATGCCGACACCATGGACCCCAAAACTCTCATCACTGAGTGCACCGACACTCTGCCACTGCTCAGACAACTGTGAATCCGCAGCTGTAAGGAGGAGACCTTCTCTGGAGTCAGAAAAATCCGTTGCTGACGAGAGTCCAGCAGGGCCCCCAAATGAACAATCCGTTGTGATGGGATGAGGGAGGATTTCTTCCAGTTGATCAACCAGCCGTGCGCCTGTAGACAAGCGACCGTCAGGTGGAGATGCTGGATCAGTACCTCCGGGGAGCTTGCCAGCAAGAGGAGGTCGTCTAGATACGGTAGCAACCGTATCCCCTGGCTCCGAAGGTGAGCCGCCATGACCGCCATCACCTTGGTAAATACCCTTGGTGCCGTGGAGAGACCAAAGGGTAGAGCCCTGA
The DNA here is from genome assembly GCA_031769625.1 of Taudactylus pleione. Classification (NCBI taxonomy): domain Eukaryota; kingdom Metazoa; phylum Chordata; class Amphibia; order Anura; family Myobatrachidae; genus Taudactylus; species Taudactylus pleione. The sequence continues at coordinate 507,556 of JAUIMM010000995.1, forward strand.
ATTGGTAGTGGTTGTGGAGAATAGCAAACCGCAGAAACCGTTGGTGCGATGTTGCTATAGGCACATGGAGGTAGGCGTCCTGGATATCCAGGGAGACCATATAATCCCCCGGTTCCATCGCCAGTATGATGGAACGCAAAGTTTCCATCCTGAATTTGGGAACCCTGAGAAACCTGTTCAGGGACTTCAAATTGAGGATGGGGCGATGAGAGCCATTGGGTTTCTGCACCAGAAACAGCGTAGAGTAATACCCCATCCCACGTTGAGACTGTGGTACGGGTATAATGACCCCCGCCGTCAGCAAGGCCTCTATGGCTTCCTGAACCTGCAAGGCCTTGGTTTTGTCCTGAGAAGGACTTGTGCAAAAAAACTGGCAAGGCGGCCTGTGCCGAAAAGACAGGGCGTACCCCTGGGAGACCACTTCTCGCACCCAGGCATCCGTGGTGGTATTGTGCCAGCACTGGGCGAATTGAAGAAGTCGGCCTCCCACTCTGGGGTCCCCCAGAGGGAGGCCCGTCCCATCACGCAGAAGGCTTATCTTCTGGCTTGGAAGAAGGGCGCCTAGCACTCCAGGCTTGCTTCTTTGGCTTTGAGGCGGTCTTGGGTGCGGACTGCCTCGGGAAGGACTGACCCTTTGCCTTGCCCTGAACCCGAAAGGAACGAAACGCCGAGCTCCGGACCTTAGCAGGTGTAGTAGCTGAAGGGAGGAAGGCTGACTTGGATTTTGCCAGGGTATCTACTATTTTGTCCAGGTCCGGACCAAATAGTAATTCCCCATTAAAAGGTAAGGCCTCCAAGCCTTTCTTTGAATCCGCGTCTGCTCTCCAAGACCGCAACCACAAGGATCTACGAGCAGACACTGCTGCCGCCGAAACCCTAGAGGTCAACAGGCTAGCATCCAAAGATGCTTCTCCAATGTAGGAGGCGGCATCTCTCATCTGTCCTAACAACGCCCCCTGGACGTCCGGAGATTCATCCGTAAACGTGTCCTCCAAGGCGTTGGCCCACCCCTCAATGGCCTTGGCCACCCAGGAGATGGCCATGGACGGCCGGGCTACAGCCCCTGAGAGAGAATAAATAGACTTTAGACAAGTCTCCACCTTCCTGTCCGTAGGATCCTTCAGCGAGGATATAGACGGCAATGGCAAAGTAGCACTCCTGATGAGGCGTGTTACATGGGAATCGACTGCAGGCGGAGTTTCCAATTTCTTACAATGCGCTTCCGGGAATGGATAATTGGACGCCAAGCGTTTCTGTGGCAGGAAACGCTTACTGGGCGTCTGCCAGGCCACCGCCATGTGATCAGTCAACTGATCAGACAAGGGGAACGCTGTAGAAGTAACCTTAGCTTTTTTAAAACTAGGATACCTTGACTTGGGAGCGGGTGACTCATCCTCAATCAGAAGAATAGCCCGCACCGCCTTAACCAGAGCCCGCACATTGATGGAAGACTTAGTGTCTACCTCCTGGACTGAGGCATCTGAGGCTGAGTCATCCTGTACCTCACCATCATCCGAGAACCCCTCAGAATCCGAAAGATGCGCAGCCTGTGCCATGACTGAGCGTTTAGACGCCCTGGAGGGCACGTCACTGCGCAACATCGACTGAAAAGCCGAAGATGCTGCCGCCAAATCTTGGACAGTGTGGGAAAGCGCATCCACCCAGGGTGGAGGAGCTGTCACAGGAGCCTGAAACGGCACCACAGCCGGCTGTGCCACAGGGGTGGACTGAATATACATTGGCAACCCCGCATAGGGACCAACAGGCTGAGACCCCGGGGGAGTCTGCAATAATTGTGGGACACCCGGGGAATGGGGGATGGCAGGCTGGGGCAACGCCCTAGTAGGGGCGGCAGTCGGGACCGACAGACGGTCCGCGATGGACACCAGCACCTGGGAAAACATCGCCCATGGTGGCTCCTGCGAAATGGGAGGTTTAGACGTACCAGGGACCGCCTGGCACCGTCCGCACAGGCCGTCCTGTGACAAATCCTCCCTATCCACTCCTGCAGAACAGCGCCTGCAGGAGAACAATGCTGGAGCCCCGGAGTGCTCAATCTCCTCCTCAGACATGACTTAGGAAGAAAACGTGCGCACTCACCAGTGTGCTGAACAACAGCCCACAATATGGTACTGTGTAGCACACAACTGTATGTGACGGACCTCACAAATACGTGATCTATATAGGTGAGGTCAGTAGAAACACCCTTCCCCCGCACACCTGTAGGGCTTGTAGGAGAAGGAAAGGGATAGGTACAGGCTGACAGTAAGTAGAAAAAAGACACAGACAGGCAGCACTAGCAAAAGTCACATACCATGCAGGAAGATATACTCACTGCACCTTTCCACTACAATCAACCTCCCAGATTCAGTGTCTGGGAGGGCTATAGCGCTGTGTACACTGTCCTTCTGCAGGGGAGAGGTACACAGGGGGACCGGTCCGCGTGCTCCCTGAGAGTATCCGCACTGCCACAGAGAAAATGGCCGCTGGAGACCTCAGAGGAGGAGTGGCCGAGTATCTGCAGCTCAGCGACGCCAGACTCCGAGCTGAAAGGCGCGCTGAGGGGAGGAGCCGCTAGACAGGGAAGGCTTCCTCCCCTGGCTAGCATATTAACCCCCGGGTTGCCGGCATCCCGCTTGCCGCGATATTAACCCTGGTGGTCTAGTGGTCTGGCGGGGTATGCCTCCGCTGGAGGGGGGGCCCGCCGCCACCGCTAGCACCCCCGGTCTGTCCCCTAGACCGGGGGCATGGGGACTGCATTTAAAAGGAACCCGCGCACCGCCGCTAATCAGCGGTGCGCGGCTTACCTGATCTCCCCGGCGTCTTCCGGCAGCAGTCCCGGGGGAAACCAGAGTCCGGCTAGTACAGACTCTGGCTTCCCCCGCTGCGATCCCCAGTTCAGTGCTGGCGTCGCGGCGCCAGCAGGGAGAAGGAGCGGCAGCGTGGGCGTCTGTACAGACAGCCCAGCGCTGCTGCTCTAGAGAAAAAACTTATAGTAAAAAATAAATAAATTTAACTAAGTTCAATAAAAAATTAAAAGCTTTAGGGGGCTGCTCCTGCAGCCCACCCCGCAGGGTGACCCGACTCCGGCCGGGCACCATCTAAAACTGAGGTGCCTGTGGCTCGGGGGCGGGGTATAGGGGAGGTTGGACCCAAGTGCATCCTGGGAGCAGCTAAAAGCTTTAACTCCGTGGTGCCCGAGGATCCAGGATCCAGCTATACCCCAAGGTCAACCCTGTGGACCCCCTATGGACCCTGAAGTAGAAATATATAATATAAAGGAACCCGTAGCACCTCAGCCGGCTATACACAAGTATATAATATAATCTGCTCCGGTAGTTATGTATAAAGTATAACAGTGGCGTGTGATAGTAAATATATATATAATATAATATAAAGGAACCCGTAGCACATCAGCCGGATATACACAAGTATATAATATAATCTGCCCCGGTAGTTATGTATAAAGTATAACAGTGGCGTGTGATAGATATATATAATATAATATAATATAAAGGAACCCGTAGCACCTCAGCCGGCTATACACAAGTATATAATATAATCTGCTCCGGTAGTTATGTATAAAGTATAACAGTGGCGTGTGATATATATATAATATAATATAAAGGAACCCGTAGCACCTCAGCCGGATATACACAAGTATATAATATAATCTGCCCCGGTAGTTATGTATAAAGTATAACATTGGCGTGTGATAGATATATATATAATATAATATAAAGGAACCCGTAGCACCTCAGCCGGCTATACACAAGTATATAATATAATCTGCTCCGGTAGTTATGTATAAAGTATAACAGTGGCGTGTGATAGATATATATATATAATATAAAGGAACCCGTAGCACCTCAGCCGGCTATACACAAGTATATAATATAATCTGCCCCGGTAGTTATGTATAAAGTATAACAGTGGCGTGTGATAGATATATATATAATATAATATAAAGGAACCCGTAGCACCTCAGCCGGCTATACACAAGTATATAATATAATCTGCTCCGGTAGTTATGTATAAAGTATAACAGTGGCGTGTGATAGATATATATATAATATAATATAAAGGAACCCGTAGCACCTCAGCCGGCTATACACAAGTATATAATATAATCTGCTCCGGTAGTTATGTATAAAGTATAACAGTGGCGTGTGATAGATATATATATAATATAATATAAAGGAACCCGTAGCACCTCAGCCGGCTATACACAAGTATATAATATAATCTGCTCTGGTAGTTATGTATAAAGTATAACAGTGGCGTGTGATAGTAAATATATATATAATATAATATAAAGGAACCCGTAGCACCTCAGCCGGCTATACACAAGTATATAATATAATCTGCCCCGGTAGTTATGTATAAAGTATAACAGTGGCGTGTGATAGTAAATATATATATAATATAATATAAAGGAACCCGTAGCACATCAGCCGGATATACACAAGTATATAATATAATCTGCCCCGGTAGTTATGTATAAAGTATAACATTGGCGTGTGATAGATATATATATAATATAATATAAAGGAACCCGTAGCACCTCAGCCGGCTATACACAAGTATATAATATAATCTGCCCCGGTAGTTATGTATAAAGTATAACAGTGGCGTGTGATAGTAAATATATATATAATATAATATAAAGGAACCCGTAGCACCTCAGCCGGCTATACACAAGTATATAATATAATCTGCTCCGGTAGTTATGTATAAAGTATAACAGTGGCGTGTGATAGATATATATATAATATAAAGGAACCCGTAGCACCTCAGCCGGCTATACACAAGTATATAATATAATCTGCCCCGGTAGTTATGTATAAAGTATAACAGTGGCGTGTGATAGATATATATAATATAATATAAAGGAACCCGTAGCACATCAGCCGGCTATACACAAGTATATAATATAATCTGCTCCGGTAGTTATGTATAAAGTATAACAGTGGCGTGTGATAGATATATATATATAATATAATATAAAGGAACCCGTAGCACATCAGCCGGCTATACACAAGTATATAATATAATCTGCTCCGGTAGTTATGTATAAAGTATAACAGTGGCGTGTGATAGATATATAATATAATATAAAGGAACCCGTAGCACCTCAGCCGGCTATACACAAGTATATAATATAATCTGCCCCGGTAGTTATGTATAAAGTATAACAGTGGCGTGTGATAGATATATATATAATATAATATAAAGGAACCCGTAGCACCTCAGCCGGCTATACACAAGTATATAATATAATCTGCTCCGGTAGTTATGTATAAAGTATAACAGTGGCGTGTGATAGATATATATATATAATATAAAGGAACCCGTAGCACCTCAGCCGGCTATACACAAGTATATAATATAATCTGCCCCGGTAGTTATGTATAAAGTATAACAGTGGCGTGTGATAGATATATATATATAATATAATATAAAGGAACCCGTAGCACCTCAGCCGGCTATACACAAGTATATAATATAATCTGCTCCGGTAGTTATGTATAAAGTATAACAGTGGCGTGTGATAGATATATATATAATATAATATAAAGGAACCCGTAGCACCTCAGCCGGATATACACAAGTATATAATATAATCTGCCCCGGTAGTTATGTATAAAGTATAACAGTGGCGTGTGATAGATATATAATATAATATAAAGGAACCCGTAGCACCTCAGCCGGCTATACACAAGTATATAATATAATCTGCCCCGGTAGTTATGTATAAAGTATAACAGTGGCGTGTGATAGATATATATATAATATAAAGGAACCCGTAGCACCTCAGCCGGATATACACAAGTATATAATATAATCTGCCCCGGTAGTTATGTATAAAGTATAACATTGGCGTTTGATAGATATATAATATAATATAAAGGAACCCGTAGCACCTCAGCCGGCTATACACAAGTATATAATATAATCTGCCCCGGTAGTTATGTATAAAGTATAACAGTGGCGTGTGATAGATATATATATATAATATAAAGGAACCCGTAGCACCTCAGCCGGCTATACACAAGTATATAATATAATCTGCTCCGGTAGTTATGTATAAAGTATAACAGTGGCGTGTGATAGATATATATATAATATAATATAAAGGAACCCGTAGCACCTCAGCCGGCTATACACAAGTATATAATATAATCTGCTCCGGTAGTTATGTATAAAGTATAACAGTGGCGTGTGATAGATATATATATATAATATAATATAAAGGAACCCGTAGCACCTCAGCCGGATATACACAAGTATATAATATAATCTGCTCCGGTAGTTATGTATAAAGTATAACAGTGGCGTGTGATAGATATATATAATATAATATAAAGGAACCCGTAGCACCTCAGCCGGCTATACACAAGTATATAATATAATCTGCTCCGGTAGTTATGTATAAAGTATAACAGTGGCGTGTGATAGATATATATATAATATAATATAATATAAAGGAACCCGTAGCACCTCAGCCGGCTATACACAAGTATATAATATAATCTGCCTCGGTAGTTATGTATAAAGTATAACAGTGGCGTGTGATAGCAAATATATATAATATAATATAAAGGAACCCGTAGCACCTCAGCCGGATATACACAAGTATATAATATAATCTGCTCCGGTAGTTATGTATAAAGTATAACAGTGGCGTGTGATAGATATATATAATATAATATAAAGGAACCCGTAGCACCTCAGCCGGCTATACACAAGTATATAATATAATCTGCCCCGGTAGTTATGTATAAAGTATAACAGTGGCGTGTGATAGATATATATATAATATAATATAATATAATATAAAGGAACCCGTAGCACCTCAGCCGGCTATACACAAGTATATAATATAATCTGCCCCGGTAGTTATGTATAAAGTATAACAGTGGCGTGTGATAGATATATATATAATATAATATAAAGGAACCCGTAGCACCTCAGTCGGATATACACAAGTATATAATATAATCTGCCCCGGTAGTTATGTATAAAGTATAACAGTGGCGTGTGATAGATATATATATATATAATATAATATAATATAAAGGAACCCGTAGCACATCAGCCGGCTATACACAAGTATATAATATAATCTGCCCCGGTAGTTATGTATAAAGTATAACAGTGGCGTGTGATAGATATATATATAATATAATATAAAGGAACCCGTAGCACCTCAGCCGGCTATACACAAGTATATAATATAATCTGCTCCGGTAGTTATGTATAAAGTATAACAGTGGCGTGTGATAGATATATATATATAATATAAAGGAACCCGTAGCACCTCAGCCAGATATACACAAGTATATAATATAATCTGCCCCGGTAGTTATGTATAAAGTATAACAGTGGCGTGTGATAGATATATAATATAATATAATATAAAGGAACCCGTAGCACCTCAGCCGGCTATACACAAGTATATAATATAATCTGCTCCGGTAGTTATGTATAAAGTATAACAGTGGCGTGTGATAGATATATATAATATAATATAAAGGAACCCGTAGCACCTCAGCCAGATATACACAAGTATATAATATAATCTGCTCCGGTAGTTATGTATAAAGTATAACAGTGGCGTGTGATAGATATATAATATAATATAATATAAAGGAACCCGTAGCACCTCAGCCGGCTATACACAAGTATATAATATAATCTGCCCCGGTAGTTATGTATAAAGTATAACAGTGGCGTGTGATAGATATATATATAATATAATATAATATAAAGGAACCCGTAGCACCTCAGCCGGCTATACACAAGTATATAATATAATCTGCCCCGGTAGTTATGTATAAAGTATAACAGTGGCGTGTGATAGATATATATAATATAATATAAAGGAACCCGTAGCACCTCAGCCGGATATACACAAGTATATAATATAATCTGCCCCGGTAGTTATGTATAAAGTATAACAGTGGCGTGTGATAGATATATATATATAATATAAAGGAACCCGTAGCACCTCAGCCGGATATACACAAGTATATAATATAATCTGCCCCGGTAGTTATGTATAAAGTATAACAGTGGCGTGTGATATATATATAATATAAAGGAACCCGTAGCACCTCAGCCGGATATACACAAGTATATAATATAATCTGCCCCGGTAGTTATGTATAAAGTATAACAGTGGCGTGTGATAGATATATATATAATATAATATAAAGGAACCCGTAGCACCTCAGCCGGCTATACACAAGTATATAATATAATCTGCCCCGGTAGTTATGTATAAAGTATAACATTGGCGTGTGATAGTAAATATATATATAATATAATATAAAGGAACCCGTAGCACCTCAGCCGGCTATACACAAGTATATAATATAATCTGCTCCGGTAGTTATGTATAAAGTATAACATTGGCGTGTGATAGATATATATATATAATATAAAGGAACCCGTAGCACCTCAGCCGGCTATACACAAGTATATAATATAATCTGCTCCGGTAGTTATGTATAAAGTATAACAGTGGCGTGTGATAGATATATATAATATAATATAAAGGAACCCGTAGCACCTCAGCCGGATATACACAAGTATATAATATAATCTGCCCGGTAGTTATGTATAAAGTATAACAGTGGCGTGTGATAGTAAATATATATATAATATAATATAAAGGAACCCGTAGCACCTCAGCCGGCTATACACAAGTATATAATATAATCTGCCCCGGTAGTTATGTATAAAGTATAACAGTGGCGTGTGATAGATATATATATATAATATAATATAAAGGAACCCGTAGCACCTCAGCCGGCTATACACAAGTATATAATATAATCTGCCCCGGTAGTTATGTATAAAGTATAACAGTGGCGTGTGATAGATATATATATATAATATAATATAAAGGAACCCGTAGCACCTCAGCCGGCTATACACAAGTATATAATATAATCTGCTCCGGTAGTTATGTATAAAGTATAACATTGGCGTGTGATAGCAAATATATATAATATAATATAAAGGAACCCGTAGCACCTCAGCCGGCTATACACAAGTATATAATATAATCTGCTCCGGTAGTTATGTATAAAGTATAACATTGGCGTGTGATAGCAAATATATATAATATAATATAAAGGAACCCGTAGCACCTCAGCCGGCTATACACAAGTATATGATATAATCTGCTCCGGTAGTTATGTATAAAGTATAACAGTGGCGTGTGATAGATATATATATAATATAAAGGAACCCGTAGCACCTCAGCCGGCTATACACAAGTATATGATATAATCTGCCCCGGTAGTTATGTATAAAGTATAACAGTGGCGTGTGATAGATATATATAATATATATATAATATAATATAAAGGAACCCGTAGCACATCAGCCGGCTATACACAAGTATATAATATAATCTGCCCCGGTAGTTATGTATAAAGTATAACAGTGGCGTGTGATATATATATAATATAATATAAAGGAACCCGTAGCACATCAGCCGGCTATACACAAGTATATAATATAATCTGCTCCGGTAGTTATGTATAAAGTATAACAGTGGCGTGTGATAGATATATATATAATATAATATAAAGGAACCCGTAGCACCTCAGCCGGCTATACACAAGTATATAATATAATCTGCCCCGGTAGTTATGTATAAAGTATAACAGTGGCGTGTCATAGTAAATATATATATAATATAATATAAAGGAACCCGTAGCACATCAGCCGGATATACACAAGTATATAATATAATCTGCTCCGGTAGTTATGTATAAAGTATAACAGTGGCGTGTGATAGATATAGATATATAATATAATATAAAGGAACCCGTAGCACCTCAGCCGGATATACACAAGTATATAATATAATCTGCCCCGGTAGTTATGTATAAAGTATAACAGTGGCGTGTGATAGATATATATATATAATATAATATAAAGGAACCCGTAGCACCTCAGCCGGATATACACAAGTATATAATATAATCTGCCCCGGTAGTTATGTATAAAGTATAACAGTGGCGTGTGATAGATATATATATATAATATAATATAAAGGAACCCGTAGCACATCAGCCGGCTATACACAAGTATATAATATAATCTGCCCCGGTAGTTATGTATAAAGTATAACAGTGGCGTGTGATAGATATAGATATATAATATAAAGGAACCCGTAGCACCTCAGCCGGCTATACACAAGTATATAATATAATCTGCCCCGGTAGTTATGTATAAAGTATAACAGTGGCGTGTGATAGTAAATATATATATATAATATAATATAAAGGAACCTGTAGCACATCAGCCGGATATACACAAGTATATAATATAATCTGCTCCGGTAGTTATGTATAAAGTATAACAGTGGCGTGTGATAGATATATATATAATATAATATAAAGGAACCCGTAGCACCTCAGCCGGATATACACAAGTATATAATATAATCTGCCCCGGTAGTTATGTATAAAGTATAACAGTGGCGTGTGATAGATATATATATATAATATAATATAAAGGAACCCGTAGCACCTCAGCCGGCTATACACAAGTATATAATATAATCTGCCCCGGTAGTTATGTATAAAGTATAACAGTGGCGTGTGATAGATATATAATATAATATAAAGGAACCCGTAGCACCTCAGCCGGCTATACACAAGTATATAATATAATCTGCCCCGGTAGTTATGTATAAAGTATAACAGTGGCGTGTGATAGATATATATAATATAATATAATATAATATAAAGGAACCCGTAGCACCTCAGCCGGATATACACAAGTATATAATATAATCTGCCCCGGTAGTTATGTATAAAGTATAACAGTGGCGTGTGATAGATATATATAATATAATAAAAAGGAACCCGTAGCACCTCAGCCGGATATACACAAGTATATAATATAATCTGCCCCGGTAGTTATGTATAAAGTATAACATTGGCGTGTGATAGATATATATAATATAATATAAAGGAACCCGTAGCACCTCAGCCGGATATACACAAGTATATAATATAATCTGCCCCGGTAGTTATGTATAAAGTATAACAGTGGCGTGTGATAGATATATATAATATAATATAAAGGAACCCGTAGCACCTCAGCCGGATATACACAAGTATATAATATAATCTGCCCCGGTAGTTATGTATAAAGTATAACAGTGGCGTGTGATAGATATATATATAATATAATATAAAGGAACCCGTAGCACCTCAGCCGGCTATACACAAGTATATAATATAATCTGCCCCGGTAGTTATGTATAAAGTATAACAGTGGCGTGTGATAGATATATATAATATAATATAAAGGAACCCGTAGCACCTCAGCCGGCTATACACAAGTGGCAGAAGTGACTGCCCCGGTAGAATATGGCAGGAATGGAGGCGGGTGAGGTCCATCTCCATTACACCGGTACTGCAGGGGGCCAAGGCAGATACTCCCGGCCACAGTACGGCCACAGGCACACTTACAGCCACAGTACGGCCACAGGCACACTTACAGCCACAGTACAGCCACAGTACGGCCACAGGCACACTTACAGCCACAGTACGGCCACAGGCACAGTTACAGCCACAGTACGGCCACAGGCACACTTACAGCCACAGTACGGCCACAGGCACACTTACAGCCACAGTACGGCCACAGGCACACTTACAGCCACAGTACGGCCACAGGCACACTTACAGCCACAGTACGGCCACAGGCACACTTACAGCCACAGTACGGACACAGGCACACTTACAGCCACAGTACGGCCACAGGCACACTTACAGCCACAGTACGGCCACAGGCACACTTACAGCCACAGTACGGCCACAGGCACACTTACAGCCACAGTACGGCCACAGGCACACTTACAGCCACAGTACGGCCACAGGCACACTTACAGCCACAGTACAGCCACAGTACGGCCACAGGCACACTTACAGCCACAGTACGGCCACAGGCACACTTACAGCCACAGGCACACTTACAGCCACAGGCACACTTACAGCCACAGTACGGCCACAGTACGGCCACAGGCACACTTACGGCCACAGTACGGCCACAGGCACACTTACGGCCACAGTACGGCCACAGGCACACTTACGGCCACAGTACGGCCACAGGCACACTTACGGCCACAGTACGGCCACAGGCACACTTACGGCCACAGTACGGCCACAGGCACACTTACGGCCACAGTACGGCCACAGGCACACTTACGGCCACAGTACGGCCACAGGCACACTTACGGCCACAGTACGGCCACAGGCACACTTACGGCCACAGTACGGCCACAGGCACACTTACGGCCACAGTACGGCCACAGGCACACTTACGGCCACAGTACGGCCACAGGCACACTTACGGCCACAGTACGGCCACAGGCACACTTACGGCCACAGTACGGCCACAGGCACACTTACGGCCACAGGCACACTTACGGCCACAGGCACGGCCACAGGCACACTTACGGCCAGAGGCACGGCCACAGGCACACTTACGGCCAGAGGCACGGCCACAGGCACACTTACGGCCACAGGCACACTTACGGCCACAGTACGGCCACAGGCACACTTACGGCCACAGTACGGCCACAGGCACACTTACGGCCACAGTACGGCCACAGGCACACTTACGGCCACAGTACGGCCACAGGCACACTTACGGCCACAGGCACACTTACGGCCACAGTACGGCCACAGGCACACTTACGGCCACAGTACGGCCACAGGCACACTTACGGCCACAGTACGGCCACAGGCACACTTACGGCCACAGTACGGCCACAGGCACACTTACGGCCACAGTACGGCCACAGGCACACTTACGGCCACAGTACGGCCACAGGCACACTTACGGCCACAGTACGGCCACAGGCACACTTACGGCCACAGGCACACTTACGGCCACAGTACGGCCACAGGCACACTTACGGCCACAGTACGGCCACAGGCACACTTACGGCTACAGTACGGCCACAGGCACACTTACGGCCACAGTACGGCCACAGGCACACTTACGGCCACAGGCACACTTACGGCCACAGTACGGCCACAGGCACACTTACGGCCACAGTACGGCCACAGGCACACTTACGGCCACAGTACGGCCACAGGCACACTTACAGCCACAGTACGGCCACAGTACGGCCACAGGCACACCTACAGCCACAGTACGGCCACAGTACGGCCACAGGCACACTTACAGCCACAGTACGGCCACAGGCACACTTACAGCCACAGTACGGCCACAGGCACACTTACAGCCACAGTACGGCCACAGTATGGCCAGAGTACGGCCACAGGCACACTTACAGCCACAGTACGGCCACAGGCACCCTTACAGCCACAGTACGGCCACAGGCACACTTACAGCCACAGTACGGCCACAGGCACCCTTACAGCCACAGTACGGCCACAGGCACACTTACAGCCACAGTACGGCCACAGGCACACTTACAGCCACAGTACGGCCACAGGCACACTTACAGCCACAGTACGGCCACAGGCACACTTACAGCCACAGTACGGCCACAGGCACACTTACAGCCACAGTACGGCCACAGGCACACTTACAGCCACAGTACGGCCACAGGCACACTTACAGCCACAGTACGGCCACAGGCACACTTACAGCCACAGTACGGCCACAGGCACACTTACAGCCACAGTACGGCCACAGGCACAGCCACAGTCACAGCACGGCCACAGTACGGCCACAGGCACACTTACGGCCACAGGCACACTTACGGCCACAGTACGGCCACAGGCACACTTACGGCCACAGTACGGCCACACTTACAGGAAACTGAAACCCTCATGTTAAACTTGGATTACAGACTATTTGCTTACAGAGGTCACATCACCAACTGAGATATGGTGTAATAGAGAGGGGTATATACTATATATTAGTATAATGTGGTGTATATTAGGACATGGTGTAATAGAGAGGGGTATATACTATATATTAGTGTAATGTGGTGTATATTACAGCATGGTGTAATAAGATGGGTATATAGTATATATTAGTGTAATGTGGTGTATATTAGGGCATGGTGTAATAGAGAGGGGTATATACTATATATTAGTATAATGTGGTGTATATTAGGACATGGTGTAATAGAGGTGTATATACTATATATTAGTATAATGTAGTGTATATGAGGACATGGTGTAATAGAGAGGGGTATATACTATATATTAGTATAATGTGGTGTATATTAGGGCATGGTGTAATAAGAGGGGTATATACTATACATTAGTATAATGTGGTGTATATCAGGGCATGGTGTAATAGAGGGGTATATACTATATATTAGTATAATTTGGTGAATATGAGGGCATGGTGGAATAGAGAGGGGTATATACTATACATTAGTATAATGTGGTGTATATGAGGGCATGGTGTAATAGAGGGGTATATACTATATATTAGTATAATGTGGTGTATATTAGGGCATGGTGTAATAGAGTGGGGTATATACTATACATTAGTATAATGTGGTGTATATTAGGGCATGGTGTAATAGAGAGGGGTATACACTATATATTAGTGTAATGTGGTGTATATTACAGCATGGTGTAAAAGAGAGGGGTATATACTATATATTAGTGTAATATGGTGTATATTAGGACATGGTGTAATAGAGAGGGGTATATACTATACATTAGTATAATGTGGTGTATATTAGGGCATGGTGTAATAGAGAGGGGTATACACTATATATTAGTGTAATGTGGTGTATATTACAGCATGGTGTAATAGAGAGGGGTATATACTATATATTAGTGTAATGTGGTGTATATTTTAGGGCATGGTGCAATAAAGAGGGGTATATACTATATATTGAGTAAATGACAGAATATATAAGGGTATGACGTAATAGAGAGGGGTATATATTATATATGATACAGTGTATATGAGGGCATATTGTAATAGAGGGATATATACTATATACAGAGGGGCATAACGCAGTGTATATGGAGGTATAGAGTAATAGAAGGGGGTGTATACTATATACAGGGGGGCATAACGCTGCGTATATGGAGGTATAGTGTAATAGCGGGGGGTATATACTATATACAGGGGGCATAACGCTGTGTATATGGAGCTATAGTGTAATAGAGGGGTATATACTATATACAGGGGGCATAACACAGTGTATATGGAGGTATAGTGTAATATAGAGGGGTATATACTATATACAGGGGGCATAACACAGTGTATATGGAGGTATAGTATATGAGGGAGTATATACTATATACAGGTGACATAACGCAGTGTATATGGAGGTAGAGTGTAAGAGGGAGTATATACTAGATACAGGGGACATAATGCAGTGTATATGGAGGTATAGTGTAATAGAGAGGGGTATATACTAGATACAGGGGACATAATGCAGTGTATATGGAGGTATAGTGTAATAGAGGGGTATATACTAGATACAGGGGACATAATGCAGTGTATATGGAGGTATAGTGTAATAGAGAGGGGTATATACTAGATACAGGGGACATAATGCAGTGTATATGGAGGTATAGTGTAATAGAGGGGTATATACTAGATACAGGGGACATAACGCAGTGTATATGGAGGTATAGTGTAATAGAGAGGGGTATATACTAGATACAGGGGACATAATGCAGTGTATATGGAGGTATAGTGTAATAGAGAGGGGTATATACTAGATACAGGGGACATAATGCAGTGTATATGGAGGTATAGTGTAATAGAGGGGTATATACTAGATACAGGGGACATAATGCAGTGTATATGGAGGTATAGTGTAATAGAGAGGGGTATATACTAGATACAGGGGACATAATGCAGTGTATATGGAGGTATAATGTAATAGAGAGGGGTATATACTAGATACAGGGGACATAATGCAGTGTATATGGAGGTATAGTGTAATAGAGAGGGGTATATACTAGATACAGGGGACATAATGCAGTGTATATGGAGGTATAGTGTAATAGAGAGGGGTATATACTAGATACAGGGGACATAATGCAGTGTATATGGAGGTATAATGTAATAGAGAGGGGTATATACTAGATACAGGGGACATAATGCAGTGTATATGGAGGTATAGTGTAATAGAGGGGTATATACTAGATACAGGGGACATAATGCAGTGTATATGGAGGTATAGTGTAATAGAGAGGGGTATATACTAGATACAGGGGACATAATGCAGTGTATATGGAGGTATAGTGTAATAGAGAGGGGTATATACTAGATACAGGGGACATAATGCAGTGTATATGGAGGTATAATGTAATAGAGAGGGGTATATACTAGATACAGGGGACATAATGCAGTGTATATGGAGGTATAATGTAATAGAGAGGGGTATATACTAGATACAGGGGACATAATGCAGTGTATATGGAGGTATAGTGTAATAGAGAGGGGTATATACTAGATACAGGGGACATAATGCAGTGTATATGGAGGTATAGTGTAATAGAGAGGGGTATATACTAGATACAGGGGACATAATGCAGTGTATATGGAGGTATAATGTAATAGAGAGGGGTATATACTAGATACAGGGGACATAATGCAGTGTATATGGAGGTATAATGTAATAGAGAGGGGTATATATAGTATATAAGGGAGCGGGGGGTACAGTCACCTTCCAGTCCCGGAGACGGTGCAGTTGCTCTGGGCTCAGGGCCCCGGGGTCGGGCTCCGCCATGTTGCTGATCACAGTGACGCCGCTCCTCCGTTACTAGAGAAACCGCCGTTAGTTTCCGTAGTCATGGATACTAATTATCATGTGACCTATGTACGACCACGCCCTCCTTGTTGTTCCCATCATGACAGTAAATTACCCCTCTCCTGACGTCACTCACCTCATGTTATCATGCAGTGATACATTATACTGTATTACACACCTATGTCCCCCCTGTATATATCACATCATATAGTGACCATACATTATACTGTATTACACACCTATGTCCCCCCCTGTATATATCACATCATATAGTGACCATACATTATACTGTATTACACACCTATGTCCCCCCCTGTATATATCACATCATATAGTGACCATACATTATACTGTATTACACACCTATGTCCCCCCCTGTATATATCACATCATATAGTGACCATACATTATACTGTACTACACACCTATGTCCCCCCCTGTATATATCACATCATATAGTGACCATACATTATACTGTATTACACACCTATGTCCCCTGTATATATCACATCATATAGTGACCATACATTATACTGTATTACACCCCTATGTCCCCCCCTGTATATATCACATCATATAGTGACCATACATTATACTGTATTACACCCCTGTGTCCCCCCTGTATATATCACATCATATAGTGACCATACATTATACTGTATTACACACCTATGTCCCCCCCTGTATATATCACATCATATAGTGACCATACATTATACTGTATTACACGCCTGTGTCCCCCTGTATATATCACATCTTATAGTGACCATACATTATACTGTATTACACGCCTGTGTCCCCCCTGTATATATCACATCATATAGTGACCATACATTATACTGTACTACACACCTATGTCCCCCCCTGTATATATCACATCATATAGTGACCATACATTATACTGTATTACACCCCTGTGTCCCCCCTGTATATATCACATCATATAGTGACCATACATTATACTGTATTACACCCCTGTGTCCCCCCTGTATATATCACATCATATAGTGACCATACATTATACTGTATTACACCCCTGTGTCCCCCCTGTATATATCACATCATATAGTGACCATACATTATACTGTATTACACACCTGTGTCCCCCCTGTATATATCACATCATATAGTGACCATACATTATACTGTATTACACACCTGTGTCCCTCCTGTATATATCACATCATATAGTGACCATACATTATACTGTATTACACACCTGTGTCCCCCCTGTATATATCACATCATATAGTGACCATACATTATACTGTATTACACACCTATGTCCCCCCCTGTATATATCACATCATATAGTGACCATACATTATACTGTATTACACACCTATGTCCCCCCCTGTATATATCACATCATATAGTGACCATACATTATACTGTATTACACCCCTGTGTCCCCCTGTATATATCACATCATATAGTGACCATACATTATACTGTATTACACCCCTGTGTCCCCCCTGTATATATCACATCATATAGTGACCATACATTATACTGTATTACACACCTATGTCCCCCCCTGTATATATCACATCATATAGTGACCATACATTATAGTGTATTACACACCTGTGTCCCCCTGTATATATCACATCATATAGTGACCATACATTATACTGTATTACACACCTATGTCCCCCCCTGTATATATCACATCATATAGTGACCATACATTATACTGTATTACACACCTATGTCCCCCCCTGTATATATCACATCATATAGTGACCATACATTATACTGTATTACACACCTGTGTCCCTCCTGTATATATCACATCATATAGTGACCATACATTATACTGTACTACACACCTGTGTCCCCCCTGTATATATCACATCATATAGTGACCATACATTATACTGTATTACACACCTGTGTCCCCCCTGTATATATCACATCATATAGTGACCATACATTATACTGTATTACACACCTGTGTCCCTCCTGTATATATCACATCATATAGTGACCATACATTATACTGTATTACACACCTGTGTCCCCCCTGTATATATCACATCATATAGTGACCATACATTATACTGTATTACACACCTATGTCCCCCCCTGTATATATCACATCATATAGTGACCATACATTATACTGTATTACACACCTATGTCCCCCCCTGTATATATCACATCATATAGTGACCATACATTATACTGTATTACACCCCTGTGTCCCCCTGTATATATCACATCATATAGTGACCATACATTATACTGTATTACACACCTGTGTCCCCCCTGTATATATCACATCATATAGTGACCATACATTATACTGTATTACACACCTATGTCCCCCCCTGTATATATCACATCATATAGTGACCATACATTATAGTGTATTACACACCTGTGTCCCCCTGTATATATCACATCATATAGTGACCATACATTATACTGTATTACACACCTATGTCCCCCCCTGTATATATCACATCATATAGTGACCATACATTATACTGTATTACACACCTATGTCCCCCCCTGTATATATCACATCATATAGTGACCATACATTATACTGTATTACACACCTGTGTCCCCCCTGTATATATCACATCATATAGTGACCATACATTATACTGTATTACACACCTGTGTCCCTCCTGTATATATCACATCATATAGTGACCATACATTATACTGTATTACACACCTGTGTCCCTCCTGTATATATCACATCATATAGTGACCATACATTATACTGTACTACACACCTGTGTCCCCCCTGTATATATCACATCATATAGTGACCATACATTATACTGTATTACACACCTGTGTCCCCCCTGTATATATCACATCATATAGTGACCATACATTATACTGTATTACACACCTGTGTCCCTCCTGTATATATCACATCATATAGTGACCATACATTATACTGTATTACACACCTGTGTCCCCCCTGTATATATCACATCATATAGTGACCATACATTATACTGTATTACACACCTATGTCCCCCCCTGTATATATCACATCATATAGTGACCATACATTATACTGTATTACACACCTATGTCCCCCCCCTGTATATATCACATCATATAGTGACCATACATTATACTGTATTACACCCCTGTGTCCCCCTGTATATATCACATCATATAGTGACCATACATTATACTGTATTACACACCTATGTCCCCCCCTGTATATATCACATCATATAGTGACCATACATTATAGTGTATTACACACCTGTGTCCCCCTGTATATATCACATCATATAGTGACCATACATTATACTGTATTACACACCTATGTCCCCCCCTGTATATATCACATCATATAGTGACCATACATTATAGTGTATTACACACCTGTGTCCCCCTGTATATATCACATCATATAGTGACCATACATTATACTGTATTACACACCTGTGTCCCCCCTGTATATATCACATCATGCAGTGACCATACATTATACTGTATTACACACCTATGTCCCCCCTGTATATATCACATCATATAGTGACCATACATTATACTGTATTACACACCTGTGTCCCCCCTGTATATATCACATCATATAGTGACCATACATTATACTGTATTACACCCCTATGTCCCCCTGTATATATCACATCATATAATGACCATACATTATACTGTATTACACACCTGTGTCCCCCTGTATATATCACATCATATAATGACCATACATTATACTGTATTACACACCTGTGTCCCCCTGTATATATCACATCATGCAGTGATACATTATACTGTATTACACACCTATGTCCCCCTGTATATATCACATCATATAATGACCATACATTATACTGTACTACACACCTATGTCCCCCTGTATATATCACATCATATAGTGACCATACATTATACTGTACTACACACCTATGTCCCCCTGTATATATCACATCATATAGTGACCATACATTATACTGTATTACACACCTGTGTCCCCCCTGTATATATCACATCATATAGTGACCATACATTATACTGTATTACACCCCTATGTCCCCCTGTATATATCACATCATATAGTGACCATACATTATACTGTATTACACCCCTGTGTCCCCCTGTATATATCACATCATATAGTGACCATACATTATACTGTATTACACCCCTGTGTCCCCCCTGTATATATCACATCATATAGTGACCATACATTATACTGTATTACACCCCTGTGTCCCCCTGTATATATCACATCATATAGTGACCATACATTATACTGTATTACACCCCTATGTCCCCCCTGTATATATCACATCATATAGTGACCATACATTATACTGTATTACACCCCTATGTCCCCCTGTATATATCACATCATATAGTGACCATACATTATACTGTATAACACACCTGTGTCCCCTGTATATATCACATCATATAGTGACCATACATTATACTGTATTACACACCTGTGTCCCCCCTGTATATATCACGTCATATAGTGACCATACATTATACTGTACTACACACCTATGTCCCCCTGTATATATCACATCATATAGTGACCATACATTATACTGTATTACACACCTGTGTCCCCCCCTGTATATATCACATCATATAGTGACCATACATTATACTGTATTACACCCCTATGTCCCCCCTGTATATATCACATCATATAGTGACCGTACATTATACTGTATTACACACCTATGTCCCCTGTATATATCACATCATATAGTGACCATACATTATACTGTATTACACGCCTGTGTCCCCCCTGTATATATCACATCATATAGTGACCATACATTATACTGTATTACACGCCTATGTCCCCCTGTATATATCACATCATATAGTGACCATACATTATACTGTATTACACACCTGTGTCCCCCCTGTATATATCACATCATATAGTGACCATACATTATACTGTATTACACACCTGTGTCCCCCCTGTATATATCACATCATATAGTGACCATACATTATACTGTACTACACACCTATGTCCCCCTGTATATATCACATCAT
Source organism: Taudactylus pleione (assembly GCA_031769625.1). Taxonomy (NCBI): domain Eukaryota; kingdom Metazoa; phylum Chordata; class Amphibia; order Anura; family Myobatrachidae; genus Taudactylus; species Taudactylus pleione. The sequence continues at coordinate 529,316 of JAUIMM010000995.1, forward strand.
ATAGTGACCATACATTATACTGTATTACACACCTGTGTCCCCCCCTGTATATATCACATCATATAGTGACCATACATTATACTGTATTACACCCCTATGTCCCCCCTGTATATATCACATCATATAGTGACCATACATTATACTGTATTACACACCTATGTCCCCTGTATATATCACATCATATAGTGACCATACATTATACTGTATTACACGCCTGTGTCCCCCCTGTATATATCACATCATATAGTGACCATACATTATACTGTATTACACCCCTGTGTATCCCCCCTGTATATATCACATCATATAGTGACCATACATTATAGTGTATTACACACCTGTGTCCCCCCTGTATATATCACATCATATAGTGACCATACATTATACTGTATTACACACCTATGTCCCCCTGTATATATCACATCATATAGTGACCATACATTATACTGTATTACACCCCTGTGTACCCCCCCTGTATATATCACATCATATAGTGACCATACATTATACTGTATTACACCCCTGTGTACCCCCCCTGTATATATCACATCATATAGTGACCATACATTATACTGTATTACACCCCTGTGTCCCCCCTGTATATATCACATCATATAATGACCATACATTATACTGTATTACACACCTGTGTCCCTCCTGTATATATCACATCATATAGTGACCATACATTATACTGTACTACACACCTATGTCCCCCCTGTATATATCACATCATATGGTGACCATACATTATAGTGTATTACACACCTGTGTCCCCCCTGTATATATCACATCATATAGTGACCATACATTATAGTGTATTACACACCTGTGTCCCCCCTGTATATATCACATCATATAGTGACCATACATTATACTGTATTACACACCTATGTCCCCCTGTATATATCACATCATATAGTGACCATACATTATACTGTATTACACCCCTGTGTCCCCCCTGTATATATCACATCATATAATGACCATACATTATACTGTATTACACCCCTGTGTCCCCCGTCTCCCCCATATATAACTCACATGGCATTGTGCTGGTGTTCGTGGCTGGTACATCTTATGCTTAAGCTGGGTACATGCTAGGACGACGTACAGTATACACACTTACTAATCGTTAGCCCAATATGTCGTAGGGATGGCCATTTATTATTACAAAATATCAATGGTGGCTGCCCGCTGTTAACTATTTTTGCCATCGATGGCAGCGAACCAATGGTTCTCCGCCATTGATGGGTGAGTGGGAACCGATGTTTTTTTTATTTCCCTTTACAGTACAGAGCTAAACCCCACCCCTGGTGGCTGGTAAGCCCCACCGCCAATTTTTATTGGCCCGCCGTGCCCTCAGCAGCGGTGGACATTGAGGGGGAGCAAACCATTGTTGGTTCACCATAGATGGTTTTTGTGCAATTGATGATAATCACAGATGGGTCTATCAATGGTAACCATCGATGGACACCTCTCCGATGGCCATCCCTACTGTGTCATGACTGAAGTTACAACTGGGTGGGCATTTACATCGGCATCAGTCCCTGGCAGCCTCTGCAGCAAGTGTACGGGTGGTTGACTGACACACTCTGGCCGACGGGCACACGATAGCCTTGTCCCAGTCACTCTGAACTCCCCAATTCCAGTGTCCCCAGTTGACCCCAGAAGCCACTGTCCCATTGTTGTCCTAACTCAGTCGAGGGTGGGCAGACAGCTGGGGTCTTCTTTATAGAAACATCTCTGGGTACTTGAAGAGAAAGCCGGTGGGCCGTCTGTCTAATCCACCACTCACAGCTCTAGTCTGCCCTCGGCGTTAACCCCGTCTGTCCCAGGAGAAGTCACTATAAAGCGATTTCATTGAATCCTACCTCAATTAGAGACCTAATTTACATTCCACAGTGCGGCACAGGGGCCCCCTCCTCCGAAATCTGTCCTGGTACAGAGTCCAAGGGTTATAGACATTCATACGCCAGTAACACAACTCTGATGGCTTTAAGGAATAATAAAATTTCAGTACAAGCTCAACTTAAACTGTCAGCTCTGCGGGTCAGTCATCCCCTTCCTGTAAGGGTCTCGTGTGTGTGCATGTGTGTGTGTGTGTGTGCATGTGTAAGCTGCTGTGTGTGTATGTACTCTGTAAGATGGTGTGTGTACATGTGTGTGTGTACTCTGTAAGATGGTGTGTACATGTGTGTGTGTACTCTGTAAGATGGTGTGTGTACATGTGTGTGTGTACTCTGTAAGATGGTGTGTGCACATGTGTGTGTGTACTCTGTAAGATGGTGTGTACATGTGTGTGTGTACATGTGTGTGTGTACTCTGTAAGATGGTGTGTACATGTGTGTGTGTACTCTGTAAGATGGTGTGTGTACATGTGTAAGCTGCTGTACATGTGTGTGTGCATATGTTGTTCGTTGTGTGTACATATGTAAGATGTGGTATTTGTGTGCATACTTAAGATCAGATGGTGTGTGTGTGTGTGTGTGTGTGTGTGTGTGTGTGTGTGTGTGTGTGTGTGTGTGTGTGTGTGTGTGTGTGTGTGCTGTCTCCTATCAGTGTGCACAGATTACTTATGTGTGGGCCTGGGGGATGGGTGTAGGCAGGTGTGCTCTGGACCCTTGTCTGTACTATAGCAGGATACTGGGGGATGGATAGCAGCAGATGGTCTGTAATCTCCCATCACATAGCAACCAGCGCTGACAGACCAGTATCCTCCCATATACTAACACTGGTCCGCGGTCAGCCCGCTCATCATATCCATATTATCTCAGTATAGTGATCAGTGCTATACACCAGATCCCCAGGACACAGACAGGGAGTGATATCACTATATATACATCACTGGTAATATATCACATACAGTATACAGTATAGTGATCAGCGCTATATACCAGATCCCCAGGACACAGAGAGGGAGTGATATCACTATATATATACATCACTGGTAATATCTCACCTACAGTATAGTGATCAGTGCTATACACCAGATCCCCAGGACACAGAGAGGGAGTGATATCACTATATATACACATCACTGGTAATATCGCACCTACAGTATAGTGATCAGCGCTATACACCAGATCCCCAGAACACAGAGAGGGAGTGATATCACTATATATACATCACTGGTAATATATCACCTACAGTATAGTGATCAGCGCTATACACCAGCTCCCCAGGACACAGAGAGGGAGTGATATCACTATATATACATCACTGGTAATATATCACCTACAGTATAGTGATCAGCGCTATACACCAGATCCCCAGGACACAGAGAGGGAGTGATAACACTATATATGCATCACTGGTAATATATCACCTACAGTATAGTGATCAGTGCTATATACCAGATCCCCAGGACACAGAGAGGGAGTGATATCACTATATACATCACTGGTAATATCTCACCTACAGTATAGTGATCAGTGCTATACACCAGATCCCCAGGACACAGAGAGGGAGTGATATCACTATATATACATCACTGGTAATATATCACCTACAGTATAGTGATCAGTGCTATACACCAGATCCCCAGGACGCAGAGAGGGAGTGATATCACTATAAATATATCACTGGTAATATCTCACCTACAGTATAGTGATCAGCGCTATACACCAGATCCTCAGGACACAGAGAGGGAGTGATATCACTATATATATACATCACTGGTAATATATCACCTACAGTATAGTGATCAGTGCTATACACCAGATCCCCAGGACACAGAGAGGGAGTGATATCACTATATATATACATCACTGGTAATATCTCACCTACAGTATAGTGATCAGCGCTATACACCAGATCCCCAGGACACAGAGAGGGAGTGATATCACTATATATATATACATCACAGGTAATCTCTCACCTACAGTATAGTGATCAGTGCTATACACCAGATCCCCAGGACACAGAGAGGGAGTGATATCACTATATATACATCACTGGTAATATATCACCTACAGTATAGTGATCAGCGCTATACACCAGATCCCCAGGACACAGAGAGGGAGTGATATCACTAAATATACATCACTGGTAATATCTCACCTACAGTATAGTGATCAGCGCTATACACCAGATCCCCAGAACACAGAGAGGGAGTGATATCACTATATATACATCACTGGTAATATCTCACCAACAGTATAGTGATCAGCGCTATACACCAGATCCCCAGGACACAGAGAGGGAGTGATATCACTATATATACATCACTGGTAATATCTCACCTACAGTATAGTGATCAGCGCTATACACCAGATCCCCAGAACACAGAGAGGGAGTGATATCACTATATATACATCACTGGTAATATCTCACCTACAGTATAGTGATCAGCGCTATACACCAGATCCCCAGAACACAGAGAGGGAGTGATATCACTATATATACATCACTGGTAATATCTCACCTACAGTATAGTGATCAGTGTTATACACCAGATCCCCAGGACACAGAGAGGGAGTGATATCACTGTATATACATCACTGGTAATATCTCACCTACAGTATAGTGATCAGTGCTATACACCAGATCCCCAGAACACAGAGAGGGAGTGATATCACTATATATACATCACTGGTAATATCGTACCTACAGTATAGTGATCAGCACTATACACCAGATCCCCAGGACACAGAGAGGGAGTGATATCACTATATATACATCACTGGTAATATATCACCTACAGTATAGTGATCAGTGCTATACACCAGATCCCCAGGACACAGAGAGGGAGTGATATCACTATATATACATCACTGGTAATATATCACCTACAGTATAGTGATGTGCTATACACCAGATCCCCAGGACACAGAGAGGGAGTGATATCACTATATATACATCACTGGTAATATCTCACCTACAGTATAGTGATCAGTGCTATACACCATATCCCCAGGACACAGAGAGGGAGTGATATCACTATATATACACATCACTGGTAATATATCACCTACAGTATAGTGATCAGTGCTATACACCAGATCCCCAGGACACAGAGAGGGAGTGATATCACTATATATACATCACTGGTAATATATCACCTACAGTATAGTGATGTGCTATACACCAGATCCCCAGGACACAGAGAGGGAGTGATATCACTATATATACATCACTGGTAATATCTCACCTACAGTATAGTGATCAGTGCTATACACCATATCCCCAGGACACAGAGAGGGAGTGATATCACTATATATACACATCACTGGTAATATATCACCTACAGTATAGTGATCAGTGCTATACACCAGATCCCCAGGACACAGAGAGGGAGTGATATCACTATATATACATCACTGGTAATATATCACCTACAGTATAGTGATGTGCTATACACCAGATCCCCAGGACACAGAGAGGGAGTGATATCACTATATATACATCACTGGTAATATCTCACCTACAGTATAGTGATCAGTGCTATACACCATATCCCCAGGACACAGAGAGGGAGTGATATCACTATATATACATCACTGGTAATATCTCACTTACAGTATAGTGATCAGTGCTATACACCATATCCCCAGGACACAGAGAGGGAGTGATATCACTATATATACACATCACTGGTAATATATCACCTACAGTATAGTGATCAGTGCTATACACCAGATCCCCAGGACACAGAGAGGGAGTGATATCACTATATATACATCACTGGTAATATATCACCTACAGTATAGTGATGTGCTATACACCAGATCCCCAGGACACAGAGAGGGAGTGATATCACTATATATACATCACTGGTAATATCTCACCTACAGTATAGTGATCAGTGCTATACACCATATCCCCAGGACACAGAGAGGGAGTGATATCACTATATATACACATCACTGGTAATATATCACCTACAGTATAGTGATCAGCGCTATACACCAGATCCCCAGGACACAGAGAGGGAGTGATATCACTATATATACATCACTGGTAATATATCACCTACAGTATAGTGATGTGCTATACACCAGATCCCCAGGACACAGAGAGGGAGTGATATCACTATATATACATCACTGGTAATATCTCACCTACAGTATAGTGATCAGTGCTATACACCATATCCCCAGGACACAGAGAGGGAGTGATATCACTATATATACACATCACTGGTAATATATCACCTACAGTATAGTGATCAGTGCTATACACCAGATCCCCAGGACACAGAGAGGGAGTGATATCACTATATATACATCACTGGTAATATATCACCTACAGTATAGTGATGTGCTATACACCAGATCCCCAGGACACAGAGAGGGAGTGATATCACTATATATACATCACTGGTAATATCTCACCTACAGTATAGTGATCAGTGCTATACACCATATCCCCAGGACACAGAGAGGGAGTGATATCACTATATATACATCACTGGTAATATCTCACCTACAGTATAGTGATCAGTGCTATACACCATATCCCCAGGACACAGAGAGGGAGTGATATCACTATATATACACATCACTGGTAATATATCACCTACAGTATAGTGATCAGTGCTATACACCAGATCCCCAGGACACAGAGAGGGAGTGATATCACTATATATACATCACTGGTAATATATCACCTACAGTATAGTGATGTGCTATACACCAGATCCCCAGGACACAGAGAGGGAGTGATATCACTATATATACATCACTGGTAATATCTCACCTACAGTATAGTGATCAGTGCTATACACCATATCCCCAGGACACAGAGAGGGAGTGATATCACTATATATACACATCACTGGTAATATATCACCTACAGTATAGTGATCAGTGCTATACACCAGATCCCCAGGACACAGAGAGGGAGTGATATCACTATATATACATCACTGGTAATATATCACCTACAGTATAGTGATGTGCTATACACCAGATCCCCAGGACACAGAGAGGGAGTGATATCACTATATATACATCACTGGTAATATCTCACCTACAGTATAGTGATCAGTGCTATACACCATATCCCCAGGACACAGAGAGGGAGTGATATCACTATATATACATCACTGGTAATATCTCACCTACAGTATAGTGATCAGTGCTATACACCATATCCCCAGGACACAGAGAGGGAGTGATATCACTATATATACATCACTGGTAATATCTCACCTACAGTATAGTGATCAGCGCTATACACCATATCCCCAGGACACAGAGAGGGAGTGATATCACTATATATACATCACTGGTAATATATCACCTACAGTATAGTGATCAGTGCTATACACCAGATCCCCAGGACTCAGAGAGGGAGTGATATCACTATATATACATCACTGGTAATATATCACCTACAGTATAGTGATCAGTCCTATGCACCAGGTCCCCAGGACACAGAAAGGGAGTGATATCACTATATATACACATCACTGGTAATATCTCACCTACAGTATAGTGATCAGCGCTATACACCAGATCCCCAGGACACAGACAGGGAGTGATATCACTATATATACATCACTGGTAATATATCACCTACAGTATAGTGATCAGTGCTATACACAGAGAGGGAGTGATATCACTATATATACATCACTAGTAAAATCTCACCTACAGTATAGTGATCAGTGCTATACACCAGATCCCCAGGACACAGAGAGGGAGTGATATCACTATATATACATCACTGGTAATATATCACCTACAGTATAGTGATTAGCGCTATACACCAGATCCCCAGGACACAGAGAGGGAGTGATATCACTATATACACATCACTGGTAATAGCTCATCTACAGTATAGTGATCAGCGCTATACACCAGATCCCCAGGACACAGAGAGGGAGTGATATCACTATATATATATCACTGGTAATATATCACCTACAGTATAGTGATCAGTGCTATACACCAGATCCCCAGGACACAGAGAGGGAGTGATATCACTATATATACATCACTGGTAATATATCACCTACAGTATAGTGATCAGTGCTATACACCAGATCCCCAGGATACAGAGAGGGAGTGATATCACTATAAATACATCACTGGTAATATATCACCTACAGTATAGTGATCAGTGCTATACACCAGATCCCCATGACACAGAGAGGGAGTGATATCACTATATACACATCACTGGTAATATCTCAACTACAGTATAGTGATCAGTGCTATACACCAGATCCCCAGGACACAGAGAGGGAGTGATATCACTATATATATATACATCACTGGTAATATATCACCTACAGTATAGTGATCAGTGCTATACACCATATCCCCAGGACACAGAGGGGGAGTGATATCACTATATATACACATCACTGGTAATAGCTCATCTACAGTATAGTGATCAGCGCTATACACCAGATCCCCAGGACACAGAGAGGGAGTGATATCACTATATATATACATCACTGGTAATATATCACCTACAGTATAGTGATTAGCGCTATACACCAGATCCCCAGGACACAGAGAGGGAGTGATATCACTATATACACATCACTGGTAATAGCTCATCTACAGTATAGTGATCAGTGCTATACACCAGATCCCCAGGACACAGAGAGGGAGTGATATCACTATATATATACATCACTGGTAATATATCACCTACAGTATAGTGATTAGCGCTATACACCAGATCCCCAGGACACAGAGAGGGAGTGATATCACTATATACACATCACTGGTAATAGCTCATCTACAGTATAGTGATCAGCGCTATACACCAGATCCCCAGGATACAGAGAGGGAGTGATATCACTATAAATACATCACTGGTAAGTGGTAATATATCACCTACAGTATAGTGATCAGTGCTATACACCAGATCCCCATGACACAGAGAGGGAGTGATATCACTATATACACATCACTGGTAATATCTCAACTACAGTATAGTGATCAGTGCTATACACCAGATCCCCAGGACACAGAGAGGGAGTGATATCACTATATATATACATCACTGGTAATATATCACCTACAGTATAGTGATCAGTGCTATACACCATATCCCCAGGACACAGAGGGGGAGTGATATCACTATATATACATCACTGGTAATATATCACCTACAGTATAGTGATCAGTGTTATACACCAGATCCCCAGGACACAGAGAGGGAGTGATATCACTATATACATCACTGGTAATATGTCATCTACAGTATAGTGATCATCTGTATCTTACCACTGTCACTTTCCTGTCCTTCATTCACCTGTATCTTACTGCTGTCACTTTCCTGCCCTGTGCTTCATTCACCTGTATCTTACCACTGTCACTTTCCTGTCCTGTCCTTCATTCACCTGTATCTTACCACTGTCACTTTTCTGTCCTGTCCTTCATTCACCTGTATCTTACCACTGTCACTTTCCTGTCTTGTCCTTTATTAATCTGCATCTTACCACTGTCACTTTCCTGCCCTGTCCTTCATTCATCTGTATCTTACCGCTGTCACTTTCCTGTCCTTCATTCACCTGTATCTTACTGCTGTCACTTTCCTGCCCTGTGCTTCATTCACCTGTATCTTACCACTGTCACTTTCCTACCCTGTCCTTCACCTGTATCTTACCACTGTCACTTTCCTGTCCTGTCCTTCATTCACCTGTATCTTACCACTGTCACTTTTCTGTCCTGTCCTTCATTCACCTGTATCTTACCACTGTCACTTTCCCGCCCTGTCCTTCATTCATCTGTATCTTACCGCTGTCACTTTCCTGCCCTGTCCTTCATTCATCTGTATCTTACCACTGTCACTTTCCTGTCCTTCATTCATTCAAATGTATCTTACCACTGTCACTTTCCTGTCCTTCATTCATCTGTATCTTACCGCTGTCACTTTCCTGCCCTGTGCTTCCTTCACCTGTATCTTACCACTGTCACTTTTCTGTCCGTCATTCATCTGTATCTTACCGCTGTCCATTTCCTGTCCTGTCCTTCATTCATCTGTATCTTACCACTGTCACTTTCCTGTCCTGTCCTTCATTCTTCTGTATCTTACCACTGTCACTTTCCTGTCTTGTCCTTTATTAATCTGCATCTTACCACTGTCACTTTCCTGCCCTGTCCTTCATTCATCTGTATCTTACCGCTGTCACTTTCCTGTCCTTCATTCACCTGTATCTTACTGCTGTCACTTTCCTGCCCTGTGCTCCATTCACCTGTATCTTACCACTGTCACTTTCCTACCCTGTCCTTCACCTGTATCTTACCACTGTCACTTTCCTGTCCTGTCCTTCATTCACCTGTATCTTACCACTGTCACTTTTCTGTCCTGTCCTTCATTCACCTGTATCTTACCACTGTCACTTTTCTGTCCTTCGTTCATCTGTATCTTACCGGTGTCACTTTCCTGTCCTTCATTCATCTGTATCTTACAGCTGTCACTTTCCTGCCCTTCATTCATCTGTATCTTACCGCTTTCACTTTCCTGTTCTTCATTCATCTATATCTTACCACTTTCCTGTCCTTCATTCATCTGTATCTTACCACTGTCACTTTCCTGCCCTGTCCTTCATTCATCTGTATCTTACCACTGTTACTTTCCTGCCCTGTCCTGTGTTTCATTCATCTGTATCTTAATTGCTCTCACTTTCCTGCCCTTCATTCATCTGTATCTTACCACTGTCACTTTACTGTCCTGTCCTTTATTCATCTGTATCTTACCACTGTCACTTTTCTGTCCTTCATTCATCAGTATCTTACCGCTGTCACTTTCCTGTCCTGTCCTTCATCTGTATCTTACCACTGTCACTTTCCTGCCCTGTCCTTCATTAATCTGTATCTTACCACTGTCACTTTCCTGTCCTGTATTCATCTGTATCTTACCACTGTCACTTTCCTGTCCTGTCCTTTATTCATCTGTATCTTACCACTGTCACTTTCCTGCCCTTCATTCATCTGTATGTTACCACTGTCACTTTCCTGCCCTGTCCTTCATTCATCTGTATCTTACCACTGTCACTCTCATGCCCTGTCCTTCATTCATCTGTATCTTACTGCTGTCATTTTCCTGTCCTTCATTCACCTGTATCTTACTGCTGTCACTTTCCTGTCCTGTGCTTCATTCACCAGTATCTTACCACTGTAACTTTCCTGTCCTGTCCTTCATTCACCTGTATCTTACCACTGTCACTTTCCTGTCCTGTCCTTCATTCATCTGTATCTTACCACTGTCACTTTCCTGTCCTTCATTCATCTGTATCTTACCACTGTCACTTTCCTGTCCTTCATTCATCTGTATCTTACCACTGTCACTTTCCCATCCTTCATTCACCTGTATCTTACCACTGTCACTTTCCTGCCCTGTGCTTCATTCATCTGTATCTTACCACTGTCACTTTCCTGTCCTTCATTCATCTGTATCTTACCACTGTCACTTTCCTGTCCTTCATTCATCTGTATCTTACCACTGTCACTTTCCTGCCCTGTGCTTCATTCACCTGTATCTTACCACTGTCACTTTCCTGTCCTTCATTCATCTGTATCTTACCACTGTCACTTTCCCATCCTTCATTCACCTGTATCTTACCACTGTCACTTTCCTGCCCTGTGCTTCATTCACCTGTATCTTACCACTGTGACTTTCCTGTCCTTCATTCACCTATATCTTACCACTGTCACTTTCCTGCCCTGTCCTTCATTCACCTGTATCTTACCACTGTCACTTTCCTGTCCTGTCCTTCATTCACCTATATCTTACCACTGTCACTTTCCTGCCCTGTCCTTCGTTGACCTGTATCTTACCTCTGTCACTTTTCTGCCCTGTGCTTCATTCACCTGTATATTATCGCTGCAGCTTTTATTGCTTGGATCGCCCCAGCGTGCAGAGTGAATAGAGCAGACGGTGCGCCTGGATCGCCCTAGCGTATGGTGTGAATAGAGCAGACACTGCGCCCGGATCGCCCCAGCATACGGCGTGAATAGAGAAGACACTGCACCCGTGTCACCCCAGCGTACAGCGTGAATAGAGCAGGCGCTGCCCCCGGATTGCCCATTTACGGCGTGAATAGAGCAGACGCTGCACCAGGATTGCCCCAGCGTATGGCTTGAATAGAGCAGATGCTGCCCCCGGATTGCCCCAGTGTGTGGCATGAATAGAGCAGATGCTGCGCCTGGAATGCCCCAGCATACTTTGTGAATAGAGCAGATGCTGTGCCCGGATTGCCCCTGCGTGCGGCATGAATACAGCAGACGCTGCTCACGGATTGCCACAGCATGTGGCTTGAATAGAGTAGACGCTGCACTTGGATCGCCCCAGCATATGGTGAGAATAGAGCAGACACTGCGCCCGGATCGCTCCAGCGTATGATGAGAATAGAGCAGACGCTGTGCCGGATCGCCCCAGCGTATGGTGAGAATAGAGCAGACGCTGTGCCGGATCGCCCCAGCGTATGGTGAGAATAGAGCAGACGCTGTGCCGGATCGCCCCAGCGTATGGTGAGAATAGAGCAGACGCTGTGCCGGATCGCCCCAGCTTATGGCGAGAATAGAGCAGACGCTGCGCCCGGATCGCCCCAGCGTATGGTGAGAATAGAGCAGACGCAGCGCCCGGATCGCCCCAGCGTATGGTGAGAATAGAGCAGACACTGCGCCCGGATCGCCCCAGCGTATGGTGAGAATAGAGCAGACGCTGCGCCCGGATCGCCCCAGCGTACGGCGTGAATAGAGCGGAAGTTGTGCTTGGATCGCTCCAGCGTATGGTGAGAATAGAGCAGAGTCTGCACCCAGATCGCCCCAGCGTACGGTGAGAATAAAGCAGACGCTGCGCCTCGATTGCCCCAGCGTATGGTGAGAATAGAGCAGACGCTGCGCCCCGATCGCCCCAGCGTACGGTGAGAATAGAGCAGACGCTGCACCCGGATCGCCCCAGCGTACGGCGTGAATAGAGCGGAAGTTGCGCTCGGATCGCTCCAGCGTATGGTGAGAATAGAGCAGAGTCTGCACCCAGATCGCCCCAGCGTATGGTGAGAATAAAGCAGACGCTGCGCCTCGATTGCCCCAGCGTATGGTGAGAATAGAGCAGACGCTGCGCCCGGATCGCCCCAGCGTATGGTGTGAATAGAGCAGACGCTGCGCCCCGATCGCCCCAGCGTACGGTGTGCATAGAGCAGACGCTGCGCCCCGATTGCCCCAGTGTATGATGAGAATAGAGCAGCCTCTTCCCTGCAGTACATGAATGGGGTCGGAAACAGTAGACTTTTTAATTAATACTAAATTAATTAATGTGGGAGATGGTTCTTCCTTCCTCCAGCGCTGTTTCCACATATCTCCCCTAACAGCCTCCTCTCATCTCGCGCCTTACACATACCCCGGCCGGGGGAGGGGCCATCCCTGGGTGATACAGCTGGATATAGAAATGTAATTATAGATTAGACTGACAGAGCGCATATGATTAACCCCTTCTGTGGCAGCCCTGGGGTAGCGGATACCAGGCCTCCTGACTCATGTCAGTAAATTATAACCCAGGGTGGCCCTGCTTATAGATCTGGGATCACTTTAGGAAGTCAGACAAAAAGGTGAAATTGTTGACTGTCAGTTTGTTGTTGAAGACACCATCTATTTCATACTGTACATATTTGAGTGGAGGGAGATAAAGTACCAACCAATCAGCTCCCAACTGTCATTTTTCAAACATAGGTGTTTATGTATCCAGCAGTGAAAAATGTGGAGAAGTGGAGCAGTGGAGAAGTTGCCCATAGCAACCGATCAGCTCCTGCCTATTATTTTATAGACAGTACTTGATAAATGCTACTTCAAAGCTGATTGGTTGCTATGCGCAACTTCTCCACTGCTATGCAGACCATACGATGCCTGGCAACCATCGAATTCTGGCTGTTCAATGGGAAATGTACTTCCAACGAATCAGAACATCGATGATTGCTAAACATAGGCTTCCGATGTCCATCCCTAGGTTGGAGCTTTTATAGTTTGTCTGTCCTTATCTTCATGTATTTCCCTTGTAATGTATGTTCAGACCATGTATTGTATGTGTCACTGGGCGGGGGATGTTCTTTCATACTTTTTATGGTGACTCTGCTGTTGGGAATGTACGTTTTATGGCGACTCTGCTATTGGGACGTACGTTTTATGGCGACTCTGATGCTGGGAATGTACGTTTTATGGCGACTGCTGCTGGGAATGTACGTGTTATGGCGACTCTGCTGCTGGGAATGTACGTTTTATGGTGACTCTGCTGCTGGGAATGTACGTTTTATGGCGACTCTGCTGCTGGGAATGTACGCTTTATGGCGACTCTGCTGCTGGGAATGTACGCATTATGGCGACTCTGTTGTTGGGAATGTACGCTTTATGGCGACTCTGCTGCTGGGAATGTACATTTTATGGCGACTCTGCTGCTGGGAATGTACGTTTTATGGCGACTCTGCTGCTGGGAATGTAGGTTTTATGGCGACTCTGCTGCTGGGAATGTTGGTTTTGTGGCGACTCTGCTGTTGGGAATGTAGGTTTTGTGGCGACTCTGCTGTTGGGAATGTACGTTTTGTGGCGACTCTGATGTTGGGGGTATGTACGTTTTGTGGCGACTCTGATGCTGGGAATGTACGTTTTGTGGCGACTCTGCTGCTGGGAATGTACGTTTTTTGGCAACTCTGCTGCTGGGAATGTAGGTTTTATGGCGACTGTGCTGTTGGGAATGTAGGTTTTATGGCGACTCTGCTGTTGGGAATGTAGGTTTTGTGGCGACTCTGCTGTTGGGAATGTACGTTTTATGGTGACTGCTGCTGGGAATGTAGGTTTTATGGCGAATCTGCTGCTGGGAATGTAGGTTTTATGGCGACTCTGCTGCTGGGAATGTATGTTTTATGGTGACTCTGCTTTGGGAATGTAGGTTTTATGGCGACTCTGCTGTTGGGAATGTAGGTTTTATGGTGACTCTGCTGTTGGGAATGTAGGTTTTATGGCGACTCTGCTTTTGGGAATGTAGGTTTTGTGGCGACTCTGCTGCTGGGAATGTACGTTTTATGGCGACTCTGCTGTTGGGAATGTAGGTTTTATGGCGACTCTGCTGCTGGGAATGTACGTTTTATGGCGACTCTGCTGTTGGGAATGTAGGTTTTATGGCGACTCTGCTGTTGGGAATGTAGGTTTTATGGCGACTCTGTTGTTGGGAATGTAGGTTTTATGGCGACTCTGCTGTTGGGAATGTAGGTTTTATGGCGACTCTGCTGTTGGGACTGTAGGTTTTATGGCGACTCTGCTGTTGGGAATGTAGGTTTTATGGCGACTCTGCTGTTGGGAATGTAGGTTTTATGGCGACTCTGCTGTTGGGAATGTATGTTTTATGGCGACTCTGCTGTTGGCAATGTATGTTTTATGGTGACTCTGCTGTTGGGAATGTACGTTTTATGGTGACTCTGCTGTTGGGAATGTACGTTTTATGGTGACTCTGCTGTTGGGAATGTAGGCTTTATGGTGACTCTGCTGTTGGGAATGTATGTGTTATTGTGACTCTGCTGTTGGGAATGTATGTTTTATGGTGACTCTGCTGCTGGGAATGTAGGTTTTATGGCGACTCTGCTGTTGGGAATGTAGGTTTTATGGCGACTCTGCTGTTGGCAATGTACGTTTTTGTGTGTTTGTAAAATAAAAAAAAGAAAGCAATAAAATTTACTGATTTCAAAACTACGTGACTTAGGCCATTACTCTACTTTATCGCTGTATTAGGAAAGGCAGAATGTTTTCAGTGGCTTAGATTTGTTTAACTTTAGTTTTGATCTTTTTGACCGCATAGGGGCCGATTGTGGTTCGGACAGATCTCTGTGCCTGGATGCCATATTTTTGAATTTGGCGCAGTCGCAGACGCTAATCTAGGCATCTTTGTGTATGTCCAGACTATTCTGAATCAGGCAGAAATTGGTCAGCTCTGACTTTCCCTGAAATAGGGCGTTTCGGGAGGCAAACCAATGCAATCGTCTGGAACGTCCCTGATTTTGGCCAAGTGTCTAAAGCTCAGAGCGATTATGAGCGGTGCATACGGGGCAGGTCGGCCTGATCTGACAGATCTCCCGCACCTAGCAAGGGGCTGGGGCATTTGTACTCACTTATGATGACGTTTGTGGTGGCTGATCTAAGATCAGTGGGTGCCGCAGGTTTCCATTTGCATACGCACGAAACCCTGCATTAGCATAAGGTAATACATTTATTTCCAGTTTTCTCGTGCGCTTTGGAATCTGTCACCTTATATACAATTAATATTACATGAAACTAGTTGGTGTATTATGTAACACATGGAGTAGAAATGAGGATTCAAGACAGCCAGGTACTCGGTAAAGCAATGTCTTTAATGGCAGCAGACACTGCACTAGGCTTATGCCTGGAAACAGAAAATAAGTAAATTAACATAAAAGGCCCCAGCACTCCTTGTGCTTAGCAATCAGTCAGCTGCAGGGGCCTGCAGCCAAAAACGGCCATGCTCTCCCAGCATAGCATATGGTCCCTGGCACTACAGTCACTTTCCCTACTAACTGGCCTCTAACAGGCATCAGTGCCCAGGACAATAGGTGTATGAGAGTATTAAACTCTTCATGTTCCCTTGCTGCAAACTGGACAGTCTTCACTGTAGACTCCCTTGGAGAGAGCTTCAGGTGAGAGACAAAAAATTCTCACTGCAATTATTAGATTATGTTAGTTGTATGCTAGGTTCAGGGTGGAGGAGACGCTTTGGCCGTAGACCTCAATTTGGAAGCAGCTAGATTAAATGGCTTTATATTGCATTTCTCAGTTCTATGTCACTCTGCATATTTAATGGTTAGTGCTCCCTGTGTAACAAGCCCATTCCCACCGCTAGTGGATCCGGAAGATTGCGTGTTGTCTGGTTAACAAGGCAGAACACAAGTTAAATCTGCAATCTGTTCCTTTAAGTGTCTAGATTGTAAGCTTCCATGCCTAGGGTACGGTCTGATTGGGCCATGGCTAGAGTCAAGGTGGTTCAGGGAGAAAATATAGGTCTGGGTGCCACCAAAATTCATCTTTCTATAAAAAAAAATAAAATAAAATTCTAAAAAAATAAATAAATGATAATTAAATCTGACCAAAAATAATGTTCTGTAGTTGGCATGTAATGATACCCAGGGACACTGGGGGTGAGGGGAAGGAGGAGTTAGCTTCTGGGGCCCCGGGGCAAATGCTCTTACTGCTGCCAGGTCATTGTCTATAACAATGTCAGTAGCTAAGGGTAATACTAGTCTGGGGTAACAGCGGATGAGGAAGCAGGGTTTGTGGATCAGGTGCAAACTATAGCGCTGGGATTCAGTAATTGGTAATAATGACCAATGGCTAATGTGAGACCCATCGTACCTCTGGCGTAGACCTCTCCGTTATTAATATCTCACATACTGCTCCTCAGAGACACCAGGTCCTTACTCTCACCAGGGCCAGCTATGGACAGACTGAAGCCAGCAGAGAGAGTGTAATACACCTGAGCCACTGCCCCTCTCTGTCACCAGGGCCAGCTATGGACAGACTGGAGCCAGCAGAGAGAGTGTAATACACCTGAGCCACTGCCCCTCTCTGTCACCAGGGCCAGCTATGGACAGACTGGAGCCAGCAGAGTGAGTGTAAAACACCTGAGCCACTGCCCCTCTCTGTCACCAGGGCCAGCTATGGACAGACTGGAGCCAGCAGAGAGAGTGTAATACACCTGAGCCACTGCCCCTCTCTCTCACCAGGGCCAGCTATGGACAGACTGGAGCCAGCAGAGAGAGTGTAATACACCTGAGCCACTGCCCCTCTCTCTCACCAGGGCCAGCTATGGACAGACTGGAGCCAGCAGAGAGAGTGTAATACACCTGAGACACTGCCCCTCTCTGTCACCAGGGCCAGCTATGGACAGACTGGAGCCAGCAGAGTGAGTGTAATACACCTGAGTCACTGCCCCTCTCTGTCACCAGGGCCAGCTATGGACAGACTGAAGCCAGCAGAGTGAGTGTAATACACCTGAGCCACTGCCCATCTCTATCACCAGGGCGAGCTATGGACAGACTGGAGCCAGCAGAGAGAGTGTAATACACCTGAGCCACTGCCTCTCCTCTCTGTCACCAGGGCCAGCTATGGACAGACTGGAGCCAGCAGAGTGAGTGTAATACACCTGAGTCACTGCCCCTGTCTATCACCAGGGCCAGCTATGGACAGACTGGAGCCAGCAGAGTGAGTGTAATACACCTGAGCCACTGCCCCTCTCTCTCACCAGGGCGAGCTATGGACAGACTGGAGCCAGCAGAGTGAGTGTAATACACCTGAGCCACTGCCCCTCTCTCTCACCAGGGCGAGCTATGGACAGACTGGAGCCAGCAGAGAGAGTGTAATACACCAGAGCCACTGCCCCTCTCTGTCACCAGGGCCAGCTATGGACAGACTGGAGCCAGCAGAGTGAGTGTAATACACCTGAGCCACTGCCCCTCTCTGTCACCAGGGCCAGCTATGGACAGACTGGAGCCAGCAGAGAGAGTGTAATACACCTGAGCCACTGCCCCTCTCTGTCACCAGGGCCAGCTATGGACAGACTGGAGCCAGCAGAGTGAGTGTAATACACCTGAGTCACTGCCCCTCTCTGTCACCAGGGCGAGCTATGGACAGACTGGAGCCAGCAGAGTGAGTGTAATACACCTGAGTCACTGCCCCTCTCTGTCACCAGGGCGAGCTATGGACAGACTGGAGCCAGCAGAGTGAGTGTAATACACCTGAGACACTGCCCCTCTCTGTCACCAGGGCCAGCTATGGACAGACTGGAGCCAGCAGAGTGAGTGTAATACACCTGAGACACTGCCCCTCTCTATCACCAGGGCCAGCTATGGACAGACTGGAGCCAGCAGAGTGTAATACACCTGAGCCACTGCCCCTCTCTGTCACCAGGGCGAGCTATGGACAGACTGGAGCCAGCAGAGTGAGTGTAATACACCTGAGCCACTGCCCCTGTCTATCACCAGGGCCAGCTATAGACTGAAGCCAGCAGAGTGAGTGTAATACACCAGAGCCACTGCCCCTCTCTGTCACCAGGGCGAGCTATGGACATACTGGAGCCAGCAGAGTGAGTGTAATACACCTGAGTCACTGCCCCTCTCTGTCACCAGGGCCAGCTATGGACAGACTGGAGCCAGCAGAGAGTAATACACCAGAGCCACTGCCCCTCTCTGTCACCAGGGCCAGCTATGGACAGACTGGAGCCAGCAGAGAGAGTGTAATACACCTGAGTCACTGCCCCTCTCTCTCACCAGGGCCAGCTATGGACAGACTGGAGCCAGCAGAGTGAGTGTAATACACCTGAGACACTGCCCCTCTCTGTCACCAGGGCCAGCTATGGACAGACTGGAGCCAGCAGAGTGAGTGTAATACACCTGAGTCACTGCCCCTCTCTGTCACCAGGGCGAGCTATGGACATACTGGAGCCAGCAGAGTGAGTGTAATACACCTGAGCCACTGCCCCTCTCTGTCACCAGGGCGAGCTATGGACAGACTGGAGCCAGCAGAGTGAGTGTAATACACCTGAGCCACTGCCCCTCTCTCTCACCAGGGCCAGCTATGGACATACTGGAGCCAGCAGAGTGTAATACACCAGAGCCACTGCCCCTCTCTGTCACCAGGGCCAGCTATGGAGAGACTGGAGCCAGCAGAGTGAGTGTAATACACCTGAGTCACTGCCCCTCTCTGTCACCAGGGCCAGCTATGGACAGACTGGAGCCAGCAGAGTGAGTGTAATACACCTGAGCCACTGCCCCTCTCTCTCACCAGGGCCAGCTATGGACAGACTGGAGCCAGCAGAGTGAGTGTAATACACCTGAGTCACTGCCCCTCTCTGTCACCAGGGCCAGCTATGGACAGACTGGAGCCAGCAGAGTGAGTGTAATACACCTGAGCCACTGCCCCTCTCTGTCACCAGGGCCAGCTATGGACATACTGGAGCCAGCAGAGTGAGTGTAATACACCTGAGTCACTGCCCCTCTCTGTCACCAGGGCGAGCTATGGACATACTGGAGCCAGCAGAGAGAGTGTAATACACCTGAGCCACTGCCCCTCTCTGTCACCAGGGCCAGCTATGGACAGACTGGAGCCAGCAGAGAGAGTGTAATACACCAGAGCCACTGCCCCTCTCTGTCACCAGGGCCAGCTATGGACAGACTGGAGCCAGCAGAGTGAGTGTAATACATCTGAGTCACTGCCCATCTCTGTCACCAGGGCCAGCTATGGACAGACTGGAGCCAGCAGAGTGAGTGTAATACACCTGAGTCACTGCCCATCTCTATCACCAGGGCCAGCTATGGACAGACTGGAGCCAGCAGAGTGAGTGTAATACACCTGAGCCACTGCCCATCTCTATCACCAGGGCCAGCTATGGACATACTGGAGCCAACAGAGTGAGTGTAATACACCTGAGCCACTGCCCCTCTCTGTCACCAGGGCCAGCTATGGACAGACTGGAGCCAGCAGAGTGAGTGTAATACACCTGAGCCACTGCCCCTCTCTCTCACCAGGGCCAGCTATGGACAGACTGGAGCCAGCAGAGTGAGTGTAATACACCTGAGCCACTGCCCCTCTCTGTCACCAGGGCCAGCTATGGACAGACTGGAGCCAGCAGAGTGAGTGTAATACACCTGAGCCACTGCCCCTCTCTCTCACCAGGGCCAGCTATGGACAGACTGGAGCCAGCAGAGTGAGTGTAATACACCTGAGACACTGCCCCTCTCTCTCACCAGGGCCAGCTATGGACAGACTGGAGCCAGCAGAGTGAGTGTAATACACCAGAGCCACTGCCCCTCTCTGTCACCAGGGCCAGCTATGGACAGACTGGAGCCAGCAGAGTGAGTGTAATACATCTGAGCCACTGCCCCTCTCTCTCACCAGGGCCAGCTATGGACATACTGGAGCCAGCAGAGTGTAATACACCAGAGCCACTGCCCCTCTCTGTCACCAGGGCGAGCTATGGACAGACTGGAGCCAGCAGAGTGAGTGTAATACACCTGAGTCACTGCCCCTCTCTCTCACCAGGGCCAGCTATGGACATACTGGAGCCAGCAGAGTGTAATACACCTGAGCCACTGCCCCTCTCTGTCACCAGGGCGAGCTATGGACAGACTGGAGCCAGCAGAGTGAGTGTAATACACCTGAGTCACTGCCCCTCTCTGTCACCAGGGCGAGCTATGGACAGACTGGAGCCAGCAGAGTGAGTGTAATACACCTGAGCCACTGCCCCTCTCTGTCACCAGGGCCAGCTATGGACAGACTGGAGCCAGCAGAGTGAGTGTAATACACCTGAGCCACTGCCCCTCTCTGTCACCAGGGCGAGCTATGGACAGACTGGAGCCAGCAGAGTGAGTGTAATACACCTGAGCCACTGCCCCTCTCTGTCACCAGGGCCAGCTATGGACAGACTGGAGCCAGCAGAGTGAGTGTAATACACCTGAGTCACTGCCCCTCTCTGTCACCAGGGCCAGCTATGGACATACTGGAGCCAGCAGAGTGAGTGTAATACACCTGAGCCACTGCCCCTCTCTGTCACCAGGGCCAGCTATGGACATACTGGAGCCAGCAGAGTGAGTGTAATACACCTGAGTCACTGCCCCTCTCTCTCACCAGGGCCAGCTATGGACATACTGGAGCCAGCAGAGTGTAATACACCAGAGCCACTGCCCCTCTCTGTCACCAGGGCGAGCTATGGACAGACTGGAGCCAGCAGAGTGAGTGTAATACACCTGAGTCACTGCCCCTCTCTCTCACCAGGGCCAGCTATGGACATACTGGAGCCAGCAGAGTGTAAAGCACCTTTGCCACTGCCCCTCTCTGTCACCAGGGCGAGCTATGGACAGACTGGAGCCAGCAGAGTGAGTGTAATACACCTGAGTCACTGCCCCTCTCTGTCACCAGGGCGAGCTATGGACAGACTGGAGCCAGCAGAGTGAGTGTAATACACCTGAGCCACTGCCCCTCTCTGTCACCAGGGCCAGCTATGGACAGACTGGAGCCAGCAGAGTGAGTGTAATACACCTGAGCCACTGCCCCTCTCTGTCACCAAGGCGAGCTATGGACAGACTGGAGCCAGCAGAGTGAGTGTAATACACCTGAGCCACTGCCCCTCTCTGTCACCAGGGCCAGCTATGGACAGACTGGAGCCAGCAGAGTGAGTGTAATACACCTGAGTCACTGCCCCTCTCTGTCACCAGGGCCAGCTATGGACAGACTGGAGCCAGCAGAGTGAGTGTAATACACCTGAGCCACTGCCCCTCTCTGTCACCAGGGCCAGCTATGGACAGACTGGAGCCAGCAGAGTGAGTGTAATACACCTGAGTCACTGCCCCTCTCTCTCACCAGGGCCAGCTATGGACAGACTGGAGCCAGCAGAGTGAGTGTAATACACCTGAGCCACTGCCCCTCTCTCTCACCAGGGCCAGCTATGGAGAGACTGGAGCCAGCAGAGTGAGTGTAATACACCTGAGACACTGCCCCTCTCTGTCACCAGGGCGAGCTATGGACAGACTGGAGCCAGCAGAGTGAGTGTAATACACCAGAGCCACTGCCCCTCTCTGTCACCAGGGCGAGCTATGGACAGACTGGAGCCAGCAGAGTGAGTGTAATACACCTGAGCCACTGCCTCTCTCTGTCACCAGGGCCAGCTATGGACATACTGGAGCCAGCAGAGTGTAATACACCTGAGCCACTGCCCCTCTCTGTCACCAGGGCGAGCTATGGACAAACTGGAGCCAGCAGAGTGAGTGTAATACACCTGAGCCACTGCCCCTCTCTCTCACCAGGGCGAGCTATGGACAGACTGGAGCCAGCAGAGAGAGTGTAATACATCTGAGTCACTGCCCCTCTCTGTCACCAGGGCCAGCTATGGAGAGACTGGAGCCAGCAGAGTGAGTGTAATACACCTGAGCCACTGCCCCTCTCTGTCACAAGGGCCAGCTATGGACAGACTGGAGCCAGCAGAGT
Source organism: Taudactylus pleione (assembly GCA_031769625.1). NCBI lineage: Eukaryota > Metazoa > Chordata > Amphibia > Anura > Myobatrachidae > Taudactylus > Taudactylus pleione. Next base: position 552,256 of record JAUIMM010000995.1, read on the forward strand.
GAGTGTAATACACCTGAGCCACTGCCCCTCTCTGTCACCAGGGCCAGCTATGGACAGACTGGAGCCAGCAGAGTGAGTGTAATACACCTGAGTCACTGCCCCTCTCTGTCACCAGGGCGAGCTATGGACATACTGGAGCCAGCAGAGTGAGTGTAATACACCTGAGACACTGCCCCTCTCTGTCACCAGGGCCAGCTATGGACAGACTGGAGCCAGCAGAGTGAGTGTAATACACCTGAGCCACTGCCCCTCTCTGTCACCAGGGCCAGCTATGGACAGACTGGAGCCAGCAGAGTGAGTGTAATACACCTGAGACACTGCCCCTCTCTGTCACCAGGGCCAGCTATGGACAGACTGGAGCCAGCAGAGTGAGTGTAATACACCTGAGTCACTGCCCCTCTCTATCACCAGGGCCAGCTATGGACAGACTGGAGCCAGCAGAGTGAGTGTAATACACCTGAGCCACTGCCCCTCTCTGTCACCAGGGCCAGCTATGGACAGACTGGAGCCAGCAGAGTGAGTGTAATACACCTGAGTCACTGCCCCTCTCTGTCACCAGGGCGAGCTATGGACATACTGGAGCCAGCAGAGTGAGTGTAATACACCAGAGCCACTGCCCCTCTCTGTCACCAGGGCCAGCTATGGACATACTGGAGCCAGCAGAGTGAGTGTAATACACCTGAGTCACTGCCCCTCTCTGTCACCAGGGCGAGCTATGGACATACTGGAGCCAGCAGAGTGTAATACACCAGAGCCACTGCCCCTCTCTCTCACCAGGGCCAGCTATGGACAGACTGGAGCCAGCAGAGTGAGTGTAATACACCTGAGACACTGCCCCTCTCTCTCACCAGGGCCAGCTATGGACAGACTGGAGCCAGCAGAGTGAGTGTAATACACCTGAGCCACTGCCCCTCTCTGTCACCAGGGCCAGCTATGGACATACTGGAGCCAGCAGAGTGAGTGTAATACACCTGAGCCACTGCCCCTCTCTGTCACCAGGGCCAGCTATGGACAGACTGGAGCCAGCAGAGTGAGTGTAATACACCTGAGCCACTGCCCCTCTCTGTCACCAGGGCCAGCTATGGACAGACTGGAGCCAGCAGAGTGAGTGTAATACACCTGAGTCACTGCCCCTCTCTGTCACCAGGGCCAGCTATGGACATACTGGAGCCAGCAGAGTGAGTGTAATACACCTGAGCCACTGCCCCTCTCTGTCACCAGGGCCAGCTATGGACATACTGGAGCCAGCAGAGTGAGTGTAATACACCTGAGTCACTGCCCCTCTCTCTCACCAGGGCCAGCTATGGACATACTGGAGCCAGCAGAGTGTAATACACCAGAGCCACTGCCCCTCTCTGTCACCAGGGCGAGCTATGGACAGACTGGAGCCAGCAGAGTGAGTGTAATACACCTGAGTCACTGCCCCTCTCTCTCACCAGGGCCAGCTATGGACATACTGGAGCCAGCAGAGTGTAATGCACCTGAGCCACTGCCCCTCTCTGTCACCAGGGCGAGCTATGGACAGACTGGAGCCAGCAGAGTGAGTGTAATACACCTGAGTCACTGCCCCTCTCTGTCACCAGGGCGAGTTATGGACAGACTGGAGCCAGCAGAGTGAGTGTAATACACCTGAGCCACTGCCCCTCTCTGTCACCAGGGCCAGCTATGGACAGACTGGAGCCAGCAGAGTGAGTGTAATACACCTGAGCCACTGCCCCTCTCTGTCACCAGGGCGAGCTATGGACAGACTGGAGCCAGCAGAGTGAGTGTAATACACCTGAGCCACTGCCCCTCTCTGTCACCAGGGCCAGCTATGGACAGACTGGAGCCAGCAGAGTGAGTGTAATACACCTGAGTCACTGCCCCTCTCTGTCACCAGGGCCAGCTATGGACAGACTGGAGCCAGCAGAGTGAGTGTAATACACCTGAGCCACTGCCCCTCTCTGTCACCAGGGCCAGCTATGGACAGACTGGAGCCAGCAGAGTGAGTGTAATACACCTGAGTCACTGCCCCTCTCTCTCACCAGGGCCAGCTATGGACAGACTGGAGCCAGCAGAGTGAGTGTAATACACCTGAGCCACTGCCCCTCTCTCTCACCAGGGCCAGCTATGGAGAGACTGGAGCCAGCAGAGTGAGTGTAATACACCTGAGACACTGCCCCTCTCTGTCACCAGGGCGAGCTATGGACAGACTGGAGCCAGCAGAGTGAGTGTAATACACCAGAGCCACTGCCCCTCTCTGTCACCAGGGCGAGCTATGGACATACTGGAGCCAGCAGAGTGTAATACACCAGAGCCACTGCCCCTCTCTGTCACCAGGGCGAGCTATGGACAGACTGGAGCCAGCAGAGTGAGTGTAATACACCTGAGCCACTGCCTCTCTCTGTCACCAGGGCCAGCTATGGACATACTGGAGCCAGCAGAGTGTAATACACCTGAGCCACTGCCCCTCTCTGTCACCAGGGCGAGCTATGGACAAACTGGAGCCAGCAGAGTGAGTGTAATACACCTGAGCCACTGCCCCTCTCTCTCACCAGGGCGAGCTATGGACAGACTGGAGCCAGCAGAGAGAGTGTAATACACCTGAGTCACTGCCCCTCTCTGTCACCAGGGCCAGCTATGGAGAGACTGGAGCCAGCAGAGTGAGTGTAATACACCTGAGCCACTGCCCCTCTCTGTCACCAGGGCCAGCTATGGACAGACTGGAGCCAGCAGAGTGAGTGTAATACACCTGAGCCACTGCCCCTCTCTGTCACCAGGGCCAGCTATGGACAGACTGGAGCCAGCAGAGTGAGTGTAATACACCTGAGTCACTGCCCCTCTCTGTCACCAGGGCGAGCTATGGACATACTGGAGCCAGCAGAGTGAGTGTAATACACCTGAGACACTGCCCCTCTCTGTCACCAGGGCCAGCTATGGACAGACTGGAGCCAGCAGAGTGAGTGTAATACACCTGAGCCACTGCCCCTCTCTGTCACCAGGGCCAGCTATGGACAGACTGGAGCCAGCAGAGTGAGTGTAATACACCTGAGCCACTGCCCCTCTCTGTCACCAGGGCCAGCTATGGACAGACTGGAGCCAGCAGAGTGAGTGTAATACACCTGAGTCACTGCCCCTCTCTATCACCAGGGCCAGCTATGGACAGACTGGAGCCAGCAGAGTGAGTGTAATACACCTGAGTCACTGCCCCTCTCTGTCACCAGGGCGAGCTATGGACATACTGGAGCCAGCAGAGTGAGTGTAATACACCAGAGCCACTGCCCCTCTCTGTCACCAGGGCCAGCTATGGACATACTGGAGCCAGCAGAGTGAGTGTAATACACCTGAGTCACTGCCCCTCTCTGTCACCAGGGCGAGCTATGGACATACTGGAGCCAGCAGAGTGTAATACACCAGAGCCACTGCCCCTCTCTCTCACCAGGGCCAGCTATGGACATACTGGAGCCAGCAGAGTGTAATACACCAGAGCCACTGCCCCTCTCTGTCACCAGGGCCAGCTATGGACATACTGGAGCCAGCAGAGTGTAATACACCTGAGCCACTGCCCCTCTCTGTCACCAGGGCCAGCTATGGACATACTGGAGCCAGCAGAGTGTAATACACCAGAGCCACTGCCCCTCTCTGTCACCAGGGCCAGCTATGGACATACTGGAGCCAGCAGAGTGTAATACACCAGAGCCACTGCCCCTCTCTGTCACCAGGGCGAGCTATGGACAAACTGGAGCCAGCAGAGAGAGTGTAATACACCTGAGTCACTGCCCCTCTCTGTCACCAGGGCCAGCTATGGAGAGACTGGAGCCAGCAGAGTGAGTGTAATACACCTGAGTCACTGCCCCTCTCTGTCACCAGGGCCAGCTATGGACATACTGGAGCCAGCAGAGTGAGTGTAATACACCTGAGCCACTGCCCCTCTCTCTCACCAGGGCGAGCTATGGACAGACTGGAGCCAGCAGAGAGAGTGTAATACACCTGAGTCACTGCCCCTCTCTGTCACCAGGGCCAGCTATGGAGAGACTGGAGCCAGCAGAGTGAGTGTAATACACCTGAGTCACTGCCCCTCTCTGTCACCAGGGCCAGCTATGGACATACTGGAGCCAGCAGAGTGAGTGTAATACACCTGAGCCACTGCCCCTCTCTGTCACCAGGGCCAGCTATGGACATACTGGAGCCAGCAGAGTGAGTGTGATACACCTGAGCCACTGCCCCTCTCTGTCACCAGGGCCAGCTATGGACATACTGGAGCCAGCAGAGTGAGTGTAATACACTTGAGTCACTGCCCCTCCTCTCTGCCTAACCCTAACCCCCTCTAAGTGCCTAACCCTAACACTCCTTTCCCCTATCCTAAACCTGACCCAAAGTCCCCCCAGGAGCCCTAAAACCAAACCCCCCCCCCCGCGGCTGTCCACGACCAGCTTACCTTCGTTCGGTACGCCGGGCGTCTTGCTCCCGGTGTAGGTCTAATGACAGGCGTCTTTCTTATTATACTGTACAATATGACGCCCCATAGGTGACATTGGATATACTGGGGACACCCCTTGAGAAACATTCGCTTACTGGAGCCGGTGATGATGCTGAACATTAAACATGCCAGGCTCCCCATGCAATCGTATTAATCAGAGGATTTTATATCATGCAGGGGGATAAAATATTAGGGGCCCAACCAAAGGATTAGACAGACAAAAAGAGAAACGTCCTGTCATTATAGAGGGGGCAGCTGCTCTTATACAGGGGCAGTCAGACGCCAGTTCTCTTGGGGGTGAGACGAGTGAACAGATATTATGACGCCAGCTCCTTCCAGCGCATAAATACGTATAATGTCTGCAGATTTGTACCTCAGTTGATTGATTCAGGGGTCTCTCGATGAAAGGGTTAAGGGGGACGTTGGACCCGGCAGTATCCCCTCCTCACCCTCCCCTCCTCTGAGCCTGGTGTTTCATTGAGAGATTAAAGCTTTGGATGAATGAAGCCCCCTACACCACACCCAGCAGATGGTGACCCCTTGGGAGTGTCTCACCCTTGCCATGCGCGTAATTAATGTCAGAGCCTTTCCTTTCTAAAGTGCCCTCAGCATGCAAATGTTCTCTAATTAGTGTACGGGGGTGGGGTCTGCGTGATGGGAACTGTCAGCAGCATCGGTTCCTCTGGGAGATATGTTTGTATGGTGGTATCATGTGCGTAGATCACAAATAGTATTTATCGGTCTATAAATTGCAGGATATTATTTGGGAAGAGGATGGGGGTTTGAGGAGGGGTATTTTTTTTTTTACTACTGGCAATACCAATCTGTCTCTGTCCATTAGCTTCACTTTGAAGGTCCCTAACCTACAATTATCTATTGGCTGCGTTCTTGGACCAGCTCTCCTCCTGTGCCCTCTGCTTGTCCAGATCTGACCAGGTAATACGTGATGTGGGCTCACTGGGACAGTTGGCATAGATTTCACTTGGTCAGTTCTGAGGGACCCACATAGACCACTCTGCATCACCGGTATGCTGGTAATGGGCAGCGAGGGTGGTACTCGGCAATCACGCCAATACGCAAAGAGAATATGCCACCCCAACACTGCTCCATTAATGGTAAGCATGGAGGCAGCACCCATGGGTGGTGGGTAATGAAGAACATGAGGGTGTCTGTAGAGGGATGCCCAGGCATTGGTGGGTGCGGTACAACAATATTGACGTTTGGGATGTCAACATACGTTATGGGGATATGGATATAGGGGGTCGACATGTCACATACCGACATTCACAATGTCGGTATTGACATAAGGCCTGAGTCAGAGGCGGACTCAATGGCGATTTTTAAGCAGATGGAGTGACTGAATGTCTGTGCGCATGTGTGTAAGCCGCACGGCGCACGAGCAGGGACTGGGTAGAGATTAAGCCCACATGGCGTCTCTCAGCGGTATACAGCGACAAGCACTGCCCCTCTCCCATCTCTTTCTCTGCCCCTCTCCCATCTCTGTCCCTCTCTGCCCCTCTCCCATCTCTCTCTCTGCCCCTCTCCCATCTCTCTCTCTGCCCCTCTCCCATCTCTCTCTCTCTGCCCCTCTCCCATCTCTCTCTCTGCCCCGCTCCCATCTTTCCCTCTCTGCCCCCTCCCATCTCTCTCCCTCTCTGCCCCTCCCATCTCTCTCTCTGCCCCGCTCCCATCTCTCTCTCTCTGCTCCTCTCCCATCTCTCTCTGCCTCTCTCCCATCTCTCTCCCTCTCTGCCCCTCTCCCTCTCTGCCCCCTCCCATCTCTCTCTCTGCCCCTCTCCCATCTCTCTCTCTCTGCCCCTCTCTCATCTCTCTCTCTCTGCCCCTCTCCCATCTCTCTCAGCCCCTCTCCCATCTCTCTCTCTCTCTGAGCCTCTCCCATCTCTCTCTGCCCCTCTCCCATCTCTCTTCCTCTCTGCCCCTCCCATCTCTCTCTCTCTGCCCCTCTCCCATCTCTCTCTCTGCCCCTCTCCCATCTCTCTTCCTCTCTGCCCCTCCCATCTCTCTCCCTCTCTGCCTCTCCCATCTCTCTCTGCCCCTCTCCCATCTCTCTCTCTGCCCCTCTCCCATCTCTCTCTCTCTGCCCCTCTCCCATCTCTCTCTCTGCCCCTCTCCCATCTCTCTCTCTGCCCCTCTCCCATCTCTCTCCCTCTCTGCCCCTCTCCCATCTCTCTCTCTCTCTGCCTCTCCCATCTCTCTCTGCCCCTGTCCCATCTCTCTCTCTGCCCCTCTCTCATCTCTCTCTCTCTGCCCCTGTCCCATCTCTCTCTCTCTGCCCCTCTCCCATCTCTCTCTCTTCCCCTCTCCAATCTCTCTCTGCCCCTCTCCCATCTCTCTCTGCCCCTGTCCCATCTCTCTCTCTCTGCCCCTCTCTCATCTCTCTCTCTCTGCCCCTCTCCCATCTCTCTCAGCCCCTCTCCCATCTCTCTCTCTCTGAGCCTCTCCCATCTCTCTCTGCCCCTCTCCCATCTCTCTCTCTCTGCCCCTCTCCCATCTCTCTCTCTCGGCCCCTCTCCCATCTCTCTCTGCCCCTCTCCCATCTCTCTCTCTCTGCCCCTCTCCCATCTCTCTCTGCCCCTCTCCCATCTCTCGCTCTCTGCCCATCTCCCATCTCTCTCTCTGCCCCTCTCCCATCTCTCTCCTGCCCCTCTCCCATCTCTCTCTGCCCCTCTCCCTTCTCTCTCTCTCTCTGCCCCTCTCCCATTTCTCTCTCTCTGCCCCTCTCCCATCTCTCTCTCTGCCCCTCTCCCATCTCTCTCTCTGCCCCTCTCCCATCTCTGTCCCTCTCTGCCCCTCTCCCATCTCTCTCTCTCTGCCCCTCTCCCATCTCTCTCTGCCCCTCTCCCATCTCTCTCTGCCCCTCTCCCATCTCTCTCTCTGCCCCTCTCCCATCTCTCTCTGCCCCTCTCCCATCTCTCTCTCTGCCCCTCTCCCATCTCTCTCTCTCTGCCCCTCTCCCATCTCTCTCTCTGCCCCTCTCCCATCTCTCTCTGCCCCTCTCCAATCTCTCTCTCTCTGCCCCTCTCCCATCTCTCTCTGCCCCTCTCCCATCTCTCTCTCTGCCCCTCTCCCATCTCTCTCTGCCCCTCTCCCATCTCTCTCTCTCTCTCTGCCCCTCTCCCATCTCTCTCTCTGCCCCTCTCCCATCTCTGTCCCTCTCTGCCCCTCCCATCTCTCTCTCTCTGCCCCTCTCCCATCTCTCTCTCTGCCCCTCTCCCATCTCTCTCTGCCCCTCTCCCATCTCTCTCTCTGCCCCTCTCCCATCTCTCTCTCTGCCCCTCTCCCATCTCTCTCTGCCCCTCTCACATCTCTCTCTCTCTGCCCTCTCCCATCTCTCTCTCTCTGCCCCTCTCCCATCTCTCTCTCTGCCCCTCTCCCATCTCTCCCTCTCTGCCCCTCTCCCATCTCTCTCTCTGCCCCTCTCCCATATCTCTCTCTGCCCCTCTCCCATCTCTCTCTGCCCCTCTCCCATCTCTCTCTGCCCCTCTCCCATCTCTCTCTCTCTGCCCCTCTCCCATCTCTCTCTGCCCCTCTCCCATCTCTCGCTCTCTGCCCATCTCCCATCTCTCTCTCTGCCCCTCTCCCATCTCTCTCCTGCCCCTCTCCCATCTCTCTCTGCCCCTCTCCCTTCTCTCTCTCTCTGCCCCTCTCCCATTTCTCTCTCTCTGCCCCTCTCCCATCTCTCTCTCTGCCCCTCTCCCATCTCTCTCTCTGCCCCTCTCCCATCTCTGTCCCTCTCTGCCCCTCTCCCATCTCTCTCTCTCTGCCCCTCTCCCATCTCTCTCTGCCCCTCTCCCATCTCTCTCTGCCCCTCTCCCATCTCTCTCTCTGCCCCTCTCCCATCTCTCTCTGCCCCTCTCCCATCTCTCTCTCTGCCCCTCTCCCATCTCTCTCTCTCTGCCCCTCTCCCATCTCTCTCTCTGCCCCTCTCCCATCTCTCTCTCTGCCCCTCTCCCATCTCTCTCTGCCCCTCTCCAATCTCTCTCTCTCTGCCCCTCTCCCATCTCTCTCTGCCCCTCTCCCATCTCTCTCTCTGCCCCTCTCCCATCTCTCTCTGCCCCTCTCCCATCTCTCTCTCTCTCTCTGCCCCTCTCCCATCTCTCTCTCTGCCCCTCTCCCATCTCTGTCCCTCTCTGCCCCTCCCATCTCTCTCTCTCTGCCCCTCTCCCATCTCTCTCTCTGCCCCTCTCCCATCTCTCTCTGCCCCTCTCCCATCTCTCTCTCTGCCCCTCTCCCATCTCTCTCTCTGCCCCTCTCCCATCTCTCTCTGCCCCTCTCACATCTCTCTCTCTCTGCCCTCTCCCATCTCTCTCTCTCTGCCCCTCTCCCATCTCTCTCTCTGCCCCTCTCCCATCTCTCCCTCTCTGCCCCTCTCCCATCTCTCTCTCTGCCCCTCTCCCATATCTCTCTCTGCCCCTCTCCCATCTCTCTCTGCCCCTCTCCCATCTCTCTCTGTCCCTCTCCCATCTCTCTGTCCCTCTCCCATCTCTCTCTGTCCCTCTCCCATCTCTCTGTCCCTCTCCCATCTCTCTCTCTCTGCCCCTCTCCCATCTCTCTCTCTCTCCTACCTCTGACCTATTATATACAAGTAACACATATTTGAACCACATACAATATATTATCTTCTATGTAACAGTGGGGCCCTGTAGTTGGGAATCCTGATGGACCATACCACCCTCCAGGTGACTACATAACATGCAGACAGACGTCCAGTCTCTGTGCACAGATGCAGCCACCTCAGCTATACACCTCCCCATGTGTATTATTCCAGTTATATAAAGTGCCTCTAATTGTGCAACAAGACATGTCCTGGACAGATAAGAAATAACACACTCCGCAGCCTAATACTCCGGATTCCCGCGGCCTCACTTAGCAGCACCTATTGGATTTGCAATAAATTGTCCATCAATGGGAGAGCGGCACCGTAGCTGCATCTGTCATGTCCGGGACATGATGATGGTACATTACAGTGTGTGATGTGCCCGCTGCCCACTACTTACACCATCTGTGTGTGCGCAGAGCTTACACTACGCTACACACTAAATGGGGCCCTGATATTACCATGATATTACCGCCCACGATCGCATTGTAATCACAGCGCCGGAATGTATCATCCAGCACCCGCAGAGACAGAGGCTCCAAAAGGTGCCCATCCCTGCCATCTACTCTGGGTGCTGCCGGGGCTACAGCACATATGCGTGGCAGCCACTGCCAGGGAGGCGTCAGATGGCATTGTCTGCGGGGGCCAATCTGTGGAATGTCGCTAAATCCGGCAGCATCGATCCGCCATAGAAGCCTATATGGGAAATGGCTGCCAGCGGGAATGGAGAGAACGGAGCACGTATCAGAGATGCCTGTTGCGGTCCCTCTGTCATACATGAGGGTGATGCTAAATATTTGCAGTTACCCCCAATAACCAGATTTACCCCCGAGCACCATCATAGGGGTATTAGGAGAACCCACAGCAGCAGGCATATGTTTCTATATGCAGATGCACCAGGGACTTCATATTAGGTATATCTGTGGCCTCTGTTCTCCCCAGTCACACGGGTCACCTGGTGAACCGATGGGGCTGGTTCACACAAGTGCAATGCTGAACGTACATTCCTGATTATTGTGAATCTGCGCATGCGCAAGACCCATTCTGCAAGTGTGCGTAACTGCACGCAACCCCTTCTGTGCCTCTGCCTGATTGACAGAGGTACAGACTGTTGCAATTTACAGCACATGAAAAATCCACAGGAGCCCAAAGACATCTGACCTGAGCACTGGGCAAGGGTGTAGCATACGGGTGTCACAGTACGGTATTACATGTAGTATTACGGTGTCACAGTAAGGTATTACATGTAGTATTACGGTGTCACAGTAAAATATTACATGTAGTAATAAGGTGTCACAGTAAAGTATTACATGTAGCACACGGGTGTCACAGTAAGGTATTACATGTAGTATTACAGTGTCACAGTAAGGTATTACATGTTGTATTACAGTGTCACAGTAAGGTATTACATGTAGCACATGGATGTCACAGTAAGGTATTACATGTAGCACATGGGTGTCACAGTAAGGTATTACATGTAGTATTACAGTGTCACAGTAAGGTATTACATGTAGCACATGGATGTCACAGTAAGGTATTACATGTAGCACATGGGTGTCACAGTAAGGTATTACTTGTAGTATTACAGTGTCACAGTAAGGTATTACATGTAGCACATGGGTGTCACAGTAAAGTATTACATGTAGCACACAGGTGTCACAGTAAGGTATTACATGTAGCACACGGGTGTCACAGTAAGGTATTACATGTAGTGTTACGGTGTCACAGTAAGGTATTACATGTAGCATATGGATGTCACAGGAAGGCATTACATGTAGTATTACAGTGTCACAGTAAGGTATTACATGTAGTACGTGAGTATCACAGTAAAGTATTACATGGAGTATTACGGTGTCACAGTAAGATATTACATGTAGCTAATAGGTGTCACAGTAAGGTATTACATGTAGTATTATTGTGTCACAGCAATGTATTACATGAAACACACAGATGTCACAGTAAGGTATTAAATGTAGTGTTACGGTGTCACAGTAAGGTATTACATGTAGCATATGGATGTCACAGGAAGGCATTACATGTAGTATTACGGTGTCACAGTAAGGTATTACATGTAGTACATGAGTATCACAGTAAAGTATTACATGGAATATTACGGTGTCACAGTAAGATATTACATGTAGCTAATAGGTGTCACAGTAAGGTATTACATGTAGTATTATTGTGTCACAGCAATGTATTACATGAAACACACAGATGTCACAGTAAGGTATTACATGTAGTATTACGGTGTCACAATAAAGTATTACATGTAGTATTACGGTGTCACAGTAAGGTATCACATGTAGTATAACGGTGTCACAGTAAGATATTACATGTAGCTAATAGGTGTCACATTAAGGTATTACATGTAGCACACAGGTGTCACAGTAAAGTATTACATGTAGCACATGGGTGTCACAATAAGGTATTACATGTAGTATTACAGTGTCACAGTAAGGTATTACATGTAGCACATGGATGTCACAGTAAGGTATTACATGTAGCACATGGGTGTCACAGTAAGGTATTACATGTAGCACATGGGTGTCACAGTAAGGTATTACATGTAGTATTACATTGTCACAGTAAGGTATTACATGTAGCACATGGGTGTCACAGTAAGGTATTACATGTAGTATTACAGTGTCACAGTAAGGTATTACATGTAGCACACAGGTGTCACAGTAAAGTATTACATGTAGCACACAGGTGTCACAGTAAGGTATTACATGTAGCACACGGGTGTCACAGTAAGGTATTACATGTAGCACACAGATGTCACAGTAAGGTATTACATGTAGTATTACAGTATCACAGTAAAATATTACATGTAGCACATGGTGTCACAGTAAGGTATTACATGAAGCACACGGGTGTCACAGTAAGGTATTACATGTAGCACACGCGTCACAGTACGGTATTACATGTAGTATTACGGTGTCACAGTAAGGTATTACATGAAGCACACGGGTGTCACAGTAAGGTATTACATGTAGTATTACGGTGTCACAGTAAGGTATTACATGTAGTATTACGGTGTCACAGTAAGTTATTACATGAAGCACACAGGTGTCACAGTAAGGTATTACATGTAGTATTACGGTGTCACAGTAAGGTATTACATGTAGTATTACAGTGTCACAGTAAGGTATTACATGTAGCACACAGATGTCACAGTAAGGTATTACATGTAGTATTACAGTGTCACAGTAAAATATTACATGTAGCACATGGTGTCACAGTAAGGTATTACATGTAGTATTACAATGTCACAGTAAGGTATTACATGAAGCACAGGGGTGTCACAGTAAGGTATTACATGTAGTACACGGGTGTCACAGTAAGGTATTACATGTAGTATTATGGTGTCACAGTAAGGTATTACATGTAGCACATGGGTGTCACAGTAAGGTATTACATGTAGCACATGGGTGTCACAGTTAAATATTACATGTAGCACACGGGTGTCACATTAAGGTATTACATGAAGCACACGGGTGTCACAGTAAGGTATTACATGTAGCACACGGGTGTCACAGTAAGGTATTACATGTAGCACAGGTGTCACAGTAAGGTATTATATGTAGCATACGGGTGTCACAGTAAGGTATTACATGTAGTATTACAGTGTCACAGTAAGGTATTACATGAAGCATATGGGTGTCGCAGTAAGGTATTACATGTAGTATTACGGTGTCATAGTAAGGTATTACATGTAGTATTACAGTGTCACAGTAAGTTATTACATGTAGTATTACGGTGTCACAGTAAGGTATTACATGAAGCACACGGGTGTAACAGTAAGGTATTACACATAGTATTACGGTGTCACAGTAAGGTATTACATGTAGTATTACGGTGTCACAGTAAGGTATTACATGAAGCACACGGGTGTCACAGTAAGGTATTACATGTAGCACACGGGTGTCACAGTAAGGTATTACATGTAGTATTACGGTGTCACAGTAAGGTATTACATGAAGCACACGGGTGTCACAGTAAGGTATTACATGTAGCACACGGGTGTCACAGTAAGGTATTACATGTAGCATTACGGTGTCATAGTAAGGTATTACATGTAGTATTACGGTGTCACAGTAAGGTATTACATGAAGCACACGGGTGTCACAGTAAGGTATTACATGTAGTATTACGGTGTCACAGTAAGGTATTACATGTAGTATTACAGTGTCACAGTAAGGTATTACATGAAGCACACAGGTGTCACAGTAAGGTATTACATGTAGCACACAGGTGTCACAGTAAGGTATTACATGTAGCACACGGGTGTCACAGAAAGGTCTTACATGTAGCACACAGATGTCACAGTAAGGTATTACATGTAGTATTACAGTGTCACAGTAAGGTATTACATGTAGTATTACGGTGTCACAGAAAGGTATTACATGTAGTATTACGGTGTCACAGTAAGGTATTACATGTAGCACATGGGTGTCACAGTAAGGTATTACATGTAGTATTACGGTGTCACAGTAAGGTATTACATGTAGTATTACGGTGTCACAGTAAGGTAATACATGTAGCACACGGGTGTCACAGTAAGGTATTACATGTAGTATTACAGTGTCACAGTAAAATATTACATGTAGCACACAGTGTCACAGTAAGGTATTACATGTAGTATTACAGTGTCACAGTAAAATATTACATGTAGCACACAGATGTCACAGTAAGGTATTTCATGAAGCACACAGGTGTCACAGTAAGGTATTACATGTAGCACATGGGTGTCACAGTAAGGTATTACATGTAGCACACAGTGTCACAGTAAGGTATTACATGTAGTATTACAGTGTCACAGTAAGGTATTACATGTAGCACACGGGTGTCACAGTAAACTATTACATGTAGTATTACGGTGTCACAGTAAGGTATTACATGTAGTATTACAGTGTCACAGTAAGGTATTACATGAAGCACACGGGTGTCACAGTAAGGTATTACATGTAGCACACGAGTGTCACAGTAAGGTATTACATGTAGCACACAGATGTCACAGTAAGGTATTACATGTAGTATTACAGTGTCACAGTAAAATATTACATGTAGCACACGGTGTCACAGTAAGGTATTACATGTAGTATTACAATGTCACAGTAAGGTATTACATGAAGCACACGGGTGTCACAGTAAGGTATTACATGTAGTACATGGGTGTCACAGTAAGGTATTACATGTAGCACATGGGTGTCACAGTAAGGTATTACATGTAGCACATGGGTGTCACAGTTAAATATTACATGTAGCACACGGGTGTCACATTAACGTATTACATGAAGCACACGGGTGTCACAGTAAGGTATTACATGTAGCACACGGGTGTCACAGTAAGGTATTACATGTAGCACACAGGTGTCACAGTAAGGTATTACATGTAGCATACGGGTGTCACAGTAAGGTATTACATGTAGTATTACAGTGTCACAGTAAGGTATTACATGAAGCATATGGGTGTCGCAGTAAGGTATTACATGTAGTATTACGGTGTCATAGTAAGGTATTACATGTAGTATTACAGTGTCACAGTAAGGTATTACATGAAGCACACGGGTGTAACAGTAAGGTATTACATGTAGTATTACGGTGTCACAGTAAGGTATTACATATATTATTATGGTGTCACAGTAAGGTATTACATGAAACACACGGGTGTCACAGTAAGGTATTACATGTAGCACACGGGTGTCACAGTAAGGTATTACATGTAGTATTACGGTGTCACAGTAAGGTATTACATGAAGCACACGGGTGTCACAGTAAGGTATTACATGTAGCACACGGGTGTCACAGTAAGGTATTACATGTAGCATTACGGTGTCATAGTAAGGTATTACATGTAGTATTACGGTGTCACAGTAAGGTATTACATGAAGCACACGGGTGTCACAGTAAGGTATTACTTGTAGTATTACGGTGTCACAGTAAGGTATTACATGTAGTATTACAGTGTCACAGTAAGGTATTACATGAAGCACACAGGTGTCACAGTAAGGTATTACATGTAGCACACGGGTGTCACAGTAAGGTATTACATGTAGCACACAGATGTCACAGTAAGGTATTACATGTAGTATTACAGTGTCACAGTAAGGTATTACATGTAGTATTACGGTGTCACAGTAAGGTATTACATGTAGTATTACGGTGTCACAGTAAGGTATTACATGTAGCACACGGGTGTCACAGTAAGGTATTACATGTAGTATTACGGTGTCACAGTAAGGTATTACATGTAGCATACGGGTGTCACAGTAAGGTATTACATGTAGCACACGGGTGTCACAGTAAGGTATTACATGTAGTATTACGGTGTCACAGTAAGGTATTACATGTAGCACACGGGTGTCACAGTAAGGTATTACATGTAGTATTACAGTGTCACAGTAAAATATTACATGTAGCACACGGTGTCACAGTAAGGTATTACATGTAGTATTACAGTGTCACAGTAAAATATTACATGTAGCACATGGGTGTCACAGTAAGGTATTTCATGAAGCACACAGGTGTCACAGTAAGGTATTACATGTAGCACATGGGTGTCACAGTAAGGTATTACATGTAGCACACGGTGTCACAGTAAGGTATTACATGTAGTATTACAGTGTCACAGTAAGGTATTACATGAAGCACACGGGTGTCACAGTAAGGTATTACATGTAGCACACGAGTGTCACAGTAAGGTATTATATGTAGCACATGGGTGTCACAGTAAGGTATTACATGTAGTATTACAGTGTCACAGTAAGGTATTACATGTAGCACACGGGTGTCACAGTAAACTATTACATGTAGTATTACGGTGTCACAGTAAGGTATTACATGTAGTATTACAGTGTCACAGTAAGGTATTACATGAAGCACACGGGTGTCACAGTAAGGTATTACATGTAGCACACGAGTGTCACAGTAAGGTATTACATGTAGCACACAGATGTCACAGTAAGGTATTACATGTAGTATTACAGTGTCACAGTAAAATATTACATGTAGCACACTGTGTCACAGTAAGGTATTACATGTAGTATTACAATGTCACAGTAAGGTATTACATGAAGCACACGGGTGTCACAGTAAGGTATTACATGTAGTACATGGGTGTCACAGTAAGGTATTACATGTAGTATTATGGTGTCACAGTAAGGTATTACATGTAGCACATGGGTGTCACAGTAAGGTATTACATGTAGCACATGGGTGTCACATTAACGTATTACATGAAGCACACGGGTGTCACAGTAAGGTATTACATGTAGCACACGGTTGTCACAGTAAGGTATTACATGTAGCACACAGGTGTCACAGTAAGGTATTACATGTAGCATACGGGTGTCACAGTAAGGTATTACATGTAGTATTACAGTGTCACAGTAAGGTATTACATGAAGCATATGGGTGTCGCAGTAAGGTATTACATGTAGTATTACGGTGTCATAGTAAGGTATTACATGTTGTATTACAGTGTCACAGTAAGGTATTACATGAAGCACACGGGTGTAACAGTAAGGTATTACATGTAGTATTACGGTGTCACAGTAAGGTATTACATATAGTATTATGGTGTCACAGTAAGGTATTACATGAAACACACGGGTGTCACAGTAAGGTATTACATGTAGCACACGGGTGTCACAGTAAGGTATTACATGTAGTATTACGGTGTCACAGTAAGGTATTACATGAAGCACACGGGTGTCACAGTAAGGTATTACATGTAGTATTGCGGTGTCACAGTAAGGTATTACATGTAGTATTACAGTGTCACAGTAAGGTATTACATGAAGCACACAGGTGTCACAGTAAGGTATTACATGTAGCACACGGGTGTCACAGTAAGGTGTTACATGTAGCACACAGATGTCACAGTAAGGTATTACATGTAGTATTACAGTGTCACAGTAAGGTATTACATGTAGTATTACGGTGTCACAGTAAGGTATTACATGTAGTATTACGGTGTCACAGTAAGGTATTACATGTAGCACACGGGTGTCACAGTAAGGTATTACATGTAGTATTACGGTGTCACAGTAAGGTATTACATGTAGCATACGGGTGTCACAGTAAGGTATTACATGTAGCACACGGGTGTCACAGTAAGGTATTACATGTAGTATTACGGTGTTACAGTAAGGTATTACATGTAGCACACGGGTGTCACAGTAAGGTATTACATGTAGTATTACAGTGTCACAGTAAAATATTACATGTAGCACACGGTGTCACAGTAAGGTATTACATGTAGTATTACAGTGTCACAGTAAAATATTACATGTAGCACATGGGTGTCACAGTAAGGTATTTCATGAAGCACACAGGTGTCACAGTAAGGTATTACATGTAGCACATGGGTGTCACAGTAAGGTATTACATGTAGCACACGGTGTCACAGTAAGGTATTACATATAGTATTACAGTGTCACAGTAAGGTATTACATGTAGCACACGGGTGTCACAGTAAACTATTACATGTAGTATTACGGTGTCACAGTAAGGTATTACATGTAGCACACGGGTGTCACAGTAAGGTATTACATGCAATGTGTGTAACATATTATATGTCACATGACCAGTTACCTTTCCCCAACACTGCACAGAGGATTACCATACAGGACCTTCTCCTCATGTCATGTGTATTAGGTAATGTCACAGATCAGTCGCGGGGACCCTGCTTGGAAGACGTATATTTGGGAATACGGTCCTGGCACCAGCAGGAATCCTGCACCTGGGACATCATCATATTCATCCCCCAGTAATTGCTCCTGTAGCTGTGGGATCTGGGTTGCCCAAGGTAATTATTAGTATTAGTTATAAAGCACTTTATGTAATGCTGTACTGTACAATTATACTGTGGGCAAACACTACATAATTGTACAAAACCATGCACAGAATGTAGGTGGCCCTGGGAGCTTACAATCTAATGAAGTGAAGCTTACACTTGCACACACGTACACACGTGACAATTTAGTGTGATCATAGGGAGAAAATAGAATCTCCATTCAGAAAGCATGAGCCTGATTAATTACAGATCGTAACTGTGATCGCAATAGTGATTACGCATGCAGTCTCACTGCGATAGTATGCTAATCCTCTGCGATCGCTATGCCGTCACAGCGCAAAATAAGGACGCCCCCTTTACCTTACACACATCTGTTTTACATAGAAAGACTGCAAGACCATCGGTAACATCGGTAACATCGCAGCCTCACACACACTGGTACAGGCTCTGACCTTACTCTGGAATTCCTAACCTCAGCGCACGCTATGAGGCCTCAGGCTGTGTATGGCACCACAGTGCCTAATTTATGCACGCCCCTGCAATGGTGTTCAAACGCACTCGCACGCCTGAGTTTCCCCAACCACCCCCAAACGGTACTTCCTGTCACTCTGCGATGGGTCTACGCAGTCTCTGTGATCGCGGTGGCTGTATCGTGCACGCATCGGCCGATGGCGTGCTTAATCCCAGTTGCGATCCTTGCTGAATCAGGCCCCATAGTCGTAAAATCTGTCACATTGGTTCCTTACTGGTCTATTGCTATAAAGGGAACACATTTCCGAGGAGTTTACAATTGGAGAGATTGCCCCAAGGAGCTAACAATCTAGTAGTATCACAAAAAGTCACTTTATAAGGGGCCTACACCAGAGCAGAGTGAGCAGCTCTAAGTACAATGCAATCAGGTGATATAACGGGAGACCTTGTTCAAAAGAGCTTACAATCTAGCGGTGTTATAGGAGAATCTTGCAATTTGGTTGTATGAGCGAAACCCCAACCTCCGCAATCTTCCAAAATATTTATATCAATGGAAAAGAGCTGACAATTTAGCAGTACGATGGGAGATTGTGCCCCAAGGAAGTTTATAACCTAATGGCGCAACGATCAATGGATTTATCTTACACCCTGTCCCCAGGAGCTTACACTCTGGAGTAGTAGCAGTGCATCCTGCCATGTACTTGTATATTAAGGCTATGCATAGGGTGCAGTTGGCTCTGTAATAAGATACTATGCCGTAGAACTGACACTCATTGTCGTGTCTGCCCCTTACACTTTGTCCACAGGAGCTTACACTCATAGCTGGAATATTAGAAGTATATACTGCCATGATCTTGTGTATAAAGGCTGATGTATAAGATATAGGTACTGTCCCACAGAGCTGACACTCACTGTCATCGTGGCTGCCCCTTACACATTGTCCCCTAGAGCTTACTCTCACAGCTGGAGTACTAGAAGTGCATCCTCCCATCATGTACTTGTACATTAAGGCTGATGAGGTACTGTCCCACAGAGCTGACACTCATTGTTGTGGCTACCAGTGTGAATGGCAGGCACAGATCTATGATTCAGCACCTTGGACAGAGCCCCAGAATACTGCGCGACCTCCAGCTCCTGTACCAGCACGGAGACTCTACCTAAAGTCCGCTCCAGCAGGCAAAGGGTTACTGTGTCCTAGGAGTCCGCTCCAGCAGACAGTAAGGCTTACTGTGTCTTAGGAGTCCGCTCCAGCAAGCAGAGGGTTACTGTGTTTTAGGAGTCCGCTCCAGCAAGCAGAGGGTTAAACCGTGCATCCCCCCTCCCCCTGGCAATCCCGAATAGCCCTGCACCTTGAAATGCATCCCCCACCCCACTCCCCAGATACCCCCGTGTCCTGGGATCCTTTGTGTTGCCCCGTACCCCCCCCCCTTCCTATCACACACACCTTGCCCCCTCATCCAAACTCTGATCTCCCCTCCCCCAGTCTGAGAGCTTCAGCACCAAGGAGAGCAGCAGAACAATGGCCAAGGCAGGGAGCGTCTGCAAAGTGTCAGCTCCCACAGCAGGAGCAGAGCAGGTGTGACATGCCCCCCCTCTCTCCCAGCCCGGGGGTGTAACAACAGTCCCCATCCCATGCATACAGCCTGCTCTTCTGCAAATTACCCTCCCCCCTCCCCAGATTTTTCAGGGGGCAAGCTGCTCCCCCCACCTCCTCATTCAGTTATCTCTGACAGACGATCCCAGTGCTCCAGTAAAAGCCAAACACTGGTCCCAGGGAGCCATCTGCCCTATATCTGCCTCTCTGTGTCCAGCCTAAAGAGTGCAATGATTGTGTAGCTTTGCTGCCGGCCCCTTGTAGTAGGCGACTGCCCTGGTGTGGGGTCTCCTGAGGGTGGTATCCAATGAGTGACCACAGTGCACCCTAGATGCATTCTTAAGTCTACTCCCCCCCCCCCCCCCCTAAACACACACAGTCAAACACACACTATAAAAAGATGGGTGCTGTACGTCTGCGGGAGGGAGAGGCTCTTTCTCCCCGGCCCCTCACTCTGACATCATCCCTTGTCAGGCTGGGGCGGGCACTGGGCACGCAGGGTGGGGGCAAATTTGTTGGGAAAAGAAAAGATTTTGAATCAGACCTCAAGATTCACTACAGGGAGAAGCAGCAGCTGATTCCAGAGGAGGGGGGAGAGGTCCTGATCCATCACTCTCCAAAATACACAGTGAGAGGATTCAACTCCCCACCCCCAGGGACTAGAAGCACCTGCCCCTGTCCTGGGCACTTCTCTGGCTGGCCTGGCACTGACCTACTACCCAGAGTGGCTACTGGCAGAGGGAGACCACCCCTCCAGACCCTGCAGGACAGGCTGAGCCAGGCTCCCTGCACCAGGGGGAGATCCACAGTTGGCTAGTGGCATCCTTGGGCATTTTTTTTTGGGCTCAAGTGCCTTCTGCAACCCCCTCCCTTCTACCCACCTCGCCCCAATGAAGGAACCAGATGCCATCAAACTTTTCATTGGGCAGATACCCCGGAACCTGGAGGAGAAGGACCTGAAGCCCATCTTTGAACAGTTTGGGAAAATCTATGAACTTACAGTCATCAAAGACAAATTTACTGGGGTCCACAAAGGTAAGACACATGGGGGGATGGGGGGTGTTTCTGGGGTTCCACAATGCAAGTGCCCATCTCACAGCTCAACTGGACCATGAGCAGATAATGTGCTTTGTGTCCTCTTCCCAGCCACCATGTCCCTCAGAAGCCCTGATAAAGATACATATATATATATATATATATATATATATATATATATATATATATATAGTTATACACACACACATACGTGTGGTGTGTGTGCATGTGTATATATATATATATATATATATATATATATACACACATTTTCCAGGAAGGTCAGCAGGATGGGTGGAGACGTGGGAAGGTGGAAGAGGTAGCAGGTGCCCTCCAAGGTGAAGCAGCAATTGTCAGAGGGCGAGAGGGTGGAAAATAGGGATTGTAACAAAGAGAAGAGGGACAATTCCCAGATGTGGCAGGCAGGAGACATGGTGGAAGGGAAGTGAGACAAAGGCTGGGAGAGGAGGAACAATGGGGCTGGATGACATTGAGGAGATGTGAGCTGACTTATATAAAATGCCCATTGCTCCTGGTGTTAGCTGGGCGGTGGGGGAGGGTGATGTGTGATATTTGAGGAAGATGGTGTGACAGATGGCAGGGGGGGGGGGGAGATCAAGGAACACTTTAATGAAGCTACACTGGTTAAGCTTAGCTGGGGAGGGAGGTGGATGTATTGGGGACACTGTCTGCTTACAAGGGCAGCAGGGGCCTAAATCTCAGCCAGAACCTGTCAGCGCCCCTCTTTCTGCCACAGTAACGCATCCCCAAACTTCCACCCCTGATAGTCTTCTCCCTCCAGGAAAGCGCCTGTAGTATATGTCACTTCACAGCATCCTCCTCACTGCTTCCCCTGTAAGACAGTGTCTCCATATACGATAATGGATTGTAAGCTTTGTGGGCGAGAGCATTATAGTATACAGTGTGAGATTCTTGGATCAAGGCTTTGCATCGTATCACTAGATTGCAAGCCCTCTTGAGACCAGACAATTGCATCCTGAAATCAGGGCTTCTGTTTCGCCACTAGATTGTAAGCTCCTTGGTCCAGGGTTTTTTTCAGCTGTCTGTCATTTATAGTCTCCCCCACCCTGGCTGTATATTGCCTTAATAGGATGTAATAATGTACAGTGCTGCGTACACCCCTGGGCTGCTATAAACTATTAAACATTGTCTTTAAAATAAGCCAGGGCTCTGAAACATAACCACAGGGCTCCGTGGACATGGTTTGGGGGGCGTGGGACTGTTCAGATGCTGTGGAACAACAAGTTTCAGCATGCCCTGCCATCCTATTGGATCTCATAGCTGGGGGAGCTGCTGTCAACTTAATCCTGCAACAATCTCCGGATCCTGAGGGCTAATGAGGACGGTCCAGGCTCCAGGAATAGGTTCCTGTGGTTTTATCATTAACCCCTTGGCTGCTGGAGAGCAGTTGAGTGGCCGGCCTGGAGCCAGCTGGCAGGAGAGGGGTTACATGACTTTAATTAAAGCTGGGAATTGAAAGGTGATCTGGTGTCTGGCGGGTATGTGGGACATTCACACCTCTCAGGAGGATCTTCCCTGCCAGGTATGGTGGGCATATATCCCACACTGGTATCACGCCTACCTTCTAGGAGAGGGGTGGATAATGAGCGGGCCCACCCTTGCCCAAGGATCTAGCTGGCATCAGGCAAGATGACACCAAGATCGTGAACCCACTATCCTGTGGGACATGTGACGTGTGTGTGTGTAACCTACCCTAATCTCTAAGCCTGTTATAACTCCTTTCCTGGGAGTACCTTCCATTCAGCTAAGTGTTGCCATGACAGTGTTGGCCATACACGGTGTGTCGTTGTGTCAGTTGTTGGATGTCTTTGTGTAGAAGATGAGATGACTCACCAGACACTACCTGCCGGATAACATAGACCGAGGGGGACGTGAATAATTTAGCAATAATAAGTGTTAGTTCAGTAACAGGTTTACAGTGTACATTCACTCTGCAAGAAATCTGTGTGCACAAGGTGTTAGGAAATGTCGGGGTTTTTCTTAGATGCATGTCTGTAGATATTGGGTTACGTATCTGTAAGTAGGCATCTGATGTTATTTTTGGGTATGGGGTGGGGGGCATTTTAAATCAACGGTCGAACGCCTATACTTAATGCATCTATATTTATACAGATAGCATATGCTGGAAATTGGGGCATTGGGGTGCAGTGGCATTAGTGATGGCATGAGAGGGTGGAGAGATGAGGCACTGGCAGAATCTATATTAGTGGGGGAAATATTTGAGGGGTGTCCTGCAATCTAGACTATAATCAGGTCCATATTACATTGTTTGGGCCCAGTTTCAAGTTACCTGTGAAGTGCTGGGGTGAGGGGACCACTAATATCATGCAAGGGGATCTAGTAAGCGGTATAAAATTCAGCGTCGGTCCCCCTGAAGAACAGACTGACAGACTTATTCTGACCATCTCCTAACATTACAATTTGATCACGCAGTTTAATGGCTTTATGTAATTGCTGAAGATGTGACTGGGGGCGATGACCTGGCCCCTGCAGATGGCAGGTAGTACATTGGGGATCATTACGTAGATGACATACTGACAGCGGCTGTAGGTACTGTAGTGCATTGTGACTGTCCTGATTTCCCTGCCTGTAAGGCAATCGCTTGGTGTTCCCACAATCTGGTGTAAATAATTGGATAGAGAAATATGTGTGTGCGTCTCGGTTGTACATTGCTGTCATTACAAATGTCACTTCTCATTCTCGCACAGTCCTAGATCCAGTCCCGGATGTGATTGTACAGGGAGCACAGTCCTAGATCCAGTCCTGGATGTGATTGTACAGAGAGCACAGTCCTAGATCCAGTCCTGGATGTGATCCTGCTCTATGTCCTGTCCTAGATCCAGTCCTGGATGTGATTGTACAGAGAGCACAGTCCTAGATCCAGTCCTGGATGTGATTGTACTGGGAGCACAGTCCTAGATCCAGTCCTGGATGTGATTGTACTGGGAGCACAGTCCTAGATCCAGTCCTGGATGTGATTGTACAGAGAGCACGGTCCTAGATACAGTCCTGGATGTGACTGTACAGAGAGCACAGTCCTAGATCCAGTCCTGGATGTGATTGTACAGAGAGCACGGTCCTAGATACAGTCCTGGATGTGATTGTACAGAGAGCACAGTCCTAGATCCAGTCCTAGATGTGATCCTGCTCTCTGTACTATCCTAGATACAGTCCTGGATGTGATTGTACAGAGAGCACGGTCCTAGATACAGTCCTGGATGTGACTGTACAGAGAGCACAGTCCTAGATCCAGTCCTGGATGTGATCCTGCTCTCTGTACTATCCTAGATACAGTCCTGGATGTGATTGTACAGAGAGCACGGTCCTAGATACAGTCCTGGATGTGACTGTACAGAGAGCACGGTCCTCACCATACAGATGGATCAGGACTTGTGTAAGTAGATTTTATTATTGTAGTGATGTGATAGTACAGTCCTAGATACAGTCCTGGATGTGATAGTACAGAGAGCACAGTCCTGGATGTGATAGTACAGAGAGCACAGACCTAGATAAGGTCCTGGATGTGAGAGTACAGTCCTAGATACAGTTCTCGATGTGATTGTACAGACAGCACAGTCCTAGATACATTCCTGGATGTGATCCTGCTCTATGTACGGTCCTAGATACAGCCCTGGATGTGATTGTACAGAGAGAACAGTCCTGGATGTGATAGTACAGTCCTAGATACAGTCCTGGATGTGATTGTACAGAGAGAACAGTCCTGGATGTGATAGTACAAAGAGCTCAGTCCTAGATCCAGTCCTGGATGTGACTGTACAGAGAGCACAGTCCTAGATCCAGTCCTGGATGTGATCCTGCTCTATGTACTGTCCTAGATACAGTCCTGGATGTGATTGTACAGAGAGCTCAGTCCTCACCATACAGATGGATCAGGACTTATGTAAGTAGATTTTTATTATTGTAGTGATGTGATAGTACAGTCCTAGATACAGTCCTGGATGTGATAGCACAGAGAGCACAGTCCTAGATACAGACCTGGATGTGATAGTACAGAGAGTACAGTCCTGGATGTGATCCTGCTCTCTGTACTGTCCTAGATACAGTCCTGGATGTGATTGTACAGAGAGCACGGTCCTAGATACAGTCCTGGATGTGATTGGACAGAGATCACAGTCCTAGATACAGTCCTGGATGTGATTGGACAGAGAGCACAGTCCTAGATAGAATCCTGGATGTGACTGTACAGAGAGCACAGTCCTAGATACAATCCAGTATGTAATTGTACAGAGACAGTCCTGGATATGATAGTACAGAGAGCACAATCCTAGATACAGTCCTGGATGTGAATGGACAGAGAGCACAGTCCTAGATAGAGTCCTGGATGTGATTGTACAGAGAGCACGGTTCTAGTTACAGTCGTGCATGTGATTGTACAGACAGCACAGTCATGGATGTGATAGTACAGTCCTAGATACAGTCCTGGATGTGATAGTACAGACAGCACAGTCCTGTTTGTGATTGTACAGAGACAGTCCTGGATGTGATCCTGTTCTCTGTACTCACCTAGATACAGTCCTGGATGTGATTATACAGAGACCACAGTCCTAGAAACAGTCCTGGATGTAATTGTATAGAGAACACAGTCCTAGATACAGTCCTAGATGTGATTGTACAGACAGCACAGTCCTGGGTGTGATAGTACAGTCGTAGATACAGTCCTGGATGTGATAGTACAGAGAGCACAGTCCTGGATGTGATAGTACAGAGAGTACAGTCCTAGATACAGTCCTGGATGTGATAGTACAGAGAGCACAGTCCTAGATACAGTCCTGGATGTGATTGTACAGAGAGCACAGATGTAGATACAGTCCTGGATGTGATTGTACATAGAACACGGTCCTGGATGTGATAGTACAATCCTAGATACAGTCCTGGATGTGATTGTACAGAGACAGTCTTGGATGTGATAGTACAGAGAGCACAGTCCTAGATACAACTCTGGATGTGATTGTACAGAGAGCACAATCCTAGATACAGTCCTGGATGTGATTGTACAGAGAGCACAATCCTAGATACAGTTCGGATGTGATTGTACAGAGAGCACGGTCCTAGATACAGTCCTGGATGTGATAGTACAGAGAGCACGGTCCTAGATACAGTCCTGGATGTGATAGTACAGAGAGCACGGTCCTAGATACAGTCCTGGATGTGAATGTACAGACAGCACGGTCCTAGATACAGTCCTGGATGTGATTGCACAGAGAGCACGGTCCTAGATACAGTCCTGGATGTGATTGTACAGAGAGCACGGTCCTATATAAAGTCCTGGATGTGATTGTACAGAGAGCACGGTTCTAGATATAGTCCTGGATATGATTGTACAGGTAGCACAGTCCTAGATCCAGTCCTGGATGTGATTGTACAGAGAGCACGGTCCTATATAAAGTCCTGGATGTGATTGTACAGAGAGCACGGTTCTAGATATAGTCCTGGATATGATTGTACAGGTAGCACAGTCCTAGATCCAGTCCTGGATGTGATAGTACAGAGAGCACGGTCCTAGATACAGTCCTGGATGTGAATGTACAGACAGCACGGTCCTAGATACAGTCCTGGATGTGATTGCACAGAGAGCACGGTCCTAGATACAGTCCTGGATGTGATTGTACAGAGAGCACGGTCCTATATAAAGTCCTGGATGTGATTGTACAGAGAGCACGGTTCTAGATATAGTCCTGGATATGATTGTACAGAGAGCACAGTCCTAGATCCAGTCTTGGATGTGATTGTACAGAGAGCACAGTCCTAGATCCAGTCCTGGATGTGACTGTACAGAGAGCACAGTCCTAGATACATTCCTGAATGTGATCCTGCTCTATGTACTGTCCTAGATACAGTCCTGGATGTGAGAGTACAGAGAGCACAGTCCTAGATCCAGTCCTGGATGTGACTGTACAGAGAGCACAGTCCTAGATACAATTCTGGACGTGATTGTACAGAGGGCCTGATTCAGAGCCGCTCGTAAGCGGCCGCTCGTTCGCTCCGAGCGATGTTCGCACAACTGCGTATGCATATGGGTTGTAATACGCATGCGCGAACCAGTCATTGCGGTCGGAGATTGTGTGCTCGCAAAATAGCGAATGCCTGCTAATTTGATTGACAGGATGAGGCGTTTGTGGGTGGTAACAGGGGAAGGTGCTTGAAAACGGGGAGTGGTGATCCGAACCCAGGCGTGCCAAACGGTCAAAACGGGCATTTTAAGGGTGTGCATAATTAACAAAGCGGTAGGAAAATCCTACCACAACGAGCAGTTCAAACGCCTTTCGATGTACTCGATTAATCTAATAAATAGCGGAGAGGACGTAGGATGCGAGCGGCCAGGGGGCGTTTTTTTAAAAATAGCGAGCGCATGTTTCCTTCGCTCGTTCAGACATAAAGGCGTCAACAGACCGCAAAGAGCGAGCGCTCTATTTAAATATCCGGCCATTTTTTCTGAATGAGCGAGCGCAAATAGCGTCCGGCTCTGAATCAGGCCCAGAGAGCACAATCCTAGATACAGTCCTGGATGTGATTGTACAGGGAGCACAGTCCTAGATCCAGTCCTGGATGTGATTGTACTGAGAGCACAGTCCTAGATATAGTCCTGGATGTAATTTGTACAGAAAGCACAGTCCTAGATACATTCCTGGATGAGATCCTGCTCTGTGTACAGTCCTAGATACAGTCCAGGATGTGACTGTACAGAGAGCAGAGTCCTAGATACAATCCTGGAAGTGATTGGAGAGAGAGCACAGTCCTAGATCCAGTCCTGGATGTGATTGTACAGAGAGCACAGTCCTGGATGTGGTAGTACAGAGAGCACAGTCCTAGATAAAGTCCTGGATCTGAGAGTACAGTCCTAGATACAGTTCTCAGTGTGATTGTACAGAGAACACAGTCCTAGATACAATTCTGGACGTGATTGCACAGGGAGCACAGTCCTAGATCCAGTCCTGGATGTGATTGTACAGAGAGCACAGTCCTAGATCCAGTCCTGGATGTGATTGTACAGAGAGCACGGTCCTAGATACAATTCTGGATGTGATTGTACAGAGAGCACGGTTCTAGATATAGTCCTGGATATGATTGTACAGGGAGCACAGTCCTAGATCCAGTCCTGGATGTGATTGTACAGAGAGCACAGTCCTAGATCCAGTCCTGGATGTGATTGTACAGAGAGCACAGTTCTAGATCCAGTCCTGGATGTGATTGTACAGAGAGCACAGTCCTAGATACATTCCTGGATGTGATTGTACAGAGAGCACAGTCCTAGATCCAGTCCTGGATGTGATTGTACAGTTAGCACAGTCCTGGATACAGTCCTGGATGTGGTAGTACAGAGAGCACAGTCCTAGATAAAGTCCTGGATGTGAGAGTACAGGGAGCACAGTCCTAGATCCAGTCCTGGATGTGATTGTACTGAGAGCACAGTCCTAGATCCAGTCCTGGATGTAATTGTACAGAGAGCACAGTCCTAGATACAATTCTGGATGTGATCCTGCTCTGTGTACAGTCCTAGATACAGTCCAGGATGTGACTGTACAGAGAGCAGAGTCCTAGATACAATCCTGGAAGTGATTGGACAGAGAGCACAGTTTTTAGATCCAGTCCTGGATGTGATTGTACAGAGAGCACAGTCCTAGATCCAGTCCTGGATGTGATTGTACAGTTAGCACAGTCCTAGATACATTCCTGGATGTGATCCTGCTCTATGTACTGTCCTAGATACAGTCCTGGATGTGATTGTCCAGAAAGCACAGTCCTGGTAGTGGTAGTACAGAGAGCACACCCTAGATAAAGTCCTGGATGTGAGAGTACAGTCTTAGATACAGTTCTCAATGTGATTGCACAGACAGCACAGTCCTAGATACAATTCTGGACGTGACTGTACAGGTAGCACAGTCCTAGATCCAGTCCTGGATGTGACTGTACAGAGAGCACAGTCCTAGATCCAGTCCTGGATGAGATTTTACAGAGAGCACAGTCCTGGATGTGATTGTACAGAGAGCACGGTCCTAGATACAATTCTGGATGTGATTGTACAGAGAGCAAAGTCCTAGATACATTCCTGGATGTGATCCTGCTCTATGTACATTCTTAGATACAGTCCTGGATATGACTGTACAGAAAGCAGAGTCCTAGATACAATCCTGTATGTAATTGTACAGAGACAGTCCTGGATGTGATAGTACAGAGAGCACAGTCCTAGATACAGTCCTGGAAGTGATTCAACAGAGAGCACAGTCCTAGATACAGTCCTGGAAGTGATTGGACAGAGAGCACAGTCCTAGATACAGTCCTGGATGTGATTGGACAGAGAGCACGGTCCTAGATACAGTCCTGAATTTGATTGTACAGAGAGCACGGTTCTAGTTACAGTCCTGGATGTGATTGTACAGTCCTGGATGTGATAGTACAGAGAGCACAGTCCTAGATACAGTCCTGGATGTGATAGTACAGAGATCACAGTCCTAGATACACTCCTGGATGTAACTGTACAGAGAGACAATTGTAGTTTCAGGAACAGCAAATATCACTGTGAGAGTTGGGGGCATTGTATGTCACTGTGAGAGTTGGGGGCATTGTATGTCACTGTGAGAGCTGGGGGCATTGTATGTCACTGTGAGAGTTGGGGGCATTGTATGTCACTGTGAGAGTTGGGGGCATTGTATATCACTGTGAGAGTTGGGGGCATTGTATATCACTGTGAGAGTTGGAGGCATTGTATATCACTGTGAGAGTTGGGGGCATTGTATATCACTGTGAGAGTTGGAGGCATTGTATGTCACTGTGAGAGTTGGGGGCATTGTATATCGTTAGGGGTTGCAGTAGCCTCATAGATCCCAGGCCACAATACATACATAGAGAATGGCTTAATGCCGTGAGGTCTATTGTACATAGGGAATGTAGTTACGAGACTGGCGGGCGCGAGGCCATCTCAACACCGATATCCGAATTCCAATACTGACGCCGATGTTAATCCCGATGCTGAAGGACGCCAGCCCGAACGAGGTAAGTATGGGGCGCCCTTAGCGTTAGCCGTGGGGGGGGTGGTTAGGTTTAGGGGGCGTAGTGGGGTTAGGTTTTTTTTTGGGTGGGAGGATAGGGTTAGGCATCCCTAGGGGGGAGGATTGGAATTAGCCCCCCCCAGGAGGGTTAGGTTTAAGGTGCGGTAAGGGGGGATTTGGCTTAGGCACCGCCGGGGGGAGGTTAGGGTTAGGCACTAGGGGGGGAGGATAGGCACCACTGAGCGAGGGCTAGAGTTAGGGGGGGGAGAGAGGTAGGGATAGGGTACTTGCACTGTCGGGATCTTCTCACTTCGGGCTGTCGGCATCGGGATATGAACCGGCGGCTATTCAGCCGCCAGGACTTCATACCCATTCCATTCATAGTGGTGTAAGGGGTGGCCGGTAGCCTTGTGTGTACACAGCACTCCCTATAGGCAACATGTCACTAACCATGAGATCAGAGCATTGCCTATAGGTAACATATCACTGCTTATATGCAACATATCACTACCTATAGTCAACAGAGCCCCCTATAGAAATAATATCACAAACTATATGGAACATATCACCTATAGGCAACAGAGCCCAATATAGGCAACATATCACCACCTATAGGCAACAGAGCCCAATATAGACAACATATCACCACCTATAGGCAACATATGACCACTGATAGGCAATAGATCACCACCTATAGGCAACAGAGCCCACTATAGGCAACATATCACCACCTATAGGCAATAGATCACCACCTATAGGCAACATATCACCTCCTACAGTCAACAGAGCCCCCTATAGAAATAATATCACAAACTATTTGGAACATATCACCACCTATAGGCAACAGAGCCCAATATAGGCACCATATCACCACTATAGGCAACATGTGACCATGGATAGGCAATAGATCACCACCTATAGGCAACAGAGCCCAATATAGGCAACATATCACCACTTATAGGCAACAGAGCCCAATATAGGCAACAGATCACCACCTATAGGCAACAGAGCCCAATATAGGCAACATATCACCACCTATAGGCAACATATGACCATGGATAGGCAATAGATCACCTATAGGCAACAGAGCCCAATATAGGCAACAGATCACCACCTATAGGCAACAGATCACCACCTATAGGCAACAGAGCCCAATATAGGCAACATATCACCACCTATAGGCAACATATGACCACTGATAGGCAATAGATCACCACCCATAGGCAACATATCACCTCCTACAGTCAACAGAGCCCCTTATAGAAATAATATCACAAACTATATGGAACATATAACCACCTATAGGCAACAGAGCCCAATATAGGCAACATATCACCACCTATAGGCAACATATGACCACTGATAGGCAATAGATCACCACCTATAGGCAACAAAGCCCAATATAGGCAGCATATCACCACCTATAGGCAACAGAGCCCAATATAGGCAACATATCACCACCTATAGGCAACAGAGCCCAATATAGGCAACATATCACCACCTATAGGCAACAGAGCCCAATATAGGCAACATATCACCACCTATAGGCAACATATCACCACTGATAGGCAATAGATCACCACCTATAGGCAACATATCACCTCCTACAGTCAACAGAGCCCCCTATAGAAATAATATCTCAAACAATATGGAAAATGTCACCACCTACATATGCAACAGAGTATCACCACCTATAGGCAACATATCACCACTGATAGGCAATAGATCACCATCTATAGGCAACATATGACCATGGATAGGCAATAGATCACCACCTATAGGCAACAGAGCCCAATATAGGCAACATATCACCACCTATAGGCAACATATGACCACTGATAGGCAATAGATCACCACCTATAGGCAACAGAGCCCAATATAGGCAACATATCACCACCTATAGGCAACAGAGCCCAATATAGGCAACATATCACCACCTATAGGCAACATATAACCACTGATAGGCAATAGATCACCACCTATAGGCAACGTATCACCTCCTACAGTCAACAGAGCTCCCTATAGAAATAATATCTCAAACTATATGGAACATATCACCACCTATATATGCAACAGAGTATCACCACCTTTAGGCAACATATCACCACTGATAGGCAACATATCACCACCTATAGGCAACATATGACCATGGATGGGCAATAGATCACCTATAGGCAACAGAGCCCAATATAGGCAACAGATCACCACCTATAGGCAACAGAGACCAATATAGGCAACAGATCACCACCTATAGGCAACAGAGCCCAATATAGGCAACATATCACCACCTATAGGCAACATATGACCACTGATAGGCAATAGATCACCAGCCATAGGCAACATATCACCTCCTACAGTCAACAGAGCCCCTTATAGAAATAATATCACAAACTATATGGAACATATAACCACCTATAGGCAACAGAGCCCAATATAGGCAACATATCACCACCTATAGGCAACATATGACCACTGATAGGCAATAGATCACCACCTATAGGCAACAAAGCCCAATATAGGCAGCATATCACCACCTATAGGCAACAGAGCCCAATATAGGCAACATATCACCACCTATAGGCAACAGAGCCCAATATAGGCAACATATCACCACCTATAGGCAACAGAGCCCAATATAGGCAACATATCACCACCTATAGGCAACATAGCCCAATATAGGCAACATATCACCACTGATAGGCAATAGATCACCACCTATAGGCAACATATCACCTCCTACAGTCAACAGAGCCCCCTATAGAAATAATATCTCAAACTATATGGAAAATTTCACCACCTACATATGCAACAGAGTATCACCACCTATAGGCAACATATCACCACTGATAGGCAATAGATCACCACCTATAGGCAACATATGACCATGGATAGGCAATAGATCACCACCTATAGGCAACAGAGCCCAATATAGGCAACATATCACCACCTATAGGCAACATATGACCACTGATAGGCAATAGATCACCACCTATAGGCAACAGAGCCCAATATAGGCAACATATCACCACCTATAGGCAACAGAGCCCAATATAGGCAACATATCACCACCTATAGGCAACATATAACCTCCTACAGTCAACAGAGCTCCCTATAGAAATAATATCTCAAACTATATGGAACATATCACCACCTATATATGCAACAGAGTATCACCACCTTTAGGCAACATATCACCACTGATAGGCAATAGATCACCACCTATAGGCAACATATGACCATGGATAGGCAATAGATCACCACCTATAGGCAACAGAGCCCAATATAGGCAACATATCACCACCTGTAGGCAACATGTGACCATGGATAGGCAATAGATCACCACCTATAGGCAACAGACCCCAATATAGACAACATATCACCACCTATAGGCAACATATCACCACCTATAGGCAACATATTACCACGGATAGGCAGTAGATCACCACCTATAGGCAACAGAGCCCACTATAGGCAACATATCACCACATATAAGCAACATATGACCACCTATAGGCAACAGAGCCCAAACTAGGCAACATATCCCCTCCTGTAAGCAACATATGACCACTAATAGGCAATAGATTAACCTATAGGCAACATACCACCACTTATAATCAAAATGACACTACTAATTATAGGCAAAAAATGTCCCCTACAGGCAAAATATCATCAACTATAGGCACCCGAACAATCATTATACACAACATATGGCTTCCTATAAGCAACATATCATGACCACTAGGCAACATATTATTGCCTTTAGGGAATATATCACCACTATATCACATATAGGCAAAAAAGACCCCTATAGGCAACATGTCAGTGCCTATAGGAAAAAGAGCTGTCTATAGGCTACATATCACCATGTATAGTAAACGGAACCCTTCCTATAGACATATCATGGCCTATAGGCAAAGAAGACCACAATAAGCACCATAGAGCCCCATAGGCAACATATCACCAGCGATAAGCAACTTGTGAGTGCCTATAGGCAACATATCACCATGTATAGTCAACGGAACATCTTCTATAGACAACATATCAGAGCCCCTTATATGCAACTGAGCAACATATCACCACCTATAGCAAAATATTAACACCTATAGGCAACAGAGCACCCTTTGTAGGCAACATATCACTGCCTATAGTCAACAGAGCAACACCTATAGGCAAATATCACCACTATAAGCAACAGAGCACCTTCCTACGGGCAACAGAGCCCAATATAGGCAACAAATGGCTGCTATAGACAGCACAGCACCATCTACGGGCAACAAATGGCTGCTATAGACAGCACAGCACCATCTGCAGATAGCAGTCTACCCCTATCGCCTATAGGCAACACAGCATCACCTATTGGTAAAGACCCCCTTGGAGTAGCCGCATTGCTTCCCTCATTCATTGCACAGGATTAGTACCGGAATAAGACAATCTGTCTGATAACCTGACCCATGGGCTCATTGTCGCACAATGTTCCTGGCACAGGGTGCTACCACACAGGCAGTGCAGGGTGCTCCCCCATTACTGTCTCAGCAGCATTTACCTGGATTTTATTGGGCAATCATTGTTATCCCATGTATGTGGTGATCTTAGGACTGGTGGAATCACCATGTGTGAGCCCAGCATAGATGTCAGTGGTACAATCAGTGATAAGACTAGTATCAGGCAGGTCCTAGTCAGAGCGGGCAAAGGGGCAACTAGGGGTAATAAGGAGAAGGGTCAGAGCCCCGGCACAGGCCGGACATGTTTCAGAGAGGACAGAAATCAGATATATGTTATGGTCAGTATGGAGGTGGGTGACCGAGACGAGTGGCACCTTTGGGTTTATGCCAAAGCTTTAAAGGTCTCCTCATCCAACCGGCAATCTGTGGAGTTAGACTGGTGGTTACTCCCGGCAGGCATCGGCAATCAGCCACCAAACTCAGTGCTGACTTCATAAAGGCATTTCTGTTATTGTCTGACGATGGCGCAAATGCAGCGGTCTTCACTTGTGCGTGGTGACTGTACCGGCCCAATGTTCACTTCTTCCAAAAGCTCATCGTCCACTCCAATACCCACATCTGATGCGTAGCTTGTTCTTCCAACCATCTTAAAAACCGTGATGGTGATATAATATTACAGAAAGTAACATTTTGGAAAATGAACTATACAGAGAGAGGGGGGGAAGAAAGGGAGAGAGAGAGACAGGGAGAGAGGGGGAGAAAGACAAAGAGGGAGAGAGGGGGGAGAGAGAGAGGGAAAGGGGGGAGGAAGAGAGAGAGGGGGGAGAGAGAGAGGGGGGAGAGAGGGGGAGGGGAGGAGAGAGGTGGGGAAAAAGAGGGAGAGAGGGGTAGAAAGGGAGTGAGAGAGAGAGAGGGGGAGAAAGAGAAAGAGAGGGGGGAA
Source organism: Taudactylus pleione (assembly GCA_031769625.1). Classification (NCBI taxonomy): domain Eukaryota; kingdom Metazoa; phylum Chordata; class Amphibia; order Anura; family Myobatrachidae; genus Taudactylus; species Taudactylus pleione. Next base: position 587,665 of record JAUIMM010000995.1, read on the forward strand.
AGAGAAAGAGAGGAGTGGAAAGAGAGAAAGAGGGGGGAGAGAAGGAGGGAGAGAGAGAGAGGGGGAAAGAGTGGGAGAGAGGGGGAGAAAGAGAGGGGGAGAGGGAGAGGGGTGAGCGAGGAAGAGAGGGAGAGGGGGAGAAAGAGAGGGAGAGAGGGGGGAGAGAGAGGAAGAGAGAGAGGGGGAGAGAGAGGGGGAGAGAGGAAGAGAGAGGGGGAGAGAGGGAGGGGGAGAGAGGGAGGGAGAGAGGGAGGGGGAGAGAGGGAGGGAGAGAGGGAGGGAGAGAGAGGGAGGGAGAGGGAGGGAGAGAGAGGGAGGGAGAGAGAGAGAGGGAGAGAGAGGGAGAGAGAGGGAGAGAGAGGGAGGGAGAGGGAGGGAGGGAGAGGGAGAGAGGGAGAGAGAGAGGAGGAGAGAGGGAGAGAGGAGGAGAGAGGGAGAGAGGAGGAGAGAGGGAGAGAGGAGGAGAGAGAGAGGGAGAGAGACAGGGGGAAAGATTACGGGGTTTGGTAAGTGAAGCGGTTTTGATCTGCACTCCTCACGTCTGCTCCTATTATGAGGCTATAGGGAGTCTTCCATTCACAGGATAGAGGCTATAGAAAGCCTTGAATTCACAGGATAGAGGCTATAGGGAGCCTTGAATTCACAGGATAGAGGCTATAGGGAGTCTTCCATTCACAGGGTAGAGGCTATAGGGAGTCCTCCATTCACAGGGGAGAGGCTATAGGGAGCCTTGAATTCACAGGATAGAGGCTATAGGGAGCCTTGAATTCACAGGATAGAGGCTATCTTCCATTCACAAGGTAGAGGCTATAGGGAGTCTTCCATTCACAGGGTAGAGGCTATAGGGAGTCTTCCATATGAGGCTATAGGGAGTCTTCAATCCACAGGATAGAAGCTATAGGGAGTCTTCCATTCCCAGGATAGATGCTATAGGAAGTCTTCCATTCACAGGATAGAGGCTATAGGAAGTCTTCCATTCACAGGATAGAGGCTATAGGGAGTCTTCCATTCACAGGGTAGAGGCTATAGGGAGTCTTCCATTCATAAGGTAGAGGCTATAGGGAGTCTTCCATTCACAGCATAGAGGCTATAGGGAGTCTTCCATTCACAGGATAGAGGCTATATTGAGTCTTCCATTCACAGGGTAGAGGCTATAGGGAGTCCTCCATTCACAGCATAGAGGCTATAGGGAGTCTTCCATTCACAGGATAGAGGCTATATTGAGTCTTCCATTCACAGGGTAGAGGCTATAGGAAGTCTTCCATTCACAGGATAGAGGCTATAGGAAGTCTTCCATTCACAGGATAGAGGCTATAGGAAGTCTTCCATTCACAGGATAGAGGCAATAGGAAGTCTTCCATTCCCAGGAGAGAGGCTAAAGGGAGTCTTCCATTCCCAGGATAGAGGCTATAGGGAGTCTTCCATTCACAGGATAGAGGCTATAGAAAGCCTTGAATTCACAGGATAGAGGCTATAGGGAGCCTTGAATTCACAGGATAGAGGCTATCTTCCATTCACAAGGTAGAGGCTATAGGAGGCTATAGGGAGTCTTCCATTCCCAGGATAGAGGCTATAGAAAGCCTTGAATTCACAGGATAGAGGCTATAGGGAGCCTTGAATTCACAGGATAGAGGCTATCTTCCATTCACAAGGTAGAGGCTATAGGAGGCTATAGGGAGTCTTCCATTCCCAGGATAGAGGCTAAAGGAAGTCTTCCATTCACAGGATAGAGGCTATAGGAAGTCTTCCATTAACAGGATAGAGGCTATAGGAAGTCTTCCATTCACAGGATATAGAGGCTATAGGAAGTCTTCCATTCACAGGATATAGAGGCTATAGGAAGTCTTCCATTCACAGGGTAGAGGCTATAGGGAGCCTTGAATTCAAAGGATAGAGGCTATAGGGAGCCTTGAATTCACAGGATAGAGGCCATCTTCCATTCACAAGGTAGAGACTATAGGAGGCTATAGGGAGTCTTCCATTCACAGCATAGAGGCTATAGGGAGTCTTCCATTCACAGGATAGAGGCTATATTGAGTCTTCCATTCACAGGGTAGAGGCTATAGGAAGTCTTCCATTCACAGGATAGAAGCTATAGGGAGTCTTCCATTCACAGGGTAGAGGCTATAGGGAGTCTTCCATTCCCAGGATAGAGGCTATAGGAAGTCTTCCATTCACAGGATAGAGGCTATAGGAAGTCTTCCATTCACAGGATAGAGGCTATAGGAAGTCTTCCATTCACAGGATAGAGGCTATAAGGAGTTTTCCATTCACAGGATAGAGGCTATAGGGAGTCTTCCATTCACAGGGTAGAGGCTATAGGGAGTCTGCCATTCACAGGATAGAGGCTATAGGGAGTTTTCCATTCACAGGATAGAGGGTATAGGGAGTCTTCCATTCACAGGATAGAGGCTATAGGGCTATATAAAGTCTTCCATTCACAGGATAGAGGCTATAGAAAGCCTTGAATTCACAGGATAGAGGCTATAGGGAGCCTTGAATTCACAGGATAGAGGCTATAGGGAGTCTTCCATTCACAGGGTAGAGGCTATAGGGAGTCTGCCATTCACAGGATAGAGGCTATAGGGAGTTTTCCATTCACAGGATAGAGGCTATAGGGAGTCTTCCATATGAGGCTATAGGGAGTCTTTAATTCACAGAATAGAAGCTATAGGGAGTCTTCCATTCACAGGGTAGAGGCTATAGGGAGTCTTCAATTCCCAGGATAGAGGCTATAGGAAGTCTTCCATTCACAGGATAGAGGCTATAGGGAGTCTTCCATTCACAGGATAGAGGCTATAGGGAGTCTTCCATTCACAGGATAGAGGCTATAAGGAGTCTTCCATTCACAGGATAGAGGCTATAGGAAGTCTTCCATTCACAGGATAGAGGCTATAGGGAGTCTTCCATTCACAGGGTAGAGGCTATAGGGAGTCTGCCATTCACAGGATAGAGGCTATAGGGAGTTTTCCATTCACAGGATAGAGGCTATAGGGAGTCTTCCATTCACAGGATAGAGGCTATAGGGAGTCTTCCATTCACAGGATAGAGGCTATAGGAAGTCTTCCATTCACAGGATAGAAAATCTCCCCCAACATTTATTTGTCTCTAGTAACTTTAGTCCTGATAAGTGCCTGAGGGGGAGATGTATCTAGCCTTGGGAAGAGAAGAACCAATCAGCTCCTGACATTTATCTAGCACAGAGGGCGTCTGAGTCCCAGCACCCGCAGGTGCACGGCTGGACACCAGGTCTAGCACAGAGAGCGTCTTAGTCCCAGCACCCGCAGGTGCACGGCTGGACACCAGATCTAGCACAGAGGGCGTCTCAGTCCCAGGACCCGCAGGTGCACGGCTGGACACCAGGTCTAGCACAGAGGGCGTCTCAGTCCCAGCACCCGCAGGTGCACGGCTGGACACCAGGTCTAGCACAGAGAGCGTCTCAGTCCCAGCACCCGCAGGTGCACGGCTGGACACCAGATCTAGCACAGAGGGCGTCTCAGTCCCAGCACTCGCAGGTGCACGGCTGGACACCAGGTCTAGCACAGAGGGCGTCTCAGTCCCAGCACCCGCAGGTGCACGGCTGGACACCAGATATAGCACAGAGGGCGTCTCAGTCCCAGCACCCGCAGGTGCACGGCTGGACACCAGGTCTAGCACAGAGGGCGTCTCAGTCCCAGCACCCACAGGTGCACGGCTGGACACCAGGTCTAGCACAGAGGGCGTCTCAGTCCCAGCACTCGCAGGTGCACGGCTGGACACCAGGTCTAGGACAGAGGGCGTCTTAGTCCCAGCACTCGCAGGTGCACGGCTGGACACCAGGTCTAGCACAGAGGGCGTCTCAGTCCCAGCACCCACAGGTGCACGGCTGGACACCAGGTCTAGCACAGAGGGCGTCTCAGTCCCACAACCAGCAGGTGCACGGCTGGACACCAGATCTAGCACAGAGGGCGTCTCAGTCCCAGCAGGTGCATGGCTGGACACCAGGTCTAGCACAGAGGTCGTCTCAGTCCCAGCACCAGCAGGTGCACGGCTGGACACCAGGTCTAGGACAGAGTGCGTCTCAGTCCCAGCACTCGTAGGTGCACGGCTGGACACCAGATCTAGCACAGAGGGCGTCTCAGTCCCAGCACCCGCAGGTGCACGGCTGGACACGAGGTCTAGCACAGAGGGCGTCTCAGTCCCAGCACACGCAGGCGCACGGCTGGACACCAGGTCTAGCACAGAGGGCGTCTCAGTCCCAGCACCCGCAGGCGCACGGCTGGACACCAGGTCTAGCACAGAGCGTCTCAGTCCCAGCACCCGCAGGTGCACGGCTGGACACCAGATCTAGCACAGAGGGCGTCTCAGTCACAGCACCCGCAGGTGCACGGCTGGACACCAGGTCTAGCACAGAGGGCGTCTCAGTCCCAGGACCCGCAGGTGCACGGCTGGACACCAGATCTAGCACAGAGGGCGTCTCAGTCACAGCACTCGCAGGTGCACGGCTGGACACCAGGTCTAGCACAGAGGGCGTCTCAGTCACAGCACTCGCAGGTGCACGGCTGGACACCAGGTCTAGCACAGAGGGCGTCTCAGTCCCAGCACCAGCAGGTGCACGGCTGGACACCAGGTCTAGCACAGAGGGCGTCTCAGTCCCAGCTCCCGCAGGTGCACGGCTGGACACCAGGTCTAGCACAGAGAGCGTCTCAGTCCCAGCTCCCGCAGGTGCACGGCTGGACACCAGATCTAGCACAGAGAGCGTCTCAGTCCCAGCACCCGCAGGTGCACGGCTGGACACCAGATCTAGCACAGAGAGCGTCTCAGTCCCAGCACCCGCAGGTGCACGGCTGGACACCAGGTCTAGCACAGAGGGCGTCTCAGTCCCAGCACCCGGAGGTGCACGGCTGGACACCAGGTCTAGCACAGAGAGCGTCTCAGTCCCAGCACCCGGAGGTGCACGGCTGGACACCAGATCTAGCACCGAGGGCTTCTCAGTCCCAGCACCAGCAGGTGCACGGCTGGACACCAGATCTAGCACCGAGGGCTTCTCAGTCCCAGCACCCGCAGGTGCACGGCTGGACACCAGATATAGCACAGAGGGCGTCTCAGTCCCAGCACCCGCAGGTGCACGGCTGGACACCAGATATAGCACAGAGAGCGTCTCAGTCCCAGCACCCACAGGTGCACGGCTGGACACCAGGTCTAGCACAGAGGGCGTCTCAGTCCCAGCACTCGCAGGTGCTCGGCTGGACACCAGATCTAGCACAGAGGGCGTCTCAGTCCCAGCACCAGCAGGTGCACGGCTGGACACCAGATCTAGCACAGAGAGCTTCTCAGTCCCAGCACCAGCAGGTGCACGGCTGGACACCAGATCTAGCACAGAGGGCGTCTCAGTCCCAGCACCCGCAGGTGCACGGCTGGACACCAGATCTAGCACAGAGGGCGTCTCAGTCCCAGCACCCGCAGGTGCTCGGCTGGACACCAGATCTAGCACAGAGGGCGTCTCAGTCCCAGCACCCGCAGGTGCACGGCTGGACACTAGGTCTAACACAGAGGGCTTCTCAGTCCCAGCACCCGCAGGTGCACGGCTGGACACCAGGTCTAGCACAGAGGGCGTCTCAGTCCCAGCACCCGCAGGTGCACGGCTGGACACCAGGTCTAGCACAGAGGGCGTCTCAGTCCCAGCACCCGCAGGTGCACGGCTGGACACCAGGTCTAGCACAGAGGGCGTCTCAGTCCCAGCACCCGCAGGTGCACGGCTGGACACCAGGTCTAGCACAGAGGGCGTCTCAGTCCCAGCACCCGCAGGTGCACGGCTGGACACCAGGTCTAGCACAGAGGGCGTCTCAGTCCCAGCACCCGCAGGTGCACGGCTGGACACCAGGCCAGATCTAGGTCTGGTGTCCAGCCGTGCAGAGGGCGTCTCAGTCCCAGCACCAGCAGGTGCACGGCTGGACACCAGGTCTAGCACAGAGAGCGTCTCAGTCCCAGCAGGTGCACGGCTGGACACCAGATCTAGCACAGAGGGCGTCTCAGTCCCAGCACCCGCAGGTGCACGGCTGGACACCAGGTCTAGCACAGAGAGCGTCTCAGTCCCAGCACCCGCAGGTGCATGGCTGGACACCAGGTCTAGCACAGAGGGCGTCTCAGTCCCAGCACCCGCAGGTGCACGGCTGGACACCAGGTCTAGCACAGAGGGCGTCTCAGTCCCAGCACCCGCAGGTGCACGGCTGGACACCAGGTCTAGCACAGAGGGCGTCTCAGTCCCTGCACCCGCAGGTGCACGGCTGGACACCAGGTCTAGCACAGAGGGCGTCTCAGTCCCAGCACCCGCAGGTGCACGGCTGGACACCAGGCCAGATCTAGGTCTGGTGTCCAGCCGTGCAGAGGGCGTCTCAGTCCCAGCACCAGCAGGTGCACGGCTGGACACCAGGTCTAGCACAGAGAGTGTCTCAGTCCCAGCAGGTGCACGGCTGGACACCAGATCTAGCACAGAGGGCGTCTCAGTCCCAGCACCCGCAGGTGCACGGCTGGACACCAGGTCTAGCACAGAGAGCGTCTCAGTCCCAGCACCCGCAGGTGCACGGCTGGACACCAGGTCTAGCACAGAGGGCGTCTCAGTCCCAGCACCAGCAGGTGCACGGCTGGACACCAGATCTAGCACAGAGGGCGTCTCAGTCCCAGCACCCGCAGGTGCACGGCTGGACACCAGGTCTAGCACAGAGGGCGTCTCAGTCCCAGCACTCGCAGGTGCACGGCTGGACACCAGGTCTAGCACAGAGGGCTTCTCAGTCCCAGCACTCGCAGGTGCACGGCTGGACACCAGATATAGCACAGAGGGCGTCTCAGTCCCAGGACCCGCAGGTGCACGGCTGGACACCAGGCTTAGCACAGAGGGCGTCTCTGTCCCAGCACCCGCAGGTGCACGGCTGGACACCAGGTCTAGCACAGAGGGCGTCTCAGTCCCAGCACCCGCAGGTGCACGGCTGGACACCAGATCTAGTACAGAGGGCGTCTCAGTCCCAGCACTCGCAGGTGCATGGCTGGACACCAGGTCTAGCACAGAGGGCGTCTCAGTCCCAGGACCCACAGGTGCACAGCTGGACACCAGGTCTAGCACAGAGGGCGTCTCAGTCCCAGCATTCGCAGGTGCACGGCTGGACACCAGATATAGCACAGAGGGCGTCTCAGTCCCAGGACCCGCAGGTGCACGGCTGGACACCAGGTCTAGCATAGAGGGCGTCTCAGTCCCAGCACCCGCAGGTGCACGGCTGGACACCAGGTCTAGCACAGAGGGCGTCTCAGTCCCAGCACTCGCAGGTGCACGGCTGGACACCAGATCTAGCACAGAGGGCGTCTCAGTCCCAGCACCCGCAGGTGCACAGCTGGACACCAGGTCTAGCACAGAGGGCGTCTCAGTCCCTGGACCCACAGGTGCACGGCTGGACACCAGGTCTAGCACAGAGGGCGTCTCAGTCCCAGCACCCGCAGGTGCACGGCTGGACACCAGATCTAGCACAGAGGGCGTCTCAGTCCCAGCACCCGCAGGTGCACGGCTGGACACCAGGTCTAGCACAGAGGGCGTCTCAGTCCCAGCACCCGCAGGTGCACGGCTGGACACCAGCAAAGTGCTTGTAATGGCATTTGCAGAAAGTCACCGGTAAAATCCTCGGGCACTGGAGCGTCCACATCAGAGTCACTGCTGCTGTGTAAGGATCATGCGCTGCGTACATTGGGCCTCATTCAGATACATACGTATACCCGATGGTTTATGTACATATCCGATGTTTGTGGCTCTGATTGACAGGCTGCGGCCGTATGGAAGCTGGGAGGTGGCGGGACCTAGCTGCGTTACGGGGTGCGCGTCATAGGACGCAGATTTCCTGGCTCGCAAGCTTACACAGCACGGTCAAAGTAGCAATGGTGATCTGACTACTGGATCGCAGATGCATGCAGGGCCGCTGCGTACATTGCCGTAGTGTGAGGACCGTGCGCTGCGTACATTGCGTAGTGTGAGGACAGTGCGCTGCGTACATTGCCGTAGTGTGAGGACCGTACACTGCCGTAGTGTGAGGACCGTGCTCTGCGTACATTGCCGTGGTGTGAGGACCGTGCGCTGTGTACATTGCCGTAGTGTGAGGACCGTGCGCTGTGTACATTGTCGTGGTGTGAGGACCGTGCGCTGCGTACATTGCCGTAGTGTGAGGACCGTGCGCTGCGTACATTGCCGTAGTGTGAGGACCGTGCGCTGCGTACATTGCCGTAGTGTGAGGACCGTGTGCTGCGTACATTGCCGTAGTGTGAGGACCGTGTGCTGCGTACATTGCCATGGTGTGAGGACCGTGCGCTGCGTAGATTGCCGTGGTGTGAGGACCGTGCGCTGCGTACATTGCCATAGTGACAGTAAGATTGATCATTATATGAGGTTTGTGTATGTAATGTAAGTGTGCGCATATCTCAGAGACGCTGATAAAACGGTTATTAGAGATAAGGTAAACGTCACTAATTAGCCCTAATGAGCTGTGTGATTATGTGAGGAGTCTGCTGATAACTTGTCCGTTAGGTATATAGATGTATACGTTACATAGGAGATGCTATAACCCTGACTGTGGACCTCTCTTGCAGGATGCGCCTTCCTCACGTACTGCGCCCGGGAATCAGCGCTAAAGGCTCAGAGCGCACTGCATGAGCAGAAGACCTTGCCTGGGGTAAGTGCCCACACCGTCCTCTGGCGGGGGAAGGGTTACACACACCACATATCACTTCACTCTGTCAGCTGGGTATAAATAGCTGCTTATAATTAACATTTGCCTGTGGAAGTGTCAGCTGTGGGAGTAGGGCGTCTCATGTGTGATGCTCTGCCAGCTGTGCCAGCTCCTTGGACAGATCCCACCGGGAACCCAACGCGTTTCCCAACCTCCTACAGAAGGATTTGTGGAGCTGATGATCGGCAGAGGTGCCAACAGAATGTGCTGTAACATGGACACGGGCTACTAAGCCCTTCGCCGATGAGCGATGAGATGCTCTGCAGTGTCATTTAGGTGCTGTGAGATGATCTGCAGCTCTATAGTGGAAAATGACTAACAGATGTTCTACATTTCTATAAGATTATTGTGAAAAGCTCTCAAATTCCCCACTAATGCTGCGATTAATAGGAGATGCATCTGTTTTGACGTGATGTGAGATACTCTGCAGAATATTAGCACAGAGAGGATTAGTAGGCAATGTTCTGCAGAGTTGACATAATGTGTTTGTTAACAGATGTTTTGAAGTTTATAAAGAATATAGTTATTAGGAAATGCTTTGCTATAGGGCTAATGTGAGACGCTCTGCAGTGTGACAGGGGAGGCTGAGGAAACCTGAGGAGGATGGGAGTGTACTGGGTGGAGGATATATGGCAGTATAGCCGGGAGGAGGATGGGAGTGTACTGGGTGATCGGATATATGGCAGTATAGCCGGGAGGAGGATGGGAGTGTACTGGGTGATCGGATAAATGGCAGTATAGCCAGGAGGAGGATGGGAGTGTACTGGGTGATCGGATAAATGGCAGTATAGACAGGAGGAGGATGGGAGTGTACTGGGTGATCGGATATATGGCAGTATAGCCAGGAGGAGGATGGGAGTGTACTGGGTGATCGGATAAATGGCAGTATAGCCAGGAGGAGGATGGGAGTGTACTGGGTGTTCGGATAAATGGCAGTATAGCCAGGAGGAGGATGGGAGTGTACTGGGTGATCGGATAAATGGCAGTATAGCCAGGAGGAGGATGGGAGTGTACTGGGTGATCGGATAAATGGCAGTATAGACAGGAGGAGGATGGGAGTGTACTGGGTGATCGGATAAATGGCAGTATAGCCAGGAGGAGGATGGGAGTGTACTGGGTGATCGGATAAATGGCAGTATAGCCAGGAGGAGGATGGGAGTGTACTGGGTGATCGGATAAATGGCAGTATAGCCAGGAGGAGGATGGGAGTGTACTGGGTGATCGGATAAATGGCAGTATAGCCAGGAGGAGGATGGGAGTGTACTGGGTGATCGGATAAATGGCAGTATAGACAGGAGGAGGATGGGAGTGTACTGGGTGATCGGATAAATGGCAGTATAGACAGGAGGAGGATGGGAGTGTACTGGGTGATCGGATAAATGGCAGTATAGACAGGAGGAGGATGGGAGTGTACTGGGTGATCGGATAAATGGCAGTATAGACAAGAGGAGGATGGGAGTGTACTGGGTGATCGGATATATGGCAGTATAGCCAGGAGGAGGATGGGAGTGTACTGGGTGATCGGATAAATGGCAGTATAGCCGGGAGGAGGATGGCAGTGTACTGGGTGATCGGATATATGGCAGTATAGCCAGGAGGAGGATGGGAGTGTACTGGGTGATCGGATAAATGGCAGTATAGCCAGGAGAAGGATGGGAGTGTACTGAGTGATCGGATAAATGGCAGTATAGACAGGAGGAGGATGGGAGTGTACTGGGTGATCGGATAAATGGCAGTATAGACAGGAGGAGGATGGGAGTGTACTGGGTGATCGGATAAATGGCAGTATAGCCAGGAGGAGGATGGGAGTGTACTGGGTGATCGGATAAATGGCAGTATAGCCGGGAGGAGGATGAGAGTGTACTGGGTGATCGGATAAATGGCAGTATAGCCGGGAGGAGGATGGAAGTGTATTGTGTGATCGGATAAATGGCAGTATACCCGGGAGGAGGATGGGAGTGTACTGGGTGATCGGATAAATGGCAGAATAGCCAGGAGGAGGATGGGAGTGTACTGGGTGATCGGATAAATGGCAGTATAGCCAGGAGGAGGATGGGAGTTGTACTGGGTGATCGGATAAATGGCAGTATAGCCGGGAGGAGGATGGGAATGTACTGGGTGATTGGATACATGTAGCCAGGAGGAGGATGGGAGTGTACTGGGTGATCGGATAAATGCAGCCGGGAGGAGAATGGGAGTGTACTGGGTGATCGGATAAATGGCAGTATAGCCAGGAGGAGGATGGGTGTGTACTGGGTGATCGGGTAAATGGCAGTATAGCTGGGAGGAGGATGGAAGTGTACTGGGTGATCGGATAAATGGCAGTATAGCCAGGAGGAGGATGGGTGTGTACTGGGTGATCGGATAAATGGCAGTATAGCCAGGAGGAGGATGGGTGTGTACTGGGTGATCGGATAAATGGCAGTATAGCTGGGAGGTGGATGGAAGTGTACTGGGTGATCGGATAAATGGCAGTACAGCCGTGAGGAGGATGGGTGTGTAATAGGTGATCGGATAAATGGCAGTACATCCAGGAGGAGAATGGGAGTGTAGTGGGTGATGGAATAAAAGAAAATATAGCCAGGAGGAGGATGGGAATGTAGTGGGGGGATACTAAAGAAGGCAGTATAGAGAGGAGGATGAGTGTAATAGGCATCCTGAGGAGGATGAATGTAATAGGGCATGGAAGGGAGGGTATTATAGACAGAGAGAGGGTGGAAGTGTAATGGGGGATAGTAAGGAGGGCAGTATAGACAGGAGGAGGATGAGAGTGTAAAAGGGCATGGAAAGGAGGGTATTATATATAGGAGGAGGGTGGGAGTGTACTGGGTGATCAGATAAAGGGCAGTATAGCCAGGAGGAGGGTGGGAGTGTAATGGGGATGGTAGGGAGGGCAGTATAGCCAGGAGGAGGATGGGAGTGTACTGGGTGATCGGATAAATGGCAGTATAGCCAGGAGAAGGATGGGAGTGCACTGAGTGATCGGATAAATGGCAGTATAGACAGGAGGAGGATGGGAGTGTACTGGGTGATCGTATATATGGCAGTATAGCCAGAAGGAGGATGGGAGTGTACTGGGTGATCGGATAAATGGCAGTATAGCCAGGAGGAGGATGGGAGTGTACTGGGTGATCAGATAAATGGCAGTATAGCCGGGAGGAGGATGGGAGTGTACTGGGTGATCGGATAAATGGCAGTATACCCGGGAGGAGGATGGGAGTGTACTGGGTGATCGGATAAATGGCAGAATAGCCAGGAGGAGGATGGGAGTGTACTGGGTGATCGGATAAATGGCAGTATAGCCGGGAGGAGGATGGGAGTTGTACTGGGTGATCGATAAATGGCAGTATAGCTGGGAGGAGGATGGGAGTGTACTGGGTGATTGGATACATGTAGCCAGGAGGAGGATGGGAGTGTACTGGGTGATCGGATAAATGTAGCCGGGAGGAGAATGGGAGTGTACTGGGTGATCGGATAAATGGCAGTATAGCCAGGAGGAGGATGGGTGTGTACTGGGTGATCGGGTAAATGGCAGTATAGCTGGGAGGAGGATGGAAGTGTACTGGGTGATCGGATAAATGGCAGTATAGCC